>RSEF01000002.1:122166631-122192442 GCA_003993805.1 Himantopus leucocephalus | reverse complement strand
CATCTTAGTAGCCCTTTGCTGGACCCTCTCCAGCAGTTCCCTGATACAGCTGGGAAAAGCAGCCAGTCATTAGGATATGCTGTCCCTTCACCAGACCTCACATAATTCCCATGCAAAAGGATGCTCTGACTAAAAAAGCAGACATCTCTCCCATCAGGGCTGAGATGGCCTACTTGATTGTGTTAATTTCCTGAAAATCCCCTCATTAGCTACTGCTATTATTTTCCAATTCCAGACATATTAGCCATCATTGCCATGATAGATATGAATTTTATAAGCACTTTAGTTATGGTCTCTGCCTGAGGAAGTTTACAGGTTAAAGGTCCAGCCCTGCTCAGCAGCCTTTCAAATGGGGGTACTTAGTGTAATTACCCGCAGAAACATATTCTAAATGAAACAAATACATAAGGGAACAAAATTTGCTGAGAAAGGCTGAACTTCAAATAAAGTGGGAGCTGACAACACATTTTTCTGCCTTACTTACACCTATATATACTTGAGTAAAAAATAGCAGGATTTTGTTTGTGTACCAAGCTTCATTTTGCACTAGTAAATAACTATCCTGCTGAAAAACAATACAGAAAGAGACCTCAAATATTTTACCATGGATTAGCTTCATAATTAATTTGCAGCCAGTAAGAAACAGTGATCACAACTTACCCTTTGCCTATAAGAATTCAATCATCTCATATCTGGTTTACAAAGTCATTAAAAACCTTATTCTATCAAAATCCAACTGTTTAAGAAACACACACAAACAGGAGTTAAATAAATTTTTGCTTAACACAGCACAGATGATATCCATGTCTTTCTGTAGATTGACAGCTTTCATTTATGACCACCTAATATTAACATTCATCTATTTAAAACACTGTGATTATCGATGAAATTTAAAAAAAAAACACTTGTGAGAAATTCTAGGAGTAAAAGCCCTTCATAGACACCGGAATTATGAAGCCTACCAATTAATTGGTATCATCATCTGTATTCATTCTTATATGTAAAGCATTTATCTTTGTACTGTTTAACAGACTAATGAGATATGTCAGGTTTTTTGACTTTACAGAAAGAGAACAATGGCTTTTGCAAAAGGCTTAAATAGCTCATTTACCGCTGGAAGTTGTGAAGTCTAGTAAAAAAATCCTCTACACCCTCTACAAAACGGAAAAGGACAGCTACCTATGGTGCAGAACAGTTACTCTTCTATCCTCGACACAAATTCTGTTATAAATTTGATAGGCAACCAGGTATGACCACCAGAGGTGGGTCAATGTTATAGGGGAGGCATTTGTGAACAGGACAAGTAGCATTCCCACCTGAAATCTGGTTAACAGTGAACAAGAGCAATAGGCGTAGGCAGGGGGAATATCAGAGGATGCGAGAAAGGGGCAGCAACAACAGCTCCGGGCTAGAAAGATAAAAGCAAGGAGGACAGGAGGGAAAGCCACTTGGAGAGATATTTACAGCGGCTGACTTCTTTCCAGGCTCCGGTTCCTCCTACCAGCAGCAGAGGAGACGGGCTCTTCCAGGGCGATAATTTAAAGCACCAAGCAGCTATAACCAGTCTTCTGCTGTCAACTCCCCTCCCGGGGGAGACTCCCTCCTTTAAGCTGAATGCAAGATTAGGTTTCCTAGGATAAATTCAGTCTTTGTGAATTCCCATGCGGTAGACTTTTAAAAATTTCAATCTCCTAACTCTCTTTTTAAAGGCCCTGGTAAAAATTTTCATTGACTTGAGTGGCAATATACTTTGGCCGATGCTGAGTACTAGTGAGTATCCTATCATAAACCCTACTGTAAACAGAGAGCAAAGAGACAAACACAGGGTGATCCGTAGCAGGTACTACACCTGCACAAAGCCAAGCAGCACTGTGTGGGTACGCTAGCACAGGACCTGAAAACAGCACAACATCCAAACTATAATTTTGGGGACTTTGATCCCTGAAATATCTGTCAGCAACCTTGGAGACTTCTGTCTCAGTGCATCCTCACAACACATGTGTGGAACACCTCTTAATTTTTAGATCCCAGGCAGAGCTAAGGTTGACACAGACCGCATATTGACCAGCTATATTAGTGCTGAGATGTTTCTACATGTCAGAAGCAGTCTTTTTTTCACCTACACAAATGGATAGTCTAAACTATGATGCCCACAGAGTTTGAACATTTCCAGGCTGAGATAGTGGCTGAACTGATGTAGATGCTCAATTTCCATCATGCATGGCTTTTTTTTTTTTTTGGCATCTTTTTCAGTATCTCAGTTCTTCCTCCAGCAAATCAAGAGTTATCTAACGATAGTTCAGGTCCTTCAGACTGGCGTTCAGTGGCATCAATCATTCTTTCTTGTTTGGGAGATAATGAGATAATCATAGAATCATAAAATGGTTAAAGTTGGAAGGGACCTTAAAGATCATCGAGTTCCAACCCCCCTGCCATGGACAGGGACACCTTCCACTAGACCAGGTTGCTCAAAGCCCCATCCAGCCTGGCCTTGAACACTTCCAGGGATGGGGCATCCACAACTTCTCTGGGCAACCTGTTCCAGTGCCTCACCATAATATAGTGTACCAATAATTGTAGTACTACTATACTTCCTAATAACTTTCCACTTATTTCTATAGCTAATGCTTGTAACCATATCCAACTCATGGAGTCTTGTACTCTGCAGAGTGGGTGTAACACGCAGCTCTGTAGTGTCTAACCCAAAAAGGTACAACTAGACAGTATAGGACAATTTCTGACCTTGGTCATACCATATCACATTAGCTATTTATTCCATCAAATACCATCTCAGATTTTTCAGATAAAGTAGATCAGCTTTTATTTTTCTATCAGAATCCACTGCTGTATGTTTTGTTGGAAAATATTTTTCCTTTTGATTTTGTTTTTCCTGTTTAAATTTTGTCTTGTGGATCTTTTATTACATCAGACTATCAGCCCAAGTTTTTCTAAAAATAAAGAAGGGAAAGAACATTCTTGGAGATCTTGTTGCCCTCTAATGTCTGTAGACACTATTGTCTTTCGTGCTTTCCCAGGCAATCCGTAACTGGGGAGAATATAGCTCTATTAACCTTGCTATATCAGCCAGAATGTCAAAATCTGTGTTATAAATCTTCATCTTAATCATTTATGATTAAATATTCAGATGAGATTATGTGCAACCTAATTCTACACATCCATCTCCACTTCCCTAATTAACAACAGACAGCAACAGAGGGGGAAAAACACCACCTTTCTGAAGTAACAAGGCAAAAACAAGCTTTTGTAGACAACTTTCATTTCTAAGCACATATTTATTTTTTGATCACCATTTAAGAAAGAAACATGATTAATGAAGTTATGTATATTAAATTATAAATCTGTTGCTTTACTACTGATTGCTAAATATTGCCAGTGTTAATCCCCAAACTCTTTTTATGAAGCCTCACTGGTTTCAATTCTTCCCTATCTGTCAGAAAATTTGACATGCATACAGTGGAAGTTACATAGGAGGCAACTTTCCAGGGCTCTGTGGGTAAAATTCACCCTTGTTCAGAAAAGCAATCCAAGATTTATGAACCACTGAAGATCTTCTTAGTCTTTATTCTACTTGTATTTAGAACTGCATCAGCTTTAAGCACCAAATTTGAGCTACTTAGACCCTAATTTTGAGAGGGGCTAAGAAAGCACACCTCATACTGAGATTGAAGTCATTGATACACATCACCAGATTTTTGGAAAAATCAAACTCGAAAGCTACTAAAGGCATCACTTAAACCAAGGCAGCCAACTCAACCTGTAAATCACAGACTCTAAATGAAAGAGACCTCACAGGAAAAGACATGAGGTCTTTCCTTCTGTCAGCCTGAAGCTGACTTCTCAGTATATTTTCGAGAACTGTGCAAATAATAGATTCTTCGCATCAATGAGAAGAAATAATAATGAAGTTTAGCTTGATTAAAATCTTGGAGAAAGACAGAAGCAGGAAAAGAAAAATATAATTACATATTTTTTGCCTCAACCTGCAACAAGTATGAGCCAATTCATAAATGAAAGCACCAAATTTCAAAATGACAAGTCACATTTTTAGCATGAAACTTCTTTCCCAAACATGCAGGCATTTTCACAAAATTACAGGAATAAACTACCTTCAAATTTGCCCCTTTTCAGCCAAAACTACCTGCTAAATGCAACCTGAATCTGTTATTATTTCCCCAAATGACATTTTTCAAACTTATTTGGGGAGGAAGCAAAGAGGGGAGGGGAAAATTGCCTGGCTCCATCCTCTGCTGCTTTTTCTAATTGCATTTAAATGATCCGTGCAACTGGTCTCCTACAACTTCCCTGAGGGGTAATATTTCACAGTCTAGCTAATCTCACCATTGAAATGTGTCCTGCTTTTCAGCAAAAATTTCACTAGCGTAAAGCACAATCAGAATCATTTTTGCTGACTTCTAAAAAAATTTAAGTTAGTTTTAAGATCAAGAAGTATGCAAATACAGAATATCAGCAGAATATACAACTCTGGATGCTTTAACAGTACAAACTAATCTGCCATCCAAGGTGCCTCATGTCTTCTCATGAGTCCAAATCTGCAGCTGAAATTGAACAATCTTTTGGGCCAACAATATTTTGTTATATCTGAATGAACTGTTGTTACCTTTTTTAAAATAAAAAAAAAAGACGACACAATGTAAGCCCCAAATTATTTTTCTGTATTCCACACACTTAATATTTGATTTATTTAATCATTTATTTCCCCAGTTCACTCATGTGACTGCATGTGTTTAAGCTTAGTAAGCTCTGGCCCTGATTCTTCAGGTGCTTGTATATACTTAACACAGGTGGAATGGTGTTTGCAGGACCAGAGTTCTGTGTGTATATATAAACACAAATATATATATATATTTCCTCAGTGTGAGGGCTGCTGAAGCACTACTCACCAAACAAAAATCCCAACTCGTTGGAGAAAAAAAAAGGCTACTGCTCACAGTGATTGAGTAATCCCTTTTGCAACTATTATTAGCAAATTTACAATATAACCTAATGGCCTGATTCTGTCTTTTTTTTTCTTTTTTCGTCTTCCCCCCCATGATGAGTAAGATACACCTTACTTTGTGAATTGATGAACTGGAGTCACTAGGCTGATTAAAGAAGTCAGAGACATTACTAAGCCTCTGGGGACTTCTCGTGGCTCTTAAGGCAGGAGTGCCTCTCCCTGCGGACCAGCACGCAGGGTAACATGCCCAGTTACCTCTTGTACTGGTTTAACACTAAGTTAAGTACTACTGAACCAGTTAGGGCTGTGGTACTCTGCACCAGAGGGAACTCATTCCAGACTCAGTCCAAAACATCAATATTTTTTTTCTTCAGACTAACTCGATTTCTGTAACACCAGGGAAAAGGGACACGTCCACGCCTGAGGTTAGAAAAACTCTAGTATGAACCAACCAACCAACACTGCTGAACACAGCCTAAAGAAAGCCTTTTCAACACTACTTGACATATACCTGTGTCATTCCAATTTTGGACATGGAATACATAACCTGGCTCAGTGAAGCAATACGGTCTGTTTGTCAATTAGTCTCATTCTCTGGCTGTTGTGCTCATTCTGCAGCAGGAGGTGAAAATGTTTCAAAGTACAAAAATTAAAATAAAGCCATTTCCACAGTAACGTGATGTTATTTTTACATTTTGACTTAAGGGTACTACAAAGTACAACACACGCAAAGCCCACCACCACCTCAATTTGCAGGAACTGATCAAAAGTCCTTTTAGTGTTACCCTAAAAACTCCAAGCAGGCACTCACAAAGTACACGATCAAGTAAAATACCCAGGCTAGCTTTTGTTTGGAGTACTTTATCTCTACACTTTGGATCTAAATGACACGAAGTTAGTCACAATCTTCAGTTATAACAGTTAGTTTCATCTGTCACTTTGCAGACACCTAACTAAACACCGGAATGCTCACGGCTGCTGAGCAGCCAGTAAACTCTTGGTCCCGCATATATACTATCATAGCAAAGTTTAAGCAAAATTTTCCGGCATGCTGCAACATACGGAGAGCTCTAATTTAACTGTAGTCTTGGGGTATGCCACAGATATACAAGCTTGAATCCTATTTGAGAAGATATTTAGCGGAAGCTTAAATCATTGACTCTGAAGTTTTTAAACCCTCTGATTTCATAGCATGTGACAATACATCTCTGTGGAGCAAAATCAAAATGTAGAAAGCCTCAATTTGTTTTGACTGTATTTCTACCAGCAATTTTTTTTATCTGTTCAGATCATGCCTGGAGAATAAACAAAATCCCAATATGCTCAGACCAGGCTGTGAAATGCAAACTTCTATCTGATATAAAATTCAGAATTTTGAAAACAAAAGGAACCATAGGTTGGAAATTCTGGCAAAACATCAATGCAGCGATTCAAACATAAGTCTCCTGGATGGGAGGAGGAGAAGGAAGAGGCTAAGAGGAATGCAAGCTCTCATTCAGTGCGCCACAAGCTTTAGGTCAGCCAGTGAAGCTGTGGCTGTGGCCATGCAGTGCCCCTCTCGTAATCCAGCTGCGCGGGTTCTACTTAAACACACCTGCTAGCAACTTAGTTCCTTTCCTACTCTACAGCCCCTTGCTAATCCCCTGCTTGTCCAGCTCTGCTGAAAACTTCCAGGGTGCACCAGAAGTTCTTCCCTGCCAGACAGAGTACACACGCCACGTTGCCTTCATCTATAAAATTCAATACAGTACTGAGAAAGTTCCCAAGTCAGTCTGGCAGTACCCATCTTTAGTAAATCATGTTACGCCTTATTCCATTCCCCCCTTTAACTGTATATCTATAGGAAAGTTTTTAAAGGAAAGGTCACTTAAAGCTTCACTTACTTATAGATCTATAGTTGCTGAATAATTTTATTTCTCAGCTGTTCTCCAGTCCTATGGTACTATCTCTATCTTAACAGATTCAAAATATAGATGTAATTCACCAGTTCTTTCAGTAGTCTGGCATGGAAATTATTAATTCCTTTGATTTTACAAAGATAAACTCATTTACTGTTGCTTTCACTACAGCTGTGGTTATTCTATTTTAATACCATCCTGTACATTATCTGTCTTCCTTTTGCCACCATGCTAACATAATCATCCTTACTGAAAAATGAGGGAAAGCACCAAGCCATATCTAGATTATCTTTAATATCCACCCTCACAAGACAGCAGCTCTCTTTCTTCCTTTTTCTGTCCCTACTACATAGCTGAAGAGCATTTCGCTATTTGTGATTTCTTCTGTAAAGCCCAGCTTGGCTTGGCTTTGGAAATTCTCACTTTCTGTCCAAACTTTCTGACCTCTGATACTCAGGGCTGATCAGACAGCTGGGAAGGAAAGGGTGAAAGGCGGGAAGGTGTCTCTTGCACATTCCTAATGGTGTCACATACATACACTTTATTTCAGAGCCACACCCTACAATTTTTTCTCTTTTTCGACGTTCAAATTCCTGGCAGTGTTAGCATCATTAATTTCAAAGAAATTTAGAATATCTTTATATCTCCAAGTTTCTCCTACTAGCCATTTCCTAGAAATTTTGCTCTTTTGGGGAAAAAACCCAAACCAACCAAACAAAAACACTTAGCAACTTCTTTATTTCCTCAAGAAACATAAAAGGAAAATATCTGTGATCACTCCGTTGAAGGGTATGTGGTGTTATCAGCCTTCCATAGTGTCCTCATTGCTTACTGGGAAATTCTAAATATTCCAAAACATCCCCATAAAAAACAGAACACTGTAACACATCTTACTGATACATTAGCTACTTGATGAAGACTGTCACTTACCACATGAAAACATCTACGATGATTACTAATAGGCTGTGTTCTCCAATATCCATTTAAGTAGTTAAAATCCCCCCGATGATAACATTTCCACTGATTTCTGGAATGTCCACCCTTCCCTTCTCACAACAGGATTCCAGCAATCCATTACAGAAGCCCAGTGCTAGCCCAGGGAAACCACCTTTGGAGACCTTTAAAAATATTTTTTTTTAAATCACATGTAACCTTCTCTTTCAAGTTATTATATCATTAATACTCAGTAGTATACCAGCAGGTCTCTAGTTTGAGTTCTCTTTCCTCAGTAGCATACAACATTCAAGCCCCAAGTCATGAATTCACCTGATTCAAGTAGGAGCACTGATGCTCCTACTTCTTCCCTTTTCTTGCACAGGTTTTTGGCAGGTCTGTATCCATGTTTCAGCTTTTCCTTAGGGACAACACTCAGCCACTGAATAGATGAAGCACAATCCTAGCAGCAATGTCTCATTGACACCACTTTCTCAGCAACTTAGAGTTTTCTTTGCTAAGCATATTACTATTAACATTTCTATATCCACTGTTCTACCTTTATTTTCCCCATTTTACCCCTCTTGCACTAATATTATATATATAAAAGGTATAAGGGACATAAGAGTTTTCCCCCAATCTTCTCCTCTTGTTTCTCAGTTTAAAGCNCACAATCCTAGCAGCAATGTCTCATTGACACCACTTTCTCAGCAACTTAGAGTTTTCTTTGCTAAGCAAATTACTATTAACATTTCTATATCCACTGTTCTACCTTTATTTTCCCCATTTTACCCCTCTTGCACTCATTTTCTATATATAAAAGGTATAAGGGACATAAGAGTTTCCCCCAATCTTCTCCTCTCGTTTCTCTGTTTAAAGACCTTCTTCCAGACGTGCCAGCACCAACTCGAGGCCAGTTTCTCAGACAAGGAGAGCACATCTTTAGACATCTCTTTCATCCAGCTGCACAGTAACGGCCGGTACTTCAAAACACATCCCTTGTTAAGGTTATGAGTTATGTGCTGATCACCATTGCTCCATCATGCCTCCACTCTCTTATCCCACTGGAACATAAAGGAAATTTCCGAACATCTTAAAGACATTTTAAATCAAAGCAGAAAGACATCTACCACTGACCTAATGTTCCTTGCTTCTACATGCATGCCATAGGATCAGCAGACTGTTTCCAAAATGAAAATCTCTGGCATAGTCCTGCTGAAAGACCAGGTTAACCAGGAAGTTAAATAACAAGGCCAGCATTACAGTCACAGTTACGGGCCAAATCTTGTGGCATTACATGTCCTTAGTAAGCATGGATTTATAAGCATGGATGGCTCCCCTTGAGCCCTCCCTAGATCTATTCAGATTATCCTGGAACTTTGGAGAAAGAATTACTCAACTACAGCCTTCTCTGTAGGCAAACAGGTTGTGAGAGAAGCCATGGCTATCTTTTCCCCTTATCAGCCAGATGAATTGGAGAATGATATAGAAGTAGGAAGGGCAATCATTTCCTTCCCAAGAACACGGGAAAACATGTTACTCCTCAATCTCAATCTGCTCTTTTCCTGGAGAAATGCAGCTGTAGGCTGCATCTTCTCACCAAGACAATTACATGTCCCTATGTAGGATTTCATTATATATGTTTGGTATAAACACTGTTATGGTTAGAAGGCTTCCTAACAATAGGCTTGCTAGAAGATACAGACCCTAGAGGACACAAAGGACAAATGCATAAAGTTACGCATTGCACTCTTGATTGTAGGCATCCTGTGTAAACCCACTTCCATGGATGCAAACCACAGATAAATTGATTCGGTTTAATTGATTATAGCCATAATCCTTCATGGGAGTGCTTAGTCTCGTTCAGTGTTTAGATTAATTTTGTTTGCATAGAGCCAAAACAGAAGAAAATTTATGCCATATTTGTGATGCAGCAAGCACAGACCAGCCTCAACACAGCTGAGCCACTCCACAAAAAGTGATGTCGTGAAAGAGAAGTCCTAACCTCAGTTCAGGTTCTAGTAGCGCACAATACCTATGCCATAGATGTACTCCCAGCTCTGCATTTTCCTACCACTAGGGCAAGAGCATTAGAGTGAGAAGGATTTTGCCTATTTTTAACCACAACTATTTAAGACAGACAGAAATACAACCTTCCCAGCGCAACCAGTAGCTAACACTCTGTGGTGTAGGGTGTTGGCCTACTAGTGGCAAAGGAAGAAAAAAAAATAAATAAATAAAAGAGACTGTTTTAAAAAAAGCAAAGGAAGTAAAACTTCCAGAAAGCAGGTTGGCCTCAGCAGATGGATCCCATGGGTCAGACTGCTCAGGAAGGGTAGGCACAGCCTTTCACCCACAGGATAAAGCAAAGGTAACTAATATACTGAAACTGTGCTTCAAAATAATAGTTCAAAAGTTAAAAAAAAAAGAGATGCGGTTGTGAGATGCTAGTTAACAAAGGACAGAGAAAATATTCACATGCTCCTCTACAGCTGGTCCTGGGCAACAATTTGGATTCAGAACACAAGCAGGCAAACTCTGATTTAGCATGTAATTAAGAAATCCTCTCTGAATTATGCAACTTTCATTTACTTCTTCAGAAGATATGAGAACACTGCAATCACTTGCCAAGTTTGATCCCAACATGCCATGGGGCAAATGGAGACCCTAAACTGTCATATTCTATTTAAATCATATGTAGGCTAAAGTGAGTGCGATTGCTCGGTATATTAAATTACTACTAGTGTGTTGATATTTCCTCATGAACAATCTATGGCTCTGAATTATTTATTGAGGAGGAAGTGGCTTTTGAAGTGAACATTATTTCTCTCTCAGAGCTAATGCTTGAATATGATAATAATAGTTGCCAAGAGAAAAAGGAAATTAAAAAAAGATACTTCCACGACTGACGGCTCCCAGATTTTGCCTGACTCCTTCATGCATTTCTTGTCTTTGTGAAGTCTATATGCTAAAATGATGCCCACCTAAAAAATAGTAAGACGTGGGACAGCCTGTGTCAGGAAATTGCTTGCAACAAATCACAGCTACATACACGTTCAGTGATGGCAATCAATAGGAGTCCTAGACTATTCCCATGGCTTTGTGCTTCCTTGCCCCCAGAATCCAATACTGCTCAAAGAATTGCAGCTTCAAGGGAGCCGCAGAGCAGCATTCCTCTGGCATCAAGAGCAGTACATCACAGAATCAAAGAGCTTTGGGTTGTAGTAGAGATGAAGGACACTTACCTGAGCATGGACTGACAGTAGGAACAGGGGGAAGGACCCAATTCTCCCACCGCTCCTCCAAGTTCTCAGACACATTTTTCAAACCCTTGCCCCCTCAACAGGAGTCTTCACAGGTTTTTGAGGATGGGGAAGTGAAAACACAGGTGAAGCAGACTCTCACATAATAAGATAAATTCAGTGTGACACATTCTGCATTATGACCAAATTAGAATTTATTTGGTCAAAGAGGTATTCTCACAATAAAGTGCACTCTTCAATGACAGCTGCAATATTTGAACCCAAAACAATTACTTGAAATGAACGTAAATAATCCTTCTGTCTTCCTTTCTCCTTCCCCACGACTACTAAGGTTGCTATTCATGAAGAATTCTCCAAAGAATGATTTATGGCATGCCATTAGAAGACATGTTTCTATCATTTCTTTATTTGCAAATAGTTTATGTGCACTAGACATGCATCAAATCTGTCTGTAAATTTTCTGTGAACAAATCTGAATGTTGAGTTTATTCTTATTTCAAGGTTATTCTTCAGTTTTCAAGGTGCTGAAGTTAATTTCTTTAATAACCAATCCTTTGTGTCTACTAATTAGAAATATCCAAAACAATTTGCTATTTAAATCATATGTCATTGCTTCTGATCCTTGATTGGATGAGTAATGAAATTAAGTAAGACCCATATGAATTGTGAATATTACTACTGAATATGTAATTAAGGTTTTGATTAATATTCTGGCACTCAGGCTTAAAATACACCTTCACTAAGTATTTGCACTAATAAAGCTCATAGCTCAAAAAATCAGTACAAGTCATTAACACAGTCAAACTGAATTCATAAGTGAACTTCAAAAGAATACTTGTAAGGTTTTTTATGATGATGGTTATGAACAGTATCCTTTTAAGTTGGACTCCTATATTAGTGCTAGCTGTCAAATAAAGCTACTGGCCATCTTTCCTCCTTAGGTGCTGGTATAAAATTAAAAATTAGGGATATAGGTTTTGCTGAGCTATTGAAAACATCCTGTGTTAATACAAGTTGATAATTTAAACTCCAATTGTTTCAAAGCTCAATGAATCATTTTATAGAAATTTAAAATCCTTTAAGACACAGCATTATATTTTAAAGAATTTGAAATATTATACCTTTCTCTTGTAATACACTTCTATTTCTTACTTTGAGTATCCATTAGGAACATTTTTTATGTCATTACTGAAATATACTTAATTCAGCTGACAGTCAACATTTTTCAAAATGTTCTTCCTATCCAATACTTTCTGCACTTAAAGAAAGCCAATCAGAGTACCTGATATTTAATAAATAAAAAGGTATGGATGTATCATTTCAATTTTTGTTATAGAAATCTCTCATTTGTAAAACACCACAAATAGTGTTGATAACAACTTATTGATATGAATTCTGTAGCAGTGGGATACAACACAAGCCCAGTACCTGTCCTATTAAAAGACGTTAGCCCTGTAGAAAAGTTCTGTCTCTTCTCACAGAAGGGGTTGACTCCCTTGTGAGAATCCACACACTGTGTAATAAAGAGATGGGCAGTGTAGGAATAGCTAGATTCAAGGAGAAGGACTGAGTCCAGCTCTGGAATTGACTTTGAGATGAGTTAGGAAAGGCACCTGCTCAAAAACACCGCTGTATTTTGAACACGCTTTTAAACCACAAGTAGTAGCAACTCCTCATTACTTGTACTACAGAAGTATCCCAAAACCTCCACATAGTATCAGCCTCCTGCTTGTGCTAGGAAGTTTTCAAAGGAATGGGAAGAAATCCTTTTCCCAAACAGCTTACCACTTTACCAACACAGGTGAGCCTGGAAATTGTTAATACATTTCATTGGAAGAGGAAAGGCCACAAAGATTAAAGACCTGCTGTGGGCTATCCGAGGCAAGTCCCACATGAAGAACCTCCCATGGCCCAAATCACAGGTTCGTCATGAGACAGTATTCTCCCTCTAGAGGGGCTATAATTTACACTGATGCGTGTAAACCTCCCACAAACTCTCAAAACACGCCCAAATTCTCAATTTCTCAATCTACCTGACAGCACCTGAGTAACAGGTCCTACCTGGCAAGGGAACAGGTCCATTTCAACTAAAGCCTTCTCAGCTCCCAGCCTTTTATGCTCTGCTTATCCAGAACCACCAGCAGGCTCTACAAAGGGCTGAGACAGCCTCTTCAGAGACAAACTTTGCTAGTTTTCCCAGCAGCCCTCTTGATTTAATCCAGCCATGCAGGCAACACACCCCATAATTAATTAATTCTCTAAGTCAATCCGATCATTAATGGAGTAGCTCCGCCACAACGGTGGCACTAACAGAATGAAGACAAGTCATAGAAAAACATACATCTCCAAAGTTTTATTTTTTAGGTACTGACAAAGTAATGAATGGCATACTTAAGTACCAAACACAGCCCTTAGTTCAGTAAGGTAATTTTCATACTCTGTTATCACGAGTTCTTAATTAACCTGCGCGGTAAAAATTCCTTAACAAATGGTTGTTGACTGTAAATGCAATCCCTCCTTCTGACACATGCATTAATGCACTATTGTAAAAGTTCAAAGCCATTATTATTGAGTTGTCTCAGCCACATTCATTATCCTCTGCACTGTATTTGGCTTCACTTGGGTAAATCTTCTTTAATTGTCCAGTCTTTACTTAGAGAACATCTTTGTTTAATATACTACGAACTCGGTTTACATTTATGCTTTTTCCAATAATTCTGTGTTGAATGTAGTTTCCACCATTACTACTGGAAATGTTCTACACTCGGCTTATTTGTCTGCCATCACCCATACATGACATATTGTTTTTGAAGCTGAAATGTCCGGTGCTTGGAAGCTTTGGGCTGAAGTTGATTCTAGCACCTCCACTATGTTTAAAAAAATTCCTTAGCCAGGCCATTTTTTTTCCACAGCATGTTGCATCCAGTTTATAAAGCAAACTAACAAATCAGGAAAACAGCACAAGAGAGGAGGTGATGAGCTCACAACAAGGTGAAGGACAGAACTTTTTAAGCTGTATGGCATATCATAGGTGTAATAAGCATAAACCCTTGCGGAAAGAAATCCTTAATATATTAAAATCTTGCTTTAACATCCCAATGATATCCATTACGGAGAGATGTTCATGTTTTCAACATGTTTAACTTAAAACATGTTTTGACAGGCACATTGAAATGATAATTTATTTTGAATTGTTACCACCTAGATCATTTTCCATCTGAGTATCTCAAAGTATATTACAAAAATTAAGCTTCATAATATCCATATAAAAACTAGAGTGCAAATACATACTAAATAACTAAAGGACAACATTTTCAGAAGTATGCACTACTTTTGTCTGCCCAAATTGAGCTATTTTAAATCTTCTTCACATTTTAAGAAAAAAAAAAATGGCAATAAGCTCCACTCCATGAAAGTAAAAGGGAGATGCAGTTCTTCATATCTGAAACTCAGAGAGGTAAAAAAGGCAACCAGAATTATGTATACTGAAAACTTGGGCTCCACTTGCTGTGGAGCTTGTGGTGAGTTGGCAGACAAGAAGTTGCGACATGAAGATGGGGTTTTATTTCAGCCACAGAACTTTGTGGCTTACGGTGATAAAAATCAACTACAAAAATGTTATCAGGAAATCAGCTTAGAGCAAGAACCAGGACTCAGGCATATTTTAAATTTCTGCTTAATTCACTTTTGCAACAGACAGCAGAGGAAAAGGGTGAAACAACTACTGACACATCAAAAACACCTTTCCTCTTTCTCTTTTTCTAAGGTTGACTACATATGACAGGGAAAGGTTGATGAAAAAATGAATAAACCAATCTTTCAGGTAATTCAGCTCATCTAGAGCTACTTCCATAAGCTAAGCAGGCATTTCCATGTGGATCTGTATTATGGTGCTGTTTGTGATTGTACTATATGTGAAGGATGAAATTTTGTAAACAGAAATACTGGCAGCGTACTTTTAGGGTAAGAGAGACAGAAGGTTAAGAGGCAGGAAACAAAAATTAACTAAGCAGTAAAAAAGAAAGACAAGGAAATCTGTATTTGGTCCCATTTGAAAGTATGAGGTCTTCCCCTCTGGCCTCACAAACCTGACATTTCTGTCAGCATGACGACACAGCTCCAGCAGGAAGGACAGTAAATGTCCCCATCAAGTCTCACCTTAGCCTCAACGCAGAATGCACTCAGGGAGACAGGATCTGAGCCCTCACATCTGGAAAGGGCAGTGGACTCCGATCTCCTAAAACCTGAGCAAATACTGTAATCGCGAGGGACATTTCTCCAGTACTATAAAACAAGGCAGATTCGTTAATATTTGTCAGGGATCTAAGCTCATCATTGCTCATAAAGCAGGTTTGAACAGTGCTTGCCAACTGGATCCACTAAAGGGATTTTGGTGCTGCTCCAGCCCAGCTTCTGGTTTGCAATGGGCTCAAATGAGAAATAGGAACTCAGGCTCAGTGTGCTGGGGAGGTTCTGGACACAGCCAAAACCTGGAAATACAAGCCTCTAAGATACTTCCAAGTGGAACACTGTGGTCCATTATGTTAACTTCCTCAAGAAACTTCCTAACAAGGCTGTTAAGCCCAATTTTTCAGATCATTTTTTCAGGTCTATACGCCTGAAGAACGTCTGCATTCTGCTTTGCGGAGCTAAGTGCTATTTTAGATCTGGCTCACAGAAAGATTTCCATATAAAGTGAGCATATAAATATTAGGGTTGAAGAAAAATAAGACAACACATGACTCCACCCATACCCCTCTTTAAGATAAAAAAGACCACACATTTATAGTGACAAAGCTTATCGTTACACAGTACCCACTATTAAATTGTGAAAGTATCAGCACAGTGGCTTTTTGTTGTGTTCTATGCATGTATAGATCCCCCTACAGAGAGAACTGAAGTTAGTGCTTCATATTACAAGGTACTTTCCTTGGACCTGCTGGAACTAATCTGCTGATCCTATGCACCACACGTGGAAAAACACCACTCAAAGAAGTTGGCAGGATCCTAGAATAGATCAGATGTTTACAGGAAAACATCCCACTAAAGTGAGTAATGTTGAAAACTGTGGCACAGCTAACCTTCATTCTTAAGGGCAGAAATCAATCTGATATATAGCAGCTGATAGAGATAAGGAAAACCGTCCTTCCATCTCTAGGTTAATTCACTTTTTATTCACTATAAAACATCTGCATCTTTCTCTAAAGCAGCTGGTACCGGTCCTTGGTACATTAGTCTTATCTAAGTCACACCTTCCAATTTCAGAAGAACAAGAAGAAGTTACTTTTGTTGTCACATCATTGGCTACCAAACTTCCTTTAAAAACACCCCATAAAACAGTCTCGCTCCATTTGCTCCAACTCATGATAGTAAATAATTTGTAACTGATAGCGTTAACCACCCCCACTGATTATCCCTGCCAATCAAAAAGATTTATATGGCTGGCCATACAAATCTTACACCGTGAACATACGGAACGGCACAAGCATGTTGTCAAAGGAAAAGTAATGGAAATAGTAACAGAACATAGCAATTATTTTATTTTGGGGGAAAAAAAAAATATGTTATTACCCATTTCAGCCATTCAAGGAGGGAAAGAGAATGCGAGGGAGAGCTGTAAGAAACCACTTCAGCAATCAGAGATGATGGGGAGATGACAATTCAGGTTATGGTTGTCAGGGAATTCCGGTAAAATCTCTTGGAAAAAATACATATCCATGACCTATTATTTTTTTAATTCTAAAATTTATGAAAAGATACTTAAGTCTACTCTCTTCCCTGAAAACAGATGCCAAATTGATACCTCACTTTTGTATTTATCGTTGTTCAGATGACTACTCACTGCAATCAGAGTTTATCTAGTATTTTTTCTGCGTATCTAACATTTACGCTGTGAGTTTGCCTAGACATACAACTCTTCATTTTTCGTGTCTCCTGCTCCAGTCTCTCAAGCAGTCACTTAGAAAATTATTCAAATAACCTCTCTTTGGTCAATGGCTAAAGGGAAATAAACTGGAGTTTTAGGTACACGGTGTACAAGGATTAACTGGTGTTCCTGTGCCTTTTCAAAACCTGCTCCCTTTTATATGTTCCCTCAATTCTTCCTCATGTTCTCTTTTATATCAGCCTCCGTTCATTTTAAAAATCAAACAAATCAAAACAGTTCTTTTTATAGCCTGTTTGCCACTTCCACTCCTATATGTCTACTTGACACAATGTATACAACTGACAGCTGTACTAAAATGAACAAAAATGGCACCACTTCGTAAACATACTTTAGCAACCACAAATTTCTACTGTACGTTGAAATGCAAGCAAAAGAGTTATTGATTTTGTCTGTGTCTGATAAATTCCTCCCAACCAACCTGTTTACTGAAACTGTAAGTCGCTGTTGTGATTAATCTGCTGTGTATTAAAAGCTACTTAATTGGACCACAGAGATGGCAGGACGAGCTAATACTGTTATAAGTGACATAGGAATTGATTTCATTTTAATTTTACTAGAACTTTTGTATCTTTGAAGCCAAGTCAGTCCTTAGGGACAAATACTAAGGACTAAGCCAACTGACAGAGAGCTTACTCTTCCAGACAAGGTAAACTCTGATGTAAACAACCTGAAGATATGGAGTAGGGTAACAGAAGCTATAGATCATGCTGTGATGTTACACTTTCCTGCTTTCCCACAGGAGATTTGGACATTCAAACTGACCCTTCAGCACTAAATACTTTCCCTCATGTAAGCAACACAAATTTTAGCCAGAAAAAACTCATCGAGTTGCAAGAACCTTCTGCAAGATGACAGCATCTAGAAACAAACAACATAACGTGAAACATTTCTTTGAATTCATGATATATACATATAGTCATTCCAGTGTGGCATCAGAGAACTCCAGAATAATAGCTATACATGGTGACACGAAATCCTCTGAAACAAAAACATTCAAACTCTTACAGATTTTCCACTGTTTTGGAAAAAGCCAAATATCAATTCTTCCCATATATAAGTTTCTAGAAAGCATTCTGTGTAGAAAATATTAGCTCTCCTACCAAGCCAGTTGAGCAATCAGAAATTTTAGTGCTTAAGCAGTACTTGGAAAATCTGAAAACTTACGTAACTGATAAATATTCTCTATAGAGAGAACCCTTGTTAATTATTAAAGTACAGTATCTTTCTTCTAAAGTACATCAGCATCTTTTACATGTAGCTTAGGTTATTAGAATAAACTGAATACCAAATCTGATTTGTATGCAGACTTGTAAGAGATTTTTAAGAACATAGTAAAGATTCACTTTTGTGTTTCAAAAAAAAAAATATAAAAGGCACAGCCTTCATCTGCTTATCACTGTCTTCAGAAAAAAAAAAAGAAGGAAAAAAAATTGAATATTTATTCTGCTGAATGTATTAGGAAAAGTTTAAACGTAGTTAAGCCACCTACAGGATGGGCTGCCCCTTCCAATCCTGCTTTCTGAGGGTGGAAAAATGAAAATTTTAATGCCTATTTCTGTCAGTCTATCACCTTTCCTGAGTCCTAAAGACACAGCAAGCCAAACAGTTAGCCAGTAGGACTTTAACTCAAGCACTGCAGTAACTCAATAAAAGAAATATGGTATTGCTGAGTGGTAGCATTTCGCTACACCAAGAGACAGATGGGGAGGATATGCAATAATCTTGTCTAGGAAACAGCTATGACTCATAAATTTGGACTCAATGTGACAAATTATCTGACAGATTTCAAAACAGTGAGAAAAACTGGTGTCAGATTGAGATATTATCACATCTCAGCGTGAAGTCCAATGGCAGCTGGAATTATTGACCACCTAACTACACTGAACTCCTACACTACTACTGAACAAAAGTGTCAAAACTACTATGTAGAGCAAAAGTGCGAAAACAAATGAACCTGTTTAAGGACGGAGTTGAGCTGATTAAAAGACTGGTGATGTTTTTTGTAATTTCAACGACCTTGCTCACAGCTCCAGCTCAGGGGCCCGGCCACGCTTAAATAGTGAGCACCCAAGGAAGTCATAAGGACTTCTCATACACAGCGCAGACACCATTTCCCTTTTTGGGGGAGGGGGGGAATTGCAAGAGCATCAACTGATTGCAGAGGTGAAGCTATGAATGCAGGCAATGAAATGTCTTTGGAGGATAATCCAGTCCTGTGAAAAATGCTTCCACAAGCACCATAGAGACTGCAACTCACACTGCTTCCAGAATCCAGCATCACCTCTGCAACCCTCCTCCAACTTTTCTTTTTTTTTTTCCAAATAAGAACAAAGAAGGAGAAAGAAGATAATGATTTCTTAGTATTACACATAAACAGATATAGCTAAATCATAGCATCACTTCTCAGGGAACCAGACCCACTTTGGAACAGACACTTGCCCCGGACAAGTGCCACCTGGACGAGCTAGCGATTAACCTGGAGTCTCCTGCTCCTTCTCTAGCTGGATTCTCACACAGCTAGCAAATAGCCAAAACCCCTCACTCTGTTTAGAGGGATATAGTTAATCATCTCACTATCATCTCAGCTACCCGGAAATAATTTTAAAGGGTAATTTCCAGTCCTCTTCTTTCCAATGATTCATCCTTCCTCTGGCCTTGTTGGCTACAGAAACTTGACAGTTCCCTTTCGGGCACACTGACTGCAGCCTTTCAGACAAAATGACAGCCACTACGGGAACCTCCAAGCACTCCGAGCACCAAAGGCAGCCTGCTCACACCATTCCCCTACGAGGCATGACAGTTGTCCTGGGGAGTTACTTCTTGCTTTCCAGACACCACAAAATGGGCACCACGAAGTCCTGCAGTCTCCTCCTCTCGCCCACCCAGTATCCCACAACTCGTGCGCCCCCAAGGGCTGCCTCTCAGGACCTCTTTACCCATCTTCAGGAGCACGGCTCTCCGGTCCTGCCAGCCCAAAGGAACCTTGTCCAGAGAAAAAGTTTTCAAGGAAATGAACTGGCTCCACAGATGCCAAGCGAACGCTATTATCTCTTACATCCAGTCACCAAGTCCTGCTATCCACTGCAAAATCTGAAAGTCTGGGAAGCTTAGTGAATCAAAGGGATGCTCAAGGGCAGTGGTTACACGCTTTGATGCCAGGCTCAAAGGGCAATAGTTTATCTGAATCCTCCTGGCCCGTATACCTCTACATAGACCTTACAGACTATAAATTAAAGCATCCACTTCCCTTTTTGCCTTTCAACAGAATACAAAGACGCCGTGCATTACATCCTCCTCGTACCGCCCAGAGTCTGCTGATAAAAAGCCGTGTCTCTCACAGCACCTACTTGGGAGAACGGGGCTCCATAGTGTGGCTTCCATGCCCATACATTGGTAAAAAGCAGGAAGACACTGGAAGTATGGATAAGGAAACGTATCTGTATCTATCTCTGAAGGCACAATCTCATCACTGACCATATTTTAATATGAAATTAGCTGCCCACAAAGGCCTAGTATCTGCACTCAGCTGTGGCAAGCAACCCCTCAGAGACTTCACTGGAATTTTAAATGAGGGACAGTGTTATTAGGGAGTCTGTGAACATCCAACCTCCCTGAAAAAACAAAAAATGTTTATATGCTTACTCTTCAAAATGGAAGAATTCAGTCTTCTAAAATTTGTGAGGAAAAAAAGTTATACCAATTTCAAAAGAAAAAAATATACATTTTTATTCAGAACTGATTGGCAGCTTAGCTGCTCCTGCAGCTCCTCTTCTTTACACGCTAGGAAAAATTGTGTTAGTAATTTTAGATTGCCTATTTCCAGCATTGTTCCATGCAGCATTAAAGACCTCATTCATTTCCCATTAGCACATTTTAGTTAAAATTAACACATAATCATTTTCAATGATCTGGCTTTCAATATATTTGTAAACAAAAATGAATCTCAAATATAAGACAGCGAAAAGCTTTGGTATTGTTAAAAATCATCCTGACAGAACTAATCACTAAAATCACATTTTTAAACTTTTTTTATTTTTAAATCCAAGAACGATGGGATTGCCAGTTGTACCCCCAGTTCCTCAGGATGGCTTCTTCAAATAAGCAATTGACACAATTTCCCCCAAAACCTTTGGCAAAGTGACAAATAAAGGGAAACTGAAGACCTCAAGAATCAATTCAACACTGTAAAAGGAGACAGAGGACCGCGAACACCAAATGAAAGCAGAATGAGCACCAATCTCAGTCTACTGAGAATGAGGCACAAGCAAACCTCTCTTCTTGTACCCTGGTATCCTTGCCCATATGCAAAACTACCAAACACCAAAACCCCAGTTCTCATACCTAGGGCTCCTTGTTGACAGAGAAACGACAGAAATATTACTGTAATTTTTGCTGGTGCAGGATTCAATGCAATAAGTCACAGAAAATGTAAATACAGGTATAGGAGAGCTTTAACCAGGGCCAAAATAAAAAAAGAAGGAAAAACTGAAAGCTGAGAGAAAACACAGAGATAGAGACACAGAATAAAGGGTAACACAGGTTTTGTCAACTGTGGGGATGGTGCCCCCAGCAAGTGTGCACTTGTGGTGGCAACACAGCTGGCACGGTCTGTTTAGCTGCGTCAAAGAAGGAGTTAGTCTCCAAACATGTGCAGCTGGATCATCCTTCAGCCTAAATGCTCAGGAGCTGTTTGCTCAGGCCAGCGCAGATGTTACACTGTGGTGCAGACGTTTTGGACTACAAAGTGTGAGTGCTCTGTTTTCCAGAAAAATGGTAATTATTTTCCACAGATCATGTTAGTTTTGACCCCATCCTTATGTACAGAGTTTCTCAGGGGTTGATGTGACCTCTCCTTTTTGGTGCTGATTATTAGTCTTAGATGACTCCCAAGGCTCTCCCTTATGAGGAATAAACCTAGGGAATTAAAAGGAAGTCACTTTAATCAATTATGAAGTGCTGATATGCAAGACTGCACACAAGTGACCACATAATTTGTACATTTGTGGAAAACTGCAAATAAATACTACTAAGTTACTGACAGACAAAAAATTCTATGGCTTCACTGAAAAAAAAAAGGCATTATAGGCTAAAACATAAATAATGTCCTAACACTCCTCGTCAATTTAATATTCTGGTAGTCTTATGCTACTGTACATAAAACATGAAGAAAAGCTACACGTGATCAAAAGAGGCTCAGCTAGCTTCAAATATAGAGGAGTAGGTGCTCTTGCAAGGAGCAAGTCTTACGTTAAAAGAGATTGTGCTTCATCAAAAAGCAAGCAGCTGGAGAGCTCTAAATCCCAGCCACCTCATCCGACAGGAGTGCTGTACAGGATCGGATTGCACCCTGCTCCACCCAAAGCCCTGCTCTCTGTGTTTTCCAATACAGAGTCGTGACACCAGACTTTGTAAAACTCTCTTCTGTGTCACTCAGCATGATACGCACTGTTTATCTTCTGTATGGATGAGTATCAACATGAATGTCTATGTACAGTTTGAGCCATTGTACCTACTCTTCTGCCTCTGCAGGATCAGGACTAAATATTATATAAACATTCAGAAAATCCCAAATTTAACTTGTGTTCAGCCGTGGAGGTAGAGCATGCAGGAACATACAAGCATACAAGATCCAGAACAAAGCATCGCTTTTTGTTCAAAATTCTGCTTTCTTCTCAAGGCGTGTCATCATTAATATCGAGCACACCTGTGACTTGGAGTTAGTTTCACAAGTTTAGAAAACTGTATTTGTTACAATAAACCAAAGAATCCGGAAAGTGAAAGATACTTAGTGACAGCATGCCAAGATCTTCAGTCTATTATCCAGCAGCACTTGGATCCCTTGATGCTTAAAGGCCAGAAGCAGAACTGAGCTGTACTGGATACTGCACTCGTACAGAGCAAAAGACAGTCCCTATCCCAAAGGGTGGGCCAGAAATTAAAAACACGCGATTTAAAAGTTCAGAGTAATAATGAATTCAACTCTCTAATGAAATAATTGTGAATCCAGAACAGAAACATGAGACAATTCCTTTCCACCCATCGGGCAAGAAACCCCAAAAGTATTTCCAGCTGTTGCTCTACTGCACTGCCCTGCTGGATGACCCTCTTCAATGCAGCATCTCTCTGTCACGATTTTATGTGGAAATTTTAAGTCCTTTTTACACTGTGTGTTCTGAACTCTGAAGTGTTCAAACAGCACTAAATGTATTTGCAGGGCATTTGGCCTCCATATAAATCTTTCCTGGAAATGTGCTTAAAATAAAGGAAAGCATTACTTTTGCAAACTATGATGTCATCTCCCTTTTCACTAAGTGCCTTCCACAACCCACTTCAGCACATCCTTTCGGTAACGCACGTTACGTCCCTTGCGGATGCTTTTGAGAGCAGCTACTCAAAAGTTTGATTGAGAAGACATTCCTTTACTAACCACATATACAGAAAACGCATACGCATAGCAAGAAGCAGACTGCACGCAGCACATTTACATATAAATATCAAAACACAGCAACGGGGGGTTCATTAACAGTTTCTGGGAAGAAACTCTTTGCCATCAGCGAAGTTCCCTGCTGGCGGCAACGCTGTTCTGGCCACATGTGAGGAGACCGGGAGACGCACGTTATCGGGATACTGCCCCTTCCCCCCGCCTGTTCCCCTTTTTTTTCCCCTAGCCCCTGGCACCGGTTTCCCTGGAAGTTGAGGGCACCTCGCCTCAGCCGGGCGCCTCCCGGGGCGGCGACCGCCCGGGCGGCACGGGGCGCTCAGGGACCCGCCGGGGCTTCCCTCGACGGGGCGGGACACCCCGCTCCCGCCGCCACTCACGGCCCCGCGTGGACCCGGCCGCCCCCGAGTCCCCTCCCGCTCCGGCGGGCCGGGGCGCGCCGTCCCGAGGAGGGACCCCGAGGGGGGAACAGCCGCGGTCCCCCGTCATCCCCCCTCCCCCGCGGCGAGGCGAGCCCCCCGCGCCGCCCCCCGCCCGCCTCCTCACCTCCAGACCTGCCCGAGCTGCAGGATGTGGACGAGCGACTGCAGGAGCCAGATACAGAAGGCGCAGGACGCCGACCTGCCGCCGCCGGCGCGGGGACCGGCGGCGGCGCCGCCGCCGCCGCCGCTGCCGGCGGCGTTGCTGCCGCTGTTGCTGCTGCTGTTGGTGGCGTTGCTCTTGCTGGCGGTGGACGCCTGCCGCTGCGGCGTGCAGGGGCGAGCGGCGTCGATGTCGGCGGCGGCCGAGCCGCTGCTCACCAGCAGTTTGCTCTCGGCGGCGGGGCAGTGCCCGGCGGCGGCGGCGGCGGCGGCGGCGGCGCTGTCCTCGGTGCTGAAGTCGTGCGCGAACCAGCGGAAGCTGAAGACCTGCACGGAGAGGGAGCCCAGCAGCACGAAGAAGAGGGTGAGCCCGAACCACCAGCGCTGGCCCCGCAGGTAGTAGTCGACCGCCAGCCAGATGTCGGTGCCCACGTCCGCGAAGTAGACGGCCAGGGCGGCCAGGATCCAGAGGCAGTCCCACAGCGAGTAGCGCCGCTGCTCCCTGCCCAGCCGCAGGCACAAGGAGGACGAGCCCCCGCCCGAGCCCCGGGAGCCCCCGCCGCCGCCCCCGCCGCCGTCTCCTCCTCTGCCGCCGCCGCAGCAGCAGCAGCAGCAGCGGGAGCCGCCGCCCGAGCCGTCCCCGCCGCCGCCGCCGCCGCCGCTGCAGCACCCGCCCCCGGGCGCCTCGTCGTCGTCGCTGCCGCCGCCCGGCCCGGCGCCGGCGGGCAGCCCCGGGGCCAGCGCCTGCACGGAGCCCGAGTGCTCGGAGTTCTGCAGCGGCGTGAACGCCACCTCGCCGCCCTTCTTCATCTTCCGCCGCCCGTCCGACTTCGCGGCCATGATGCCTCCCTCAGCCCCGCCGGAGAGCGAGCGGGAGCAGGGAGCGCTCCTTTATCCCGCGCCTCCCCCTGCTCCTCCTCCTCCGCCTCCTGCCTCCCGCCCTCCGCCGCCGCCGCAGCCGCCGCGGACCCGCCGCTCCCCGCGTCCCCTCTTCCCGCTCCGCGCCGGGCTGCGCGCCCGCGGGCGGCTCCTCCGCGGCGGCCGCGCCCGCAGCGCCGCCTGCCTGCCGGGAGCCGCGCTCAGCCCGCCCGCCCCGCCGCCGCCGCCGCCGCCGCCGCCGCCTCCGCGGGGGCCGGCGGTGCCGGGGCCGCCGCCGCCGCCGCGCTCTGCCCGAGCCGGGAGCAGGCAGGGCAGCGCCGCCCGGAGCAGCGCATCCCGCCCCTGCCTCCCCGCCCGCCTCCGCCCGCACCCGCCGCCGCCACCACCCAGCTGACTGACGCCGGGAAAGAGGATGACCTCATCCCTCTTCCCTCGCTGCCGCCGCCCCCCGCCCGGCACCGGCACCGGCACTGGCGCAGGGGCGGGGAAGGGGGCGCTCGGCCACCGGGAGGAAAGGGCCCGGCGCGGCCCCGGGGGTGCGGAGCACGGCCCTGCGGCGGCGGTGGCGGCGCGGGGGGAGGCGGTGGCCGTTCGGGTGCCCGGCTTGGGGAGGTGGGCGCGGCGGCGACGGGAAGGCGGCTGCTCGGCGGGGCCAGGGAGCGGGTCGGCGGGGAGAGGCGGGGTGTGGCCGGCAGCCCCCCCCCCCCCCCCCCCTCGGNCCCCCCCCCCCCCCCGCCTCGGGGCCGGGACCGCGGGAGCGGGAGGGGGCCGGCGCTGCTGCCGGTGTCCTCGGCGTGGTTTGGGGTGAGTCTGCCCCGCCGGCGGGGGGATGGAGTGGCGGGACACGGGTGGATGCGGACGGGGCGGGGAGGAGGGCGACGCCCCCCCCCCCC
>RSEF01000002.1:122149136-122166616 GCA_003993805.1 Himantopus leucocephalus | reverse complement strand
CCCCCCCCCCCCGTCCATCCCGGGCTTCTCGCTCCGAGCGGGGATCCTGGGACCGGAGGGAGCCGCCGCCGCCCCAGCGCGGTGAGGGGGGGGGGCGGGACCGGCGGTGGTGCCCAGCCGTAACGCCCGGCGCGCAGAGCGGGAGCCAGCGGTCGGTACCCCCCGAAGATGCTCTCACCCCCCCACCCCACCCCCCTCGCCCCGGCCCGGCAAGTCCGGGGCGGGAGGACGGTGCCCCCGCACCCCCGTCCCGCGGGAAGCGCCGCCGTAGTTCCCGTAACTTTGTGAAATGCGACCGCGAGGTGCAATTCTCGAATGACGCCGTGACTCACGCTCTCTTAGAGGCGTTTGGGGGAAGGCGGGGAGACACCGTTTTACTCCGCCACCGGGAGAAATCGCATTTTATGCATAAAATTCGCCAGGCGGACTCACGATGCCGCTCGCCGCCCCCGCCCCTTTCCCCGCAGCTCCGGCTGCCCCCGGAGCGCGGCCGCTCCTCGGAGCTCACCCGGGTATTTCGGTGGCACAGGTGGCCCCGCCTGCAAGTGTTCAACTTCGGCGGCGACCGGCCGAGGCCGGGGGGAGCCGTCCCGGAGGGGAACCCGTCCCGGGGGGAGCCGTCCGGGTGGGGGAGGAGCCGGCGGCCGCTCCCCGGCGAGGAGCCCAGACCCTGCGGGGGGGCTCCGCGGCAGCCGCCCTCGGAGCCCGGCGGGGGACGCAGGGGTAGGGTGGCCACCCGGTCCCTGAAGGCCACCAGCATCCCGCCCCGGGAGTCACCAGGGAGTTCCCCGGGCCGCGATGCCCGGCTGACGGGCGCAGCGCTCGGGGTGCGGGCGGGGGGGGCCGTTTGCCCTCTCCGTCCTCCTGCATCTCCAAAACCTACGGCGTGAGCAACTGATTGACCTCTTCGACTGTTTTTGGTTTGGGTTTGGGTTTTTTTTTTTTGTGCCTCTAGAATATTTTATACACATACCCTCTCTCTCCTTAGCAGTGAGGTAGTTCAAGCACTTTGCTGGAAGATCTTAATAGGAATGGCAATGGGACTGTGATAGGGCACTGTTACATTAAGATATGTGACTAAATATAGCCCCTTCAACTTCATTAATTAAAGAGAAGAAGTCATATGGACAGCTGAAAAATCTGCCTTCTATCTCTTAAATGTACATGGTAAGTATAAAGTTGCCTTTTGGAAATTAGCTTTCACTGATATATATATCCCAGATTTCCAGAAGAGACTACAGCATGCCTTACTGTATTATTCAAAGAGTGCTAAGCACACAAAAATCAAACTTTGAAAGGTGAAGAGCACACACAAAACTGATTTGGCTTGTTATTTTGCATGTTAGCGCACATTTGCAAAAGTCTTTAATTACATCATCACATAATGGTTCTTAAATAATACACATTTGCTCTGCAATCTCTGCTACAGCGGTAGAGCTGTACTTTAATTTCTATTCCTTTTGTAACCCCATATTAATTTCGTTCTCATTACAATCCATATGATCTTTATTGCCTTAGACTTTTAATGCAAATTGCTTCTTTCTCAAGGTATCTTGTAATAATTCAGTCAGCACCTATGTATTATACAATATACCCACTTAAGATTACCTTGTCAGCAGAGAAGGTGCTTAATAATGAAGCTAATTTAGCTGCAAGTTGGTGGTTTATATATACCAACAAGTTGCCAGTGTTATTCTATTTATAGTTACATCTTTAATAAAATGGTTTAGCGTGCACTTTAAGTTACTTTAATTGAGTCTGTTTGACATATACAGGTCTGAAACATGCCGCAAATTTATAATGGAGGTTATAGTGTGATACACGAGTGCTGGTGGGGGAACAACTGTGTTCCTAAAGCTGAAATCCTGACCTAAAGTGCTTGGGGTGGGGTCAGAGAGTAGCTCAAAGGTGTCAGATTCAGGCTGGAGGGAATAAAATGGAGGAGATCAAGGTCCAACATACTAATAGGGCAGGCAGTACCTCTGAGCAATGCAGTAGATATTTAAGAGCATAAATGGTGTCAGTCTAGCTGTACAGCGTCTTCAGAGGTGATGGTAGCCTGCTTAAGGCTACCCCACTGCTAGCCAGCTTGGAGGAGTGTCCCTACATCCTCTACTCCCTGCCGCAGATGTGGGACAAATTTTTCTGGTATATTTACCCTCAGCCACTTCACTCAGAGGCAGAATTTGACCAAAGGGATTGATCCATCGCCTAGGAAGACTCCAGGTCACCACAGCGGGCTTTAGAACAGACCTGTAAATCTGAAAGTTGTTCAGTTTGTGAGACCTTTTTTGTGATGGGGAGAGTTTTACACTTTCTTCCCTATATTTTTCTGGTTTGTGTCATTCCTCTCCTTTCTTGTTTTGTTCCTTTTGTTTGGTTGTTTTGGTTTTCTCTTCTTGGATTCAGCTACTGTTGCATTTGTGAGGGGAATAACATTCTTTCCCACTGATTTTCGTGTTAACAATAGCTGCCTGTTCAATGAAGGCAGTGCAATAGATGAACATTTGAATTAAATTTAAGGCTGTTTGATACTTCCAGAGGAAAGTATTCTGTTTTGTTTTCCCACTTAAATGATAACAAATGGAAAGGATCCCAAATAATATGTAAGTGCTGAAGAAATTGCTTCCAAGAAACAGAACCAAATTTCCTCTTTGTTTGACTGGCATAGCTTCTATGGAGCTGTATCGGGGCCAGAAGAGTTTATATACACACGGTTTACAAACCAGCATTTATTTAGCAAGCCAATGTTGTTACTAAACCTCAGCAATTATTAATTACAAAATATAATTGAAGGGCAAAAATGTGATCACAGACATCAATACATATTTTGTAAATCGAGTACGGACACATTCATGTCTCATGTAAAGCTACTTTTCTCTGAAGGAGAGAGCTTCCATTTTCTCCAGCTTTCTTTAAAGAAGACATTTTTATGGGTATCACAAGTATTGCTTTTGCTTTGTTCTGAATTGCAACTGCTGTTTCCTTTTTCCCCCCTTACCATATCAAATCCCCTTTTTCTACTTTAGGAACACTTTTTTTTTTTTTTGGTCTTTTTATTTTTTCATTGTAGACTGTTATCAACTCAAACCTAAATGTCCAGGAAACATGCTTCTGGGTTCCAATCCTCTTATCTTTAAAGTATTTTTTATTTCTTCAGGTTCCTAGCCCTGATGTTTTTCCCAGTCGTCTTTAGCTATGTAGAAGAGTCGGCCCTATCAAAACACACTCAAGCTCTTGCTTGTAGTTCTCTCATTTCACCATTAAGAATATCATTATACTCTACAGGTCTAATCAATTTTTGCATGCGTTCATTCCAAACTATTCCCAAATCTATTTTCTTTTCTTTGGTAATACTTGTAACAATTACAGTTTGGTGCCTAATATGTTTGCATTTTCTTCTAGCTCAGAGTAACTGAAGCATTACAATGAGCTCGTTGTGCCTGGATTTGACACCCTATGGCAGTGTGTGACATAACAGCTTGCCTTTCTTCCCATACTCGCTCCAGGGGGGAGCGGGTCTGCATCATGAAGGAGCTGTGCAGAACCCTGCTGGCCTGGCAGGGCTTGCAACACGCTGGTCTCTCCTACCCAGCAGAGCTCCTCAGCAGCCCCCCTTAGAAATAAATGAAGTCCTAAGCCATAAGGAGTTCTCCGGTGACTTCTTCCAGAAGATCTGGTGAATCTGCTAGCAGATTTGTTTGCTTGCTTCCTTCTTTCCTTCCTTCCACCCACCCCCCTTCTTTTCTAACTACCTTCTGATACGTGTTTTATTTGTCTCCCAAAGGCACCCGGTGCCTTTTCCTGCACTGTGCTTCTCTCTGTCTTGACGTGTATGATGTAAAGCTGGGGTGAGCTGATGGAGAAACAGGTCATCATGTATTTTCTCATTCACTCTGACATTGCCTCACTACTATGTCTTCCATACATCTGACTTTAACTAGTTTTCCATGTTAAAACCGTGCCCTCAGGCACACATGCACCTGCAACCAGTTTGTTTAGAACCAGCAAGTGAGAACTATTCTACAAAGCGTTCACAAGTTTTAGATGTTTTCAACAGATTCATGTTTAAACTATACACACAGGTGTCAGTGGAAGTTGTAATATAGGCTGTATTTTTCATATTTATGCATTAAAGTACTTAATTGCCTTTTTTCCCAAATAGCTTCATTCACAACAGGCAGGTGCCATTGTATGCTCTGATAACTGAGATACTTGACTGCAAAGGGAGAAGGTGTTTCCTTTCAGTGAAACCAATATTTCAGCAAATTAACATAAGCGCAGATCAGAAATATATTGGTAAATTGGTACATTGTTAAAAAATTAATATTAAAATACTATATGTTTTTAAAATGTATGGAGTATAAAGAGCTATTGCTGGCTTGCTTTAGCTTGAGATTATTTTATTTATAGGCTTACATGTAGATTCACATAGAAGCATTTTTGAACTATAACTTTATAGTTTGCCTTTAAAATTGAGAAAAGCAGCATGAATCAAGTATCTCCATATGTTACCCCACTTTTACAATTACAAAGAACACTCTGAAACATTCCCTGGTTTCAGAAATTACTTTGCTTTATAACAATCTGATGCGGATATGTGTATTTTGTATGCCTAAATCTCTTTTCTGTAGCATGTGAAGCTCCATGTGAAAATGCCAACACATATGCACCCACCAGGTGAGGTCTGGAAGGGAAGAGATGCAACGTAGCGGGGTTCTTAGGTGCACACCAAATTTCAAGTAGCCTACAAATCAAACTTAGTGGGACTGTTTATATACTTAATATTTAGGCATATACTTACGTTGTAGGCACATATTTAAATTTCATGGTGAATTGGGGCTGTAGTTTCTTTTATTATATTTCCAGAATGTCTAAAGATTAAAAACATGTAAATACATTCAACTGTACACTTTCAATAAATAGGTAAGTAAATAAATAAATGCCAGATTTAAGCAGCCAGAATGACTGAGAACAGCCCTGCTTTGATGACAGCATTTGGATTTTAATATTATGTATGAAAGAAGAAATTATTTCTTAGAATTTTTGAAAGATTTAACTCAGGGTTTCTTAAATTTACGTTTATTATTTAGAAACGGATGTCAGTTACCTTTCATGTTGCTTCATAGCATGCATTTAAAAATATAGTCAAAGATAGACATAAATATGTAAGGAATGATAGCAGAAGACATAGACATATGGGAAGACATCACAGGAAGCAAGCTTGCAACCAGGCTTTGTACAATGCTGACGACTCCTTCACTGCCAGTGTGCATGCAGAAAGCAACCGACAACCAAGCATATCCCATTTTATGATAAATGGAAAGAGCTTTTACGGAATGCCTAAGGGGATATTAACATGCCCTATGACACTGAATTTAAGATGTAATTAAGAATTTTCAAAAGTTTGAAGAAGAAAATGAAAAGTCCCGTTTTCTTTCCCCTTTTTGTTTCACCTGTTTAAAATCAACTCATGCCACGCAAAAGAATTGTAAAACGAAGATTCAGCCGCAGCACAGAAAGTTATGACACTGCTTTGCGCTGCTCAGTACAGAGGAGTTTATGGACTTTTCCAGACTACTGCTTTTCTTCATGGAGAAGTCATCCAAGGGACCATGTTAAATTGATGTGTGAGCAGAGGATGTTTACATTTGCAAGCACATTTATAAATACTAACAAGCCACCAGACTAGATATTATTCATCCAAGACTTCTAAAGGAACTCAGAGGAGCACTTGGTACTTCCTTTTTTCTTATTCTTGTTCTGTTTCCACAACTGACAAACTACAGGATGGATAGATCCAATGTAACCGCTCATATGTACTTAAGAGGAGGGAATCCTTTCTTTTGTATGATGAGTTTCAGCAAGGCACTACTTGGAGTTGCTGGGAGAATATTAAATGGTCCAGTGAGCCAGTCAGAACATGGTTATATTTTTTTCAAATCCTTAACATCATCAGCAAAAGAAACTGAGACACTTAAGGGCTTAAATGGGCAGAAATGTGTCACCTAGATCAACCTAATAATATATATAAAAGCACATCAGGAGCAGTGGATAAGGAAAAAAGACAGAGTTAACTAATACTGGACCCTTAATAGACACTTTCAGGCTCTGTTATGTCTAAGAGACTACGTTATGGTCTTCAGGATCTATATTTTAGCACCCAGCTCCAGCTTGAGGCTTTCTGTGCAGTGCAAAACTAAATGTTCTTGCTTCATTATCATTATCGTCATCATCTTCATCATCACCATCATAGAAAAACCCTCTAGCCACTGCCCTGTCACACAGGTCTTCAAGGACAGGATGCAGCAGGGAGAGGCAGCAGAAGCCAAACCCTTCTCTCCACTACAGCCTTGACTCTTCCAGCTGATTCAGTGCCCCTTCCAAGGCTCCCATGGGTGCCAAATTCCTGGGTGTCTTGTTGACACAGGCAGTCTCCTTTCCATGCTACATCTCTGTTCCCCATGGAGGCATCAGTGGTCTCAGTATCTGCGCAGGCTCTCCGTAGGCAGGGCAGGCTGCCGGGAGGAAAAAAGCAAGGCAGCAACCTTGCTGTGCAGCAACAGCAGAGTGCACATGAGGTGGCACCTCTGCCATGCCTCTGCCTTTGGCCAGCAATTTTATAGAAAATTGTCCCACTTGCAAGGGACAGAGATTAAGTGACTCCTGTGCCAAACACAGCAGACGTCGCTGTATACCATGTGGAAGAGGCAAGTCTGGGGCTTGGCACTAGTCACAAGCTAAATATGCTAACCGGCATGTCTTCCAAGCAAGACTTGAGAAGAGGGTTCTTATGGCATTTATGTTGTCTTATGAAAGTGTAACCCCCTGGTAATATGTGCTGCAAGCACCCATGATGCTCTTGAAATGAAGCCCTCTGCTATGGTGGTCCTGTTAGTGAACGGGTTGAGGTGTTTACATGGCTCTAGATCCAGGGAAGCGAATCTAAAACCTGATTTGTACACTGTATAGGTAGAGGAAATAATTTGCAAATACAGAAGGCAGCTGCTGAAGGAGGGTATTCACTGTTAGTAATGAAAAACAGATTAGGCATCATTTACACTGGATAAATCAGAAATGGCATCAAAGAGAGCTAATATTACAAACTATTAATGAAAGACATAATAATGAAACAAATCACATAATAGATCACAACGAAGTGATTCAGTGTAATGAATACTGATACTAAGTAAGTGAACTGTGTGCTCTGGGGATACGATTTCAAATCCATTCCAGTGTGCGTGGTAGCAGTATGAGCAAAAGGAGCACTTTTAGAAGAAATTGACTCTGTTCCATTGCTCACTCCAATCACATCCACACCTTACATTAGCTCTCTCTTTGATGACGTATAAGGTAGATAAAAATGCAATTACCTGCCAAGACCCATTATATGTGCTTATTATTTTTTTGTGTCAAAGTACCCACTGAAATCTCATCACCCATGCAGATATCGGCCAACATTGCTCATTTCACAGGATAATGTGAGTAAATAAACATTAAACATATTAAAAAGACAGCCAGACAATATTTCATCAGCACAGATTAGAAATTAGTTTAATTCTTATAATTATAGAAAACACATTGCTGCTACAGAACACGGTAGTGCCTTGAGGGTGAAACAGGTCTAAAATTTAGATCTTCATACAGATTTTAAATTTTGGAAGTACTAAAGGTGGAGCCTTTGATTGAACAGAGGGACGCCCTATTTAGCTTATGTACGGTATTTTCATTCTGATCACACACATGAAACTTCAGGTGGTGTGCAAGTCATGATTTCATTTCAGACTCATCTATATCCCAAACCCTTCCTGAGTCAATTTTGGCAACGTCAAAGCCTACCAAATCGAACACTAATTCGTGCATTTATAGATAAATATGTTTCTATTGTGCATTTTCAAAAAGAATTGGACTTTTATTTTTGAAGCAAAGGCATTCACACATATAGCACTGGAAAGCCAGTTAGGTGGCTAAGAGTGGGCACTGGAAAAGTGATCAAGCTGAGCAGGGAGCTGCCTAAGCCTGCCAGTGAGCTATTGCAGCGTTACTGATAACAGCCTCTCTTAAGAGACCCTTTGGATCTAAAGGTTCTCAGCTGAAGTTCTGGCTCAGCTACAAGATTCTACAATCAAACGTCAGTGGGAGGCTTACTGACACAGGGCGAGCTCCTGAATAACAAATTCTTTATTAGCCTCTGTTACGGTCTTATAGGAAAAGGAAGCAATACGTGGTAACGCTGAAGAGTTGCGTAGTTTGTTTGGGAAATTGTTTTTGAGAAAATCTAACTTTTAATAAATGTTGAAATTGAAACAGATTTATCAAATTAATAAACATTGACAGATATGAAGGGCTAAATTTAACTTACCCACAAAGTATCACTGAAATCAAAACGTTTGAGTATGTTACTACTACATATGTCTACCATTATGAGTGCTCAGATCAAGTCCACAGAGCCATGTTACAGATTTTAGTTTCTGTTTTCTAAATTTCAGTCATGCAAGGTTTTTGAGCATCTCTAATAGGATCAGAATGCTGTGTTCACATTAGACATGTTTAATTTACTGTGATGTTTTTAATGCTTTGTTTTGACATTCCTTCACAGTAATTACAATACCTTCAGAATTATAAAATACAAGTAGATCAAATCCGCGTGAAACTGGAGAAGCAACACACACAGAAAGAATCAGAAATCAAGCAGCTATGGATAAAGTTGGACTACAGTGCGGCCATCACTTTCATCCTCAGCAAGCCACCTTAAGGGAAAAACATAAAAATCTGTCAGAGGTACAGCACATATAAAACTTCACAAACAGACAAATCATGAGAGCCTGCTTCTGCACCTTTGGATTTCTAGGAGAGTTTTTACGTTGTTTTAGACAGAAGCAGTAACCAACTTGAACAAAATACTGATTGAATGTTTTTTTAGATCCATATATGCTAATTTAAAGGTGTGATTAATTTTATAAATATATTTATGAAATATATGTTGATTTTATTTGTTGGTTATATAGGTGACAAGTAGATTCTTTCATTGAGTGGCATAAAATCAGGATAATTTAGAGCAAGGACACCTGTTCTGTGATAGCAGGTTATTGTCCATGTATTCCATTCCAGGGACTGTTTATTTCTCCTATCTCCTTGTTGTTTCACAAAATACTGAGTTGCATGGTGGGCCCAATCACTGCTCTGTAAGAGCCTATGGAGGCTTTACTATTGACTATATGGGAAATAGGGCTGAGTCCAAAGCTCAGGTAGATTGATGTTAACTGGAACCATGGCGGCAATATTAATTTCCAAAGAGTTAAAGAGCTTCTAACACTTTTGCAAGGCTTATGACAGACTATCTGATGTGATGTCTACTAAGGAGCTAGTATGGGAGGAATTCCCAGCAGGTATAGCATTAACGTAGCTCACATTTGAAGCTGCACCATTGAACAGCTGGGAGATATGGCTGAAGCTCAACAGTTCCAGGCTGAAACACAACTAATCTTGGCAGATAAAATTGCTCATGGAAGTCCCAGAGCCAAGGAAGGGTGTGACATGTAAGCTAGACAACAGGCATTTAAATGAGTTAGTAAAGGATGCCCACCTCCTTTCAGGTTTATCCGTGATGAATTTCTTTTAGAGACAGCATTTGTATCAGAGGAGTCTCCTTCGGGAGAGAATGTACCCACTCCCTGTTTACGCAGTAGGCTATGAGATGAGAAGCTCCATGTCTGAGCTGGAACAGGGTCATGAACGTACAGCTTCCTGTATCCCAGGAGCGCCTCATAGCCTCTGGGTCACTGAGTACTCTGGGGTGGACGTCCTAATCTCTTCTACTGAAGTTCTTCCATTTTGAGTAAGTAGGTATACATTAAGTAAGGATATAACTCTAACCCACCAAGGTCTCAGTTAAATGTCCTAGTCAGCAGTCTGTAGAATCAATATGTGTCAGTCACTCCTCCCACATCAATGATGTGATTCAAGTTCTTGCTCCAAACGGGTCTCTTTCATACCTTTGTGTTTTTACCAGAAGACTTTAAATAAAATTAAAAAAAAAAAAAAGAAAATCTCTGGAAAAAATGTTTGTTGCAAGCTATCTTTTTCAAGAATCTTCCTCTGACTGGTGTGGTCTGAGAACTCTTACAAGCAAAAGAGGTGGAATGACCATCAACTGAAAATGCCATCATGGATTGTGTTGCACACCTGAGTGATATTGGGGTCTAAGGACCCACTCATGCCCACTAACCTAAATTTAGGTATCTAGAAGATTAGATAGTACCTGAGCATGTGTTTGGAAGAAGTTTAATGAAGAGAAGTTTAATATTGTTGGAAGAAGTTTAATGTTGTTGAGGTTGGTAACAGCTACAGATTCTCATGGCTTAGACTATAGAATCCAACTGACTATCCAAGAACTACAAAAATGTTGGGTTTTTGGGTAAAGGGTTGGGATTTGGCGTCCATGAACTGTCAAATTTATAGAAACATTTAGACAAAACATAAAACTAAATATTCTTGGCTACCATTTCTGTTTTCAGACCACCAGGTAACATCCCTCTTTCTAGATATAGGGAACTTGAGAGTTTTCACACTTGTCTGTTCTCCAGATACATTAAAAATCTGCTTTACACTTAGAAATACATGAATGTGTTTGCTTCTGTTGTTTATTCTGTTTTTTTTTTTAAGCTGGAAACTGTATACTGTAGTGAACAGGCACTCCAAATATACCTTTCCATTTAATTTCCAACTTCTGAAAGTGTACTGTTTCAGTTTGAGGCAGACTGAAGTGGATTGTCTTTTTGTATATTAGAAGCCCTTTTCCCCAGCACCCCTTTATCCAAATAAATGTCTAAATTCAGATCATTATCCTCTTACCATACATTATAAAAAGGTTTCTTTTATCTTTACCCTTTTTGCTGAATATATCTTAGACCCATACTAAGCAGACACTGGAATAGAAGGATTTTAATGTTGCTTTTCCTCAGTAAAATAAATACACTACTTTTTCTCCAGTTTTGTGTCTATACCGCCATATCCTACCATCCTCCCACCATCCCATATTTCTGATTCCCTGTTTGCATACCCATGGTATGCTTGTCAGAGCTACATATGGGCCAATGCTTGTGTAACGGCTCACCAGACAGCTTCTACCTCTTGAAAATGGCATACTAATGTCTTCCCTTGGCAAAGGCACTAAACTGTGTCTCTCCCTTCTACAGTCATCCAGTTTTAATAGCTTGGAAAAATATAGTGGCTTCCTCTAAATATTCTTCTGACAAATTAGATTGAAATTGGCCAAAGGGTTCAAAACGTACCGGGGATGGACTGATAGGAACACAGCATGGTTAAAAAATTCTTACTCTTTTAGGAAACCAAAAGAAAAACAACTGAGACACTAAAAAGCCTGCTACTAAATCTTGTTGTAAAGAAAACAGCACCTACAGAGTGGTGATGAACTGATCTACTGACCTGTTACAGTTGAAGCAATACACTGAATTCCTAGATGCATCTGTGATTTCTACTTTTTCCAGAAACCAGCCGCTTGCTGTAGAAGAAAAAAAAAAGCAAATTTAATATAACCAAAACACAAATAAAGCATACGAAAAGTTTCTGATTTCATTTCCAAACGCTGTGTGGTTCAGTACTTCCTAATTTATTCAATATCAATAATAAAACTGAAATGTAGATGATTCAAATTACTACCAACTTCTATCAGTTTTACAGAGAAGGTCTTTGATGTTTTTGACGGAAAATATAAAGGAAGATTTTTATTACAACTTAACTCATTTTTCCATGTTGAACAGAACAGGCAGTAAGACAAATGAAACAGTGCATGGTCATATTGAATACATTCTTGAAATCCCATTTTGCCCTTTTTGGTACTCTGAAGTGCACTCAAAGTACACCCCTGGGGAGCTTTGATCTTCAGTGTCCACCAAAACAATAAAAAAAGATAGACTTTATCAGTAGATGTAATTTCTTTAATGATAACCCAAGCCCTTAAACAGTAGGAAAACAGAGATTCTACTACTTCTTTCTAATTAATATATTTATACTTATATAAACCAAGTGGTGAATCTGAATGCTTCTCATATCCATATTTCTCCAGCAGTCATGATTCAGAATAGCATCTCCATTTAGGCCAACACTCTCATCTGTTTTAGCTTTAAGAACGTATTTAATATTCTGCTATAATCTCCTATTTTGCTGTGCGAAAAATTCCTTCATTCTTGTGCTATGGAATTTTATTTCATAGAATATTAAAATATGAAGATTTTAAAAATAAAACTTTATTATAGATATACAATGTTTGTGCTGACATCTTTAGTCGTGTCTGCCAATGCAAATACTTAATGACAACATTTAAAAACTAATTAAGATCATACTGCTAGTAGTGGAAAACCTTTTGGTATTCTTTGCATGTCCTAGAGATAAAATACCGCATTCTAACAAATTATTTCGGTTTTCAAATATTTGGACAAAGTACTAAGTAGGCTAAACCCAATAAAAATATTTTTATTTGTAAGTAGGCTAAAAATGTAATATAAAAATATTTGCAAATTGGACCAATTTAGACAAAATGTAAAGACATAGCAATGTTTCTCACTTTTCATGGACATTTTCAAACAATTAGCTAGCATAACCAGGCCGTAAAGGTGTCTACATTTTTCATCTTCAGTTCGCAAGAGTCATTTATTGATATTGTGAGGTACTTTTGGAACTTCTTTAATGAAATCTTGTGAATGGTTTAATATATCACAGACTCTACTTGGAATATGTGACCTTTCATGAAACCTCTGTAATTCAGAGTCAAGATTATCAGCAATAAAAATTTACAGTCTCTCAAATTTACACGGCACTTTACAAATGAATATAAAGGCATGTTTGCTCTCTTGAAAAGTTTAAAATCTAATGCTTTGTGCTTTATTGATAAAAATCCAACAGACCTCACTGAAATCTCCAAGTATAGAGAAATCTAGAGGCAGCAAGGAAAGATTAGCAAACAGATGAAACATTTCAAAGAGGTGTTACATTTGAGGATGCTTGTGAGGATAACAGCTGATGTGACAAAAGACACTTGGAGATATTTTCAGAGAAAAATTTAGAGGAAGGTAGTCATGGATGTAAGGTGAATCAACACACACCAGCTGTGCTAGGAAGGCATCGTTAGCAGCTATGTGATGTTGATCAGGACACAGAAAGGAAAGATAATCGTGTTGTTGATAGTTTGGGACCCAGGAAATAAAAGTTCAATCTATATTTCCGCGGCAGACTTCTGTGCAACTCTCAGAGTGCTAAAAGTTTGCTGGTGCGGAGATCAGTTCTTCTTTCCAGATCAGTTCTAAGTTATTGTGTGCATGCACAGCAGCTAACACAAATAAGATGGAAGTCAGCAGGAGGATTTTATTTATGATAGGTATTTCAACAGGTTTGGTGTTTGTTCTTTTTCAGTTTTCAGTATCATAACATGTACAACATGACTGGGTAGTTAGAAAAACCACAGTTCAGCTTTTGCCTAAATAGGAACTGCTATTTGCAGAATTTTGCTTAGTTCATCCCAGATAGGATAAAGGCTTGCCATCTTGTAGAGGCTCATGCACTTAGATAAATCAGGTTTTATTAAACCGAAACCTGTTTCTTTTAGATAGGTTAAGCAAAATTCACCTGACTAGAATACCTCAATAGAATCAACCTTTTTGACTCAAGCTGCACATTGCCTGCAAATTTCATTTATATATTTGTATATCTCTAGGGTTTTTTAACGCCACTAAATGTAAGCTCAAAATGTTATATGCCCTAGTCTCCCATCTTATTTTTTGTAAAATTCAGGTTTTAGAGGTTAAATGTAATACACTGTACATAGAAACAGTTTCCGTCGTCATGTGTGCTGCAGCCACATCCTAACTTAACATAAGGGCAAGACCTGGTGCACACTAATGTTCTCCTCATAGTTTAGCTTTCACAAGAAAAACTGTACATGTGTCAGAGGGAGCTACAGCATGCTTTGACCAGAGTCCCAAACTTGCCCAGACATTTCTTAGATAATGTTCAAAGCATGGAAAGTTTAGCCTGCAGTTTGAAAATTCAATCCTATGTTATTTAAGACATCTAATAGGAGTTTTGGCTAAGCAATATTTGAAGGATAAAACCTTCTGAGGTTTATGCTAACTAGATCTCTTCTCTGTTAGAAAAAAAAATACTCAAGGTAAAGTCAAAGGAAATATGATAGAGACAGAGGGGGTGTAAGCAAGAGCAGTGAAACTGACCTCATTTGTACACAGATTTGTATTAGCTAGCTGTAGCAGTAGCATGACTTCAAAAACCTTCCAACTGACAGGCGGATCTTTAAGCAGAAGATTTGTACGAGGCTATTGAACGCATGCAGTATACTCACCAAATCCTTTTCCATCATGACCAATTTCAATTGAATGTAGGCTGCCTAATTTTTTTGTCTTAATCTTGAATGTATCAACCTTCAATATTAAAATACAATTATTAAAAATAATATACCGATGTGTGGAAACGTACACATTTGTTTAGGTCAGTTCTGAGACTAATTCAAATGTGGTAATACCAATTCAAAATAGTTGGCTGACACCTGATGTGGTTTATTTTCCTTACTGAAGATCTGTGGTATAGATTCTCTCCTACTAGGTCTCAGTTTATACATGAAAGATTCAGTTTTCAACTTACAGCAGAACAACCCCTACCTCTTTCCTGACTTCCATCTGCCAGAAAAATATTTTTGCTCTCTTAGGAATTCTCAACTGATACAGACTTCTAAACTGTTTTCAGTATATGATATATAGATATACATTCAAGAACATAAAACTTAAAGGCTTTTACTACATGTACCATTTTCTCTCTTAAATATTATATATTTTAATTTAAAATATTACCTTGTTTCATATTACCCATTTTTTTAAATTGACATCACTGACTACCCATTGACTTCACTGGACTGCTAAGTATGGATGTATCTACTCTTCCTTTTCAAAGAGCAATGACACCTCCTGTGTAGTACTAGGCAAAAGTACTACTCAAGACAGTTTCTTACTTGCTCCTTGTGCCTATAGGTAACTAGATTTATTATCTTCCTCAGTATGGAAAAAAATATGTGGGTGAAGATCTTTTAGAAGATATTCATAGACATCCTGGCTGAAGAAACTGCAAGTAAAAATATGTTTAGTACCGCTGGAGAAATAAGATCTCATAAAGAAGATATTTTAATGGGAGTTTTAATTATTTAGTCATTACCTTTCAAGAAATCCACAGGAGAAAGATATGGAAAATATATTTATTTCTTGCTACATAAGGGTAACTGTCATTATACTCTGTTGCACAGGTGGTGAGCGAGTGGAGCAATGCCTTCGCCAGAGTAATATGTTTATTAAAATAGGAGAACATTCTGTGAAGGTACTAGGACATCATGCAGAGAATCAGCATTCTTATGCAAATACTTATATCTGAGCTAGGGGTCTCTGAATAGCCTAAAGCATGGTGGATATCAGAATCAGGTTGATGTGCATGGTTGCATTTTATCTGGTTATAGGCTTATATATTCAGTGAGGCTCACAGCATCAGTTTCCATGGCAAAGTAAAATGATGGGATGTAACAGACTGATATATTCTCAAGCGCAATATTCAAAGTTTGTGCAACAGCAAGGGATATTGAACGTATATGCACATGCACAGGCAATGCATGTTGTGCACTTCAGATCAAGGGAATGCATAACTGGGCAGATGTGTGGATGCAATGTGAAGACGTATTTGGGACTAAGAGACAGAAGAGCAACAGTCAGCTAGATATGACAGGGGTAAAATGTCCCTTGGTTACTCTGGTGAAAACACAGAGATAGCTGAGACTACATCTCATCTAGTGATGTGGAAAACAGGATAAATGCCTTAAGTTCTGTAAAGATCTAGTAGTAGATTTAAAGTTTGCTTTCCCAGTCCAGAAATGGACACATCCTATAAAATCTATGTGCTCACCTTTCCTCTTTCAAAGGGGTCTTGATGCTCCAGTGACTGAGAGAGTTGAAATACCTCAGATTTGTCATCATTCCCAAATAAAATAATATGCACATTGGCATCAGTCCCTGCTCCCCTTCTGTCACCTGTGTATACTTTAATAGTATACTCCGCCAGATTTCTTGTTTGGCTTCCTTCTTTATGTAAGTTGTTATCTATGTCATTCTTTTGTTTGTCTCCTCTAATAACAAAAGATACTGGGATTTCTCTCTGTATTTCTGGCTTATTTGCATTCACAGAAAATGCTCTGAAAAACAAAACCACATATGTTTTTGTGGTAAGTGAACCTTATGTTAAATCAAAAAAATCCTATGAATTTATGTGGGACAGTTAAAGGTGGTCTTATTTTAAAAATATCCATTGATTGAACCACTCTGTGACAGTCATTTTAATTCAATGCCCACTCAGTGTTTTGAAATATTATGCTATAAAATGACTAAAAAATGACTAGCTTTACATAATATACTTACTCATTCACTTCAAATACATAGATAGGATGCTCCTTTACAGCTTCTTTCAAATGCAATTTTTTAATGTCCAGTTTGCAGTCTACAAAGAAGGAAATATAGTGAAATTGTTGTAGTGCATGTCAAGGACTTAGGTAGAGTGTGTTGTTGATATAATGGCGTCATTCCTACTATATTAAAACATAATTTATTCATTCATTTATGAATACCAACAATTGACTTAAAATCCTGGAATCATCATAACATTCCTTATTTTGTTCCTATTTGAAGCCTCAACTTAGAAATTTAGGAGTTAGCATTTACTTTGTCCTCGTGAACAAAGGAGTGTTGTCCTCACTGTCCTTAGACAGGCATGTAGAAAAGAATCAGCATGACTCAGGCAGGCACATTTGAGGAGGAAGAGCAGAAATACATATCTGCTGCTTCCTCCTCAGTGACAGGTTGGCAAGAGGGTTGAAGCTCCATTCCACATGCAGCACAAAGAGGGTCTCATAAGATGGCAGCAACTTACTGTATACCTCTGCTGTTTGAGAAAGATTGATCTCTGATTTACACCTCCTTTTGAATTTTCTGCTGGGGGCATCAGCTACATGCTGTCTATAACAGTGGCCTGAAACTCTTGCCACTAGTTAGTCATGAAGACTATTCATTTTCCCTTCACTTCTTTTATTTTTCTCTTCAGCCCTGTTCAGCAAACTGCATCTCAATGTCTTCTACTACTGTCCAACTCCCTTTAATTATATCAATAGGAGTCTAAGTTAATAGGCTCAGGCTCCTGGGGAGGACTTCAGGACATTGTGTTGCACTCATGACCTGCCTGGGCAGTGCATGGAGAGAGTCAGAGGCTTCAGGAAGGGATCTCGAACTACCTGATCTGAAAAACCTGCTCAGATACTGGTAGAAGCGTAAATGCATTAGAGCAACACTCTGCCTGGGCTGACCAGTCCTGCATGGTACATATCATAGAATCATAGAATGGTTTAGGTTGGAAGGGATCTTAAA
>RSEF01000002.1:122063721-122149036 GCA_003993805.1 Himantopus leucocephalus | reverse complement strand
GTCCCAGTACCAACCCCTGAGGAACACCACTCATCACTGCTCGGCACTTGTACATCAAACCATTGACTGCAACACTTTGAGTGCAACCATCCAGCAAGTTCCTTATCCACTGAGTGGTCCAGTTTAAAGACCAGGATGTCATGCGGGACAATGTCAAATGCTGTGTACAAGTCAAGGTATATGACATCTCCTGCTCTCCCCTTATCCACCAACACTGCAACGCCATCGTAGAAGGCCACCAAATTTGTCAGGCATGGTTTGCCCTTAGTGAAGCCATGTTGGCTGTCACCAATCACATCCTTATTTTCCACGTGCCTTAGCAGAGTTTCCAGGAAGATCTGCTCCGTGATCTTGCCAGGCGCAGAAGTGAGACTGACTGGCCTGTAGTTCTCCGGGTCTTCTTTTTTACCCTTTTTAAAAATAAGCATTGTATTTCCCTTTTTCCAGTCAGTGGGAACTTCACTGGACTGCCACAATGTCTCAAACTTGATGGATAGTGGCTTGGCAACTTCATCCGCCAGTTCCCTCAGGACCTGTGGATGAATCTCATCAGGTCCCATGGACTTGTGCAACTTCAGGTTCCTTAGCTGGTCTTGAGCCTGGTCTTCTCCTACAGTGGGCAGTACCTCATTCTCCCAGGCCTTACCTTTGCCTTCTGCAACTTGGGCAGTGTGGTTAGAGCCCTTCCCAGTGAAGACTAAGGCAAAAATTGGTCAACTGTAATATGTAGTAAGTAACAATTTGCAATTATATAGCAAATTTCATTAAAGGACTTCAGAAAGCTTTATTAATTCTTTGAATATTCTTTAGTAGCGTGATAGCCATCATACAGATGAGGCAAAGAGTTGTTTAAGTTATGACGATTTTAATGAAATTCAGTGACAAAACTGCTGATTGCCAAATAGGGGTAAAATCCACCTCTGAATGTCACAGGAAGAAAGCAGAACGGGGGGGGAAATAGTGAAAATAATTGAATCACAAAAGGAAAATTAAACAATAGCAGTTTCTTACGTGAGTTATAATTATTCTCCGAGATCACTTATTAATAGATCACATATTAATCGTGGAATATAATTATTCATCTTAATTTTCTGTTTTTCTTTCTTGTATGGAAAGAAATAATTTACTTTCTTGATAGAATAATGATATAGCCTTTAGATCCAAGGATTTTAATGTGTCAAAATGTAGGATTTTGCTTTATAAAATATTACCTTTTAGCAAAAATAGCTAAAGGAAACTAATCAGGATTTAACTCTGGCAGTGATTTCATTGCCTTTAACAGAAAGCTAGCTGTGTGATTCACATCACTGACTTTAGAGAGCAGCAAAAGTACTTTACCTGTTTTACTGCTGATCAAAAGAACAACTTTGTCCAGTTCTCCCAATTCAACAGCATCCATGATAACTAGAAATGACTAAAATAACATTATTCAGCGTTACAATCTTAAACTATATTACTTAAGTGTATAGGAAGATTTGAAAATAGTATATAGGAAGTATAAGAATGGATTAAAGGATAAATTTTAAAGTACTTTAAGACAGAGTACCTCATTGTCCTCTCCCTGCTGGACATTCTGCAATGACCAAAGAAGGGATCTGTCCCCTGTGTCACCATAAGTACCATATATACACGCAGTCATATGCACTAAATTTCTCTCACTCAAAATATTTGTAGAAAATACTGTTAGATGATATGTAACCACTGCAATATCAAGCAGAAAGAGATCCTGTTAAGACTGTGCCACAACCTTGCACAGCTATTTGACAACACAGCAATGTGCAGTCAGATGTAATTAAAAATTCAAACACTTGAAAATTATAGTAAAATTGAAATTTTTTTCAGTTTTTTTCCTTAATTTTGTCTTGTAACTATAAATACTGGTGATGCTGACAACTTTACGTTAAATTCGAGAAAAACATGCCTATGGTTTATGCTCTTTGTAACAGTAGCACATTATGGAAAAATTAACCAGTCAGTTGCCTTTTCCTTTTTAATAGCAGATGCCTAATAAAATCCTATTAAGTTTTAGACTCATCAATCAGTTTGGGGCTCTTTACAAAGACTAGCTTTAACTGAGGAGACAAGTCCTTCAGTCTTCATCATCTAAGAGATGGAGAAAGAAGCTCCCTGTGTGTGATTCAGAGCACCGAAACTGTTGCTTTGAACTTTGCTATGATGGAGCACATCTAGTGACTACAGAGGGAGCTCAGGAAGACAAGTCTATCTCAGCTGAAGTTGTCACCCATGGATTTGTGCTGTTTGTGATTTACGCAATGGTTATAGTTATTTAATTGAAGACAAAATGACAACATCTGAACACCTTTGAAAGTAAATGCATTTGCAGATCATCTCTTTATATTTGTTTACATTTTACTCGTAGAACTAAATGATGTGACAGTCCTGAATATTTACCTCCTATAATCATATACCTATCATCTCCATTTCATTCCTGTAGACACTGTGGTAGAAGGGGATGAATCCTGACCTTGCAGAAGGCTTCTGTAGAATGTGGCTCAGAGCTTAGATCAGTCAGACACCTATCCCATACAGGACTGTGTGTATAAACAGATTACCTGCATCCTTTGGAAGTCAAGAAGACAAAGTCCAGGTAAAGCAGATAACAAGTGGTTATCAACTTTCAGATCTAATGATCATCTGAAAAACTGAGTTCAGTACAAGAACCAGCTCTGTTCTATGGGCCTTGCCTGTTTCCCCAGCATCAGCGACAGGAGAGAGAGAACAGCCCCTTGTTGCATGCCTACTGCAGTTGAGCAGGTGCACGGAAAGAAATCCATAGTGCCAAAAAGGTATTTACCTATAAAGGTAAAACTTGGTAAAAGCCTAAGTGGTAGACGATAGAGCTGAGCTTAAAATGGAAATCAAAAATTGGTACTGCCTAAGGTACAACAAATCATGACATGGTAAGATATAAGAGAAAAGGTTAAATACAATGACTGTATGGAATATGATGGGTGGTGTTACAACCAAGGTGAAGAATCAGGAGAGGAAACAATATATTTGGTCAGGGATGCATGGCAGTGAGTGGGTCACAACACAGAACAAAGAAACCTGTGTCGCGCTATTTTTAGCTATAACTCTGATTTGTTAAGTGTCTTCTTTTTATTTTACTTGACTTCTGTTTTGTCACTGTCTCCCAGATCTGAAACTTGAGAAGTGTGGCTGGACCAGCCCAAAACAAGAGTGAAAGGATTACATTTGGAAGGCTTGTTTCTTGGATCACTGTGCCAGAGAGCAGCAAGAGTGGGCCTACTCCAGAAAGGTGGACAAGTCAGGAGCTGAGCACGACCTCAGTGCAGGCAGTGCCCTCACTGACCGGGTGACAGTCCTGCAGCATCTGCATGTGGCAGGCAGAGCTGCCAACAGTCCCAGATGCAGCAAACAATGAAAAAGATCTGGGATCCATCCTGGTGGTTGAGACGGGAGCATCAGGAGAAAGGGCCAGAGACAGGCCTGAAAATAAGGCTACAACATAGGTCCAAGGTCGATCTGGAAAACAGGGTCAAAGAGAGGACTAGAGACAGACACACATCTGACATAGCTCAGACATGGACATCCTATGCCCATCATGGCTGGAGGTTCCAGGTGAGTCTGGCCAAGCCAAGTAAGATCTATTGCCTTATCGTGGCCCTGACACATGGTAGTCAACTAGAGACTGAGTTGAATGAACTTTGGATCAGATTATACAGTGGCTAGGACTGGCGGAGGACATCGTACAAAGAAGGGCAACTGAAGGAGACTGTTGTAGGCAAGGGAAGGAGGCTAAAATGCTGAAATGGTGGTCTTTGTTCAGGTAGTGGGATCAGACAATCATAGGGCAAATGTGAGCAAGTAAGTTTTTATGTCTGTAGAGTACTAAATAGATTGGAAAGGGGAAAGATGAAAGAAATCTCTGAAAAGAAGTTACATACAATAAGGATAACATATGTGAATGTTACAACTCCAATAATTTTATAAAATTCTAATGATTTCATAATCTCAGTGTGAATTATGGCTCTGTGTTAACTTTGTGGAAATAATCAGCTATTTGAAAGTAGCATAATACATTTTTGTTTCACCTTTTCACTATTTAATTGTTTTGCCTTAGAGAGAGAGAGAGAGAGAGAGAGCGCGCGCGCAAGCGTGCACTGTTTCATCCCTGGGGATTCCTGAGGTGTAAGCATCTCAAAGGAAGGTACAGCAAAGAGAAACTATTTATGTATGTACTCAGCTGGAGGCCTCTCCCCATTAACACACGCAAAGGCACATGTGTGCACAGCCAGATCTCGAGGGTCTGCATTGTGTTTTATCAACCGTGTTTTGATGGTTTCAATTAGCCATTAGCATATGCTTCATCACAATCCCAAGTACAAAATAAAAAAAGGGAAAGCTAACTAAGAGATGAAATACTAAGGCACTCTATGAACGACAGAGCTGTATCTGAAATTTATCAGCACGCGGCTTCTGGTTAAGGTGATTATGATCAGCTGCTTTCCATTCCAATTAACACAATACTGGCTTTGCTTTTAGCTGAGAAAAAGAAAACTAAGGAGAAAATAAATTAGATTTAGAAAGCTGATAGAAAAGCAGATCTGTTTTGCACAATAAATTGCAAGTACGTTTGTGTATAAAGGATCACTTTGAACTCCACATGTGCCACCTGCTGTGGAACTTCTTAAAGCTCTCTTGGACATAAAATGGCAAAGATTTGGGGGAATATGTTTTTTCACTGTCCTAGTTTTTTTTCTTCACTGTGGTTACACATCCCTCCTTGAAGACTTCTAAAGCATGTGTGGAAAGAAATAAATGCAACAGAGATTAGCTATTTTGTTTGGTTTTTTGTTCTTTTGCCTAAACACATAGGTAATGTAATACCTATTCCCTTTTCGTGATTTTTTATCTCTTGATCTCAAACAATTTGACAAAAGAAAATATTGCACACACCAAAAAAAAAAAAAGCAAAGAATGGGGAAATTATTTTTTCAACCAAGAGGTGAGTGACAGAGCCAGAGTCAAAACCATCATCGCAAGGGTTCCAGTCTCATACCCACACTGCATCTTTCTGTTGCTGTTTCTCTGTGCTTGTACATGTATGCCAAATACTTCTGCATGTGACAGCGATCAGTCTTTTGCAAGGGGCACACTCCTGTGCTTTATGTTAACCTGAAGGTCCTCTTTTTTTCAATCTTATGTATAGGAGATGAAAGCCATTAAGCCCTGTTCTGTACCCATACTGGACAAGTCTTCAAGTGAAAATGACAGCTCTGAGTGATATAAAATCTAAAGCCTAAATACAAAATTTAAATTTCCAGTTGCAGCCAAAATATGAAAAAAAAACCTGAACCCTCGTTAATTCTGCTGAGATTACGTGCGTGCTTACATTTAGACACATGCAAACACCTCACTGAAACTGGGCCATAAATTCCAATCCAAAGCATATTGGGGTCATTCATTTAACACCTACTTCAGCTCATTTTGGATGAAATGACTTATTTTTTACCCAGATCACTCATTTATTTTCTTCATAAAACCCAGGCACAAATGATTTGAATATTAAGTACGGTTATTTGGTCTGTTTATTAAATTGAGAATTTTTCTGTCATATGGTGGCATTAAGTAAGCATCACAAGAGAAGAAGACGGAAAGGTCACAAAGGTGACATATGTAAGACAATTGTTGAGCTAATTTTAACAGCCATAAATAATTGGAGTGTATAACGGTAATAAAGCTCATGCTTATATGTAGTTTTCAGATGTTATTTACTGACAATCTTTGGAATGTGCCATCAGAAAAAATCCACTTAATAGTAAATGAGCTATAAAAAATCATGTTGTTAATGTCAGTAATATAAGCAAAAGAGGACTAAACAAAGGAGAGTAGAAATATTACACTATTGCATGAAAGGGATATTTCTTATAAACTATACTTTGTAGCATATAATAATGATTGCGTGCAATCAAATGAATATTGCATTTCCCACTTTATGGTACAGAAATTAAGCTGAGTGAATGGTATTTTCCTTCATACATTTTAAATTCTTATCCAGACTTCATGAATCATTAAATAAAGACAATAAAATTTTCTGTTTTGATAAAGGTTTCAATTGTAATATTAGGACATATTAACCTCCTGGACCACTCTACTGCTTTAAAGTAGATTTATACCTACCAGAAAGTGCTTCTTTTAATGGCCACTCTACAGGGAATTCAATCCATCTGTCTCCATTAAGAGAAAGAGGAAGTGTTTTATTTATGGTAAGACTAAAGGTATCCAGGGTTGATGTGTTCTGCATTTTAAAGTGACGAAGAGACAACTGGGATATGCTGTTTTCCAAACTCTGGAGACCCAGTCTCACTTTATAAAGCATTCCCAAATCAGATGGTAAATGTATCTAGGAAGCAATAAAACAATGAATTAGCATCCAAACAGACATCTATAGATATATGCATAGCTAATTTACAGGAAGAGAGGAAGTTTTCTCTAAAGGGGTCAGCACAGACCTAGCCCCAGTCTTGGTGCTAAAAGTGCCACTGAGTTCAAAGGCGGCAGAACCAGGTTGACTGTAAGCACTTACAGAAATATTAGCTTTCTACTCTAGGGGAATTCATTGTAATTATTCTATCAAACTCGAATTACATACTGCACTGGTTTCTAAATGTGAATAGTTAATGTTAATGCCATTTAAATTGATATGCATTATTAACTATGAATATTTGTTGACAAAAAAGAAAAGAATATGCTTAATCATCATGAACTTGAGAAAGCCAGAAATTAACAATGAAATCTGGTGTGCAACTGAAAATTTCAGTTCTGGTTTTCTTGACTATTTAAACAATAATATCTGCAATATTTACAGCACTACATGATTATTTCTGTTTAAAAGGAAATGCGAAGAACATTTAAATATAGACAAATCTATATATTATTTTACATCATATGTTATTTGGTTCTTAGCCTGATGTTCCACTTTGTTTTCCATGGAAACTGGGTTTGACTTGCCGTTGCTTCCATAAAAAACCATAACCAACTTGGATATATTTTCTGACAACTTTTCAAAGTCTGTTTTTGTTTCTTCTTGATGTTTTGTGAAATAAATCCTCCATCTGCCTTCTGAACAAATAAAATAAGGAAAATAAATAGGAAAAAAAAAAAGATTAAAGATGTTTCTGTTCTTATGTGTTAACCAAGGTACCTGAGATAAAATTCCTAAGATGTGTCTTAGTCTACATGGGGAGCATTAATATGCTTCACCTGGGTGCTGATCAGCTCCCTAAGTATATTACCATTTCTTACTACTACAAAGGGGAAAATATTGTCAGTACTAGTAAGTGTAATGATGTATTGTGATGAAAATATTCTCACATTATTATTTCAGAACTGATGAATAAAACAGTTGGTGTAATGGCAGAAGCTATACCTGAATTCATTTGCTCTTTTCCTAAAGGCCAGGCAGAAGTGCTCCTCCTCTCCTGAATTTCTAATTAAAAAAAGATTGAAGACCAAATTAATACTTTTGTAGAACAGTGTCTAAATGATAATAAATGCTTGTATTCATCTCTAGTGAGGCAATTGACTGAGTATTATATCATTTAGATTAAAGATTTAACTAGCAAGTGTACAATGTAATTTTCTACTTAAGCACCATCTCCTACATATCATCCTATTTAATGAACTAACTCTAGAGCCAGCTCTTTACTATGAAATGGTTGTAACATGAAGATTCAAGTATCTTACATTTTAAAGCATTTCTGTTTCATTTATACAATTTATGCTCGGGATGAATCATAACTAATTGAAAGTTTCCAATGCCCATTTTAGGGGCTGATGTTCCTCTCACTGATATCAGCTCCCATTGGTTTCAGTGGAATTTGATACAGACCAAAACTACTTGTAAACATCAGGCAGAGGCCTGAACCACTTCTTTTGCGATCACAACCAAGTTGGGATTTGCCAATTATTGTATAAAAAAACTCACAGGAACACTTTCTCCTTCTACCAAATCAATGCATTCTGGTAGAAACCAAAATTCTTTTTTTTTAATTTGAATAAAACCTTGTTATATAACCTTAAATACACTAAATATTCCTATATTTTATTTAGGAAAGTTCCAATATACAATCTAAAACAAAGCTGAAATTACTTGCTTTTGCACAATAACAGCTTCCTCCTTTTCTTTCCAGGTTTCAAATGATCAAAAGTTAGAGATGATAAAGCAGATGAAATGGATTGCACTGGAATCCTAGTCAGTCTTAGTAGGCTACTGCTGGACAAGTACCATCATGCCAATGCTGCTACAGTGAGCAGAGATGCCCAGGGAATTAGGAGGAAAAGAGCTAGAATATTTTCTGTAATCTAAGGACTCATCTGTACAGTCTACTTACTTCTCTTAGGGGCAAGATCATGAGAAATCAGTCTTAAAGGTACACACTGGGCTTTGGTTGCCTACTGATCTGGATGGGGTGTGCTGTGTTTCCCTCCTGGCTTCCACACCAGACCGCGTTTGTATTGAAACCACGGCACAGGGAGGGAAGGTGCACATTCCCTTCTTGTCTTGACAAAGAGTGCAGTCACAAGCAGTGGGGTCTAAACTGCTCCTCTGTGGACTGATTACCCACATGGTGTCAGTCAAAAGTATGTCCAGTTTCTGGCAAAAGCTATCCAAACAGTGTGGCATAAATAATGTAAAACAGTCTTCTTGAATACAATGCTGGCAGAGGTATTCAAAGCTTAAAAAATAGTTTGCAAGTGGCAAAGTAGAAGTAAGACTTGTAGAGGGAGCAATTTGTAAAGAGAATAGGCGAAATTTATGCCACCTGCCATTTATGCCACTGTAAGTCTGAAGTAACAAAGCAGAAATTATCCTCTGGCAAATAGTGGTTATTAAATGGTACTGAAAAACAACAGTATTCAGACACACTAATTCCTTATATAATGACAATGTTCTACTGGAATATTTTAAACTATAACTTGTTTAAAGAAGCAAATCACATAGCTTCATTCTGCAGTTCGGAATAAATTTCTTAGCAAATGGTGGTTTGAAAATAATACTGACCTGTGGCATTCAGAGTTACTGAGGCAGATCTTTTTCCATCACGTCTGTCTTTTAGCCACGTTTGAGCCATAAACAATGTTTCTGTCCCTGAAGCGGCTGACTCTTTCACAATAATCTTCTCCAGAAGCCAGTCAGAGCCTTTCCCTTTTTCAACCACCATCCCTTGCAGAGTCCCAACATCTACTGCTTCCACTTGAAAAACATCCACCTGAAAAATTCAGAAACAAAAAGACATATGGAAACAGAACTAAATGAACAGTGTATTTTGAAATACGAAAATGAGAGGAAAATCAGGTTTTTTTCATTAATTCAATAAACAGCAATAGAACCAGAGATGACAAGTTTATAGATGGTAAACTCCTGCACCAAGCAGTATTCCCTTTGTGGTTCTGCAGTTTACTGCTAAACCACCTGTTTCCCCACACAGATCAATCAGTTGCTTATGCTCACTTCCTGAGAGATTTTCCTTCCCAAATTTCACATTTAATGATTTATGGGGATACCATTTTAAACACCTCTTACTCTCAACAAAATAGACCCTCAGGGCTCCTGTTTGAGGGATGAAATGCAGGGAATGAGAAGGGCAGAAGTGAACATCACGGAAAGGTATTTTATTCTCTTAGGAAAGAATGAAAAACTTGGCCCCAGATTTGAATTAACTTGTAGGATTAGTTTTAATAAAAGTAATTGTATTTAAGGAAAAAATATTGGATAAAGTTATGTTTAAACAAGTTTTACTGTTCTCTATGAGCTAAAAAGTCCACAATATTTATGAAATGTTTAGAACACTGAAGTAAGATCCCTAAAGAAAATGGTGAGATGTCAGACATTAAACATTTTCACAATATCTGACTTTGGCTTTTTGTGAGTCTTACACCTACTTCCTCAGCTGGAAAACAGAGATTAATTTCTTGGCATAGAGACCTTCCGCCTGTTTTGCTTTATAGATTTATGAATTATCATCTCATTTCTATTAGGGTTGATAACTAGTAAAATGTAGTGTTATTTGTGATGGAATTTCCAGCATGATTTAAAGATATAAAGATGTTCTTGAGGGGACTGGATTGCAATAATGATTAAAAACACTTGAGTACTGAGAAGTCTTTTCAACTTAATTCTCACTGAAGTTGCTCAGCCAGAGCAAAAAGGCAGAAATCCTTATTCAAAGGATTGTGCAGAGATGAAACAGAGAAAAGCAGTTCTCTTGCTCCACCGGCCACAGTGTGTGCCTTCCCTGGACAGGTGTTCCAGGTGAAGAACTTGTGAAAGATTTGTGTTACGAAGACCAGCCTGACCAGCTTGCAACTTAATAAGACCAACAATAACTTAAAATATTGAGCTCAAAATTGCAGGTAATATATGACCACCCATTTAAAAAATGAATCCTCAGAAACAGAAAACAAATCAGGTTTTTCTTAACTTTTTGTTCTGCTTTTTCTCATTTTTTACATTCACATGTGTATGTTTGTGAACTACACCTTTAACAGTTTCCTAAAAATAATCACCAGCCTGTCACTGAATTACTCCATGGCTTCTAGACTGAAATGTAGCGTTATTCAAAAACTGCTATAGTGCATCATCTAATCATCACATCTGCACTGTCACCCCTAAGTTATCGTGTGAAATGGGAAAATGAGAACAGCGAGGTGACAATGAGTTAAAGGTAAAAGTGTTAAAGAGGCATTTGAATAGCTATACTTCCTCACGATGAGTCGAGGTTATCAGTTGCTTGGTGAATTTAGACTGGCAAAAGCATAAGATGAAAATGAAGGTTCTCAGGATAACGCCCTGTGGCAGCAGAGCAAATACATTGGAAGGGTTGAAATTCTAAATGGAGGGCAGGAGTGCAGGGAAAGAAGGTCCTCTTCTCAGTTTTCATAGTTAAGCCAAAAAATAATGTTTAGTGTCAACACCACAATCATATTTTATTACCTATTGGACTAATATAACGATTGAATACCATTAATCTGAACTCTTAATTTACCTTAATTGCGATATGAGTTTGATCACTGCTTTATTCTGCCTTTAACTGGATCGGTGAAGTTATAGCATCGTGCTTCAATAAAATATAATGGCTTGTTACACTTACTACATAAAAAGTATTAAAAATACATAGCACTAGAAGATGGGTGAAAAACACAGATAAACTCAAGTAAGAAACATACAGACCCCTGCCTCTGCTAGTAAATAAATATTTGAAGTTCCCAAAATGTGAAAATTTATCTCAAAAATCACTGCTTGTCCTTGCAAATGATTATGCTTATATTAATGCATGATTTACTTTATTGGAAACATATGAGGAAGCTTTTGTCAGATTAGAATACTTGTTAGAATAAATTTCTTTTTAAGAGAAAAGAGTTTTCCAGAGGATGACTAATTTAGTGACACTATCATCAGCGTCTCCAAAAAATCTGTTGTCAGTGATCCGCTTTTGGAAAGGAGAGAGAGTTAGGAATAAAGGAAAAATACAGACAATATTCTGCAGACTTCTAGACTGGTGCCATCACCAGAAGGATAGTTGGTTTTGACTTGCACTAAGCTTGACAGTTAATAAGCTCTATTAAGCTAGAAAAACCTTCATACAACATCAGCAAAAGTATTTGTATACCACTCTCCCCAGTGGTAGTGATTCTGAAAGCACTTAATAACTCAGGTGCAGCATGTTTTATGGTTTATTCTTAACCCAGATAATCCAGCCACAGGTAACAGCAAGTTTGTGTATACAGGTAATGCATGAAAGGTTTTCCAATCTTTTTTCCTCTGAAAACAGGTATATTTTGGCTGAATAAATATTTGTGAAAATATTGATGATTTGTTTACATTAAACACACTACTTCATCATTTGTCGACGTGCAATTTTAACAAGCCCATTTTAGAGCATGTAAAATCTCAGAAATTCATGGTCAAATTTGCAGATGATTCAGCCATCTAATAAACTGCAAGTTGAAAAACTATTAACCAGACTAAGAATTGTGACAACTAGGGTAAATTTACTTCTCAGACAAGATTACATTTTCTCTTTATTTGTACACTTGAAAATCTGTGTGGTGTAATGAGCTTTATTGTAGCAAGAGACCAAGAAAGAATAAAGAGCAGCAACTATAACTGTTAGAGCTACATGAACAGTTTGCTAGAGATAATTTATTTGCCCAATTTAATCCACTTTTCTCTTCATGATCTGTCTGCAAACAGACAGATTATGACATATATTTCATTATAATTTTAAGAAATTGGATCACTATTAATAATTTAGCTAATATTTTTGCGGATTCATTTCAGACCACAGATTAGTCATAAAACAGGAAATATTTGAGTTGTTGACAGATCTTGTATGTCGCATGGTACTGTATCTCTTATCTGATTTACAAACAGGGACCTTTTAAGTTACTGGAAGCTTAATTCTTCTGCAAAAAGAGAAAGAGAGAGGGAGAAAACACACAAAAGATATGTAAACCTACAGAACATCAAACTTTTCTTTTTTACTTTCCCTTAGGGGAAAATGGTAATTGTTTTTCAGATACTACTAGCAAATTAGGTTTGAATGGAGAAAAGTCAGCTTAAATATTGATAATAATACATATTGTCTAACTCAGCAAAGCTTATATTGAATTTTCTCAGAATAGTATTAAAACAATTTGTGTGTAAGTACAGTCCACTAAATTTTCTCAGCTAACACTGTCTAGAGAAAGAAGGATATTCTCTGAGACTGAGCAGCTGAGGCTAACAATGTGAGAGCCATACATCCTCTGTGACCCAGAAGAGCTGCCCTAGCAAACCCAGAATTGACATTTTTCAAATTTCTTGGATAGGAAAATAAGCACTGAAAAAATCCTTAAAAACAATCATTCCAGCAACCCTTAAAAACTACTTAAAGTTTAATTTTTGTTAACTCCTTTTCAGATTTTCTTCAAATCATTCTTTTTATCCTGGGAGCCATGTTTTGAGCATTTTCTTTGAATCTATGACCCAGTTTGACTTTATTCAGTACACTTCAGTGTCAGTGCTGGCAACATATCACTGTCTGCAGCAGTTGCAATAGCTCCTGTAACAGAAGAAGCATTTGAACAGTCACTGTGCAATATTTACCTTTATAAATGCCAATCATTTCATAGGCTCAGTATTGAGACTTGAGGGTTGGTTAATGATGATATTCCCAGCAGAACTGCAAATGGCAAGTCAAGGCACACCATATGCTTAATTTCATCAACCTGTATGCACAAGTGATTTCCCATACTGCTAATGTTACTATCATTTTAATAGGCTTTTATTGGAAAAGGAGTTAGAGTGTCTAGATAAAGGACCTTTTCTATTAAGCTTAGCAAACATATTGATTTGCTGTCTGATTATTTTGATCTTGCCTGTTAATCTGGAGAAACTCCACCGAAAACAAAAGAGTTCTAGCACTGGGAGGAAAAGCAAAAGCCCCTTTTAAACTGAGCCCAAATCAGAAACAGTGTCTGAACATTCCTGTAGGAGGAGACAAATGAGAAAAATAACTTTTGCTGAGACATCACCCTTCAGTCTGTGGTCCCGTGGGCTCTTCCAGTTGTGCTGAATTGAACTTCTCTACCCTGCCCCAAATGCTTGTCCCATCACTGCCTTCTGTTAGACAGAGATTATCACCTTTTTAGCTGTGCCAGCATAACCACACAATCAGGTTCTCTCCAGCCAAATTTTATCAAGACAGACAAAGTGAAAAAGCCCAAATTATTAACAATATTAATTGCTTAAACTAAATAAACCTTTGGACAGAATAAATGTATGTCACTGTGCCAGCAGACTTAAAGGGTGGAAACACTGGGTGGTAAGCAGCAGTGATGACAAGCACTCGGTGGAAGGATGAACAGTGCATCTGACTGTGGCCTCAGCATCTTGTAATCTGTGTTCTGTACAAACACTTCTTTAAAAACAGGGTTTTGCATGCATCTGAAAAAGCCAACCCCAATTTTCCTCTTAAAATCACATATTTTTGCAAGTGTGTTTTTGTTTTATGTGAAAGTTTCATCTAGAAATTAATTGAAAAAGTTTATCTTTACATGAAAAAATAAATTAATTTAAATTACAGTGAACGCATAATTAGAAGTTTCTGATAACCTACAATTATCATGGTTCATCCATCTTCAACAAGATGAGTGAAGAATAAATAAAAGAATAGGAGCAGTAAAAAAAACCCCAAATAATATTTGCCCTGAACTGACCTTATGTTAATTTGCTCAGTGTAACTGGAACAGAATCTTTTTGAAACAGGATTTGTATGCATAGAACAGCAACAGGAGTAAGAAAGAATAGTGATACATTATAATCAGCAGCTATGACCATTCAACTAACTTGTAAAAGACATTTCAATCAGACTTGAAGTAAAACACATTTAATAAAATGCAGAAGGACTGCTACAGAGACCAATATCATCAGCCACATCCAAATCTGTAAACACACATTATATTACACACTAGAAATTAAAAAAAAAAAAAAACTACNTGAAAAAAAAAACCAAACCAAAAACCCCAAAGACAGACATCACTTTGGAGAAATTCAAACCCATCTGATGCAGCCTGAGTGCTGAACTGATGTAATAACAGTCCAATTTTGAGATGTGGTTTAACAGGCAAAGAAAATAGGATGGGTGTAACTTTCTTCAACTTTAGTAGCGCATATGATTGTATAATATTTTGATTAAGACACCATAATCCAATATCTAAATGATTCTCAGGTGGGCTCAAGCAGCCTGATAATGGGACAATAAAACTTCTAACTGGTAAGTCTCGAAGTGCAGCTGTAAGAAGAGAATATTTTCAAGCACATTTCATTGTAGTGAGGCCAGTTAATAAGCTTTAATATTTTCATGAATTAACTGGAAGAAAACAAGATTTTAGAGATGACACAAAAACAATTGCTAGTTATGACACTTGAAGAAGTAGGGTCCTAAGTTGAAGAGTGCTCTGAAAAGATTTGTGAGAGTTAATGAATCACTGATTCACTTTCCAGTGAATCAAGCAGCCTAATCTATTTAACTTGTCAAAGGCATACCGCTTTGCTTGTTGTCACAAATACTGTCAAAGGCAGCAGAAATTTGGTGTGAGAGAGCTATCCAGGCTAACAGTTAAAAGTCTAAAAAAATCCAGTTCCTAGAAGTTAAAGCTTGAAAAATCTAGACAGAAAATAGTGTGAGTCTTAAAAAAGAAATTAAAAAAAGCATTTAAGCTTTGAAACAACTTTCCAACTAGATGAGCACTTCACCACTGGAAGCCATTCATTCCGAGTTAGATATATTTTCTAAACTATTTAACTTGAATTGAAGTTAATTCAGTTCTTGCTGCGTTAAGGAAAATGGTTGAATATTTTATTTGCTGAAAAATGCAGACTTGGATTGACCATAACTATTTTAAGATTTTTGATAAATCAAGCTAATAAAGTCACCAATATTTTATTTTAAAATTATCTTGTTTATTAAAAAACTGGAATAAATGTGCCATAGAATTCACGCACCCAACTTTGCCTATCTAAAATAAGTCTATAGTCAGACAATTTCCCTGTAAAATCCTGAGAAAGCAGCAAGCACTCTCTGAGGATAATTAATTTCATTTTAAGATAAATGTCCAAATAAACAGAGAAGGTAACCACCTCCTGGAAGCATCCACTTCACTCCCTTTCTGCAGAAGAAGCTCAAACCATCATTTTAGAACAAATGTGTACATTACAGGCAACTAAAGCTAAGTGAGATGTATTTCAACTTCAGAAATGTAATTTATGTAATATATTTTTGAGTGCTATATAGACAGAAAGCTGCCCCTGCCAAGTAGTTAATTTTAGTGTTAATTAATTTTGTCCAATTTTTAATTTTTGGCAGCAAATTTTTACATTTTTTCTTGCCCTGCAAGTATATGTCAGGAAACAAAAATCAGTTATTCACGCATCTCTAATCCATTGGCCAGTGTTATGTAGGCAAGCCAGGTGATGGCAAAGGAATGTTCTACCTCTGCCTCCTATAAATTTGTTACTAACTGACTGTAACTACTGACTGGGAAATACCATCCTGGAGGTACCACAGAGAACTACACATGGCTCAGATATTTTCCACTCTTTCCTAGGGTTATGTAAAGCTTTAGTTGACTTCTTTCTGCGTTTCTCCTCATGGTTTCTGACAACCTCTACCAGTCTTTGCTCCACTATGATGATATTCCCTCTTTTCCTAGTTTCTATCTGATTAATACTTCTGCTCAATAACCAGACAATTTTACTGTTCACTTCTGTACTACAACTTGGCCAACAGCCTACCACTATGATTAATACATTTGGATCAATGGCATTTTGCAATTATTTAAGCATTATGTCTGATATGCTTTCCATAAGAGAAGGTTAATCTGCGGTTACAAAATAGTAGCATTATAGATGTGATGGGATGTGGATGCTACAGGCGAATATTGACTTCCTACTGGTGGCCACAGTACACTGACCCACATTCTGGCCCTTCTTAGTGTATTCTTGCACACATGGATTTTTTCCTGAAGTAATTTGTTAAAATTGCCAATGCTTAATCTGTGAGTACTGAAACTGAACGCCAACAGTCACCTCTCACTGTATGTGCTGCAGTTACCATGGTACCAACCTGAGCAGTTGATGTCTAAATATAGGGCAGGATAAAGGATATATATTTTCAATAACTAATAGAATGAAGTAAAAAAGCACAGAGATTTTACTGCCTCGGTAACTTAGAGTACTTAAAATACTGACCACTTTCATCATGCTGAGATTAAAATACTTAAATATCAGTCATAACATATGCAGTGCACTTTATTGGCTTTGATGGAATTGATCTGAAAAAAGCCACATTCTCAAAGAGGAAATCTGGGTAACTCACAGCCATACGACAGAGCATACAGCAAGTCTATCAAAGACCATATAAAGAAGCAGAAAGAATTTAATTTGCTGAAAAATGTTGGGTGCCAGGAGCAATATGGAGATACTGTTAAGGATTTCACAAAATTGGGCCCTCTTTTTTACAGAATGTCTGCGCTGACTATACTTGGTTCAAGGAATTGTTTGTAGCGGGTAACATTTGTCAGACTTAAGCTGACTCATGGGGTATGAATAAATACTATTAGGATTTCATGAAAGCTGAACTGCATGAAGAAGTGCACGGAGATTGCTTTGTCTATCCGTACAGTTTTTAGGAGAACATCAAACAAGGCATCAGTGTCATAGCAGTTTGAAAGAATATGGTCCTTGCGGCTCTAGTCCTCACACTCGTTTGTCTGAGTAGATCACCACAAGCTCAGCTCTCTTGGTGACAGCGCTGCTCTCTCAGTCACGGGGTGAGCTACAGGGAGCTTGCTGGTGAGTTAATAATATCATGCGCATTGCTTTATCTACCAGTTCTCTGATGGTTTCACAGGTGTAAGGACTTTGGAAAGACACAAAGCAACTTTTCAGGTATAAGAAGCTAATTCAGTCTTTTACTCAGCTCATGTAAATAAAAGACCTGTTAAGTGAGAAAAGCATATCTCCAGTCCACTGCAAAGTCCTCTGAATATTTAAACATTTCTACGTATTTCTGCGTTGCTAAACTGTTGTTCGTAGCAGGCCTGACATTCTGTGAGACTAACACCATATTTTGATGTGATTTCTAACAGAAACACTGTTCCAGTTCACTAGCTGTTACTGTATAGTCAGGGGAAAAAATATTGCAAGGGAAAGCACATTTTAAAATGTCAGAACAACTGTTAAGATTCAGAATGCAAATTCTGTCTGTTATACTCCAAAATCCCCTACACCACCAAGTCCAGACTCTCTGACTGCAGGGGTGCTTGGCACAATATGTGATTGGGCTGGTATAGAAAGAGACATTCTACACTTGAGAGTCTTTTTGGAGATTACTTATAAAGGGAAGAAAACATTGGGAAATTTCCAAAACATGTCATGAACAAAATGTTACTGCAAAAGCAGGAGTCTTGCTTGCAGAATCAATTTGCACTTTGTCAATTAACCAAACATGTTTACTTTCTCTTCACTGTACAAGGGGTGAATCAAGACTTTTCTGTGTTTCTCTATTACTTATCTAAAGCATTTCCTTTTTGGGGCCCTAAAATATTCCTATGCTGACATCTACTTTTGGAAATATAAGGCTACTGTGTTATATTCACACACTGCTCCTGTAAAATGTCAAGTAAGTAATGAAGAGATGGGTACATGGCAGCTCTGACTCTTACTCTGTAAAACAGTAAAATTCTGTGCCACATTGAAGTAGATGCAAATACTATAAAAGCACCCTTCAGGTTATGAGTCTTTGTAGTTCATTTCTGTTCTCTTAGGCAACATTTCTGGATGTGCATCCCTTGTCTCCCTGCATTAAAAAATACCAGTCTGGAAATCAGATTGCTCACTTGTGGAATTATTATGTAAGGAGAAGTTCAGGAAAACTTAAAATAAAGCTCTAAAATCCAATTAAAACAGCTTATCAATAAACCAAAAATCTGAATTTCAACATTAGGGAAGACAAATGTGCCTTTACCAAAACTGAGTACCCTCATCCACAAGTATTTAGTCCCTTAAAAATAAAGATTTAAACTCACTTTTCTTATGAATAAGCATTTCAAGTAGGTAAAATCCAGTAATACATTTACCCCCTTCTGCTCCCACTGAATTAATGAGGTTGGGGGTAGTTAGAAGCTGAGCTCCTCCTAATCGCACATATCATGCTTCTGCTTTGGTTATCAATCTGAGATGATTTGCAAGCTTGCTTCCTTAGAGAAACTCTCATTCACTTGGCAGCCAACACCAGCAGAAGGAAAGAGTTTACTGCATGGTATTTCCAAAAGGGAGGCGGGTTAGAATGCCATAATCCCAGTATTCACTGAGATTTCAGAAAGATAGAAGAGTGCACACAGTATAAGACAGGTAGCACTGTCTAATGTAAAATACGTTCAGCATTTCTGGTTGTGAGACACTGGTGTTTCTTTTTCAAAACTTCAACTATTCCAACTCAAATTTTCTGTTACAGACGTTTGTTTCAGAATCTTTATTAAATATTTTTAATCCTCAATTTTGTTTTCAAATAAAGATCCACAAAACATACAAATAAAGATCCACAAAACATACAAACGCTTTGTTTATTCCATGTTTAAAAAATCTAGTGCCCTTTTTAGCTGAAAATTTCACTCCCTCTTTCCAGAGCCTCCAACGGGGACTAGGTTTCATGTCAAAGACGTGCACTTTGCTGTAAGTCTGCCCATGCTTCTGCAGCACATTCAGTAACTAAATGCCCTCTAATTTCTGTTTATACTGACAATGCTACAGGCAGATGCATCTCTAGCAGCTATGCTGGTGTTTGACTGGTCTATGTCTATAAGCTGCGAGACTCACGCCTGCACAGCCAGTGAATGACCCTCTTGGCAGACTTAAGAAAATTATGGATGGTAGCGGCTGGCTGACTGGAGAGAGACCAAGAGCAGACTGAGGGATAGACTGGCAGTGGAAAGGCAAAAGCCAGGGAAAGGAACCTTAGCCTGAAGAACGGCATGGGAAGAAAAGAGGTATTAAAGGAAATTGAATCTCTTTATAGCACTATTGTGAAGCAAACGTGCAGGAAAACCACTAGCATGTCACCAAAGACCTTCAATATTTGCAAAATCGAACCTAAAAGCACCTGATATAATCACTTTATTACTTGTCATTACTTGTCAGCTATATAAGCATCTGTATTTCCCACATGAGATAGAGATATCGATATACACATGCACTTACAATCACAGAGCATTGCAAACTGGACTTCATAGGCTCTATCCTACCCTCATTAAGTCCACGTGAATTGGACTGGGTTCTAACAGTGCAAAATAACATGCAGAAGTTATAAGTATACCTTTCCTTTAGTGAAATTATCATCTTCTTTTCTGATTAACTTTCTTCTGCCAGTATCTCCCAAAAGGCCTTGCAGCATGACATACACATCTGCATCTGTTCCTGACCCAGGGAGTGCTCCCGTAGTGATGTAGAGAACATAGCTTTTCACTGTTAGGAAAAAGAGGTTAAAGGTTTACCAAAGCTTAATCAGTTAAAAAAAATATGTTATTTAATAAATTACTACTATCACATTTTCATTTTTGATCCCGCCTAGAATGATCAAAAGACCAAACTATATTATAATGCTTAGAAAAGAACATAGAAGCATTGTAATTAAAATTTAAGAGCTACTATTATAAGGAATGATAAGCTAAATAGTTTGTGAGTGGGCCTGAAACACAGGCAGAAGAGAAAATGAAAGAAAAATAAGCACATCACAAAGTATGATAAAAACATGTAAATAATATCCACCACACATTTGCATGCATTTAAATATGTAACACTCCTATGAAACAGTTCCTAGGCTATGGATGATACTAAATTACTCAAAAAAACACCCCTCTGCTCTGAGCCTCGCGGAGTTCAAATGAAGCTGAACTCAGTCAGAAAGACAGCAACTTTTATTTCCTCTGGATCACGGTCCAGTCAGTGGCTGGCTGCTCTACACAGTACCAGTCACAGTCACTGGCCTCAGCAGAGGATTTCCAGAAACATTGGGTGTTCTCTGACATGTCATCTTACTCACAACTTTTCAGCTGAGCATTTCTTGGATGGCTGTTTATGTTAAGTACCTGTTTGTACTCCCAGAGAAGTGCATAACACACTGGTGATCTGGCTCCCAAAATAAGAAAGAAGCCACATCCCCAAAACATTCAAGTGAAAAAGAGAAAAAAAAAATATGGGGCGAAGGTAAAGAAAACAATATCTGTCCTCATGTTAAATGCTCCTTGGAATGAAGAGCAGGATTTGTAAAGATTTAAATACCTGTGCTCTTCCAGAAAAAAAATAAAATTAAAGTACTTAAAAGACAAAGAGCCTTCCCAGGGAATATCCCAGCAGTACTGTTCTCAAATTCATATTCAAGGAGCTTCTGCCCAAGTGCTTTTTTTATGACTAGCTTTGAAATCACAGCGGAAAAGGCAAGGAATACCCAGATTACTTGGGCTATTGATCTAAACCCTTAACTCCTGCAAAAGACTTGCAGGAGACTGGGATATTCTCATGGTAGAATACTCATTTAGGACAAGAGGTCTTCCATTCTTCACTAACTTTGGTTATAAAACCTCCTAGGAAACACAGAGCAAACTAAAAAAAACCCAGTCTTGAGGTGATCAAGGCACAACTCGCATGAAGGAGTTTGATGACATGTAACTGCTAGGTCACAGAAGAATGCCTGAAATTCTAGGAATACAAACAGATGAGCTTCTGTTGTGAGGGGCCATGGATCTCCTTCTTATCTGAAATTACAGTATGAGAGTTATATCCTCTGGATTTCCTTTGCTTCCTCTGGGAGAGAACCAAATCATATTACTGAGAAAAAGCTGAACTCTGAGTACCGTTCAAAACTTTTTTAATATTTTCGGTGCTGTATGCTTGCTCTTTTATGTGTCACAAACTGATACCAATCAGACTTGAATGCACAATGCTTAGTTACAGGGTCTGAGATATTTTTTTTTAAACACTGGAGTGGATTGGACCTACCCATGCATCACTAGCTAAAACGAACAGAAAGTATCTGCTAAATCCATTGGACTGCTTTGAAAATCAGCCATCATCACTGACTAAATCTTTTCCAGTGTTTCTGATTTGTGACAAACCTGCTGGAAAAGGAGAGCCAGCTGTGAGAACTGGAAGCTCAGCCACTCTTCCTCCTTCTTCATCTGCAAAGTTCCGACAAAATGGAAATTCCAGAACATTTTTGGTTTCTCTGTGTTGAAGCTTTACCTTAGCAAAGAGCAAAAAGAAATGCCTTCAGCATCTGTTGTGCTCTAATGGAAACTATAGCAAAAGACATGCTATTAAACAGCTATGACACGTCATCTCAATATTGAAAAAGAAGAGGAAATAATTTTTTCTAAAATGTTTCTGAAAGCAGCCTTTTTAAAGAGAAGGAATAGATCTCTTTCCCAATTAAAAATAATTAAAATGTTGTCAACATTATTGCTGTAGAGAATGCAGTAATGGAAAAAATATTTGGAATGGTTCAAAAAGGTTCCTTTATGTAACCTATTCATTCAGCATATGGAAGAAAAAGAAGTGTTGATATGCCTATTTCAGCTTGAGAGAAATGTCAATATGCCACAACATTTTTCAGTGCAGAATGTTTTCTCATTCTAAGCAACGCGAGAAAGAAAATGAAGTGTTTCTGGGAAAAACTGGAAAACATAAATTAGGAATGTTTTATGGCATGTATATATATCTGTACATATGTATGATATGAATATACAGAGTATGTTACTAAATGTTTTTAATCTCTATGAAGTTCTGTATATAAAGTAATAAAAGGGTGTTCCCAAGCTAAGTAGCTTAGTTTTACTATAAGAAAACATTTTAATAATGAGGTATCTTACACTATGGTACTACCAGGTAAAGAGATAAAGTACCATTTTCTAAACTACTTAAAGCTAGACCAGACAACATATTTGAAAATATGTTGCAGGAAGGAATCCTGCTTTGAAAAGGGCACAGAGAATTCACTCATACATTTCTTCATGACCTAACTCACGAAAATGACCAAACCCTTAAGCCAGTAAGCTCAACCATCTTTGGTTCGCAACTGTCACTGGGACATGGCAGCATTATTTTGTCGTCAAAAGACTCCTATTATTTTTCATTATGACAGAAACATTGAAACATTATGACAGACACATTGAAAAGATTTTTTTAAATGCAGTGTAATGTATAATGTTAATAAAATTTCCCTTTCATGCTAAAGTGTACGTTCCTGAACAGTTTCTTGAAAATCAGACTTCATTTACTGTGCTTTAATTCTTCAAGAAGTGAAAGAAGCAAGAATAAAGATGTTAGCTATTACATGTTTCAGAAATAAAGCATATCTTAATTAATTTTGTTCTGGACATTATTTTATAATGATTTCAATTTCCTCAAAAACATCAAGTGAATTATTTTGCAGTTATGGTTATGAAAATGAATTCTGAATCTAAATATGGAATTCAACCAACTACACCTGCATTTACTTGTGACAGAAGAGGGAAATCTCAGACTGTCTGTGAGGTGCAGTCTTGTAAAATGAAAAATAAAATAGCATAAACGACCATCTTGCTTCTAACCAACATTTTAAATAGACTGCTAACCTGTCTTTAATAACAGTTATTATCCACAATCTCTTATACCAACCTAGTTATTTCATACAAGGATTCAGTCAGTTCTGCTGTGGAATCCATGGAATAACAGAGGAAATGTCTTCCTAAAACCCCAGTAATTCACATATACCCCAAAGCAGGGAAACTTCTATTTTCTTTCTCTTTCTAATCCTACTTAATGTAAATGTGCATCTTTTCCTTACTTATATAAATGATGCTGGGGGTTTTTTAACTTGTCTTTGAGTCATTGTTCTGACCTAATGAAGTAAAACAGGCTAATAGATGTCACTGTTTTCAACTGCCAAGTTTCCATTCTGAAATTTTTATTGTGATCCACTGTTTCCTACAGTATCCAAGAAGCAGTCTTAATTTTATCAATAGATTTGTTAGATGACTATTTCATCTGGCTACAAAGATGAAATTAACAACCTGCTTACCATTTAATGTCAGGGGGTTCAGCTCACCAATATCATGTATTGGACAGGAAACTTTTTTTCTTCAGTTTTTAATGAGAACAAAATACAAACATTAATGGACAAAAGTGTGACTGCAATTTGAAAGATGATGATTCTTTCCCTTAGACTTCTTTTTTATTTGCCAGCGTAAGAAGATAAAGATATTTTTTATGTAGTGAAGTGCCACAGCAGTTTCAGTGCGACGTCAGATTTTAGCTTCAGCATCTTGGACATCAGAAGAAAGATTGTCACTTTTGCTATTCACTTCTTTTTTTCACATGCCAACTTAAAAGGCAGATATTTTCATCAAAAGGAATTTCTAGTGTCTGGCTTAATTATTTGCCTTGTATCACTGGGTCTACAACATGTAACAGCCAATTTAGAGTTATGTAAATACTGCAATGTATGCCAGTGGGTACAGTTATGAAAAGACACGACTGGATATGCTATGGATGATGGCACATCTATATATATGCCCTCCAGAAATCCATCTAAATTCACAAGATTTTTGTTATCCATAGCTATTCTAGTAAGTGTTTTGAGCAGTCTCTGAAGTTATCACTCTACAAGTGTTGTTACCGGATGCACTTACTTTTGTAAATTAGAGCATTTTACAATAAAGACACAAGAGCTTCTGTTTTTAATTTTTTACCTCACGGCAATGCCACGTCTCTCCTTCTCCAGCTTCTTCAATTTCTAGACGAACTTTGAATATGGTATTGAATTTCTTACTTAGTTCAATTGAAGTCTCATAAATCTGCTTTTTTTTAAGTGATCCTTTGGGCAATATGACTGAGGTAGAGGTACCTTTTTCACCACATACAGTTAGAGACATTTTAGGATTCATGGAACTAGAAGAAATATCACTAGTTGTCACAAGGACATCCCAAGTCCCTGTTGAAACAAAACAGTAGAAAAAAAATTAATGGGTTTGCTGAATATTCAAAATAATACAACAATTTGTAACAGGCTGAGTTATTGAGTGACTAGCAACCCATTCCCACCTTTGCATTGAGCTAAAATGTTGGCACATAACAAGTTCACTCATTATCATTGATTTAGTGAGAAGCAGATTTGGACACCAGCCCTTCTGTAGTGATAGCTGACCCTTTAGAAATGGGCCAGTCCAATAGCACTATGCAGATAAGACTGCCAGTTCCTTATTAGAGACTTATGAAGAGCGATGCCAATCTGTTGATTTTTTTCCCCTCATAAACGTTTCCTCTGATATTTTTAAATTTTTTTCTTACTAATCACCACTCAAAAGCAGCATATTTTCTACTAGATAGTACTGGTTATCAGGTTCGCCTTTAGTCAGGGGAGGGTATTTTTTCATTTTAATTTTTTGAGGAGCTACTTAAACTAGAATGTTGAAATTTGCTACATATATTCTATAACAAGACGCTGAGGAGATAAACTGAAATGTGATATTTTTATCACAGATCACCACAACTATCATGCCAGCAAAGTACAAAAGTTTATGCATTTCTTCTGTGAAGAAGTGATGTTTGCCAAGAGATTAAAAATATTCCTATATAACAGCACATAGATTTGCCTACTTTAGGGAGACAGAAAACACTCAAAAACAGAAGTCTTACTTTTTAAAAAAAATGTAAAATTATATTAAAAAAGAATAGTAGCTCGTGTTCAAACGAAAGGTCTGGTTTGAAGCACTTAGTCTCTTAAACATTCTAGATGAATTGACAGTCACCTGAAGGCTCATAAGGATTGCAGACTGATTCCAGGTGGGCTCCTGAGTAACTTCTGTAACTCTATACTGAACAGATATTTAGTTAAACCTCCAATCATCATGACAGTTTTCAGGATCAGAAACCTATACCCATCAAAAAAATCCCATTGATTTGGCTAGCTTTAACATTTTAATTCATGCTAATAGAATATATGGAAAATTCAGGTCTATTAAAACAATGTTTTCCATTTTAAAAAGCCGTGACTCCTGCAGAGAGGCTTTGGTCACCTGGGCTGGTGCAGAATTGAGCATGACCATTTTTTTATTAAGACAACTTAGCTCTGTTTATGCAAAGTGAGGCAAAGTATGGTTTTAATAATTTTAAACAGCTATTTTGTAAAACAGGGTATTTTGCTTTGAGTAATCAAAGTTTACTCAATAATCAAAGTTTACTGAAGTTTACTCAATAATTTAATTTTTTGAGTTTATGTTCATAGTCCTGTAAAGTCCAGCTTCCTAACCTTTATCTTCTACTATAAACCAATGCAAATAAAGCTTTATTACTTTAGATCAGGTGAGGATCTGTGCCATAAATTAAGGACTTGGTGAAGGTAAAAAGTTAGTACTCGCCATCTTTAAAATCATCTATAATAACTTCGGATGTTATGACTTTATGGATAATCATAAATAGCTACTATTTTCATGTCTATGAACATTAAATATAAATGAAACAAATGATATCCATGAAAAAATGGAAGTCAAAAGAAAATTTATCATATCCCCTGTGACATAAGCCAAGATTTTTTGGTTCTTTAGTACTGAAATATTCTTTAAATTATCGATGTGGAGTTACCTAGGAAGACTGAATGAAAGGACTATCTCTGGTGGATCATACAGTATCATACGTTACTATTACATGTTAATTATATTGTATAATCTCTAATAAATTTGTCAAGATACAATTTAAAAGCAACTACATTAAGCTTCTTCCCTTCTCTTTATTTAAGTCTAAAAGAGAGCTATGCTAAAAATTAATTCTTTCTTTCTCAGAAATCTTTTCTCAGAATGGCATTAATGGACTGCTGAAACCCATTTATTTTTACGACATCTTTGTCCGTTAGCTTAAATAACTCTTTTCCGTCCTTGATGTGTAAGCCACCATTAATTTGATAGATCACAACTGTGTCCATTTTGAGCATTTAATTTGCTCGCCTGAGTACATCAAGTTTTTTCAATACCCTTTCACAACACAGACTTGCCATATTCCCAGTCATACTGTCGTCTTTATAGTTATTCCAGCTTGAACCAGTCCTTCTGGACACAGCATTCCCAGTCAAATATCACTGTTTCGCTGTAGTAGCATTATTTCTTTATGCTCTTCACTGATAATGCCTACATACATTGTGAGGTGACAATTACTTTACTCACAGCCACATCACATTACTATCTCAAAAATTATCCTGCGATATATAGCAAACCCAGGTGTTTCTCCTAATCATATCCTGCTGATGAACTCTTGTAGCAGAAATCATTACAAGACTTGGGGACACAGATCCAATAAAGTGTTTAGACTCTTAGCTACTACTTAGTTCCTAATTTCCCCCCACAATCAATGGAAATTAGGAACCTGTACCAGAGCTTAAATGTTTAGTTGGGTTTACGCCTAACTGTATTCAAGCTATGTGCTACAGAATTCCGTTCCATTGCTTTCTTCCAGTTCTCCAAGTTTATCACACAGCGTCTTCACCTCCTGAATAGGACTTGCAGCTTTGTAGCACCAACAGATTTCATCAGCATATTCATTCTCTCTTATTCACCTCTTTACAATTCTTGCTTTTACTACCGCTTTCCACTTTCTTATTATTACCTGATAATTTCCCACAAAGCAAATAAAATTCAATACTGAAATTTAGACAGATTAGATGTAATTACATTTCTCTTACTGGAAAATATTTCTAAAGAGTCTGAACTTTGTTTTACAATCTATCTTTAGTAGAGTCATGATGCATTCCTTCTCATTTCCTATTTGCCTTTGTTATCTTCACTATTCTTTTCTTCAAAGTGCTTTATAAAGGTCTGCATATGATCGATTACTAGGTCTACAGTCACCTACATTATGCTTTCTAATTTTCAGATGGAGGTGTTACCTTTGCCATTATCAAGTCATACTTTTTGTCTTGATAAAATTGTTTGAGATCCATGCTACTAGATCTGCCACTTCATTTCCCAATTCCTTCAATATTCTGGGCTAATGACTCCTTTTGTTGTCACTGTTAGACCACATGAAACTCGAAGTTCTATTTGCATTTCAGATTTGCTGATTTCCAATAATCTCATTCCCATTAGTAATTTTGGTTTCGCTTCCCTTGCCAACATTGTGGTTCCTTAATGAAAACAAAGATAAAATAGTCTATGTGTTTAGGGATTTTACCCACATCACCTTCAGTCTGCTCTCTGTTGTTCCTGAACAGTTACACATCCTTCCTCGTTCTTTTGATAAGTAAATGGTTGAAGAACCTTTACTATTTGTTTTAATTCTTTTATAAAATCTAACTCAGCTTGACATTTAGTAAGTCCCACTGTATCCATATACTTTCTGACCTCTAAGGTACAGCACTCTGCTGATCAGTCTTTTATTTCTCCATTCCTTACTGGCTCTCTGCTTACCTGTCATATTCTTTCTAAACTTGTTACACACCCAGACCAGAGCTGATTTTCAATAGATATAGAGCTGAGTGTTAATAGTCATAGACTGGAAAAGATTAGCAAGTCTGCACTCAGATTATTATTGATTATGTTTGTGTGGGAAACAGAGGAAGGAAAATGTGTTTATACAGCTACATTCAGACACTAATCAAGGTGCATAAATAAGGATGCAAGATTTCTCTCACTTTTCATACTATCACTGAAGAAAGAAGCAACAGACTCTGACCAGCCTTGGGCTTCTGCTCTGAATTATCCTCAGGAGACGCTTGCCTCGCTCTGTGGATTATGTAGGGCACCTATGGAATCTACTTTTTTAGAGACTTGGAATACTTGCAGTGGTGCAATACAGCTATTTCTTATTCTGAAATTGTCACTACTCTAGCTGCTCATCCTATGCTCATATTTCCATGGTGTTCTGTCCTTCTGTTGTCTCAACAACATGATTTTTCTGTTTCCTTAGATGATATAAGATATTCGCTTGTGGACTAAGTACAGGTAGCTAAACATGAGGGTACACACTACTAACTGTGTCTGCAGCTATGTACAATATAAAACTCTCAGAGCATAAAATGAAATATTCATGAGCACAGAAATTAATAAAGATCAGTTTACAAAACTGCTGATATAAAATGCAAATTCACACCTTCAGATTATTTAAACTTTACATGGTTTGGTCTACCAGTTCTGATTCAGATTTCATAAATGGACCCAAACCAACATTTTACACCTCTTCAAAAAAGACATGTGAGAGAGCTAAGAAATCCAGTACCCTGGCAAAGCATAAAAGACTTATCACATTTTCAGTGTCTAAGTTGTTTCTGAATTTTGGTCTTTTTTTCATTAAACAATTTGAATAGAGTACTGGGTTCAGGTCAACTAGCTGTTTGCAAGAACTTGTGCCATTGATGTAAGTAAAAAGAAAACTGCAAATAAAAGCAAATGCTTTCTGCAAATATATGAACATACGGGGAAATCTCATTCTGCTAAAAGAGTTTTTGTATCTCTTCTTGTGATTTCATCACTGTTGCAGGAGCCTTCTGCTCTGCATTGACTGCCATATGGAACAACCTACCTCTTTCTGCTTCAGCTTTCTTCTAGCCTTAACTAAAAACATAGTTCCTTCATTGCCTCCATCACTTAAGATCTCCCTTCTGCTCTAGCCTTTCTTCCCTGAACATTATAATTGTATTTACGAGCTCTGGAAAGTTTTTGGAGAGAGAATTTGTGTGAGTGATGCAACTGATATTTAAGCTGCATTATTTCTGTATTTTGGGTTTAGTCTTAAAAATAACAAAAAAAAAAAAGAAAAAAAAAAGAATTACAATTAAAACAAAAGCTGGAAGGAGTTTTGATGATTTTGGACCTTACCATAAATCTTTCCTGTCAACATCCCATTCCTGACTTTTCCAAGAAGTTTCAACGTTCGTTCCGTCTGTGCATCACCAACTCCACTGTCTAACCATTGCTGGCAAAGAAATGCGTACTGGCCATCAGTCTTGCCTGACTCATGGATAACAATTTGGTCCAGGTACCATCCAGCTCCATAACCCACATTATGGTGCTCAACAAGCACTTTGCTTAACTGTCCAAGGTCTACCGCTCTCATTTCAGAGATACAAACCTGAGAAGGTAAAGGCAAAATGAATAGCAAACTGATTAAACCATACATTTTATCATCCATCTTTAAGAAGATTATGTTTGGCAAGACAGATTCCTTTCAATGCTGAAGTATCTTTTCCTTTCTGATAGTAAAGAAAGATATTATAGGCTGACATTCATATTTGGAGACCCTGTTCAGAAAATATGTGGATCCTTGAATATGTACATTTTTCGTTGTTTATGATCACCGCATCCAAGGCTTTATTATGAAAAACATCCCACTGTTTTGGGTAGAAAGAAGCCTCTCATCATTAATTTACTTACAGAAGTCTCATGAAAATTGAAGTTCAACCAATCCCTCATAACTGAAACAAAGGGAGTGCTTCAAATATCACGATAGGCCTAGTAAACTGAACTTTGGTTTAGATAAGGCATTTTATTTTTAAACATTTCAAAGTCTTTTATATTTGAAGACATCCTATTTTTTAAATGGGAAATGTCATATTATTCAACTCCGAACAGAAATACTGACACTGTTGATGGCTATGCAAACAAAGGAAGATACTGACATTAGAAACTATAACTAAGGCTGTGCACGCATACAGGCAAGAATTGATGTGCTCTTCGGATGTAAATAGACATCTGTTTAAATATTGCTACGGCTACCAGTAAACAAAAGCTAAATGGCAACTGCACTAGTGCATGTTGGGATGAATAAATGATGTGAGTGAGAGAATGAATGTGTTCTGTGCAAGAGATAATATGAGTGGGTGGGTAGATACATGGGCATGTGTGTGGGTGACATTAAAAAAAACCCAGATGGATAGTAGAAACAGACGCTATAATTTTTATTTGTTGCCAACCAATTTGCCACCAGGCAGGAAAAAGCATGAGGACCAGAAAGCAACAAAGGAAGAGATGATTTTTAGAAAGAATTATGTCATCTGGTCCGTTCTCCTGTCTGTATCGAACTATTCTCTACAATGTGCCCAGAAAAAGAAAACATCAGAGTTATTATTCCTATCACAGCCTGAGGACTTCCAGCATTCTTACCTTGTTATATCCATGATCTCCCCACAGTTACCATGGCAAGTTATACACCTTCATGTAATGCATATGTAGCCCAAAATAAGATCTAGCTGTGAGGAACATCTTGTAAATAACTTTTTGGGAGCACTCATTGCTTTGTAATTTTCTTCTTTGTAGTTCCAAGCCAAACATAATTTTCTTGTCAGTCTACATGACCCTTGACTTAGAGGAAATAGCCTGTATTGCTAATATTCATGTTCCTTCACAGCTAACTCTATTTGAAAAAGGGACCTATCATTAGTCTCATTCTTTGTGATAATAATTAACAGTCATTAGACAACAGTGGTCATAATCACCCATTGTTATCAATGAATTCTCATAATAGTACATTAAATTGCCTACTCCCTCAGCATTAGGAAGAATGTACTTCTGGTTGATGTCATACAATTCTTTTTTTTCCCCTCAGTATAAAGACATTTGGAACTGCATTGAACACACTACTGGAAGTGTAATTAATGAAAGCCAAAAGAATTTTATTTAAATTGTCTTGCCTTAGATAAAGTGTTAGCTAGGCAAAATTACAATCCTCATTTATTTGACCCATTAAACTGCTGAAAAATTTTGGCATACAATTACTTAAATAAATATAAAACAGCATTACTTTCTGCAATAATTCAATCAACTTTACTCTCTTTTCTTACACTTTGTTGGAATTTTCTGTCTTCCTAGCTTTTTCTTATAGTTCAGTCCCTTATCAGTCAAGACATCCTTTTTTTTCATCTCAAGTGTCCTTAACTTTGTTTTCTTTGCCTGTCCGTTCCATATTTTCCAGGGATATTGCTTACGTAATCTTGTCTCTCAAGACAGCTTGCCCTTTACATCCCTTTCTTTCACCTTCTATTCTTAGATACTCTCACTAAAACTTCATTCCAACTTTTTTATTAATCTACTTCTGTGTAAAAAGAATGTAAGACGGGTAGTAGTCTGTCAGACCACAGATTCATCTAGTCCAGTATACTGTTGCCAACAGCTACCAATAACAGATTTCTAGGGAAGAGTTGAAAAACAGGGCAAATATATACAGATGCTTCTGGAATGTAAAGTCTCTCAGGCTTTAGCAATTTGTGGTTCAGAGATTTCCTGAGCCAGAGATTGTGTCTTTGCACTTAACAGCCCTCAGTGGAAAGTTGTCTTCCATGACAATGTGCAATGTTTTTTTGCACCAATATGCATTTTACTTTCTGCAACATCTTGTGCCAGAAAGTAAAATGTATTAATTATGCACTGTGTAAAAAGCCACCTCCTTTTATTTTGAATCTGCCACCTGCAGGTTTCATTTAAAACTCTTGAGCCCTTGTATTTCATGAGAAAATAGAATTACGAATTTTCTCTATGCCATTTTATATTTCTTATGTCCCTCTCCTTCCCTTTTCATCATCCTTTCCTCCCTCATCATCCCTTTTCCAGGCCAAACAGTGCATGGAAGATACTTCATATCACTTGACATTCTTCTTGCACTTTTTAAGACAAGTGAATAAGAACAAAACACAGCAATTATACATCCACACCTGAGAACTTATGGGGTGGGGGAGAGGGGCATGACTGTATTTTCTAATTTTCTAATAATTCCCTTTTTCTAATAATTCCTAAACTGTTCTGTTCTCCTTTTGTTTTGCCTCTACTGAGCACTGGGCTGACATCATTACAGAGCTATCCTAATGCTAAGGTCACTTTACTATTTCACAGCCCATCCTTTTGCCTGCAAATTTACGGGGTTTTCCTCCTCACAGCCACTGCTTTTCATTTAGCTACAGTGAATTTCTTCTGCCATTTTATTACCCAGTCACTCTGTATGAGGTCCTTCTGCAATCTCTGCCACCAACTTTCGTATTTATTACCTTGAATAACTTACTGTCATCAAAACATTTTGCCATCTCACTGCTCAACCCTTTCCCAAGAACCTCTTGCACAATGAAGGATGTGAATAGACAAAATATCTAAGTTGAAGGAAACTTTCATTGTCCACAGTACAAAAATAGCTCACCTAAAACAAAGGATCTGCTTGGGAAGACACTCAGCACTCTTCTCCTCAGTATAGTGTCTCTGATTTCTTTAACGCTAACAGCTGTATCTCTGACTCTGTACTAACATCCAGCTTGAAAGTGCTGTGTAAATTATTTCTTTTTAGACCTCTTTTCCAGGTTATGTCACAGACTTCGTACCTTTATGTCTTTCATTAACTCTCTTAATTGCCTATAAACATTTGCCCTCAAAAATGCCAAGAATTAACCTGTATTTTTAATAATATCATCCAGGCAATCAACATCACAAACCTCTTCCTATATTTTAATAGCACAGTTTGGACTAAGGCAGCAGGATTCTGCAAACAATGACACCTTTTTTTTTAAAAAAAAAAAAAGGGATTGCAAGAGGCTATGGGAGAAAAGAAAGAAAAACATGCCTAAACACTTTGGGTGGGAAGACTATAGCCAAATTATTAAATATCTCCCCTAGTAATTTCACGAGGTACCAGGACACTAAATACTGTTATGAATCTAGCACTAGCTTATTGCTATGAAAAGGAGAGATTACGCATATTTTTAAAAGACTTATTTAATTTTCCTCAGTAGTAAATGAAAAGGGAAGTCAACTTCATAGGGATATAAATGCTTACCTCTTTTCATTCTTGGCTAAACTATTGGTCATCTTCATTTTACCATGGGAAATGAGGGACAGAAGGAAGGTAAAATGATACATTCAGATCATCAGGTAAACCAGTGACTGAGAGTCAGAAAAAGATATAGGAAAATGTAAGTAGGATGACTAAAGAGATGTTCTTCTACACAAGGAACAATGAACAATCCACTGACAAAACAAATGCGCAGAGCTTAGAGGTCTATAAAAGCAAGATTGGCAAAGAGAAAGTGACAAGGAAAAAAATATTCCCTGTGTCTTCCAGTAAAAGAAGGGAAATCAGATGGAACTACTATGTGGAAGTTTTACACATGTCACAGATCTAGTGCAGTCCATACTATCACAGGAGATTGTTGATGCTCATCGTATTTTTAAAAACGGTTTACACAAATTCATGGAAAAAAAATTATCAATGGCTGGGCAACACATGGATGACATGGCTGGTTTCTATGTTTCTAAGCTCAAGAAAATATTTTGACATTACAAAACAAATGAAGGAAGAATTGTATAAGGGCAAGGCTAGGAAAGCAGTGGGACAGGTTTCCCAGGAAAGTTATGGCATCTCAGCCATGAGAGATCTTAAGAAATGGTACAAAATAAGTATAGAGGATCCTGCTTTATTGTACAGGATCAACACATCAATTGAAAGGTCTCTTTAAATCCTATCTAGTCATATCTGGGCTGAATCCAGGGTATGTGTGAACATGTTGTGTAGATATAATCAATAATATGGTAGTCAGAAAAGGTTGACCAGAAAATCTGTCCTAGGATTTATCTGGAGCAGTCACAGTATGTTTACAAGCAGCTTTACCTTTTTGCAGTTCTATATATAAATGGATTCATTAACATATAGTAGCTAAGACATTTAAAATCTCTCTTTCAACTATATCTGGACAGATTTTTTAAAAAAACAGATTTTAAAGGAGCGGTCACAGGAAATAACCCTGATATTTCTATACCAGTTTCACAAATAACTGAAAATAAAGCCACGGAGCTTTATATATCATTGGTTTCAATTCCAGTTTCTAAGAACAGTTACTGATGTACTGTTTGTGGGTTTTAAATGTATTGGCACTTGAACTATTCTTAAACCATAATCCCAATTCAGGTAAAATATCTATACTTAGTAAGCAACACATATTTTCCACAGGTTACCACGGTGTAACATCAATGCCTGTATTTGACAATTGAAAAGAAATAAGGTATTAGAAGAAAGTAATAAATTAAAATGCATGAAGCAAATATGCAAGGAAAATAATTCAGTACTAACCTCTCCTCTTTCAAACTTTGAGTGTCTTAGTCTCCTTTTGCAGGAATCTCCCTGCTCTCCAAATACTGTGATAAATACATCTGCGTCAGTCCCTGATGCAGGAAATGTTCCCGTGTGAACACTAATCGAGTAAAGAACTTCTGTCGTGAAAAATCAGTGACACGAGACATTACCAAATCAGACTATTTAGCAACGTAATTACCAAACATTATAAACCAACTTATTTTAGGTAAAAGATTAATTTCAGGACCAAAGAACGAAGATATAGTAATTGACATTAATGTTCTGAGTTTCATATAGATTGCTAGCGACCTCACAACAGCACGGTACAGCATTAGAGAGGAAATGTCCATTATGAATCAATGCAACAATCCATGCTTACATTACAGAAAAAGAAAATGTTGTGGTTCTGGAGTCTTATCCAGTGGTCACTGAAATCACCTGAAAGAATCACACTGATTTTATCAGGCTTTGTAAAAAGTCTTGAATCCTTTTAGGAATGAAAGGTCTTAAATCGAGTTAGGATCAAATCTAACAACATTTTACCAAAGAAAAAACATAAAGATATAAGAAATGAAATCCACTTTTTGTTCTGGATGAGCTGAATTCTGTTTTAGTCTGGCGTTTGGATAATTATGGCCAATATTGATTAATATGTTGAGGAGAAATGATTCAGCTATTTATACGGATATGCATTGTTGTTATTATTATTATACACCACAAAGGATGGCTTGCCATGAATTTTGGCTGGTGAGTTATATAGTACAGATTCCTTGAGGCAGCATGACAGAGGATTTTTTTTATGGGTTCTGTAAGCTCTGTGAAGAATTAAATGTTATAAGACTGTTAAGATATATTTCCATTTGAAGCTTAGCCTTCAGTTAAATATTAAATGCAAAAAGTTTTAAATATTTTATCTAAGACTTCTGTTCATAGAGTATAATGAATGACAATTCTTTTCTAAATATTTTATAAAATGTAATCAGAACAAAGGAAGGTGTTATCATATTTTAAATACAATGACGAAATGAAACAGAGCTTCTGGGGCAGATAATGGGGCTTGAAGGAAACCTCAGAAAAAGGTTGTTTTTTCTTTTTGCAATCCATGCCATTATGACTTTGCACATGCCTTTTCAAATCTGTGATTTAGTCCCTTACTGATTGGAAATCAGTCATTTTTTGAAAATTTCAACAGAAACATACTAATTGGGCTTTGCATATTTTTCAGACTTTCAAATTGGTAGTTATCCCAGTGAAAAAAAGTACATATCAGTTGTTTTAAAACAGAAAAAATGCTATAACAATACACGTTATTAAAGTTCCCACATGGTTTACACTGGTATATGGAACGAATTTTTAAAATAATTTTGAGTGTTTTTAATGTACATAAAATGTTTTGCAGTCTTGCCCATTGTGTTCATCTCATTAGGCAGCTCACAATTTTGTGCGGATATGTGTGTGCATTTGCTTATGTGTTTATTTTTTAGTTCAGCAGCATACCCCTGAGTGGTGGCTTGTCTGGCTTGACCGCTGCTAGCTCTGTCACGCTCTCAGAACCATCTTCTCCAAACAGACACTGGGCTTCAGTGTGAAAGCCCAACTCTTGTTTAGTGTCCAGGTCTTTTAGCTGAAGCTGCAGGCAGAATCAGAAGAAATTAATTTATCTGAATTATTTCATTTATTATTTCCATCCCAACAGAAACTGACATTTCTTCCTGTTGTTAATGCCTGTGCACACACTTTATAAAAGCTACCTGATTCTGCATAAGAGCTACAGTAGTTGCTGCAAGCTGCTGATCCTGCAGCCTGATGTTAATAGGTGTATTATTCATTGCATATCGACACAGGCATAGGACACATTTGTAGAGAACCAATGAACGATACAGGTTAAATTGACCTGTATATACTTGCAATTTCAGGATGTCAAATGAATGAGTACAGTTACATCAATCTTAATAGCACATGCCCATTTTTCAAAAACATTTGTTTTGCTGCCTTTTATTTGTTTACATGTGGCTTGCTATATCTCTGCTAGGATTTTTAAAGTTGGCAGAAATTAGTTGTCCAGCGGCCTTCGGGGGTCTCTGTGGAAATAAGTTATTTGAAGAATGAATTCCAATAGAAGGTGTGAGCTTAGGCCCAGCTTCATTCCACCTGACTTTAAATACTCAGTGGAGACAAGAAATTAAGTTCCAAATTTGTGAACTTATAACCTCCAAACCAACTGAGGAAGCACAACCTTGAAGCTCACCTATCCAAGACAATCAATGACAGTCAATGTGGAAATCAGATTCACAGGAGGGCAACTCAGATATTGTAAATTTTATCTAGGTCAGGTTACAAAATACAGAATGACAAGCTATCAAGCATATGCAGAAACATTTTTGGTAACTATTATATGCAGGACTGAACTTGATACATTGCTGATGATTGCAAGTTTGCAGAAATGGTGTGTTCAGCCTTTAGAATCTCTTTGTATAGAAATATTATATCCAAGACATTAAAACCAAAACAAAATGAAACAAAAACTTAATTTTGTCAAGACATTAAGTAATTGAAATTCTTAGGCAGGGATTCCCAAAACTACTGTGGTGACTTATTACCACTATTGACACCAGTGGCAGCAAGAAAAGTTTGTGGCTCATTGTACAGGACATACATACCACTCTTTGGACATCATAAGTACAAATTTCCTTACCTAGACTTCAAGTGCAAGCCTTGAGATGCATAAGTATTTATATAATTGAATTATATAATTGAAATTATTAGGAATGTGACAGTTCCACTCTTAAAAATTTTGTCAGACTATCTTGCCCTTGTGTTCCCAGAAATGTAATTACTGAACATTTTCCATTACTGCTTATGCTTTGTGCCCAGTGCTTCACACGATCAGGCACAAAGCTTGCAGATGAAAGTAAAAAATTCCCCACGACTATTTCCAGAATTAAACCATGAATTACTTGAATAAACAGTGTTTTCTGCAGATAGTATTAAATTCTACTAAAATTGCTGCCAATTGTTTATGCATTTTTTGCAATTGCAAGAACTGAATTTTCTCACACTAAATATCTAACTTTTTCTCAGACAAAAGTATCCTTCCTAACTTCTGTCAATATAAGCATCTCTAACTAAATATCAATAAGTATCACAACCTCCTATCCATATTAAAATTAGACTAAAGGTTACCTGCATACGCAGGCAGACAACCTGCAGAAACTGGACTTGTAAAAATGAGATGTGTAAATTTATGCAGACTTTGGCCTTAAAATAAAATGTACCTGGTGAATTCTTGTTAGTTGTACAATTATATCTCAGAGTAAACTTTATCTCCAAATCATATAAAGTTTCTACATTCTATACAAAAGTAAAAATTATTTTGTATTTTATTTTGGAAAGTGTCAGAATCTCTATTTTTAACCAAGAAAAAGCTGCTCATTCTATAGTACATAAATCTTCAAAAGCTACAGAAAAGACATAAATTTTAGCTAAGGTTATATAATTTTCTACAGAAGTGTGCAGAAAACTGTAGATCAACAGGAAAAACTCTGGTACTCTGGAGCTGCCGTAAACACCAGATTAGAGAAAACAGAGAGTAGCAAAAGGAACGTAAGGATTTTATCTCCTTTTTAGCCTTTGCAGTTTCATCTGTAATTTGTGTTTTTGTGAAATTTCTAAAAAATTGGCTATTGCTTCTTTCGCTTATGGAGAAAGCAAGGAAGGGAATTCTTTTCAGTTGGGGCTGGGCTTGACCATTGATTCATAGCGAGTTTACACACACTGATTGCCTCCTGTAGTCTTTCTATTTCTATACAGCATCTCTGTTTTCTACCGCACTGTAAGAGTCCTATTAAAGCGGAACCAACTTGATACATTTTAGATTATGCTTCCATGTATAAATAATTTATAAACAGACTAATGAATGAGTATTAGATGTTATAAGCATATTACTGGCACAAACAGTATATGTTATTGTGGCTTATGTTGTGGGTTGTAAGTGCACTAGTAGAGGAGACTACATAAGTCTATAGCAACGTATTGAATTCTTGTAGATTGTAATAATTTATAGCTACTAATAAACCAATTATTAAATAACTTTTGAAGTATTTAAAAGTATGAACAAAAATCACGTATCCATTTGCAAAGGGTTGTCATTGAAAAGAAAACAGAAAGCAAACATTTATGAATTTTCTGCCATGTTTTGAGCCACCAGTTCTGAAGGCTGAAATCTTATATTACATAATGTAATTTTGTAGTCTCAACCTAAAATGAGACTACAAATTCAGCTGGCAACACATTTGGGGAGAAAAGATGAACAAGAAACTCCTCCTCAATCCTTAGAGGAGCTCATAAACTCAGACTTAATGTTCCTTTGAGTACTGTAAACCCATTCAAATTTTAGCCTGGAATGCAGCTGTCTCTAGCATTTCCCATCAGAACAGTTTCTGGACTGTATTCATTCAGGGAATCACTCTTTGATCTTTTAAATCCATAGTAGGGTTAAGGTACTGTGTGGCCCAGTTCAGAAAAACATTTTTCTACTAACTTCAGAATAATTCTATGCTATGTCCATAATGCTTTTTGGGCACTTGCCTACAGGCAGAGTTCATTGACATAATTTTTCTTTTCATGAAACTTCAAGTTTAAGTATTTCCCCAAGGCCCAAGTATTATCAGGCCCAACACCTTTCTATTCAATCTTCCTACCCGCCCTGGGGAACGGTATACATTTAAAATCTGGTTGAATTATAAGATTGACAGAATTAAGTCATTTCTCCATCCCTTTTTATGAGAGATCTTAAGTACATATTAATCTACAGTCAGATGTTTAAAGCCCACTGATGACCATATTGTAATCAATAAATACTAAAGTATCAACTTAATTGGTTTCCACAAGTAGGTTGCTCTATGTCAGGAGACGGTCGGTATTTCCATGCAGGGATTAACATTTCCTAACTTTAGCAGAAAACACTGCCTTCCATGTCACAATGAGCTATGCAGAATGTATCTGCACATCAGTGAATAGGTATAGCTATATGTGCTTCAGCAAGCGCAAACAAGGTAGATCTGCCCACAAAGATATCTGCGAGCTGTAGGCAATCGTCTGTAGATACCAGGTAACTGAGCCAAAAGATGTGTGACCTTGCTAGTGTGGTGCAAAGCGGAGCTAACAGTCTGTCTCTCAACAAAAGATATTTACTGATATTATGAAGAATACTGCAAGTTTATATGTAGTGTGGAATGGAATACCTTGTGAAGTTTAATTCCTTTTCCCAAGCATGGACCAGATAACACAAAGGAAACTTTTGTTATATCTCCAATATCACCAACAGTCAACTGTTAGAAAAAAAAAGAAAAAAAATTAACTATATGTTGTATGTAACAATTTGGATGACATACTTTAAGGGCAGATAAAAAGACAAATAAAATAGATAAAAATACTAGTCAAAGACATTAATGTTAGGGTTAGGAAGTCCCACTAAGATTGCAAGTTAATTTGGACTCACATTTGTATCATAATTTATATTTATTTTTAACTGGGATAATTGGCTGCAGAGCCTAGGCCAACATACGAAAAGCAAGGAAATGCACGACTGATTCTATATTTCCGAGCCAAATTCATATTACTACTCTGTTCACTTTCCTATTTACCTCCTCTCCATCACATCTTTATTCTCAAACTTGAACTGTGATTTTGAACTCAAGATGATTTTTAGCCTGGCTATTGGTTCTGATCTCAGTTATTCTAGCGCTCAAAAGAAATGATGGCTGATTTCCATAAGTCATATCATACACTAGTGCTTGTGGCTTTTCGTCTCGCAGCAGTTCAGCAAGTGAAGTTTATATTGCCCTTGTGCAAAAGATAGGTGATGACATTTTTTTTTCCCATGTTTAAGAATAAAAACCTTTTGAAAGGGGTAACCTAGGTTCATACACTTGTCCAGAAGCTGCCATTAACTTCATGTGCAAACTTCAGAATTGATATTTGCTCAGGACCAAGCTCATCATAGAGAAACACAGCTTTTAAGCAGTGAAAATACATTAGTTGAGGTTGAGAAGTAGAACGTAAAGGAAGTATGGAATAGCTTCATTATTTATTGCTTTACTGTTAAGACCTACTAGTCTTAATTCAAAGTTAATGAGACTTTTCATGTCCAAATTGGCATTTGTTCAAAAGAGCTTTCATAAGTGATATGTATTAGCCCACATGTGAGAAGTTCTCCAAGTGCTGTTTATTTAAGATGTGGAGATATAAACACCAACTCTGACAAAAAATCATTCCACACAACTTCACATACATCAGCTACAACTTTTACTTTACTGAAATTATTTAGTAAGATTTGTGTGAAGTAAAAAACAAACCAACCAAAAATGGATTATCATTCATATTCTGAACTTTCTGTGCAGGGGATTTCCCTTTTCTTCCAAATACAACAACTTGAACATCGGGAACACCTTCTGGTACTTGAGTACAGTGCACCCACATTTGCCATCGTCCTCTGCTTTCAGTATCAAAATTTTTTGTGAGAAGAGACGTCACGGATGTTTCTGCATTGAAAACAAACATATATTCAGAGTCTGTGTCTAAGTCATAAGGCAGTATAAGCCAAAAGATACAAAATTACATTGCCTGGTAGTGCTGAATCTAGCCCAGGCAAGTCAGGCAATAAAACCGCAAAACTCCCGTTACTCATTTTAGCCCTGTGGAGGTGTAGAAAACCAGGCCAGAAGCTTCAGAAATCCATGTCACCCTCGTGCAGGGGCCATGCCTATCTTCTCTATTGTTCCAAGGACAGCACACGCACTGCCAGCACCTGGAGACTCTTTCAATACTGCCATTTCCATCTTCTCCATCCAAGGCATAATTTCTTCCTCCTTGTTTACAGGAGGCACGATTCACCTTGGTCCAGGCCCCTGCCCCTCATCATTGGGGCACCAATGTTCAGTTCAGCTAACACTGTGAAGTAGCCTTGTGTTGGCTCTGTTCTGCTCTGCCGTGCAATAGTGGTTCATGCAAATGAAGGACATTTCTGCTGGTGTTACCTTTGAGAGGAATTGCCACTTCTACAAAATCTTTCTTGGAGCTTTTATTGATCCAGTCATTGTGAACAAAAACATGTGCAGAAAAAGGGTAGAGTACTTCGTTTATAACAATTTTTTCCAAGAACCACTCATCTGATTGAAAATAAACAGAACATTATTAATTTATACCTTTTAGGCAACAAAATGTTCTGCGTATGCAGTCATAAGTTTCTATCTTTAGAAAATCAATAGAGTGTTTTCTTTTGCAGGACTTCTTAAGGAAATGAGACTTGAAAATATATTGGCTGTGTGTATGTGTGTTTTTGTCTGTTCTTCTACACTCCAAAATATTCAATATAGTGAAGAAATCTTAAATTTTTACAGATCTTGTGAAATTAAACGTAGGGATAGATTTGATTTAATGACCTATTAGTGCTCCAAAGGACGGAAAGACTTCTGTATGAGATCTCTAGACACAAGAAGTTCCCCATAGGGAATGACATTATTAATGTCCTAAAGCAAAAAGGCTCAGGATTTCTACCACATTAACTATTTCTACCACATAATCCACTCAACACAAAACTTCATTTCTGGTGAGGTTCTATGCTATCTAATAAGGCACAAACTTCAGCTGAAAGTTTTCTGTTGATTGAGGTCATTGTGCTGACTCTCTGGAAACAAAGTGTTCAAAGACTCAGAACGGAGTCTCGGAAAACTTGGTTACACTCCAAGTTTTGGTGAAGTCAATTAAAGTCTGATCAATTATTGCAATGCTACCATCTAGGAAATAAATGGGAAATAGTCCCCAAATCAGTTTTTCTTTCCGAGTCTGAGTTTAACCTACAGGGTCATCTTATAGTCTTGTTTTTTGATAAAGATAAAAGAACAAGAGACTCAGTTTATCAGGCTGCAGAACAATCGTATCTCCATTATCAACATTATCTGCAGAAGCAGGATATCTGTAGACTCTCTGCTCTGTTGCCTGTAATAAATGCCAGGCCAAAATTGTAGCCAAAGCAGAAGAAAATATGAATTCATGATGCTCCTTGCTGTTGCTATTTTTAAGAAGTATGCAATTTCCTTTAACTCCAACAGCTGCTGGTTGGAAAGAGGACAAGAAAAAATGCTGCAGGAAGTGCAGACTTTTTATCTGCTACTCAACCACACATATCCAGAATCCCTTATAAGAGGATATATTTCTAATGGGTTAGAAGAAAAAAAGCCAGAACAGCCTTTCTTCCATGTTCCACTTCCTGATCTGATGAACCGATTTTCTGTGTTTATCTTTACCTAGAAGAATTTAGTCCTGAAAATAAATTTGTCTTTTAAAAAGAAAATGTCCATTGTCCAAAAATAGAGGAAGAAAAAAAGGTCAAAAATTGAAAAACACGATGTGATATTGCTTCCTGAAAACCAAAAGCTTTTTTGACTGTACTCACATATACATAGCAGCTTTTACGGAGAAAGGTTTCACACATAATTTTACAGTGTCACTACATTTGTTGCAAATCCTTTGCACATTTTACTAAAACCAAGCTGCACACTTGACACATATAGTCCAACAGAAATAATGAACCATAGAAAATTGAGAGCAATTTTAAATTTTCTAGAACTTTTTAAAAAAACTTGTGATTTTTAATCTTAAATTTAAGATATTTCTGAAGTTCTAGGATTTTCTAAGTGTGATAATCTATATTGTTACTGTACATTAACTGAAAAAAATTGCTGACCTTTTTTTAGACTCTTAAATCCAACAAGAACTTGGTTCAACTTGCCAAGGTATACTGCTTTGATTTTAAAAACATCCACCTGCAATATGAAAATATTTAAATGACATTTTAGTAAAACTTAATATGTATCTTCTTTTGAATGTGTATCAGTTTAGCCTTGTGTGTTATTGCTTTGTATCTCAGTGGAAGCAAATTGATCTCATTCATGCCATTCTGTTGTCTTTGAGTTCATAATTAAACATTACATGCTGCAATGGATATTTTCTGATCCAATTAATATTATGAATTATACATTTCAAAATGTTGCTGTATTTAATCTGAAGTAATTTTAGAAATGGATACACATGCTAGCAATAAAGTGCTCATTTCTAGTACCTTCATGGAATGAAATAACCGAATCAGATCAACCACTACCTGTGTTGAAAGTTTGATCCAGAACCTGTCTCCCAATGAAACTGATGAACAACAGGTGTCTAATAATTTTGAAAATTTTCACTAAAATTCACAGTCAATTTAGTGGGAATTAGGCAGGTAAATGGGAGTCAAGTGAATAGTATCTGGGAAGGCTTCAACCACTGTGCTATTGGGATAAGGATTCTTCGTTGAAGCCGTCTTTATGATAAGTCAAATTTTCCACATATAACAGACTTGCTTGGTGAATAGATCTCATGTAATCTTCCTTTTTTTCCCTGCTGTAAATCTTCATGCTATATTCAACTGCTTGGCATATATACGTTCACCTTCTCGGCGCAGTCATCTTCCTTCATTATCAATGGGAAAGCCCACATAAGTATGCACACTGCCACTGGGGTTTGGAAACATACTATTCATGAATGGATTCATCTAGTCTTTTGGGAAACCAACTGCGGAATATAATCTCCACAAGTAAACCTGTTTTATTTCTTGTGACTTCAGGTGCTATCCTGTTGTAGACAGAAGCAGTTGTCTTGGAAATGTTGGGTTCAAAACGTAGCTTGAAGCCAAAAGTTTGGGATCAATTTGGGGGTTTGAAAATAAACAGTAAAAAACTTGTATTGTTTCATAGTTGCTGTCAGGTACAATGACTTACAAAAATTCATGCTACCTTTGAGAACCATATTTATCACAAGAGTCATCTATAAAAAAAGAGCAAAGACTAGGAACAGAGAATTAGGCATTTGAGGGCAAGCTGGAGCAAAGAATACTATGAGAGAATGAATATGCAAACAGTTGTAACCTGCAATATTTTCTATAAGAAGATGATTAGGGTGCTATAGTCCACGACACAGAAAATCCCTTTAGATGAAGGATTTAGCCTCCGGAACAGGCACATTCAAAAATTGACATGGAATCTGGATTATACAGAAAAAAATTTTGTGAATTTGCAGATTAGTTATATTTCCACTGGAGTATTCACAGAAGTCAATTGTATTGTTAACATATTTTTCTCTACAAGTTTTATTCTTAAAGAAAATTTAACATACATTCTTTCAAAATAAAGAATAAAAAAAAGTTCATGACAGTTCAGTTTTTTGAAAGAAACAGGATCAGTCCCTCTTTCGATCTGTACTGATCCCTTGTCCATTGTAGCAAGCAGTCTTGGTGTTCAGATTTCTCTAAGGTATTACCTTTAAGATATATTATATATAACTATTATCTACATCACCAAAAAGATTCATACATAAAATTTCCTACATTACTTCTTGAAGCCAGATGATCACTACTATCCTGTCATTACTATTTTCAGATTTATTTTGTGAAGCCTGAGCTTCTAGTTTGATCAGTTCTTGACAAACATGACATTGGGCATGCATGTTTTCTTCCGCAATGGAGAAAGAAAATACAGGAATACAGAGGACATAATGACTAACAAAGATTTAGTTTGGCTTTCATGCAAAAACCATTGTGTCATCTAGAATCTTTAGAAGTGAAAGAAAAGCAGATAAAATAAACAGAGGCAAGTTTAAATAATAAATGAAGCATATTGCAAGCAGATTTCTACATCGAAGAAGAAACTAACCGGGGTTGGCTGGCAACAATGAAATACTCCCTCCTGCCCTCCTCAAAAGAAGATGTCTATGTACTTTGCAACGATTTTATGATTCTCTTAAAACAAATGTAAAAAATCTTCCAAACCTAAACTCAGAGCAAACAGTAAGGTCTAGTAGCTAGACATTTCCTTTTGATCTGAAATAGATATTTCCTTTTGATCTGAAATTTGTTTTAGTTACTTTGTTCTTATGCCAATAACTACTCCAGGAATTACTCTTCTAGGAAAAGCTCTTTAAGCCTCAAAAAGCAGGAATATATTAACCATATTTAAAAGCAATAAGTGGGTGGAAGAATTGGAAACATGAGAAAACAAAACTCTGCTTGGAACACTGACATTAGTGTTCAGGAAAGTTAATAAGAAAAGGTCATGGTCTAAAGTAGGTACAAAGGCAAGATATCCTACAGAAATGTTATCAGTTCTCTCAATCAGTCATATTTTAACAAGGCACTGATACTGCCCTGGCCTTAATAGTCTGGAATATTAAAATAGAACTTTAGAGCATATTTAGTCCAACTCAAAATTACTTCATCAACTTAACTATTTCACTGTTGCACAATGCTGATGATGCTTAAAAGCAACACGTTACCTGTGGAGACAATCACCTCTTAGTTACAAAAGAAAATTAAGTCTATATGGAACATAAAACATTAGTATTTTTGATACTCTGTTCATGAAAGGTTTTAGGTAAACATAAGTTTTATCAAAAAGATGCTCACAGATTCAGTTACATTTTTCCTTATTGTTTTACCTGCCCTCTAGCAAAAGTGATCAGACTGTTTCTTGAGTTAAGCCATCGTTTCCCCGAGTCACTCTTTTCTCCTTGTATACAAAGATAGGCCTCACCAGTGGCGTCTGCTTTCTTCAAGTCTCCCGTATGCAAATGGATTGCGTATTCCACAACTTCAGAAAAAATACACATACAAAACCAAAAAGTCAGCAGGAGAAAATGGTCCTTGTCTTCTTACCCAACACCTGCACTATGTACCAAACCATGGTAGAAACCATTGCGAGTTTCATCTGAATCCCATACTGTGTCACAGAACAGGGAGTACAGGTCTCTTCGGTCCTGGTGACATACATAACCAAAATACATTCCTGCTACATTTCTCCCTGTTTGGCAATCCATAGAATACAGATTTGTTCTGCTCTGACACCATTCCCAGAAAATCAGCACTGCTGGCTGCTTCCTGGGGCACAGGATCTCCTATGTTCTGCCCCCTTCCCCTAAGGTAGGGATTCCCTTTCTAAGAAATACTTTGTGTTTACATGCTCTTTGGGAAGTCTAAGTTCTGCTCTCTAAGACTATTTACTCAGATGTCTTTGTTCCTTCCTTCCCTCTGTGTGTATCATTTTCTCCTTAAAATGAAATGGGAGCTTACACTTACAAAGTGGCTTAAAAGGAAGCTGGGACCTGATTGTCTTAAGCTTTAAACTCATGCAATTGTCTCCCAATGAATGAATACATCAGGTCTATCAAACTTTCTCACTACTCAGACCGTAATACTATTACAATGTTCTTGAAGTTAAAACACGTCCATGTGAAACAGAAAAAATGAATTCAAATTTCTTTCATCAGCTTTAATACCTAAATAGAAAAACCTCTTCATGTTTGTATCAGTCTCCAAGGAACCTCCCATGTACTGTATAATAACAACCCACAAATACAGATCAGCTAAGTGAAATTTAAGTTTAAGGGAAAGCATTCCTGATTTTCTCAGCTGTGGTCATAGTATAGCAATTAGAAGAGACACCTGTGGCCACTGTGTGGAGCTTCTGCATCTTTGCCTGTTTATAACACAATATACAAAGGAGTGATGCAGGTGAGATCAGATTGCATTAATTCTGAAGAAACTTCATAGAAAACTCCTGTGTTCATTTTTTTAAATGACCTATTTTAGCCCCTGAGTTTATCATGGAAACAAGGAACAAGGAACCACTTAAACAAAAGCAAGTCACAATCTCAATATTCATGGTTATTTGCATCATTTTAACGAGGAGCCCAGGAAAAATAAGAAGGGGTTTTTGGCGACTGGTTTATTTCCCCCCTAGTGTTGTAAGTCTGCTCTTACTCAGATTACAATAATAAATCTGTGCTCATTTGTGTAATGCTGGTGCTGTCACTTCAGGAATCTAACTTTGGTGGCTATATTAGGAATAGGATCCTTATGTAGTCAGTAGGGAAAGGCAAATGTTGTAGAAAACACCTATGATGGATTCCCATGTATTCTAGGGGTAGACACTAAAAGTTAGGAGTCTAAACTTAGATGGTCTGAATATTCCTCTGCTTCCAACAACAAGCATCATTACTTTGGCCTAAGAAAAAAAGCTATTATCTTGCAGCAACACAGGTTTGTAAAACACACCTTTCTAATATTTTTTCAGAAGGAGCAAACCATGTTATGCACTGTGAAATGCAAAGTCACATTTGGGATGTGAGTAGTAAGCAATGCACACGTGCCAAGAATATATTCAAGAATGCATATATTATCTCTTGAACTGTTTTGTCACAAGCTTCAAGACTGATTTTTTTTTTTAAGGACTGAGCACCCTTAAAATCCAACACTTTACAAGTACTGAGCTGTCTTTGACTACTCCGAACTATTCAGCCCCAACTCCCACAGCTTTCATCACTGACGCAGTAAAGCAAATGTAGACAACATCTAGACTACGTGACAGTTACGTGCTGGAGAAAGTCTTCCAGCCTCACTCTGCCGCTTGTTCCTACCTGGTACCTGGCTGGCTGAACAACATCTGTTTTCCCGGGAAACACATGTGTGCAAAGAAGGGGAATGGTGCTTTAGACAGACATGAAATCAAGGAGCAAATAAGAAGCACTTTCAGTCTCACAATTAACAATACAAACCAGAGAGCACTGAAATACACATTATTCAAGTCTGAAATACATATTTCAGTCTAAAATACGTCACAGGATACACAAATATCTGAGTAGAGATCTTGGAAACATTGGATATTTTTAGTGCAGTTTGCTTCTTGAATCAAATAAATTCCAGGATAGAAATAGCCCAATTTAGCCAAACTGTACATCCTTTAAAAAGATATAATTATGAGAAATTTCTGGTAGGTTTGAGAATGATTGTTAGAACCCAGAAGCTAAGGCTGTCATTTATTTTCATGCGTAGGTGACAGGAAAACAGGGAGGGAAAAAAAAAAGTGTTCTAAGGATATTTATTTTTAAGCTTTTCTTACAGCTCTTTTCACAAGTTGGTGCTATTCATATTGAGTGTTATAACAAAAGGCCTGAATTCAAATATTGCGACATCTCATATAGCAATTTCTTTATATGTATAAAATAAAAAGGTCACATCACTGGAACAAGGGTCCTAAAGAGTAGGTTTGCATACTGATTGAAAAATTAATGTCTAAAAGGATTCATTAAATAACAAGGGTTGTATCAGGCCACTAATAAAGGTGTGCTTATTGCAACAAAGTTCTGAAATGTCTTTGTTTCTCTTCATCTTTTACTACATGGGGATGACATGTGAGAAAACCTGTTTTCTGAAAAGTAACTTTATTTCACTGCAACACTATTTACTTTACTTCAGGGACTTCCCCTGGGATATCTTTTTTTTTTTTTTTTTTTTTNTTTAAAACAAGAGCTGGGAAAGTACTTGTAATTGACAGCATCGCTCATGTTTGATGATAAGAAGTAAATCAAGAGTTTTCCTAGACCTGGGCCCGAATGTATCTCATCCCTTTCTTCAAGGCAGTTAAATATGCACTGCCTGGTGAAAGACAACATAGCTGCATTAAAGTCGGTGTAGCGACACAGACTTTCTCTTGCTGAAGATCCGGATAATTGAAAGTATATGAGCTGTCCAGGTGACTCTTTGGCATTTAGCCAATGGCATTTTTGCTTTTAGAGGAGTTAGGATATGAAGGTAAGACTCTGTTATTCATCTAGAGTGTTGCCTTGCCTTAGTCATATAAGCAGACTCATTGAAGTCAAAAGGCTACTTGTGTGAATAAGATCAGAAAAGTTTGGTCCACAGATCTGATCACTCATGGAGGATGGATTAGGAATCGCAGTGCTCACAAATATCTTTACTGCTTTTGTCCATAATCATTAATATACTTAGTCACAAGCTTAGCTGTAATCACACTAGTAGTATTCCAAGGAGATACACATGGTAAATTAGAAACATACCTAATGTTTTTCCTTAGTCAGTGTTTTCAGCTGAATCTGCCGAATCTATTGATGCATAATTTAAAGCTTAGTGTAGTCACAGCAAACACTTCCCACTAATTTTCAAAGGTTTTGGGTCAGAGAAAGGACTTCCACTATACAAGTGAAACAAAGATATACAAAGTAACCCCTACGAAGGCTGGCATAACACAAGAGATGATGGGAAATGGGGTAAAAGTTATTATGGTGAGTTTGGGACCATTCTCACTATCAGATGAGCAACATACCCCAACAACAAAAAATCTACTAAAATAAGATGTTCTATTCAACCTTGCCAGTTTTTGTCTCTTCCCAATCCTATTTATAAAAGCTCTGTTTCAGATGTAAGCCAACATAGTGCAAAACTGAAAGTGGTCACCTAATGCTTGTTAAAAGGGGTAAAAACATGAATTAAAGATAGGACCGAAGGTGTTGCTTTGAATTTGCCTTTTTTTGTTGTTGTTGAATTTAGTATGTACTATGTATTCAAATACCATGTATTGTGATAATTCATAACATTTGCCTACAGAACTCCCAATAGCCTTTCAAGGGTGAACAGTTTAAATGATACAATCACATCGTTTCTGAATGTTGGAGGTATAGTTAAACGTTTTACACCATTGTGATTTCAGCTTTCTAATGGAATCAGGCGATGCAGGTAATTTTTCCAATAGGAGGGGAAACAGTAAGCAAAGCTGACAGGGAGGAAATGAACTATCAAATGAACTCCTCTTTCTCCTGTTGGAGCTTTCAAGACCTTTCCTTTTACTGCTCTCCTCTGTACATTGTCAGGTTCTCCATGGAAAGATAAGATGGTAGGGATGAGAATACAAACGGAGCAGGGTAGGGTGCTGTATTTCAGAGCTGTTAGATACACTGACAGGGACTTTTTTTTCATAGGTTTCTGCAAAAATTCTACTTTACAAAATAGTAAAATAAATAGAAAAAAGCAATATGGGGAACGAGTATTCCAGAGATTATTGTCGTAATTCCCCATTGAAACAGTTTTGGTTTTAAATGAATGTTAGGCAACCAAGAATCAAAGATGAGTAGTGTAGGCAGGAATATTTTTTAAATGTCCATTTGGTTCTATGGCAAAAAAAAATGGAAAACTAAATTTGATGCCTAACCCTGCTAATTTATCACATAAGAAGTCTCAAAAAATTAAGATTACCCTTTCTGTGAAATTAAATGATCAGGACAAGATCCTCAGCTGATATAGCCACACAGTTAATATGCTCAAGATAGTAGAGCAAACCAGTTTGTCCCAGCTGAATATCTGATCTTATTAATCTAGTCAAAAGTACAGGGTTCATCTAACCTACACAACAGAGTGTGGTAGAAAAATGCCTGAGTGAGCAGGAATTTGTCAGTAAATATAAGCAGAACAGCATGATTCACTTCATCTCTATGCCTGAGCCAGTCTGGTTCATGCTAGTTTGGTGCCATGCGTGAGCTAATAAGCCTAGTAAGTCAAAAGACTACATTAGCTGAAGCATCTCTAAAGTCTTTCATTTGGAAGATAACATGAAATTTTCATTAACTTTAATGAAAAAGGAATTATTTGATAAATACGAACTTCTGGACTGAATTGTATCTAGAAGAGTTAAGTATCACACAGTGAGTTTCTCCATGCTCAAACACATCATGGTACATAATAATGACCTATTGTGATTACACTACTACATAATACATATGATCACAATAATGATCTATTGTGATTAACAAAGCAGTGGAAATGTTATACTTTATCTATTAACTCTAAAAACATAAAGTTGGCTGATTTTTAATAAAGATTAATATGTTTGTTAATACAGATGTTTCTTACCACAGATGTAAACCCTTCAAATTCTTATGTTAACGGACTTGACTGTGGGAGGGAGGAGGAGTAGGATGTCAGTAGACTCCAGACAAAACCCCCTTTATTTGTGTCACAGGAGCCTAATGTCAGCCAGAAGAGGCCAGTTCACAACTGGGGTTAAAAATCCTTTAGTAAAGACACGGTAACACTGATCTTCAATAGTTACTTTGAGAGCTATATATTGCAAAGTTCTCACTCTAACTTCAAATAGTTCCTACTGCTATATAATTCCTGGTGCATGCCTTCAACTGCAATCACAAATAATGATATTCTAAAAATCACCAAGAAGTTATCTAGAAATCATCAAGGAATATGGAGTCTAACAGCAAGAATTTCCAAAACTTTGTTACTGTGTGCAATGACTTTGTCCTGGTGTGTTAATATGCATGTCAATGTCCTGCTTAGAATGATCACAGAATTATCACAGAATTCATAAAAAAAATTTAATCAACATCTTTAATCCAAGGTCCAAAAAGGTGCATGATAAATAATTTGGCCCATGGTACAGATAGACTAAAATAATGTGCTCACAAACACTAGGATGGACAGACTGAAAAAAAAGAAATCAAAAAAATTATTTGCTTCTGTGATACTAGCTAATATCCAAAATACAAATTTAGCTTTGAGATAACCCCATACAACCTAATGAAATTATTCAATATAATCATTTGACCCTGTTTTTTTAATATATTTGTATCTGGGGAGTTACCTATAGTCTGGGCTTGGGCACTCGCTTTTAAGAAGAAATATTTCTACAGGTAGAAGAAAAAGCAATTGCAGACATTCACATGTAAATTTTGTTTTTTCCACCCATTTGTTTGTTTTTAATTACTAAGAATGGATTCAATGATAGCTGATAAATGTGATGGGATTTACTGGGTACGAAAAATCATACTCATGCCCCATCAGAAGAGGTGGGATATGCAGGAGACATGGACAGAGAGTACGTTAGAGCTCAGAAAGAGGTGAAGAAACATGGAACAAACATGTCTGTAGATGCCAGAAAAAGTTGGGAATGGCCACTGCTTTTAACAAAGGAATTGCAGTTTTCCTGAAGATTCCAGATTAGCATAGATATGTATTTTCTCCTTGTTAAATCTCATGGAATCACTTAGTTTAGAATAGAATTAATTATATCAGTATGGCCTTCATTACAATCAGGCAATTGACATTACTGATAAAGGTTACTGTTTATTTGGATGCTTACTTTTTAGCATTTACTTTGCTTCCTATAAAGTTATATACTTGTTTGCTTTGTCTGGGGATAGCAATGATTGATACCATTCAAAAGTGTTCTGTTGTCTTTACTTGAATTTATTCTATCAAGATATTCATTAAAGACATCTCCATAAATGCATGTCTCTTTCAAAAAATTAATGAGAGCAAACACATAAAACTGATTTTTTTTTTCCTCTAGTTATCAAACTGGAATACAAGTAAGAAGATGAAAAAATTTTAAGCTCAATTAGTATTGGGGCTGCAAAGAATAAAACTGATATTACCACTTCCAGTTGTAGATCACTGGACACCACAAAACAGTTTGTAAGAAATTTCCTAGGTTAGTGGACACTAGCCATCTATGGAATAGTTTTTGAGGCAGAGTATATACACATCTTTTCCCTATATATTTTCCAAGAAAAACACCTTAACTTTCTAATATACCTCAAAACTGAATTGCTTTACAAATCAGGATAATGCTGTCTGACAGTATCTCCATTTGGTTCTTAGCATAATAGAGGCTTTGAGGTGTATATTCCAGAATTATTCTTTTTTCTTGAATTTCTGGAGTTTTTATATGTAGTTAAACATTTAGCAATTTTGAATTCTGAAAATAAATTACCAATACTTATAATTTGTCCCAATTGTTCATAAATAAAATGGGGAACGGAAACAAGCTCTAGATTTACTATATTCAGCATTGTACATCCTGCACATATTACATCCAACATCCAATGTTATTTTGAATCTGACAGATCAAAACCCTAAAATAGTAATTTTTTTTCAGTAAATGAATACAAGAGCAATTGTTTAAAATTATGCAAACCCACACAAAAACAGAGATTTAAAAGGTCTTCAGTATTTTATTTGTTCAAGTTTCAACTTTAAATGGGATGAAAAATTTAGGAAAATCTCCTTAGAGAACAGTGTGCAAAAGTTCACACGGAATATTTTATTTCTTTATCTGAGACGCTTCCATCTTTTTCTATTAGTTTCCATTTAAGCAGAGCACACTTTGTACTGTAGCCTCTAGCAATAAACCTCTTAACTGTCACTAAGAGCTTCAATATATGGTCTTTACTATCCCCATCGATCCTCTTTATTCTAATGAGCTGGATAGATGGGAAGCCTTTTCTTAAATAGCTAGTGATCAGCTTATCTGTATGGAATTGGTTATTTCTCTCCATATTCCGGGGGGGGGGGGGGGGGGGGGGGGGTGTACTGCTCTGAAGAAGCTGAAAGGAGAANACACGTATTACTATCAGCAGAGAAACAAGCAACTTAGTATATATTTTTGTGCAATATTGCTCGCTGTGCTAGAAATTTCTCACCAGCATCAATAAAACACTAGTGCAACTGAAATTTTTGGATAGCTCTTTGCTGTCTAATTGTAACACATTTTAAAAATTCTATCTCTGCTTCGTAGGGAGTCTTTGCAATTCTTTCATTCTTAAAAAAATTTACTATGTTTCTAGGTCAGATACATTTCTTTGTGAATACAAAGATTCAGGTAATATCACACAGTAGATGGTATTTTGTACATATCTGCAGCTGACATAGCATTAATTTGAAGAGATAGTAAATAATCAAGAGCTAAAACTGGAGCATCGTCTAACATGAAAGAAACCAAATCCTGTGTTTGGTGTCAGCAGTAACAGCATCTGTCATAATCCTGATACCAATGATTTCTGTTTTCTCAACTTTCTTTTTTGATGAATGCATGTGTAAAACCTTCATATTCCTTAACACCAAATTCTTGTGGAAAACCTCACACAGTATTTTAGACCCAAAAGAGATATACTGGTATCCCAGTGACAGATCCTGACCCCAGTAACAAAAAAGGACGTAGCTTACCAGGCACAGGCTCCTGATCTGCATAGAGAGCTGGCAGTTCCACACATTTGTCTTCATTAGGGTTGAACCAGCAGTCAAAAGCTAAATACATCTCTTCCTTTGTGCCTGTGTGCTTCATACGCAGTAAATCTAAGTGCCATGGTTGTCTCAGCTCGCTATGTGGGCCAGTTACCTGAACTTTGTATATTGACCCAATATCTGCCAGTTCATCCTATGTGAGAAAATAGAGAAGATGAATGGATCTCATTCTAATTGTGCCAGATCAAATGCAGTTGACAGCTGTATGCAACAGTTGAACAAACTTCAGTAGTTAAAGAATTGGGGCAGATTTATGACTGCTACTATTTTTCCCCTTTCTAATCAATACAAAATTGATTTACTAACGTGAATGAGGAGATGGAATGCCTGAGGTTTGATATCAGGGAATGAGTGATGGCAGTCACTGTTGAAATTTGTACACAGAACAAGGCAGAGTGTTCATATATATTACACTGATTCAGTAGACTATTTGCAGGCACAGAAGCTTTAGTCAATTCTAAAAATTTTGAACACTATTAGAAATATTTCTTACCACTTGTGACATAAAAATGGTGCAATTAACTATAAATTTGAAAGAGAATTAATCTGATTTTGAGGAAACATCCAAGAGATCCTCCATCTTCACCCTAAATCATGTTTTCATACAGAAGCTGTCCATTAAAATCTTCCTTTTCTTGGATTCATGCTTGAGAAAAAAATCTTCTAGTTCTACTGGGGATAGTACAACATCTCTGTGACCATTGCTTGAGTAAGTTAAAAAGTAACTATAATTATTAGGTAACTATAATTATTGTTTTTAAACCAATTATTTTTCCCTGTAAGGGAAAAAGGAGGGAGAAAACAGAAATCCTCTTTTCCTCTTCCTATTCTCTACTTCTCATATTCTTTCCCCTACTCTTTAATTTAAAATACTGCCCAGCTAGAAGAAGTGCATGTGACCTGACTTCACCCTTTCCTCTGGCAGTACACTTCCAGTTTCATAATATTTCTTTATATTTACCAGAGGTTCTTGGAAATAACTTAGGAAAACCTTCTGGGTACTCCTTATTTTGGATCACGTTTGTGGCCTAGGCTAGCCTGCTTAGTTCCTCTTTCATTAAAGAAAAAAGGAACATCAAAAACCAGCCAATTATTTCTTTCTTGCAATCATTAAGTTCAATTTACCTGACTAGTAGGAAGAAGAACTAGGAAACAGTTTCTTCATTCACAACTCCAAGGCTGCTTTCTGATGAACCCCAAAATGGAAAGTAATATATTTTCACACACTCTTTGGGCTTTTTGCCAGGGCTTCCTTCACCCCTTCTTTTTTCCTAATTTTCTCTTTCTACCTGCTTCCGCAGTTCCAGTAGTCAATCCTGAAGAAAAATCTTTCAGGATGTGGCTTCACGGACATATTTCTCTTGTACAAAGGATCAACCAATCAAGGTTAAAACAAAGGCTGAGGAGCCAATCAAGGTTAAAACTTCCAGTTTTCTCACAGGGATCAGCCACTTCCTCAAAACCCACACAGGACCACAGAAGAATGGAACAAGCAGTACAAGAACAGGACATTTCCCTTCATATGGGAAAGGACTCTCCAGTCCCCAGACTCCAGCACTTTATGGCTCAGGGATCTGCCGAGCCAGATGAGGTGTCTGCAGTCTTTGCCTTCAGGCCAGTTCCAAATGCTACTGAACTGGTCTTTCATGGAGAGCAAAACCAGAAAAGCATAAGAGTAACATAGCGTTGGCACTGGGAAGGAATTACAGCTACGAGAGGGAGGCAAGACCATTGGGAAAAGAAGCAGGCTACAATTCAATGAAAGTAGACCTCAGACGATTGTTAATATTTCAGTTAATGGGTAATAGGAGGAAATGAAGACAAACGATGAAAGGGCAGAAGAACTGAATAAAGGAGAAAACTTGTGGGTAAAAAGGAGCTGATCAAGAGGAAAAAGAAAGGGATAATGACAGGCAAAAAAAAGAGAGAAGCCATGCAAGAAAAGGCAGTTAGCCCAGAGAAACGTGGTGGCAGGGATGAATATATTACATGAAAGAGAAAAATGAACTTTCTGTAAGTTTCATCTCATTTATGATTCTTCCTTCTCCATCATCAGCTTCAAAAGCTCTATAGTATCCCATAGCATATTGTATGTTTACAAATTACTTACTTTTGTGAGATCAACAAAACCTGTAAATCAGTACCTGCAGTGTGGTGTATATACTGTGATATGCGCCAAGGGACCCATTTGCTCGCTTAGGCATTCTCAGTATGAGACATAGGGAGAATCTGCTCATTCAAAAACCATTGTTCAAGTGACAGTGTTACTACCTACAAACAAAAATGATGACCTGTGCCAAACTACACAGAGGACTTAAAAATCAATTTGGCAGTTTAGTTTAAAGAAACAATTTATCTCAGAATTAAGTGGGTTATCAGGTACATGATTCTTAGACTTTTCTTTCAATAGAGAAAGCTTGAAGTACTTTGATCTGAATTGCTTTTCCTGTAACTTGAAGTGGCAACTTTTTGCTACTCAGGTTGCCGTAGAAGATAAAAGAAAGGCTTATTGGATCCTCTTCATTATCCAAGTCAGATCCAGTGATGTCCATTATCCAGAGACCTGATGACTTCATGTTGATTTCAGGCAGTTTAGAACTAGAAGTCAATCTTCTACCTTTAAAAATTATCAAAGAGAAAGAGGGAAGATGATAGCATGAGAGAATGGCATAATATAGCAGGACCGTAGCCTTTACAGTATACAAACAAAGCTCTGTTTGCAGGTTATGTTGTATCTATAGCAACAGTTCACCGAGAATAACACATCAATACCTTTATTATATTTTTTTGCCAGGAGTCTAACAGTTTAATGTTCTTTCTGTGTTTAAAATTTAGTTTCAGAGGCATTTTCTTGATGCCAAGGTATTTTCCTTGTCATGTTTGGAAGTAATTGCTAAGAGAACATTCAAGCACCTTTTAGAGGTCTAATTAATTGTTCTTTAAAAAGCAATCAATGTTACTAAAACCAATTTATCATTTAGAAGCAGCAGCCATCTGTTACATGTAGGCACCTAATGCAAAATGAATAACACTAATGAACTCCACTTGTAACTAAATCATACCTAGCAATATATGTGCTGTAATAGTGCGAGACTGACAGGTAAACCTATAATAAACATATAAAAATATTTGCCAGATCCTCAGAAGATCAATATTACTATCTCCCTCTCTTTTTCTTCATTAATTGCTTTTATCCTTCATTTTCATTCTGTTTTAACTATTCTATGGGAAATGAAAATGATTTAATGGAAAGGAACAGCTCAGTAAAATGTACTTTCTACAACTTAGAAAAAACACCCAACTGAATACCTGCATATCTATGATGGGCACCTTATGTTTTTAAGCTCTCTTACTCCATCTGGACAAATTTTTGTAGCTCATTTACTCTACATGGAATTGTTTTCACAGGATTGAAGGAACGAATCTTTTCTACTAGTTCTAAATGTCTAAAAGTCCTGCTGCAAGTGTTCTTTTGCCAAATACATCCAGGTTTAGATTTGCACAAATTGTGGCGTAGTAGGTTTGAAATGAGCAGAAACTGAGCGTACCTGAACTCTTGCTTTGTGCTGTGGAATAATACCACAGGTAAAGACTAGGCTCATTTCACTAAAATAACTTTTATCTGGATTTCAAATGAGATCCTAAGCTACCTGAAGAGTGGTGCATAAAACTTTAGCTACTTATCCCCATGAGGCACACATCCCTAACTCTAATCTGCTTTAAATTGTTCATTGCAATATGCTATATTTAATTTGGAAGGCAAGTGTTCCATACACAACACATTGACAAGATGGAATTTTATTAACTTTGACCTTACTGGATGTGGTTTTGCTAAAATAGTAAGACCAAACTGAAAATTCACGTTTTCAATAAAAGAAAGATATTGTAGAGATCTAAAAGAGCTGTAGCTAAATGAAAATATACATATATATATAAACAGGCAGGCCAGTTGTGCAGAAGAGCTTACCAACTGTCACAATCTCACAAACAGTCTCACATAATCCCAGATGAGTATCAAGCCAGTTCCACAATGGGAAGACCCATTCTTTGTCTGAGTCTTGTGATTCCTTGACTGTTACCATCTTGAGGTACATCCCAGCCCCGTAGCCTTCTCCATCATGTCCTATGACCACTTTTTGCAAATGACTCAGAGAAACAGCTTCCACCAAAAATGAATCCACCTGCAAAAAAAAGGAAATACTTAATAAAACAGAGTTTGGACCTGAGTTTGCTTGAACTTCAGGGAAAATGTAGTCCAGGATTCAGGTGAGGATTTAAAATTTGAGTCTGGTTTTTTGTTACATTGAACAAAACATTTCCCCTCTGAATCTAAGAAAGCACACCCTGATTATACCTAACGTTGAATCCCACGTTCATCATTAACAATGCATTGTAACTTCATTGGATCTTTGGTCAATATGGATCATTTCATCAATCATTTCATATAAAATTAAAATGCATATATTTCAACCTTCTGTCTGTCAAACAGTTATGATAAGATTTTGGTTCTAATCAAATTTCTGTCTTTCAGGGTACTTCCAGTTTCTAAAATTTATCATACAAACCTAGATTAATAGTCCTAAAGAAAAGTTAGAAATCTAAAAAGAGCGTGTTCACTCCAAGATAGCTTATAAACTCATCTCCAATAGTCAGAAAAGCCTGTCTATTTGTTTTTCTTGCAAAATTAAAATATTCGTGGAAACAGAAAATGGAGAAAAGAGTAAGCAATAGAAGGGAGAAAGATAAGACGAAGGTGGAGAATAATTTGAGCAAAAGACTAGAGATGGGAAAGGAAACAGAATGGAGAAGGCAGAGTAAGAAAAAACAGAAGTAAACACAAACATCAGCGGGTAAGAATAGGGACAACAAAAACAACAAGATAAGGAAAAATGTGAAGTGCAACGAAAGAAATTGTATGTCCCACTAAATTCTTGCTTGTTTTGAAAGAAAGCCAGGTGTTCTGTGTATGGCATAGCCTGGGGCCAGATGGGCCTGACAGTAGCTGATAAACATCAACAAGGTTATGAACAACTGGAGTTTAAACAGCAATGATTATAATTAACACCATCATCCCAATAAAACATTAATTCAATAGTAGGAACTTACTAAACCAGGTGTCAGGGCAATTAAGGTTTTAGCAAACCGATGTCTAAAATTGTAGCACTTGCCAAAGTCCTATGTGTCATCCCCGCTACTTTTTAAATAAAAATATTTGAGACCTTCTGCTACGAATATTAAAAGTACTTTCGTATGACAAAAATATTGCTTTTTTTTTTTCCTAACAATAGTCAGGACCCAACAGTAGATTGTATGCAGAAATCATTAACCTTTTTAATTAAGCATTTTAAGAAATAAATCTGTGCATGAACGTAAATTAAAATAATTATTGTGGAGTGCTATCTTCTGTATATAGGCATAGCCCTGAGATGTACGCAGAAATGAAGTTTAGAAATTCTCTCAGTTTGTTACTGATTCCACTTTTACCCTACCAAGTAATGTGGTAATTGTCTAAGGAAATAATTTCACAGAAATCTAAGACTCTCCTTGAGAGAGTCTTAGAGAGTACATCTTGGTAGTGAGCTTTTTCAAACTTCAATGTTCAGTGAGCAAACCTCTCATAGGAAAGTCTAATACACAAGAGAAGAATTTTGTTGTTATTGGTCATTTAGAAACATTGGTTTTCTCTTCTCTAAGTGGAATTCTTGTCTCTTGTCTAAACTTACTGACTAGACATTGAGTTAGTGTTTCATGTGGGATTGTGGTTACAGAAACATCATTGACTGTGAAAGTCTCACAGCAATTTCTGTAACTTATTTTGAATCACTGATTATTAATTCTTTGCTACCTGTGCTGTCCTATATTTGGAACGGAAGAAGTAAGAAGCATGATCACAGAGGTTCTCCCCAGTAATCTGCTTTCTATGTGCTCATGTGGAGCTCTTATTATCACGCGGGGCTGTTCTTGTACAGGAAGGAAATAACACTGGCATTGGTCTATTGCAAATATCTGGAAGATAAATTCTGCTTCCAAATTCTTGCCCGTCTGTAGCAAGATGTATTCTGAGCAGGCATTAAGCGACACTTAATGCGGTGCTAACCCCTGCACATGTAAGACAGCATTTTTGTGCCATTACCTTATTCCTTTGAAATTTTCTTCCTTTTGCTAAAGATGTATGAAGTTTCCTCACACCTGTGTCCCCTCTTTTGCCATAGAGAGTGATATAAACATCTGCAAAAGTTTCTGCTCCCCAGCAGTCACCAATATGTATGGAGACAACATACTTATAGACTGTACAAAAAGAAAAAAAAAGTTTAAATAAAGCTGAATAAGTACGAGGTGTACTTAAACGAAAACAGCAACACAGAGTATTTAGTAAGACTACTGCTTGTTTTTACATCTGCAGCTACCAAAACCTCTCCTACACGGTGATTGAAATAGTCATGTTACTCTTTATGAACCGGATCTCTTCATGCTAAGCTCAGTGAAGAATTTCCATTAATTTCCTTAGAAATTCAAAGGAAATTGGACTTGGAAAATTTAGACTTACACAGCTTAGAGCTACTAAAATCTAGACAAATTCTGCCCAATTCTATCTTACTGTGCAAGATCTGGAAAATAAGAACTCATCTGAATTTGTTCAGGGACTGTTAGAAACTGAATTATCTTTGCAGTAGATAATAACGCTTACAGGTCAAAGAAAAAGACACTACGTAAAGTTTATACAAATTAGAAGAGCAAAACATGTAGCATGGCATCTGGATGCAAGACATGACATGTAAGTATAAAAATTTACAAAATGCACTTATTAATTTAAGGTGCATGACAGGAGCTATAAACTTTTTGCTTCTGTAGTGCTCCTGTATAAATGCATTTCTACATGCTCAGATTGGATTTTCTTCTGAGATAGATCGTTATACTGCATATGTATTCGTACTCATACAAAAAGAATAACCAAAATTTTTCAAATGTCATTTTAATGTACAGTCCTGCTGAGTTAACATTTAACTAACGTAATGCTATAGTTTCTTTTAAGGTCGTGAATAAGTTTGAGGTATTCAGGGAGCAGAACTACTGGAACTTTAGTTTAGAAAAGCAGTCGTGTCTCTAATTACTTTTATCTCATGTGTAACTGCCAACTTTTCTGAACAAATGTGGTAGTTCTCTAGGTCTTCACATTCCAAGTGCATCTCTGGATATATTTTGAAACTCCCAGCATGTCAAAAAATAGTCCTTAGGGAAATACAAATAAAAAACTTTTTTGTACAACGAGGATCACTTCTGATACTTGTGTTAGGAACTAAAGTTATTATAAGCTAAGTAATTCAACAGCAAGCCTACTACAAATCATTTCCTTGGCCTTGAAAATGTGCTTTGTCTTTAAAAAGTAGTTATATTGCTTAGTTTTGCCTGCTTAGAATCATACAGAAGATTTAGCAACTGTACAACCAAATGTGTGACTTAACTGGAAAATTAAAATTTCTTAAGTGGTCAGCATTTTCGCAGTGCATATATGAACACGGCTGCAATAGAACCACTGAAGGCATCAAATTTAGACAAAGTGCTGTATTATATCTGTGGCATTGATTTCTTTTCAACACATTAGTTTACATTGTTTATATCTTCTCACTGTTTTTACCTGGTAAAGTTTTCTGGTCCTCGTTGACTACAGGGAATTCTTTCACCAGCTCCTTGTCTTCTCTGTTAAGAGAGAGCCAGCACTTACAGTCAAAGTTCAGTTCTTGTTTTGTATGTAGTTCTTCTAAGTGAAAAGACTTCAAATGCCAACCCTCAAAGCCTGGCACATCATCACAGCTGACCCGAATCTTGTATACATCTCCCAGATCTCCAGTCTCAACCTGCAACAAATATCATGAGGAAGAGCATACTGTCAGGGCTGGTTCACTTACAGAGATTTTCTTAAACAGTGTAGAATTCCTGAACTTGACATCAAACAATGGAAAAGCTGAATTGAGGGCTGGGATAAGTGTGGAGAGGGAACCAATCATTCTCTTTTTCATGGTAGGATCATGGGTGGGATTTTCTCCCTTATTTTCCTCTTTTCCCTTATTAGTATTGTAAGCATGATACTCTACCATTAGGGTGAGTCAAGGTTAAAATTAGAAATAGCTGTGCATTTAAGCTCTTTAGACAAAAGGTAACATGTAAAGCTTTGACCCTACTGGTTAAGGGGAGCATTAACTTTCAATTAAAGGTTCTGATACAAGCAGTTGAGTGCATTATTAAAATTGATTATAATTACCATGAGCCTAGAGAGTTTTAACTAAATTCTCATTTGCAAAATGATTGGATTTAGAACATGAAATTACTTTATAACCAATTATTTGGAAAAGAGAAGGGATATTTCTGCATAAAAGTAAATCATGAATGTTACAGAAATAACTTTGTAGGACAAAGGCCTGTACTACATATATGAAATTCAATACCTGGTTGCTGATTGCGGGCTTTTGAGATCTGGTTAAACCATCCAACCTAGGGCTGCAGGAACTGAGATGATTAAACTGCATCAAGCGCTAATGATCTGCATGACATTAACCACTGCACGATAAGTCTTCTGAACACCAGGAAGTGGAGTGCTGCAGCCTTTCACTGAGCAACTCCAAGAAAGACAGGGTGGGAAGCGATTTTCAAGTGAAACAAGGCAGAACTATTATTTTAAAAAGATAACAATTATTTTTAAGAAGGATCAAACCAGAAAACGTTGCCTGTGGCCTTGTTCGTCTCTCATATTCCTTTTTTTTTTCCAGACCAGTCATAACACAAGCTTTGGTGACTGTTGCCAGGAATAAATCCTTTGGGCACCCAGCAGCAGCACAGTAAGAAACTGAAGTCAGTCTTACACAATCATGCTCTGGGACCAGCAGCATCACCAGCAGACTGGCTTCTAAGACAGGGTCCAAAGCTCCTACTAGATTAATTTATTGTGCTTCTCAACGGAGCTCTGCACTTGACAGCCCTTCACTGCTGACCCAGCTTGCTTAAAGCTAGTTTATGTGCCTTTGCACAGTGGACACGTACATGTGGGGAAGTATCAGCTACCTTATTCTTTTATTCTTATTCAGGAGGAACCATATAAAAAGTACAACTTTGTCATTTTGGGAGAGAGTTAGCCACTCTCATTAATAACTGCTATGCAGACAAGAAATAGTAAAACATTAGATTGTGAAGAGGAACAGTTAATTGAAAATAAAACAACCTGCCAAAATAATTTTACAGGAGCTTGAACTGCTTATGACGTAGGACTTATGAAAAGAGGCCCATGGCAGGAAGGGATTGCACTTGATGACTTAAAAGATCCCTTCCAGTCTGAATTTCTTAAGATAAGTGTTACAAGTGGTTGGCATGCCACTCCTACAAAAGTTCAAGATTCAAGGCTTTTTTCTTTAATGGCCAGGGAAGAAATCCTTCCCACTGTCTATATAACAGCCCCGAGGCTGCAGTGAATCTCTCAGGTCTTGAACTGTAACTCCACAGTACCCACAAAGGCCACACACAGCAGTAGCTTTACCCTGAAGAAGGGGGCACCAGACTTGTCCTCTCTCCAGGCCTAGCCTGCCCTGCCAGTCTGTATGCCATCATGCATACAGAACTTAAGGCTGTCCCGGACTACGATGCACTCATGAGGGGGGATTATATCTCTTGGATCTACCACATCCTCACAGATTCCTGACTTGATCTCCACCATTACGCCATGAAAAGGGAAATACGTGGGCAGAATTTAATGTCAAGAGTTTTTCATTCATGCTGTGTACACTGCAAAGGATATCATTAGCTATGGTGGACTGTGATCTAATTCTTCTAAAACAGGATTCATCTCCTTAAACTTAATGGGAATTATTTGGGTTCAGTGAGAGGAGAATGCACATGTTCTTCACCCATCTAAACTACAGTTCTTTCACGGGCAACAAAATCACTGCTTCTTCTCTTTCAGAATCAGACTACTGACTCGTAAAATTACTGCCTGGAGATTTTCTTTCTTGTAGATGGACCTCATGACTGTATCACACAACTACTCTAAATGCCATGCACAACTTATTCCATAAAGGTCTCTGGTTTGGAGTTGCAACATCGCAGAGCTTGGTTACTTTTATATGACAAGGCAAGCTGTACCTCACATTTTACTTTGTCTTCTGCTACCCAAATTTGCAATTCTCCAAGCTTCTAAATGGTCATAAAGACATGTGTTATAATCCTTGTAGGAAATGCACAGATGATATATATAGGAATATAATTTCAAAATATAGGACAGACTGTTTAAAAACCACTATTTTCCCTTTTGTTTCTAGAATCACAATTTCAATTAATTCTATGCGTGCCTTTGAACCAGCAAGTACTAGTAATCATACTGGCTATGATCCATGGAATTAAACAACACCAACTATTTTCAGTTGAGTGTGTTAGATATTTCCCCCCTTCGCATGGCTTTGGTTTTTTTCCCCCTCAGTTCTGGCCATTATTAGCCTTTCTGTTCAGATCCATCATTGTAACAGATCATTGCCATAACATCATTCTTGTAATCCTTTTCTGAGCAATTTAATACGATCAGTTTCTATTTGGAATGATACCCTGTCTTTGATCCCATAATCGTTTTTTCCCTCCATCGATGCCTATTAATTGATGTAATATGACCTTCAAAGCAGAGACAGACAAATAATCCATCACAAAGTATATAACCAGTGAATATTCTGCATTTAAGTTTGCAGAATGTTTGAAAGAGGACACTTTACCTTGTTTTTCAGTCATGATTATCATTTCCTAGTTAATTTTTCCCTATTTATTTCTTCTGAACAGTTTTACGTAATATTCTGTAGTTGAAATCTGAGCTGAGTTGGATGTGATTTGTCATATATTACACAACACAATATTTTTTCAATTACATGATTGAAAGAGCATATGTCTTATAAACAAGAAGATGCTCTGGCAAAGCTACTGGGCTTTTGAAACTCTCAGAGACAGGTCACTGATGAAGGTGATTAGAGAATTTAATAATATTTTAAATCTTTTCCTTTTTGACTCACACAGGGCTTCTCCAAAGACATCAACCCTAACATAATTAAAGCTTTGGAAAATGTACTGTTTGGGTGCACATTTACATTAAATCTTTTGTCTCTTCCCTGAAAAAAAAAAAAAAAAAAAAAAAAAAAGGGNAAAAGGGTGCATAAATGATTCTAGTTAAAAGGGTGTGGTTAAAGCATCCTAAAATTCAGCTGAACTGCTTTCTGTCAGGAACTCAGAAATCCTGCTACTTGTTTTTTCGAACATCATCTCATACCGTGGAAAACACATGGAGTATTGCATTATGTGATTTAAAATTTTCTGTCACCCCCATAGTCCTTAACACAAAATACATTCTGTATTTGTTGTGTATTTACAAACAGTCCTACTCGCAGAGCTCTGTTGCTCATTTCATACTACCTGTGCTAGTGGTTTGGAAAGCTGTTTTAGGGATTCCAATCCCACGATCTATCAGGCGATATATCTTTGCATTTTATGATTCTTTGGATAATAGAATGTGCATGATACACTAGGATGCTCTGACAAGCTTAGTCTGTAAGTAACTAAGAAACACTGATGACTGGGAGAAAGATATATATACTTTACAAATTTACTCATTCCACGTGAGTTCAACAATTCATCACCAGAATATCAAGGAAAAAAGTTCTACTACAGCACCGTTAGTTTACCTTCATTTTTTCAGTTATTTTTCAATGTGTTTGTTCATTGGAGATGGCACGATTTCTTGCCACATTATCTTCAATGCTAGAACTCCCAGCAGATTCAGTAACATTGACACATTTGCCTATTCCTCATTTTATCTATTAGAACTAAGGTGTTCTAATTAAATTTATTCTTATTTAAGCAGCTCACCCACTGTACTACAGATGTTTGAGACCACTGAAACCCAACAACTGTACCTGATAGCATGCTGCTTTTTTATCTCTTTTAACAATTCATTCTTTACGCCTGCTACGTGCAATTAAACTACACCTGTTCTTTCATAGGAGTTGGTTAGAAATATTTTGGATCAAACAATCATCTGTGCATATATTTGTGTGAGAGCACCTGGAAAATCAGGAATTTACGTGCCTTCCTGTCCTCAGTGCGCAATAAATGTATCTGAGATAAAAATTAAGCTTACAGTTTCAAAAAAATGTGACCTGCTTATAGCACATAACCTGTTGTTCTTTTTACTGCACTATATTCCTAAGGACATTTTTCTAGGACCAGTATCTCGGGGGGGTTAAGAGTTCCTTTACTCCTGCTTGTTGGAAAGCTGAATTCACAGCTTGTCCTCCTTGTGATATCAAGCTCATGCCTCCAGCCTGCTGCTACAGTGGGAGAACGTGAGCAAAGCTTCTGCATTCTTTTGAATAACCTTAGCAAGAACAAAGAAAGGGAGAGTAAAAAGAATCTGGGTTCATTAGCTGAACCACATAGAGAAGATATGAAGGTATTTATGGAGATATCTGTGAATCCCCAAATGCTCTTTTATATCAGACCTACTATTCTGATTTCCTTAGAATGCCACAAAAACTGTAGAACACTGTAAGCAATGTGGCAAAGAGACAAATTTCATGCACAGTAAACAACGCTCAAATAGTATTAACTTCCTCACACAAAGCAACAAAACAAGGACACAAACAGCTAAGGGGGAAATGTAAGCACTAACCCAAAGCCAATCCAAAGTATGAACAAACATTTAAAAGCCGTTGGGGTGGAGGCCCAGTATGATGGATATGGTACCTTGGATAGTAGGCTATGAGGGGCAATCACAACTGACACGTAACAATACTAATTTCTCCTAGCACGATACCCAGTGATTGAAATTAGGCAATCTTAACAAGGAATACATGCCATTTGGGAAATTACCAACAAGTTGGGTGTAGCAGAGGTCTGCTTTATGGAACGACGCTTGCCAAAACTCAGCCAGCTGGTGTGGTTGCTCCATAGACAGATTCTGCCTCTATCGACCTCTTCAGTTTCTGTCAACGGCTTAGGAAGCTCCTTTTGTTGCTCAGTGTATTTCCTGTCTGTTTCCTGATAAGCAGCTGCCTTCTTGTCTTTAACAACTGCCATTTATCTTTTCATTTACTCCCTGTAAAGTTCCTAAATTGCTTTAGCTTGTTATTTAAATTAAAAATTCAGCCTGGATCGTGTCATTACGATGAAGCTTTGACAACATTTTCTAAACGTAGTTTTGCCATTGTTTTCAGAATGTTTATTGCAGCCATTGAAAAGTATTTCTGAGCTTTACAAAACTGTCTTGAATTGCAAGCTATTTCTTTCATCTCACTGGTTAGAAGCTGCACTTCGTGCCAATCAACAGAATTGCAGTGACTTAGCCTAGAAAGCCAGGACAGAATTTGAACATTAAAAAAATGCCTCAAATGAATCCTCTCAAAGCAGCAGGATGCATGTCAGGTGTACAGGCAATCAGGACTGTGTTAGGGTCGATTTTAATACTGGCTATGTGTACGCTATTGCTTCAGGGTTTATCACACTCTGATATGCGTGAATGCATTCTCCTGTGATTTATCATTATCCAGAAAATCTCTGCCTGCTGGCCTGAGAGACGGAAGTATTTTGGGGGAGAGTGGAGACCACTTTAGAGAGACTGAAGTAAAGGAAAGTCCACTTATATCCCCTGGGAATATTGTCCAATCCTTCATCTTCTGCATTCTCAAATAATTGTATATTGCCTTTTGTATGAACCGCAACTCAGCAATGCAAGATTAGCTGATGAATGCAATAAATTACACAAAAGCTACCATTTTTCTCCATGATACATACACTTGAAGGTACTGAAAATTCAAAGAGAACACTGCAGCTGGTTGTAGTAGAACAGGACTGCCAGCAGAAGATGACCCAAGATCTAAAGTTATATCATTCCATCTTTGTAAATAAATACATCATTTGTACTGGCCAAGCTAACATTCCACATATATATATATATATATATATATATATATAAAATTTGGCTTGAGAGGAATGTCATGATAAGCTCTGTGCAGTATTTTATGACTTACAATGAATTCATCTGTTGCTCTTGGAAGAAAGCACACATATCCTGGTGTTTGTGGAGAAAGCAGAAGCTCATCACTTTTGCCCTTAGAGCCATAAATCACAAGGGTCCTTTTACACTCTTGGGGCTCTGGGGAATCTCCATCTGTTTTAACCTGCACTCTCCACTGTCGGGCTAAACAAAATAAAAATGTCACGTTTTTAATATCAATGGCAGAGATTAATGGATGTTTTTGTTATTATTACAAGAAAGAATTTAAACATTACTATGAACTTATATCACACTTTATAAAAATAGACAAATAGACATTCCTTCCCTTGAAGATAATTATAATTTAAATAAGACTTTATAAACATAAGACAACTGTTGAAGTGGGTATGCAAGCAGAAATTAAGACCAAGGAAGCACAAAAAGGAATATATGGCTAGATTTTTGCATTCTTTATAACAAAATAGTTGCCCTAATTGCAGTAATTAATTTATTAAAGTTCCATTCTTGAAGTGTTCGTGTGTAACATGAAAAAGAAAACTTACATTTTGAAAGACTTGTATGTGATCCATTTGTCAGAACTGCTGGCTAATACACAACCAGTTAAATAATGAAACTTAAACTTATTTTCTTAGATTTTTCTAACCTAATTTGTCATGTTCAATCTGCTCCTTTGTCAGACCAGATCATTCATTAGGGCTGAATCCAAAATTTAGGGAATCCCAAAGAAGTGTTTGCACTGACCTCAGCTCATGGCTTGGGCCTTTCCGAGATTCTTTTTGGTAGGTGACCTGTACTCATAACAATGTTTGAAGTCCAGAATGCAACCACGAAGCTACAGAAAACTATTCCAGGTGTGGAAAAAATACTGTGTCTTATACGGACAGTACAGGTTAGAAAGTTACTTATCTGCTTGAATGTGTATCTTCCCTGGAACTCAAATGAATTATTTGCAGAAAAGACACTTGATCCTGCATGGCAAAGGGAACTTAACAGTGGAAGGAAATCAAAAGCCTATGTTTAGACTGTGACCATTACTGTGATAATATGATAATTTGCTAATGGGATTAATATAAAGGAGAACTATTTTGTTATTGTGTGTAAGCCTACAATGCAATGTGCAGGCAAAAAACATTTTAGAATAGTTTAATTCAGAAATAAACTGGATGTGATTCTTTTTCTTACAGTACTGTGTACTTTTTTCATACCTTTTTTTTCTTCCACCTGCTTGGAGCTGGAGTTTGGGTGAAAACCTGGTCTGGTTTTCTTGATTTATGATTTTTCCCCTATTTTTCACATTGTTTTCTTTAGCTAATTCTGTTTTCCCCCTTGTTATAGGAGTTTTTTGTGCATTACATCTGACTGTTCCCTGACTCTTCTGGGCTCAGCTACAAAACAGCAGGCAAATACACATCTCACAGTCAGTCTGCTGAGTAACACACTAGCTGAAAGGATCCTTCCATCTGAACTCTTTTTTGAGGTCATTTCCAGGAATGAGTCAGATGTAGTGCGTGGAAGATCCACACTTTGCCTAATGAGGAACTTTTGTTGTTTGATATATGTGCCAACCTTGAATTTTATCTCCTTGTGCCAGGTTGGCATGTGGTACCCTTCAGGGTGTCACACTTGGTGAAGTCAAGCATCATTTGAGCTTCTGCTCTTCCTGAGCACTCCGAGGGTTTATAAGCAGATTCAAATTTTTACAAAGACTCCCAACATAGCCCCAAACCTCTTATCCTCTCCAACCATGCCCCATTTTGAAGGCTGTCCCAGGAACACAGCAGAGGGCAAAATTAGATAATTCTGCATTACTGCGTTTCCCAGGTGAATGGTTTTTTTCCTGTCTATAATAACCCTATGCTTCAGGAGAGAGCAACCCCCAAGTTAAGAGAAAGCACGGATGCATAACTGCCCGTTCCTTGCTCAAAGAGGAAGCATGTTTAGCGAAGGTATTTCAGGCAAGCTGATTTCTTTTAATGAATATCCATGATTGTGGTTTTAATTATTATTTCAGAAGGAAGGCTAAGACACTGGCTGTGAGTTTGCCAGGAAATAAATCAGTGGTTAACAGATTTAAGGCCTCTTAGCATCTGTGACTCCTTGTTCTCCTACATTTATTTTTAATGCTTCTACAATTTGGTAACTGAGCTAATCCAGACTGACTGCCTTTTCTGTCAGTTCAGCAAATTCATTTAACCTGCTCATGAGAGAATGAGAAAATAATGTTTTGTCTAATATTATATTCACTTAGACAGCTACTTGGTGAGGATGGCTACACTAGACAGGAGACTGATGCCCAATACCTGTTGTGTTCAGTGATTTCTGTATCTCTTTTTGAGATATTCTGAAGTGCTCTGTAAGTTCTGAAAATTAGATAGCTGGGCTTGAGTAAGTCGTCTTCTGTGTTTCATATGCGTGGCCATATTAAAAAACTTTTCCCCTGATACTACTGAACGGCGTTAGCTTCCTTTCAGTGACTATTGTGCTAGTGTATTATTGTACTTCCAGCTTATTTATAAAGCTATAGCCATTTTCTTTGAGACATCAGTATGACAACTGCTAAAATGAATGGTGGGGGGAAAACAGACTTCTGTAAAAAAAAAAAGTCTCAGGATTCTTTCTTTTCTAAAATAGTATAACCAAGGATCTGCTTTCGCATCACAGGGATGTACCCAGAGACACGTTAGAAGCAGGGGTCCTTTTCCTTCCAGAAAGTCTTTCAACCACTAGTTTGGAACCTGAAAGGTGCTTGCAGCAAAACTGTGAAAATCAAACCTGCAATGACTTCTGCAAATAGTAAACTGGGCAAGGTAAAACAGAAAGTCAGTATCTTGTAATATAATTCAGAAAACTGAAAAAGGAAGGCTTTTTTTTCTGTTTGTGAAATATGAACATTTTATATGTTTTTAGAGGATTGCCACAGTTGTTTTTACAACACATTATTCCATTTCTTTTAGTCTGATGGTTTGTGGTCTTAAGACCTAGAATGGCATTTGTGTTTTGCTAGATGTAGGAGCAGGTTGCTTACTTCCCAGAAATTGCAGAAATTTGTGTTGCCTTGAGGCAGAGAGGTCAGTCTGCTTATTTTATTTCATTCGGAAATTCAGCCTCCACCTGGCAACATATACCGCCATTGCTTTTTAGAAGCAGGACCAATCTGTTTACAATTTGGGAATTCTGTGGTTATTCTTACCTCATTAACAAATACTGGCAAGGTAGGGAATAATTTAAAAACAAAGGAAGTCATGGGAGAATTTACTGTATATTTTATCTTTTCCTATGAATTTTCTATACGCCTTAATACTAATAACCTTGCACAATACAAGAAGAGCCAACCTAGAAATATCTATTAACTGAACTCCATTCATCGTGTTGAACCATATTTTATGCACCGCCTACAAAAGCCCACAATACCACAGAGCACCCTACAGGAATTACATTACAGGAACCCAGCACCTTTTAACTGACTGCAGTGCGGACAATATTGGAATATACTGTGTTGTGTCTCCTTGCTTTGAGAGAAAATCTTTTACTATGTGCTCCAATACTCCACCTATTTTAAAGCAAAAAAGGAAAAGAGAACATGGAAGGTGGAAATCATAAAATTTCCCTGCAATGTAAGAAACATTTAGAGAGTGATGTAAAGTCCCATTCTCCCTCAAAACAACTTCATCATTTGAGAGCTGAGAGCAGCTATACATCTTCCCTAACAAGGCAACCCCTTTCATCTTTTTCTCTTGCATCAAACATGCAAGCTGGAATCAAGAGAATACAAATAAATCTGTTCCTATGCTTGATTTGCCAGAGCCTCTCCCTAATCTACAGATGTACAAAGGTTGCTGAGAAAACCTGATATGGGCATACTGCATTTTGGCAGAGTCCATAGACAGCAGCAGCGTTCACAGGGATGTGGGATTTATGCTTCATTAAAGCTGGCATAATGCCAGCCTGGATGAAGGAGGACTGAGAACCCTCAAGTAACCTGCTTAGCAATGGTGGCTTTCAAACTCTCTTTTTTGGCTAGGTGGTTGAACACCTTACTGGCTTTATCCAAAGAGAATGAGATTTCTGACCTTTGGAGCTACTTACTGGTTTGTTTTGTAACCTCTGTTGTAGATCTTACCTAAACGCATTGATCTTATTCTGAAAATCACCAAACACCATTGAATTATGCCAGTCAACTTTTTATGACTTTCCCTGAAGCCCACTTGCAGAGTGCAGCTAGTGTAAATATGACCACATGAATGCATAAAACATCGGCTTTCTAACGTCAACACTACTGCTGCCTCTTATTCAGTAAATGTATATTACATGGAAGGTTTTCGCTTCCATGTGAGTGGGACTGCTTATCACTACTATCTGCTCTACCTTGTGCAATCTTCACTGCTACAGCTGCTGGGAGAATTTAAGGCAATTACTTTTTCTTTCAAGATTTTGCATCTCTGGAATTTTCTCTTATCAGCTCTAACCCTGGTACTGTGTCATGATGGATTGACACAGAACAAGGCACCTTTCCAAACCTCTTGTGATTGTTACCCTCCTATAAAGCTCAACCTTTTCACATGCAAGGTCTATGAGATAATCAGTACAACAACACAAACTAAACTATGAAAAATCCTAGATCAGTCCTACTCATCATCTTTTTACATAAGGCATAAAAATCACGATGTCTCACCTATCTCAGTTCCTCACTTGGAATGAGCTCCTTGGTAAAGAAAAGGTGTCTAAAGAGCAATTCAAGCTAAGCTGATGCATAGCTAGTTGGCAGGATAGTTCCTTAAAATGTTCCTCTCCTTTATACCTTCATTATTCAGAATGTCTGATCTCAACCTGAGAAATCAGCACACGCTATTTGGGTCGTCCTGGTATTCTTGACAGTGTGACATTTCACAAACTGATTAAGAATAAGCCACTCCTTTATCCTCATAATCAATATATGGTGTCTAACTGCTTTTGACACTCACAGGCTCTCAGCGGTCTGTGCATCTGTGCCTGCTTAATATAGCACAATAGAGAATGAAGCTGTACGGGAAAAAAACTTAGATTAGTAGTAAAACACAGTCTATTTTCTGAACATAAGGTGAAATAGATGCTATGTCTGTATCTCTGAACTGTGCACTTAGCAGAATGCAGAAACCAATTCCAAGTCACTCTTGTGAAAATCAAATTTCTCTGTGGGAAAGCCTTTACTTACTGAGTTAATCAGTCTCCTCTTGTCAAAGTTATGTTGCCATGGAACATAAAGCTGTTGGCTAAACTGTTTGATTGAATGCAAATGATTTAATTTTCACTGAAACTGGAATTAGATCGAGAGATCAGGACTCATCCTATAGAAGGAAAGTCACTGTTTCCAGAGCTATATGTAAACATTACTTTTTTTACTTTAATTTCTCCCATAGACTTCCCAGACACGGTTACACAGAATATGCATTTACAGTTAAACGTTCATAAAGAGACTTGTGTCAATCTGTTTCTCTTTTCTGGTGAGGGAGAAACACAGAGGTGGTATCTCAATTTATAAACACTTGGGAGGTACTACTGTACTGCAGTGATGGGGCTGTCTTTGTAGGTATAAAATAGACAGCTGGGTGGGTAGTTTTTTATTAAAATATTTTTACTAATTCAAACAGATTTAGTCAACTGAAGGCATATACTCCATTTAGCTTCACTAACGTATTTGGAGTTTAAGCCTGCATTATTTCTGGCTACTTCGGGAATACCCTGATGGATTTTGACCTGAAAATGTTTCCACTGACACTTCACAACACATTTTTCAACTTGATGATGTTTGCTAGGGGACCTGTCCCTATGTATTAAATGACAGTGACATCGGGAGAAACAAAACAACACTTGAATCTCTTCTCAAATGAATTCCTGGCTGATTTCAGGACAGAATAGTAGAAATACAAAGAAAATCAGAAATGTTTTACAAACAGCATGTTTTTCTCAATTACTTATAAAGGCCTAGTCCTTTCTGTAGACCACTGCCAGCCAATTTGTCTTCATTTTCTCTCACAGTTGACAGTTTACATACACAATGAGGTCACTTGCTCACATATTTGTCACTTAACACTGATTTGCAGATTAAATTTGAACAGCAAAAACAATGGTGTATGAAACAACTCTTACCTTTAAGGAGCGCCTTCTTTGAATTGCCATCCTCTAATATATGAACAGAAAAAGAATATGTGAATGAGCTTTATTATCACTTTTCTTCTTAAGTTATGGTCTTATTTAGAAGGGTTCTTCAGTAATAACTGGGCATTAAGTGTATACTATATTGTTATAACAGAAATTTTCTTTAACAAAATACTTACTATTGGCAGTTAGCTCCCTCTCAGTTTTACCATCATCTTGATATTCGTCTAACCATCTTTCATTGCAAAAACAAAAATAATAAGGTTAATAACAATTATCAGTATATTACAAGTAATCTGACAATTACCTTCTCTCTCAAACAGTATTTTTTAATACTTTTTTATCAAATTATGCCTTCATAGTTGGCCTTACTTATATTAGGATAATGTGGCTCAGTGCTCCAGGCAAATAGGAACTTACATGGTAGCTATATGAAGTACTATAGTACTATATGAGGTACTTTATATGAAACACTAGTATTTACAGGATCAGAGACTCAACTGTACATTTGGGGGGAGGGGGGGGGGCAGTTATATAACCTGCAGTAGTTAGTTATCGTCATTGTACTTAAAATGATATATAATCCCTGCAGGGGTGGAAGTTTCTAACGCTTCTGTAGATCTGTACCAATGAACTGAACTTGTCTTTTTACTTTCCTTTTCTTTTATACTGATGAATTTAAGGATCTTTCCTGAATTATCATTTCACTACAAACACACATCCATACTCCATCATTTGATCCCTCTTGCTGATACAATAACACTTTACAGCCTTTAACAATCTTCTCATTTATTTAAAAATAAATAAATATGCGCTCACTATCAACTTCTGTTCTATTGGCTCCATGTTAATGTTGCATTTGTTTAAACCCAAGGGTTCATAATATATCTCACTTCTTGTATATAACAAAACTCTATGAATAATTATCATATACATGAAGTCTAAACTCCACTGTATTTCAACTATTGTTGTAATACATAGCTTGATTAACTTTTGTGAGCTGTCTCCTCATTCCTTCCTAAGAAACAAAAGATCACTAACAGTTTCTAAAAATGGAACGTAAACCTTGACACATTGGCAGCACACTTATACTGTAGGCAAACAATGACAGGACTCCTCTAGTTCTATATATAGTGTCTCTAATGTTTTTCCAAGCATTTAATATTTTTTTTTGACAAGGCAGTTTTATAGAGAGCCCAAGTGTCTTCATTAAGTAGCTCCCCCTTTAGAGAAGTCTCATAAAATTTCCTTGTAATTAAAGAAACAATTGTCTCATTCATCTACTCTTCAATAACCATCTTTAACGGACACCAAACCAATTAAAAAATCTTAATAGCCAAAAAGGAAAGCTAAACCGAAAACCTCATCATCAGAATAATGGTTCTGAGAGGAGTAAATGGTTATTAGCTAGTCATTTCCAGGAACCTTGCAAACTGAAACCCTGTTTTTTTGTAAACAGGTAGGATTCCTAGAGGAGAGCTGTCTTTACTGAACACCTAAAGATTTTCAAGACTTTAAGGCACAGTTCCCAAAATAACCTGGAAGCTATTTCAGCCATGTAACCCAAACTCATAAATTCTGGAATCCACATACTGCAGAATATAATTAGCCTAATCTAAATTACAGTTCTTCAAATTATTTCTATTGTATTAAATTTACAAATATAGAAATAACACACACAAATCCTTACTTTCATCTATTAGCTTATTTTATGTTTTTTTTCTGTTATAGCCTTATGATGCAACTCAATGACTGCTAAAAGTTCATGTTGCGGATGCCTCGGGTAATAAAAAAGTTTGGAAAAATAGGCTGTTTAGTAATTGTTAGAACTGAGAAAGTCGACCATTTTCCAATTTTGCCCGTGGCAGCAAAATTCTAGACCTAGTAAGACAGACAAGTAGAGATTTATTACATGAAAGGAAATATTGTAGCTATCCTTTAGGAGAAAAGTTAAAGGTCTTTCCAAAGATTTCCAGGATGTATATAAGGTTTTCAGTGACTGAGAAAGAGAAACTGGCCAAAGTCAGTACAGCTAGATCTTTACACATACTACTTTTTAAAAGACTGAGAACTGAAAGCTTATTTATTTTCATGTGGTCTCTGTATAATTTAGATAAAAGAAAGGTCAATGCACCCTTTCTCCTGTGCAACATCTGGTTTTGGTCATTAGGTTATGATTCCCTCCTATACCAATACAGCAGCTTTGTTCTTTGTCTTCAACAGCAAAACTTTGCACCCCTTCTATGTTGAAAAACTCAGGCATTGCTCATAGATCTAGGTTGTGTGCACAGGCCTGTTCTGCAATTTTTTGCTTAAGTTGCTATCTGTGTAACAAATTCTTTTTCTCCATGAATGGCATACCTATTACAGGGAAATACAACCTCCTGAGCTTCCTTTCCTTCTGTATGTTTGATGACAATCTTATCCAGGAACCATCCATTGCCTGTGTTGAAATGACAAAAGTTTATCACGTGAAATAATGAATTTTTTTTAATAAATTTAAAGAAAAAAGCCCAGATTATCTTTTTCCAGCAGAAACGCAGCTCATACTAAGTAAATATATAATATATATTACCAGAATGAAAACTATATTATTCTGTGTCTTTCTCAACAGCTACAATGTTAATTCATCTCTGCCTTGCTCTGTTTTAATTTTAAGAGGGGTGGTTCTTTTTTTTTTCCTTGGAGACAAGTATGTGCATACATCTGTGAACTGCCAACACCATTCACATCCCAGCCTACGTCTTTTGATTTCTTGTGATCAGGCACAAGGATATTGGCACAAATCTGTTTATGCAGTTAACTAAGATCTGCATGAAAGGTGGAAATTTTGGTCCTCTGTGAGTGAAGATTTTATTGCGTACTCTTATAGCGTATTAATTAATGAATCATTGAGACTACTGCTCTCATTTGCAAATGGAGTGGGGCTGCAGCCTTGCAGGGCCTTTGTATGTCTAGGTGCCAGTAACTGGGAAAACTGAGGATTCGAGGATCCAAGGATCCAGGGCCAGCGACTGGATAGACTGTCTAAGGCCAGCTACTGGAGGCCTTATACATCCATACTGTATATACACTCATATATTTGCCATCGACGGACTGTCATCCTGACCAGCTGGAAGGGGTAACAGGATAAGGCCATTGGTGCTGTTTGGTTTTGTGTGAGTGCTGAGTTCCTGTCTGTATTGATCCGTGTGGTCAGCCATGTACATACACATATGTGTTTTATAAATGTATTTGTGTGTACGCCTACTGGGAGCACATACTCAGCCTTGCTACTGGTGGGACTGGCAGGCATGGAGCTGTGCAGCCTCACTTCTGTTGGGCTACTGAATGCATCCTCTCCCTAACACCAGTAACCACCGCCACATCCATGCTGATGTCTAAGATCACTTCCAATAACCATCCTAGTGACTGCTACAGTTCTCTGTGAAGCCCTTTTCAAATATCCTGTTCTCACTGTGTTTGCACCACTCACAACTTGTCATATTGTTTACGAGGTTCTGCCTGGCTCATACTATTATTTATCAGCACGTTGTAGCAAAACAGCATGAGGATGTTTTGGTCAGAAGCAGACAACTGTCTTATTTATTCTCATGCTCTGCCTCCCTGGCTGCATGTGAGTCTGGAAGTCCTTAGAAGGCAGCAGCCTCTGTCCCACAGGAAGGGCTTGCCCTGGCAGTGCATGGAGAAGAATGACATTTCCTCTTCAAGCCTTCAGGCCCAGGGCACATTTGGACACTCTGCAAGCTTCTTTTGTCACCCTCCTATACCTCAGATGATTTTTCATTGGAAGGAGCCTACTAGCCTGGCCAAGATTCACCAGCAATCAGGCAAGCCACTTTGAAACAAGCCAAAAAAGATGAAAGGTGTTGCTTGAGTAAATGTATAGGTATGTATAGAAGGTTTCTATGGAGGAGAAGGTTCTTTCAGCAGATAAGACACATCATCTAGTGACTAATACCTGACCAATGCCAAAACCCTGCTGACTAGGACAAAATTCCTTTTCTTTCCTCATTCACAGCGGCTGTGGGAGAAGAACTATGCTCTGCAGGCCAGAAGCCCCAAAGAAAGCATATGCTTCATGATGCTTTCAAGACAGTTTCCAAATCAAGACTTAAGACCTTCTGCCCTATCACTCAGGCAAGTGATACGACTGGAAAAAAGGGCAGCCCCACCTCTTTCCTCCCTCTCAACCCCCAAAAGACTGGGTCTCTAGATGGCCTCTCTCTTGACTCATCATCCTTTTCCAGCTCTCAGCCTCCCTGGTCACCTCAGGCTAAGTTTATCCAAGGCTAGTTTTGGATACAGTTCAAAAGAGGTCTGTGAGATCTGTTTGTGTTGTGTACAATGAACAATCATCTTAATTACTGAGGCATAAATTTTGTGATACATAGAATTCAATCCATTGTCCTGTTTAGACAATGCTCCAAAAACACACATTCTGAACTCCATTGTCAAAGAACAGCTTAAGCTGAGTCTGGTTGCAGATTTGTAGTGCTGATCCTGTGATATGGCTATGCTGCCTAATAAAGGCGAGATGAAGGTAGAGAGCGTGGTATGGTGTCCTAGGGACAGAGTGAAGGTAGGCTCCACCACACTGCCTTCTGTGTTATGTCTTGGCGTACCAGGACGCGAAACTCTCAGATGTACCATCATCCATACTGCTGAAAGCAGAGAACTCTACAGAACTACAGATACAAGAATCAAGTTTACATCCCATACCAAGGCTGCACTAATACGCCTACTTCCATAATAGTCACAAGTCTTCTCAGAGCCTTAGGCAGTACGGACAGTCAGCAAGGTGGGTGTTGCTTGAGGCCATTTCAGAACAGAGTAGGGTTAAAGTGCTTTTCTCATCTAGTATCAGTGTGGCCCCGAACTGCTTTAAAAAATCCTTCTCTTGACTCGGCTTCTTCATAGCCGGTAATCTGCAAACATATTTGCAGTATTTACATCTTCAGTGCTTTTAAATGTTAGCTTTCTCTTCATTCACATCATTCCAGAGATGCACACCTCAAGGGCCTGTATCAAAAATTAGCCTCATCACAAAATTATCTCTTTTTTTTTTTCTGAAAAACCTACAAGCTGAATGCAATGTCACTCACCGGAGCAGCTCCACGCTGACTTGCACAGATTAAATAAATAACCAAATCTTCTACCCTTGCCCAAAGCAGCAAGGACATTATGCTACAGCTACTCAAAATTTGTTTGGTGGTAAAGCAGGGTTTGAATATCTTTAATTCTAGTCTGGCCAGTCTTCATTCTTTGTCTAATGAAGGATTATTTTACCCATGTGAGCAACGTTTTCACAAGTTTTCTATATGCAAATAAATAGCACTTTCTTATAAATAAACTTGAAAACAGAGTGGACTGACAGTATTTGACATTAAACTCATGTCCTTTTTCTGTCCATTACCGCTGTTTTTCACCATCCCATCACAGGGACCAGTCTGCAGGAAGACTTTTTATCACTGTGAGACCTTCTGTCACATTTAGTATGAAGGATGCAATATAAATAAAATGCATTGGGTTTACAAAGGACTTGAAAACAGATTGGTCTCTAGGAAGTTAAATCCTACCTGGACCAGCTCCATCATGGCTAATCAGAACTTTCTCCAAGTCTCCCAGAGAGACAGCCTTTATGCAGAAAATATCCATCTGTAGAACCATACAAGGAAATTGATAAAGATCTTGAACACAGCTATTGCTTTGACTATAACAGTATAGAATAGTTTATTTTTTCTTTTTTTTCTTTTTTTTTTTTTTGCAATATGAATATAGGTGTCTTATATTGGTCCTGGCCAGTTAGCGAGGCTCTTTTGAATCTTTCTAAGGTGATTAACACTTTGAAATTACTCCACAGGGACAGCACTCGACTCCTTTGGCATGATACAAGGATCAGTTGCAAAGAATTATTTTGTCATCTCCGCACTACATTATTATATTTTCTAGCCCTATCTGCCTCACCAAGACATACTTGGTAATAAGGAATTAGAACCTGAGTCTAAAATTCACAGTGATCAGTTCAGGACCACAAAAATGTTATTATTACCATTTTGTCTATATGTGCAATATAAATAACCAAGAGTACTCAAATTCTACTATGCAATGGTCTCAGTAAACCATTGATCCAGCAGATAAAAATTATTCATATGATGTAATTCTGTATGTAATTTTGAATAAAGAAAATATATGAGAAAATGGCAAACTGCTTGAATAAAACTTGTAATTAAAAAGATATTTACACATGTTGAAGAAACAGTTTGCTAGCCATAATTTACTCTTATTTATCAGAAGTAGCATTGTTTTTACTTCACCTGTCCATGTCGAAATTTTATATTGTTATTCTTAGATCTATGGAGCTTTCTTTTGCCAGCATCTCCTCTGGTCCCAATGAGGTTGATATAAACATTAGAATCTGTTTCAGCGCCAAGTTTAGCACCCGTGTATACACGGATCTCATACACCAACACTAAAAGAAGAAAAAGCATGATTCAAAAGCTTTCCCATCAAAATTTTGCCAGAAGACTGTGCTGACTTTCAAGTTTGGAAGTAGCAACAGCTATTCATGCATTTTTCATTTCCAGGTTCAAATCTTGTAATTCTCTGCACAAAAATATGAAAATATCAAGCTTAAAAAAACGCATTACGCTGATACGTATAGCTGTGCATTGCTCAGCAAAGCAGCCCATCAAGCAGGTGTTCCCCAGTGCTCCATTTTCTTCTCTTACTCCCTGCTGAGCATTCATGATTTCAGGACCTAATTTGCAAAGTCTTTCTTGGCAAGTTATCTGGAGCCCACCTAGCTGTGCCTAGTCATGGTCTCAAACAATAGCTATATTTCACCAGTATCAAGGCATTTTCAACCTCCATATTTGTGCAAAACAGAATTGTCTGGGTGGCGAACCTTCATTTCATCTTAAAAGTAACAGCAATCATGAATCCTAGGGGTTTTAGATTTTCAACTCACATACAATGGTGGGCAAGCAGATGAATCTATAAAAAGTGTACACTTAACTTGTTTTTGAAGGTTTCAACATTTATCACTAGCGGATGCTGACACTTTTAAAAACAGTTCTCAGTTACAATATATTTACAACTTTTTAATGCCTCTCCTTCTAGTCTAGACCAAAGTCTTGCACACAAAAAATATACAGTTATCTTCAAAGAGTTCTGGGATATAATTCAGAGCTACCATATGAACATATTTTGCACCACACTAATATTATCTTTATAATTATCCAGATGTGCAAACTTCTTCTTTAAAAAAAAAAATATTTGCAATAATCACATACTATTATACCTCAGTTCAGTTTTTCTTATTACAACTTTTTAAAAAAAAGTTTTTCTGTTTACATCTTAATGGCAATTTTTCCATGCCGTGTTTCTATTCTAATCACAGCTGGCCATTTCTGCTGCTATGTAGTAGATCACAGAGGAGATTACTGTTTCACTAATGGGTAATTTTAACAGTTCTTGGGAGTGAAGAAAGGTAAAAGAAGCCCTAACAAACACAATTAAACACTATTTTTAAGAAGGAACTAAGATGAAAATAGAAAATCATAACAAAACGCTTGAAACTGCAAAAACTAACTAAAATACTATTACTCTTATATGACCAAATAGCTACTAGAACCTGATTTTTCCCTAAATTTTTAATTCACTGGACTCCAAGGCAGCTTATAAAAATTAAACATCATGTCATCCACCATCATTGAAGAATTTTTATTCCCAGTGGAGTAGCTAAACAAGTAGTAAAATAATACTGCAAATACTTAAGGGAAAAATTAACGCCACAGTTGAAAGATAGGAAGGAAATGTTGATGGATAGACTGTATGCTTAACCTACACTTAGCTTGTGGCATAAAATTGATCTCAATAATACACACGCATCTTCAAAAATTTGGAGAGCCTTATAAAAACTAGTTTCAAGGTTTTTAACATAAAAACCTCATGATAAAACAAATGGTAGATATGGATGGCAAGTAACAAAGATAAATGTAGCTGATAATTACCATAATTAAGCTACATATCTAAATGACATTTTGTGTCATAACTCTTCATATCATCATAACCATGTGCAGATTATCAACAGGAGAATATAAGACAAACAAAAACTGTTCAAAGGACAGAGGATAACAGGTGACAACAAACGATGAAAGGAAACGTGCAACAAAGCAAAGAGCAACACTGATCATGAAGGGGCAAATTCTTTCAGAGTGTGGAAGAAGAGAGGTCACATTTCCAAAAGAAAACCTAACAATTACACAGATCTGTGACCAGCCATTTGAATAATAGGGCTGGACTACCCATGGAGCAAGAAGCTGCAGATTAGTAAAAGCAGGGACATATCACTCTGAAGTCTTCTTCATGCCTTTACAACTTTACTTCCATTCTCAGTTTTGAAAAAGCAAAACATCTGTGGGGGCTAAGGAAAGGGTATAGGCCATTTATGTTATGACTGCTTATATACAAAGATTAGTATCTGTATTATTACACCTACAAGTAATTTCCATGATCAAAACTGCAAAATTTAAGTAACTATAATCACAATTTTAAAGCATATTCAAGGCTTTTTTAAGAATTCTCTTAACAGTAAATTATTACAAGAAGAAAATACCAACAAGGTCTTTCATTTCTGGAGGGAGACCAAACCAAATGGATTAAGTACAGGACACACTAGAACAGAATACAAGATAATTATAACACAACACAAAGATATTAACAGATAAATAAATTACAGTTCATTTTGTAGCACTGTGCCTCTCTGTGGTAACCAGAGAGATGATAATGATCTAATCAAATACAGCTTTCTATTGCTACAAGCCTAAATAAATCAGTCTGAAGTAGAAAATGTGCACATGTTGAGATGTAAAGAATTGGAAAATATTTTCCATAGCTCCTTGTGTCTATACATCTCTCACCATCTGGAAAACGTTAGGTCTGGCATTTATTTAGGCTACACAATCTGCATTATTTATAAAGGAATCTGCCTAACAAAAAGACCAGTTTGTGCTTTAAATTTTTGTACAAACTAACAATATGCGTTGCTATATTAGGACAATAAATGGAACGTTCATTTCCCTTAGCTTGAGTATATGTTACAGTGCATTTTATAGGAAACACACAAAAAAATTAAGCCACAAAAATATTCTCCAAAAGACGCTGTACATGCCTACTTAGAACATGTCACTATGGAGAAGTGCTTGGACATTCACATAAACTTTCACTAAATAGATTGTGGAGGTTAAGCCTTTTCTGTACAAATGGAAACCTTGGCACAGACCAGCTTGAGTGGATGCAATATTTTCGAACTTTGTCAAGCAGTTCCTCTAGATTGCAGAGCAGCTACAAAAGGTGCTAGTGTTAATGGCTCCTGAGCTACAGATTGCTTAAATATGAGGACAAGAAGGATGATGCCACTCTGTAACAGATAAGGTGCACCAGTAGTTTGATGAGCACAGGGGGCAGATACCACCAAATCTGGAGAATGAACATACCAGTCGAATGTACTGCTGAGACAGCAAGACTCATCATATATGAAATTTGCCTGTTTGCAGCTTTCTATACGTTGTTCACAAAACACAGTTTTTTGTGTACAGAGTAAAATAAAAAGACCCTAGAAAATAAGTGACTCCGTGACTCTGGTTTAGTTTCCTTTGAGAAACTGGCCTAAGGCCCTTGCTGCTGCCACATCTGAAATGGAGACCTGCTTCACTGCAGTAAGAAAAGGCCATCCCAAAACTCTGAAAATCAGAACTCTGTGGCCCAATCTTCCATGCTGTAGTAGTAATTTCATTTTACTATATGGTGATATAGTGAAGCTACACCGCCTAAAAACTGGCGTGGCAAAGCAGACGGGTTGGCTCATAGGCAAAAAAAGAAAAGAAAAAGTTGAAAATTATATCATAAAACCAACCACTGAGCAGAAGTCAGGGAATACTGTTTCAGCATTATGAAGGACCAGTCAGAGTCACACTTAGCCTTCCATATAATGTGGGGCACATCAAAGTAATAGAAGAAACATCTTGAAAAATACAATAACTTTGATAAAGAGGATTAATTAATACAAAATAGGAAAAAATCTCAGATAGCACTCACTAAAAAAGAAAATGACCTTTCAGAAAATAAGTGATTGAAATCTTCAAATTGCTGACTGAGTAACTATACATAAGCTCTAAAATCAGCCAGAAAACTCTGGGACATGGATGCATGGATGAAACAGTTGAAAAATGGGAGGTAAAATGTTTTCAGGCAGAGGTAGGGAGCTTCTAAAAGGCTCCATGAAAGACAGACATTAAAGCAGTATAATGACTATGTTAAAAAAAAAGGCATATCAGAAGTATCAAAAATATTATAAGAGTCACTGAGCAGTCAAGTGTACAACTACAAAATGATGGGATGATGGGATCAAGTATACCCTGATGAAGGGATCAAGTGTATCCTGATGAAGTTTGCTGATGAGACCAGTGGGGAAGAGGACACTTTGGAAGGGAAAGCCACCCTGCAGGAAGACCTGGAT
>RSEF01000002.1:122037575-122063621 GCA_003993805.1 Himantopus leucocephalus | reverse complement strand
TGCTGGGTTGCATCAACAAGGGCATCACCAATAGAGATAAAGAACTCATTATCCCACTCTACTCAGTGCTTGTCAGGCCACACCCGGAATACTGTGTTCAGTTTCGGTCTTGACTATGCAAAAAAAGATGTGGACAGGCTGGAGAGGGTCCAGAGAAGGGCCACAAAGATGATCAAAGGACTGGGAAGCCTGCCGTATGAGGAAAGGCTGAGACAATTGGGTTTGTTCAGCCTTAAGAAAAGAAGGCTTAGGGGAGACCTTATCACCATGTTCCAGTATTTAAAGGGTGGCTACAAAGAAGACAGAGACTCCCTTTTCATAAGGTGTCACATGGAAAAGATGGGGGGTAATGGGTATAAGTTACTCCTGGGGAGATTCCAATTGGACACGAGAGGACAATTTTTCACTATGGGAACAGTCAGCCATTGGAATAATCTCCCCAGGGAAGTGGTGGGTTCCCCATCATTGGACACTTTTAAGATTCAGCTGGACAGGGTGCGGGGCCATCTCGTCTAGACCGTGCTTTTGCCGGGAAAGGTTGGACCAGATGATCCTTGAGGTCCCTTCCAACCTGACATTCTGCAATGCTATCATTCAAATTTAAACTTGCTCAGTGCACAAAAAAATGCTACTACTGCTACCTCTTGAGATGTTATCATGAGACTTCAGATATTCTTTTTAAGTCCTAACTCCAGCTTCTGGCATCTATTGATAACATGAACTACCTGGAATAAAGGGGAAGAGCAAAAGGAAATTTTGTTTCTCTAGTTATGAAGAAAAGGTAACCTACGGGCATACTAAAGGAAACAGAATGCAAGTTAGAGAGCCCTTTTTTCCAGACTCCTTATTCTGGGCACCTGAAACAGGGTTTCCACTGTAGCAGGTTGGTATATTCCTGATCATTCACCAATGGTAAGAGTCAGTTTGGCCCCAATCTGCAAGAACAGCATATAATTCTCATTTCCTTGTGAAGGAGTAATGTACAGAACTCAGTGACTTATGACATTTTCCTTTGGAAAAATATAAACAGTAAGCAAGCATCACAGGTTGCTTTGCATTAAAGACTAAGTTAATATTTTGATATGTTTTGGGAGGAGAAAATAACCCTAATAGAATCAAAGAAGCATTTATTGATGAGAATAAGAAAATGGATTTTCACTGCAGAAATAATGGCCCTTTTCTGCTGACTTAATATAAGCTACTGTCCCATTGTCAGATCTTTTCAAAGTAATTTTACTAAAAGAAAAGTATGGTAATTATTTTAGAATTCTAGTTAAGGGCAGATGAATTCAAAATAAATATACTTATCACTTATTACTCAAAGTACATTAGATAAGCTTCCTCCACATTACAGCTGTCTGAGCCTAATGACACCGGTGTGCCTACAACAGCAAATTAGTTTGAATCAAGAAACGGAATCCCCTGGTTGGCCCTCCTTACCTCTTTCTGGTTTGCAGCATAAAACAGTTTTAGAGAAAAAAACTACATTATTTTTGGATGAAACTAAACCAGAGGATATGTTCCAGGAATACAATGATGACGATCTTGCCACAAATTGGCAGTCAGTCTGTGGGAACAGACTAGAACAAGCCCAGAGTAACTTCCCCCTAAACGCACATAACGAGGACATTGGGCCCTTAGCTCATTGGATTTTTAGCACCAACTGCTTCACTGCGCATATCCACTCCCATCAGGCTGCTAGTGTAAACAGACAAATTGGCCAAAGAACACAAAACCTAGAGAGATGGTAAACGATATACAACATCAGAATTGATAAAACTGTTTGTATTCAGTCCTCCCTTAATGGTAGCGATCCAAGGTATTAGAACAATATTATACAGTACTGCTCCAGGTTCTGCCTTTTTTCCATATGACATGCCTGCTTGAATGAAATGGTCATTTTGGCTTGATTTGTTAAACAGCAAGGTTGAATCTCTGTCCCATGGTTTTATCACTTGGTATTTACTACCCAGGTTGCACAAATAGTGTTTGGCATTTTGCCATGATGGAAGCATAAAGATACAGACTGACGCAGTGTTAAGGCTAAAAGGGAACAATTTCTTAATGGCTGATAGTGGTTAAGACACACTATCTTCCTCAGAAACGGTGAATATATTATTTGAGGAGGCATAAATAAAAAAAAACACTATCAGGTGGAGACAATTTGATTAGAATTACAGGTCTCAGGCTTTCTAATCTCCAATTCCATTTACTCCTGCTATTTGGAGCAATACCCTAAAAAATATGTGGGAATATTCTTCATAACATGTAAGAAAATGATCAGCTTTGAAAAAACACACTGACTAATCAATTTTACCATAGGAAAGAGAAGCTTGACTATTTATCTAAGTAGTTGGAGCCTCCTGAGTGATTAAACAGGGATGTAAATTTTGTAGAGGTAATGCTTGAGCCATTACTATTTTCTTTGGTCATCTTTTGCCCTATTTCAGTCAGTGGGCACGTTCTAATCTTTATGTATTTGCCTGCACATTTCTCCAAGTGGCAAAAAAATCTAAATCTTTTGAGCTGGAATTTTTCCTGCCTCAGCCTCAGTATTTGTCTTTCATCTCAAATCAGTAAAGTTATTCCTTCAATTATGTGAACAAGAACAAGGCAGAATTCCCATTTATATTCTCATTTGAAGTTTATGTTCACCGAAGCACAACAATAAGAAAATTCAACACTTCTTGTATCATGCATCCTTTTGGATCAAAACTTCAGCCATATCTGAAGACAATCCACGTTAGGTAGTGTGATAAAGGTCTTCTGCACACTCACAAAGGAACATAGACAGATATTGGCAGGGGGGACCCCAAAAAACACCCTCCTCTGGCTTCACCCAGGCCCATCACTGGAGCTATCAGTACATCTCCACAAGCACAGGGACACAAGGGCAGGTGGGAACCCATATCATGGACTCAGAGGAAGGGACACTCTCTCCCAGCCCCTGCAGGGCTGTCCCAAGAGAGTCTCAGTCCCAGTGTCCAGGCATGAAACCCATCATGACGAGTCAACTCTGGAGTATCTATTGCACTGCTGGGCTTTGCTGCCAAGGGGTGTGGAACACAATATGGGACACAGGGGAAGAACATTTTGGGATTGCACAGGACTTATTACGGGACATTTAGGAGAGGAAACAGAGGCAGAGAAAGGGATGGATCTCAGTGATTTGGGGAAGAACAACTGTGGGAAAATAGAGGGATCGGGATCAAAAGGGCTGGGCACAATTAACAGTTTGCTGGTTGGTGTGGCTGTCTGGCTGTTTGCTGCACCTGATCAGTGCAGTCTGTCCCACCTTCTTATTAATTTGCTTTCTAACTCTTTTCATGGGTGAAGGACTCTTGTTCTCTGTGTGTGGATGCATGTGTGGGTACAGGGTCTGAGTGCCAGCAACTGGACTGGGACCCAACTGGGGTCCTGCATGACAGCAACCGGAGAGACTGGAGGGAGTGAAATTAAGTGTCAGTGACTGGAGTGGGACCAGGGCTCAGAGGCCCATGTCAGTAACGACAAGACCACGTGAGCATCTCACTGTTGGAGGGACCAGGGGAGTCCTGGCCAGCTGCCAGAGACACCATGGGGTATGGGCGTCTCTAGGGGTGAGACCTGCCGGGCTGTATGTGTGTCTCTAAGGGCAAGACAGCTCTGTGTGTGTGCGTGTGTGAGAGATGGTCTGTGCCAGCAGCTGGAGCGGGACTGCAGCCTCAGGGGCTCACATGTCCAGGTGCCGGCAACTGGGCAGACTGGGACCCGGGGGCAGCTGCTGGGCAGATGGAGTGTGTGAGCGCAGCTGCTGGAAGCGTTCACATCGCACATATGCATACACATATGTATTCCCACTAGCGGACCTCCATCCTGCTCAGCCAGAGAGGGGAGCGGGGTGAGACTGCTGGTGCTGTCTATGTTTGTGCGACTGCTCCCTGTGCCTGGGTTACCCGTGCAGCTGGCCATGGGTGCATGTTTACACATGTGGTGTATACATGTGCTCTCTCTGCGTGTGCTGACTGGGAACACGTGCTCAGCCTCGCCGCTGGCGGGACCTGGGACCGTGCAGCTGCAGCAGCCTCATCTACACTGAGCTGCCAGATCTGGTCTGATTGCCCCAGCACTCTTGTGTTGTCATGATGTTATAAAGCAGAGTCAAAAGCATTCAGAAAAAAGCTTCTACCTTATTTTCATTGAGTGCCACTTAAGATTTACCCAGTTCAGGACATGATCACTTATTTCCCATACCTATCACTTAGAAAATAGTTGAACAATTTTTCTTTGATTTTGTGCATCACAATGTAGCTAGGGGATGAAACCAAATCAAAACAGCAACAAACAAACAATCCAATACTTGTGAAGTTTGGTAAACTAAAAATATCTAGAACTGCCAGAAAAAAGTGAGACTGGGTAGAAGAATCACAGAAAAAAAATGGGTTGGAGCAGACCTCCAGGGATCGTCCGGTTCAACAACATGCTCAATTCAGGGACAACTTCAAAGAAAGGTCAGGTGAAATTTTTTAAATCTCCAGGGCTGGAAAAGCAAAAGAGAAGATAGAATAAGAAGACAAAAAGGAGCCAGAGGCTTAGAAGCCTTGGCAATGGGGAAAAATAAGAAAAGAAGGGAAGACAAAGGCAGACATACATTGGAGGCATAAGAAACCTGAGTTACGTATGGAAGTCGGGACTGGTGTAATGGAGAGATTGAGAAAGAACTGAAAGTATCACTTGAAGTAGTAGACCAGATAAGTGTCCAGCTTTTTGAAGTGGCTGAGGGACAGTCAGAAAAACTAAGGGGTGTTGCTAAGGTGACAAATTTGGATGGAAAAGAAGGGATTTTAGAAAGGAAGGTAAAGAAAAACTGACAGAATCAGGAAATAACTTAGGATTTGAAGAAGAGATGATAAAAAAAAAGAAAGACAAGGAATCAAAAATCAGCTCCAAGGTTTTGGGTGCCTATTAGGTGCATAGTAGAGTTTGGTTGGGAAAGGGAGAAAAAAGATAAGGAAAAACTTACCCTTTCTTCTAAGAGAAAAGTTGAGCAACAAAGTAAGTGCTAAAGAACAGCAATTAAAAAAACAGTGCCTTCTGAGCTTACTTTATATTTGTTCATTTTGTTTAAAGTTTCCAGCACATCACTTTTGTAGTTAAGCAAATTTAACACCACTGGAAGATACCAGGTAGAATAGAAAATACGGATACAAATTACTAAATCATATCATTACATAATAAGTAGTACATTGTTTGTTCTGTGGGAGAAAGTGACTCAATGTGGTTTGTCCAGTACTTTTAAGCAATTAGCTTTTAAATGGGAAATGCAAATGGATAGTGTTTCATTTGCTTGTTCCTGAGGAACTAAATAGGAAATCCTTGGGAGACCTTGCTGAGTTTATACTGATGTTTAATTTAAATGTGCCTAAAAACAATAATTAATTTGTAAAACTTACAGTTTCAGGAAATTTCCAAATCCTTTCTAATGTATCTTTTCTTACAAACTTGAGACTTATATTTTAATAAAGATAATGTTCCTGCAAAAGCAAGGAAAGGTGCCATAATATAATTATTAAAAAGTAAATAAATGTGCTGGTTTAAACATATGCCCAGCCTTTGATAGAACCACCTACCAGAATACTAGTACTTTTCTATGAATGGGTATTTCAGACTGCATAATGCAGATTTGAGTTCTTGATGTGAATTAATTGTTCATACAACTTAATTGGATTCTGCACTATTTTTCTGTTGCACTAGTATACGATATTTATGTCACTGTATGAAGTGGCATATAGTACCGTGGTATATGTTAATGATCATAGGGCCTGGTTCATCCTGATCAGTCCCAGTTTTTGAAATCTCTTATTAAAGTCACTAAATACTCTGCAGAATAGTTTAAAAAAAAAAAAAAAGAGCAGAGAGAAACTGTGAGCTGGCACATAGGTGTTTCTCAGCGTCTTCTGGCCTCTGTAATAGAGACCAGTAGTCCCCTTTGGCCTTAAAACCCATGGAAAACATTCACACCATTCACCAGCCTTGTTGTCTTTTTCAGAGAATTATATTCTTTTGAGTCGAGGTTTTTCACTTGTTTGACATTTTCTTCTGAAATTATTTGATTGTCACTAAGTGCGTAATGACCCTTTCTTATGTTGAATCACTGATTCCTTGCGATATTCACTGCTTCATTTTGAATACAGTTTGCCTGAATGATAACACCTATCTATATAAGACCTACCACTGTCATAGAGTATTGTCTATCAGCTGCATCATTGTCATTCTCTTAATGTAAAGAGAATTCTATAAAAAAAACCCATTGTGCTAAATGATTATACTGGCTCCCTGTTCCTTTGTAGAGACCCAGGACTTATAAAATAATAACTTTATATGATGGGCTATTTCCCACTTCACTTGAAGAGGAAAAAATGCATCAAAGATGCGGTAAACTTTGAAGTACCAAAGGGCCACCCTGCAGCTAACAATTTCTATATGAATGGTGTGATTTGAGTCTCATTTGGAAAACACGCACGTGATGATGCAGAGTATGGATTTCTGGTAAAGAATATTTTATGCAGCACAAGAAAAGATGATATCAAACTTGCTAAAAGGAACTGGATGTCACATGACGTTACATACCTTGATAATACCTTGGTTTCCTGCTTGATGAGTAGCTCTAAAGAGCAGTATTTGCCAGTGATTTTAGGGGAACTCTGAGAGATCAAGAATTTTATAGGGGTCAGATGCCATGGCCACAGCTATTATTCTGATTTTGGGGAGGAAAGGAGTAGGGTTAAATGATCACTTCCCACCTCTGTGGAACCAGAAATTATCTGGAAGGGATTGTTTCATGGTTACATTGGCTTTTGGGCAGTCTGCCCCAGAAGAAACATGAAACGTTGTCATATACTCACAGGGTATGATTAGTGAACACATGATCTAAAATACTGAGCACGTACATGGCAAAAGCTCCTTTGTGGGGTTTCTTATTGCCACTTCTCTCCACGTATCACCTTCACCTTTGTCTTCTGCAAGCCAGCACTCTATGGGGAGACAAATCTCTTCATCAGAAAGAGGGACTACTCTTTCAAGTCTGACTTCCTCCAGGTACCAACTGGGATCATTTCCAGTGTTGTCGTGGCCAATGCGGATTTTGTATAGCTGCCCAAGATCTCTGAGGTTAACCTGTAATGACCAAAAAAAACAAAAACAAAAAACAACCCAACAGATTTTAATAACAAATTATAACATTGTCTTTTAGCAATAATTCTTACACTGGGCATGCAAGATAAATGTGCAGCTCACGTAACCTAGAGTAATAGGTTTTTTTAGAAAATGAAGCCTTAATATACAATGAATCCCAGAGCAATGAAGCAAAAGCATATGGAGTAGTCTGCAAGCGTAATTTTATCGACTTCAGTACCATATTATTTGAAGTGACTAAAGGGCTCAAACAATTCAGTCCGGGTTTAGATCTCTTGACAGAATCCAGTTTGTAGTATTATAATGTAAATCTTTCTTTCTAGACAAATACTTTAAGAAACAGAAGTATCTTCAGTCATTGCTGCATGAAATAATATATTTTGCAGTCCATACAGTTACCATCAGCAGAGACCTATTAACTATTCCTACCACTTATCAGTCTGCTATGGCCCACTTTGTCTTCTATTTTTATGTGCATTGGTGTCAGGGTTAACTGTTTCTGTAAGTGCTGATGCCACACTGCAGGAAATTTAAACAATAAAACATGACTATGTCACATTGAATACTGCAGCCCTGAAATAAGAGCCACTTTGTTTTGGGCTGCAGAAGTTTTTTTGAGCATAGCTGATGGCAGGAACCTAAGCACAAAAGCAGGGTTAACCACTTTCATTTTCAGTGATGTGTTTGAAAGCTCATGGTATTGGGAAAAAATTACAGATAAAAAAGGAACAAAAAAGGAGTTGTTTCTTTTACCACTATACCAATTCTGTTTAGCATCAAAACAAAAAGCAAACAAACAAAAAATGGGTTGACAAGCAGTTAACCCCAATATTGCCCAAATAGTCTGAATCACCAAAAATGGTGAACTAAGATTTGTGTTTGAGGGTCTGTTGGCTCAGTTCTGAAAGGTAATATTAATAAATCCACCCCAGAGTGAGAGTTTCCACTTCAATGTTTTTTGCTAAGGAAGACTACAAGGTAATGGTCCTTTTGTCTGTGGAGCTGGGAAGTGTCAGAGACACTAGACACATATCCCTTTCACTCTTTTGTTGAAATATTTTCCTAGGCCATGACACATCCTAGTGTAACACTGACATTCCTCGGCCATGAGGACCATCACAGAAGAGAGCCTTGCAGCCCTAGTTGATCACCATTTCCTTGCACCCCTGAGGCAAGCCTGGCACAATTCAGTCTCATGGGGTGATAACATGACACGTACGCTAGTGGTATAAACTCTGAATAGAGTCACACTTATGGCCAAAGCTGTAGGATTTCCTATATTAAAACAGTATGTTAAAGTAAGAGGTGCTAGCTTGAAGGTATGATTGTAACATTAATGCAATAAAACCACGGACATCAAAAATATGCTGCTAATACAGCAGAATTACAGCAGCAGACAAAAAGCCCTCTGAAACTAACCACAAATGTAGCCAGGACATAGGGTAAGTTGCCATAATAACCCAGTCACCCAAGCACAAAGCAGAGAGCTCTGCGGTGGTCAAATGACTGCTAAGGTTGCCTTGCAAATAAATATAACAATATATTAGAACTCTCACCCTTTATTGTGAACTGAATAAAGTATACTGTTGGTGAACAACAAAGGTGGTACTCTCCTGAGACCTAGGCACCGCCTGCTATTTGTGGTGCAGAAGTGTTAAAGGGCAATTTCGTAAATAAAACATTGAAACCTTGTGACCTCATGCCCATGATTAAATTCTGGCATAAGCCCTGTTGAAAGAGGAGTGTCAGAGCCATCTTTGCATACAGTATTCATTATCATGACCATCAGTCAGGACCAAGAAACCATCAAAGAGTCTCTTTTGTCTTCTGAAACATCTGATCAGTCCTTTGGCTGTGAAGCAAAGTAAAACATTATCAATAAAATAAATCCTGTGTATCAGTAATGGGTATTATGTGAGTTGGTTGAAATGTGAAGCCATAACTTTCTTAATTATATTAATTTCATTTGTCATATTTTGCTAAAGTGCATTTTTTTAGAAGGAACTCTAAGATAGGAAATATGATTCCAGGTAAACCTACGAAGGGTTTCAATATTGTAGCTGATGTTTGGTACAACTGAAGAGAAGAGCTCACAAAAATAAGCAGAGGTTGGATAGCTGATCAAGAAAGAAAAAAAAAAAAAGGAGACGGAAATGATGAAACCCGTTCATCACCACGCAGGGACTTCCTGTTACTGGATAAGCAACACACCGATCCATCAAATCTAATCAAATGGAGTTTCAAGAAAAATCAGTATAGAAGAGGAAGCCCTGTCAAGACTGTTAGGTTTCTCCAGGAGATGCTCCTAGTTGCAAGCTGTTCAATTAGATTCACTAAAGTCCTGTTTAGCATCTCTAAACATTCCTGTGTTTGTGTCTTTCTATAATTCCTAACATTCACACTCTAAAAGAGTGCAAACTATAACAAAATCAAGGAAGTTATGCGCATGTGCTAAGTAGGAATTTGCCCAAAGTGTCAAGTTAAATGTATTTGCTTGCTTTCAGCTACACGGAGGAAGAGTGTAAAGCATTCCTGTCTACTAGACTCACAAATTATGAGGTTTTTGGAATGGTAAGCTATGCAGGACATATACTTAATGGCATATTTCTGAGACTGAAAGGTCTCAAAAATAATTAAAAACACAGAACACTGCCAAACCAATAACATATTTAATAATACTTCTGTTTCTGACTAACCATTTATGAGTGTTCTTAGGGAAAAAAAATCATGTTTATTCTTGGGTAGAAATTAAGGCAAGAACATTAATGGCAGAGAGCAAATCAGCTGTATATGATGTTCTGGAAGACATATAACACAATTATAAATTTAATTTGAGCTCCTGTTGTAGTTTTGGGGGTTGGAACAATTCATCTTGCTGTCACATCAGATATCACATTAGTGTCTCAGTGGTATTGACTTGCTAACATGTTACTTTTTGCCAATCGGAATCCTGTCAAATGTATGTCAAATTTTGCTCTTGCAGTGAAATGCAGATGAAAATACTCTCATAACATGGTAAAGCTAATGATATTCTTTTGCCGACATAAACACTGTGTCTTGAGGTTGCTCCTCATTTCCAGTATTGACTAAATCGCCTTGAACTTCTGCATGATTTGAACACAATCTGGCATTTATAAATCTACTTTCACAGCCAGAACATTCTGTAAAAAGTTGTAGAGTAAATTTGACTTTGCTGCCCTCCTAAACAACATGCTTACAAAAACCTTAGTCCAGCTGTTCTCTATTACGGCACCATGGCTGCAAAAGTAATATACAATTTCATATGGAAACAGTCTTTCTGACAGAACTGCAATAAATGGCCATGCAAAAAAGAAAGGATGGGTCCCAGGACTAAAGCACCATTCTGGAAATCAGGCAACTAGATTCTATTCCTGGATCTGCTTTAGGTTTCCTGAGAAACATTACATAATTCACAAGCCCTCTTTGCTTCACTTTCTTAACTATGCAACAAGGACAACACATACATGTCTCTCACAGGGACACTGTAAAGCTCTCCTCATAAATTTTGAGATCCTCAGAAGAAGACACAAATCCAAAATTCTGTATTTTTTCTAAAAATTTCTGTTCATTTTGGGTTAGTTGCTATTTTTCCATAACTCAATTGACAGATCAAAAATTATCAGTTGTAATTCTCCCAGCAACCTTTGTAAAGCTAGTGGTTTTGCTCAAGGATAATGTGATGTCACTTACAGTTATCTAGCCTCTCATATAACCATGCAATTTCTGTTGCCACTAGCAGAAGTTGTTCAGACAGAATAAGGGAAGAATAGACACAAACTGCTCAGCAAATATGTTGTAAATCTACTGAAGAAAGTGGTCAATATAATAAAGACATTCCTCCACTACACTGTAATTGGATGTTGCAGGTGCTCAAACTTCCTAAATGACAAGGAGACACAGAGATGGAAGACTGATGTGTTTTGGGATAGGTCTACACTGCCCCGAACAAACTGTACGCCTGAGTTAGTACAGACTGGCCAGTCCTGCTTCTCGAGGCACACAGCTGCTGGTGGGCACTGAACAGCAGTGTTGCAGCAAAAGCAGCAGCTTGAGGCTAAACTTTGCTGGCCTCTGCAAGACAGCATTGACAAAATCATCAGACATCTAATCCTCAGCCAAAGCTCATGGTCAAAGCGTTGTAGAAGTTCAAATGTCTCTTTACTAAAAATGTTAAAAATTGGTTTGCAAAGTTCCTTTCTCCCTGTAAATTCTTCAGCTTGATAGGGTAGAATTTGGACATGGATGGAAATTCAAAAATGTAAAATTTAAGAGGTAACAGTCTGGGGGTATGAAGCTGCCATTCTGATGTGGCTTACATCAGCCATGTATAGAACATAAGTAAGACCAAACTGCTGCAGAGGTAATAAACCACAGCATGGAAAGATATCTCATTGATGTAAAGGAATACAGATATCACAAACATCAGATATACTGATCTTCTTAGGGATTGCCCGTTAGAGAGGTCTTCTGACAAATGCCAACCTCACACTCTTCCTAACAAAAAGTTTAACAAAACTCTTGAATCATCATTTCCAGTTCACTTGTTGGTTGACTGTGAAACTCCTTGTGATGCACCAACCAATTTGCATCAAATTCTGTGATAAGCTCTAAAGCGGATGGACCTCATACAGACCTTGCTTATGTGAGAGATTGCCAGCACTTATTAACTTTGATAGTAGTAATTCTGTTCTCTTGTAGTACTTTCCTTCACTACTACAGGCAATATCAACATTCATATCTTATATTATCAGTACCAACACATATTATTGTAAAAACTCTATCGTTTTCAAAAGGGCCACATTTTCAAACAGAGGTAGCTTTGCCTCAGCCATACCCCTATTCTAAATGTTTGCAAGCAGTTAAACAAGATTAGCCTGCTAATCAATACTATATACTTTACTCGTTGCTACTATTTATTTTTTGTACAAGCATAGGACTAAATTCTCTTATTAACAAAGGCAATGGGAACAGTTTCATTAAACCGTGCATTAGAAAACTTGGCCTTACTTTTTGAAATTGAAGCTTAACAAATCTCATATTTTACAACTTGTCTCTGGGCATAAATTGAAATCCAGGTTTATCAGCAAGAAGTTCTTCCTACAGAGGATGCAAGGACTGAATTTTAATTCCGTTTCTAATGAGCTACGCAAATACTCTTTTCAGTCCCTAGTGCACCTATGTCATTTTGAGTGAAGTCAGTATAACCTTTTGTTGTGGTTTGGGCCAGACTGGCCACTGAAACGAACAACAGATGCTCTCCCCACCTTCTCCATGCAGAGAAGGGAGAGCATCTCCCTTCAGGGAGAGAAGGATGAGAGACAAAGAGACTTATGAGTTTAAAAGAAACTGAACAACTTTAACGAAATATTAATAATAAAATAATAAAAAGAAAATATAATAATATCAAAAAAAGAAAATAATGAAACATATACAATATATATAAAATCATATCAAGCTCCCAGGATGACAATCATGTCACCGGCAGGCACTGGGAAAGTCCCAGACTGGACTCAGTGATGAACAGGAACTGGATTCCGGATCTGGATTCAGGAACGCATGCACCAGGATTAAAGGCAGACGAACAGACAGTCCTCCTTGGACGCNTCACCTGTCCTGTCCGCTCCTCCCCGCAGGTGCGACCCCTCTACACTTTTCTGCTGCGAACCCTCCAACGGGGCAAGTAACAAAGTGAGCTGCCCTTGGCTGTTATAGCAATAACTATAAGCAAGAGCCTCTCTGCATACCATGCCTTGGTATTAACACAAGTGCCAGGCCTTATCTATGCTAGCAGAGGACAGTGTCTGACAAATGCGCCATTAATTTCATCTCTGAAATTCATTTAGTTAGAAGAAGATTAGTTGAAAAGTAAAATTACTGAAAAATGGTTCTGTTTTACCTCAAATCAGGACACCTCTTTTCATGTACTTGAGATGTTTAATTAAGTGAAAAGTGAAGTAAGAGTTCCTTGGCTTAAGAGACTGATCTGTGGAAAGATACTTCAATAAAAGCATGGAAAGAATATATGTAATGACTCCATTTCTCTTTTCTATACTGGAATAAGCAAAATAATGTCACTGTACTCCTGTTGTACAGAAAAGATCCTGCAATCTCTTTGAAATAATCTCAGGCTAGCATGAAAATCATTTGGATAAGTCAGTACTCCAGAAGCAGCTACACTAAAATCCCAATGTTTAACACATATTCAAGAGGCTATGCTTGACAGACAGTTATTAATTTCATGTAAGGTCACCTCATTAACAGAATTTCAGAGAGATCATGCGCAAAATGAAAGAAAGAAAAAGAAAGAGAAATCATTGGCTGCATTAGTTTAACTTCTACGGCATCTGCATATAATAGAAATCTTTGGAATTAGAAGATATTTTTAAATTGTGAGCACACATCTGGTAAATGTTGCCAAAAATATCATAACTAATGGGCCAGTAAAGTACCCAGGGTCCACTCATGGCGCTTGTATTTTCCAGATGTCTGAATTCAGCCACTTTGTTAATTGTGGCCAAAAAACTTGGCACAGTTACACACTAAGTCAAGAATTAGAATGTGCCACAAGTGCTCACACAGAAACTTAACAGTCGAAAAAGGTGGACATAGACATATAAGGAGTAGGATTAAAGACCACACAAAAGGAAACATCAGATTGTTGTTAGCTGCTAAACTAATGGTACCAACAGACAGCTTGTTTATTCCAACCTCAAGTACAATAAACGGGAAAATGTTTTAAGAATAGCATTAAAGCTCTGGAAGAACTTTCATTTTTTACTGTGTGGGTAATTAAATTGTGCCAACACCAAGTATTTACCGGATCAGGGTGTCAGTTTTTGAAAGTAAGCACAAAACTCCCATATTAGGAGAATGTAGCCACTTATGTATCTGAAGTTTTTCTGAGTGATCTGCCCTTTTCCAAGTCAGGAGTATTGTACTGGATTTGAAACTTTCCATGGTGCTTAGGTGGGGAGTTAAACCACTGCCTACCAGAGGATGTTAACTGGAATACAGCCTAGCATTGGCTGTAAGAAAGCTCAACAAAGGTCAGGCCATGTAAGAAAACTTAAGCTTTACTTAACCTTCATCACATGCATGCACATCATGCTAACCGAATGATGCTGTGGTTGGACAAGTGCACCTTATGCATGGAGAAGTGATGCATGATAAGAAAGATTATGCTGGTGGGCACAAAATAGTGCTTCAAAGAGTCTGAAGACACATGAAGATTCATTTAAGAAAAGGTACAGAGTAGTCACCTGTGGTGGGTTGACCTTGGTTAGACGCCAGGTGCCCATGAAGCCGGTCTACTGCTCCCCTCCTCAGCAGGACAGCAGGGGCAGAAAATAAGATGGAAAAAAACTCCTGGGTCAAAATAAAGGGAGTTTAATACAGCAAAAGCAAAGGCCACGTGTGGAAGCAAAGGAAGGCAAAAGATTTATTCTCTACTTCCCATCAGCAGGTGATGTCCAGCCACTTCCGGGAAGCAGGGCTTCAATATGCGTAGCGTTTACTCCAGAAGCCAAAAGTCATAATAACGAATGCCCCACACCCCTCCTTTCTCTTACCTTTTACTGCTGGTGCGGGGGGAATGTTGGAGAGACAGCCTCGATGCTGTGCAAGCACTCCTCAGCAGTAGCCAAAACACTGGTGTGTTATCAACACCTTTCTAGCTACCAATACAAAGCACAGCACTATGAGGCTGCTATGGGGAAAACTAACTCCATCTCAGCCAGATCCAATACATCACCTCAGTCCATAATCTAGGAGTAGGACTGGACCTCTGATTTACTCTCCTTTGGATTCTATAATGACCTGACAGACTATGAACCAGACTCTGCAATATATGTCTGTCATCTCCTGGCGGATTTACAGCAATATTAATTACTCGGGCATGAAGTCATCAGCTCTGAAAAAAAAAAAATTACATCTAACGGTGTCTTCTCTCAACAATGTAGCCTACTGTGAGCACATCAGACTTCAACTTTCTACAGTGTCTTCCTAGGGACTAAAGGAATTTTTTTATGTCTTCCTGACATAAAGAAGGTCAACAGCCTTCCGGGCTGCAGTAGGAAGAGTGTTGCCAGCAGGTCTATGGATGTGGTTATTTCCCTCTGCTCAGCCCTGATGACACATCAGGAGTGTGATGAGACACATCGGGAGTGCTGTGTCCAATTCTGGGGTCCCCAGTACAAGAGCCATGAAAATACTGGAAAGAACCCAGTGAAAGGTCAGATAAATTAACCTCATCTTGTTTAGAATAACCCCTGTACTGTATAAAATGTCTATTCTCTTCATAGAGCTGTACCAAGCCCAAACAAAAAAAAATATTGTTAAGGGCAAGAGTGAGAGAATAAGCCACATGGTAGTCACACCACTCACTTCTGAAAACTGCTCAGATATTGAGATGATGGGAGGCATAAGAATGTGAAAGGACTAGAAAATGGCTGAAGGGAAGGCAAGGCAGGAACACGGACAAGCAAAGGCAGAAACTGAATTTGGGGACTTGACATGGGAAGGTGGAGGAGCTCCTAGCAGGGAAACCTTTAACTAAGGAAACCAGTGTCACAGAGTCTCAGAAACAACCACCTGAAGCCTACCAGGGGGCTACACTGTCAGTGTAACCTGGGAGAGAGGAGTGACTCAAGAGACACAAAAAGGAATTTTTAATATGTATTCATCTTAGACTTGGGTTGCCATGAGGTAGAAAAAAAAGAAATTTTATACATATGTGACTGAAAGATTAAACCTGAAATTGAGTATGTAAAGTTGTCTCAAGAAACTACCTTAAAAGGGAGAAACATATATACGTGTGTATATATATATACACTCCATACTGCAGTACTCCATACTGCAGAATTACTGAACAAGTAGCACTGTGTTCACCCACCCTCATTTCCTGAAGTTGAAATGAATCGTGTTTTTCTCCAAGACTGTGAGCTCTTTACTATCATTCTATGCTGTTTTCTTGGAACAAGCTAAATTTTGCTTGATGCACAGCCTGTAGCTGATGGAGATCGTTTTACATACTTCTCCCTTTTATCTCAGTAAGGAGTAAGGTTCATGTTATTATCATACACGTTTCGTAGAGAGAGGGACAGCTTCAAGTGGAGTTAAAGCCAGCAGCATGACTGTTTTATGCTGCCTTAAGAGTATCTGACTAAAGCCTGAGTTCCTCTAAGTTTTATTCAACTGTTTCTGGACCTAAATGGTCATTATGGCAAACAGGGACAACTGGAAAAAAGCAGGACACAATGTATGCCCAGCTTTCAGGCACTGGCAATCCCATAGTTAAGAGAGCAGATAGCTGCATTAGTGCTTGCGGTCACTTTTGCAATCTTCCCACTTGGGAAGAATTCTCACTGAGCTCATTACAGGCTCTTTTATTGTAACAATGGGAGAAAAAGCATGAAAATGGATTTTTTTCAACCTATTTTTATAACATTTGGTTTTCTCCCCACTGCTTCTCATTTTACTTTAGAAATCTCAGTTTTGACAGAATGAATATGATCCAGGGTTCAGGAATAAAAGACACACAATGAAACACGACAGATTCTTACAGTGTGTAGGGCCAAATCTAAAGGAAGGAGTGTCAATTATTAACACATAGATTATTTAAAACTGATGATAATTTTATTTAAACAGGAGGAAACCAAAATGAAAAACAACAAATAAACTTCTAAGTATAAAGCCTCCGTGCGATGCAACACAGCATAAGGTGCACCTGATGAACACAATTCTTTACAAACAAGGTACATGTAACTGGAAGGAAAAAGATTGGTTTTAACACTGTAACAACCTCATCACAGGAACGCTCTTTATTAAGTTTTATGATTAAGTATCTCTGCAAGTATTAGTAGGAGCCCTGCTTGTCTTCTCTCTCTATTACTCTCTGGCATTTTGCCCTAATAGACTATGACAGTGTTTAAAGGACTGTTTATATAGATGAAGAAACTTTAAAAATGGATATGGCACCAGCTTTACAAGTTAGAGAAATGGGCTCATGCAGCAAAATTCACACCAGTGATGGATTCTAGTTTCCAGTTCTCCTAAAATATCATGTACATTCCATGTCCAATGCTTGCAAACATGAAACAACTATATTCCTTACAAAGATAGCCACCAACTACAAAACATAACATAAAGTGAAGATTTTGTAGATTTCTTAGACAAAAATCCAGCAATATTAATAGCTTAACAAAGTGTTGTTTAAGATAAACTTGACAACGTGTTGAGATCAGTAAGACCAACACTGCCCTAAAGAGATTACAGAACTGATAATGAAGCAAACTTACAAAGCAAAGCATGGAAGAATTCGTGTTAAGGAGGTGCTAGGTCTTGCCACTCTCACTAAGGCTACCATACAATATTTTGAAAGCAGATCTATTGAACAAGTCAGTGCTTTTACTGACTTCATTATTACTAGAATAGCAGAACTTGTACCTGAAGGTATGGAATTATTCTGTATTGAAGTAATAAAAATTGAGAGATTGTAGCTGGCTTTTACAGAAGATAATAGGCTTCCAGTCTTCTGCTTAGTTTTCTTTCAAACAGAAGGGAATATTTGGCACAACCAAACATTAAAAGAAAACTTATAAAAAGAATTTCTTTATCAAACAGTGTGTACACTCTTAAGAGATAGTTTGTCATGTTTCAAAGAATGATGATGCACAATACAGGGCTCTGGAGAATATCATTTACAATGTAATTAAAGCTTCAGTGTCTTGAGCAACTCAACATACTGCCAAAATCACTATTTTTGAAATACTGAGAAATACTCAGGGACTGTGATGACACCAGAGGAAAATGCAGGCAACAGATCACAGTTCCGATGAAAGCTGTAACTTATGGTAGATTGATATCCCTCTATTGGAGGAGGAATGACTCTCAACAGAAAAATCATGCCCTAAAAACTATGCCTGAATAGTAACAGGAGCAGAAAACCATAGCCTAGAAGTAGTTTCTCTGAACACACAGGAAAAATTACAGAGCAGAAAGGGAAATCCATCAAATTTAAATTCCTTTTCTTTCCCATTCCCATATTGTTCATCCCTGAATTTCCCATCTGGTTGGAAAAATTGCTAGTCTACAAGGGCAAATGTAGTGCAGTTTACACACAACTTTCTTGTGAGAACCTAGAACCCAAGACTCCAGTCAGAAACAAGAACTCTCCCCATCACACAACTGTAAATTGCCTTCAGTGAATTTCAGGTGCTACCATCATATGGAAATCTCCAAGGGCAGCAGCCTTGTTATGTTCTACCCCTGTTACACTGAAGGTCGACCGGTTTTTAATCTGATTTACACAAACCTTAATCAGAGGTAGCCAAACTTAATGAAGTTACACCAGCTGTATACAGCAATGCAAGCAACATCAAAATCAGGTTCTAGATGAGCAACAAAAACTCAGGAGTATATAAAGGACCACCATTTGATTTACTCAAGTTTTTATAACTTTCTTTTTTCATTATTTTTCATTAATTTTTAATATTCATTATTTACTTTTAATTATCGAAGTTACTATGTAGTTAACTGTACTTTATATCAGACTACTATTCTTGATTTTTATTAAGAAAATAGAGTAGAGTTTTGCCTCATTCTCTTTTTGTGGGCCATTTCTCTGTCATTTCTTATGAGTATATCTGTGACCAAAGGGATTTTGAAATGAGATGGTATTTTGATTGGTTTTGTGGGACATGACTGTGCTTTATTTTTTCCATTATGTTATGCTGAATTCTTGCAGCTGAACTCTTTCTTAAAAAAAAATTGAGGTTACCTGGAGTTTAAAGAGCCTTCAAATATGCAGCACATCTCTACACAAAGACTGCAAATGTTGGCCCATTTAGCCAAGGTTTTCCCCATTGTACTTAACAGATTAGCCTAGTGTAACAGAAAGCAATAGGGGCTATCCAATTTTTATGCAACTCAATAGTTTTTAGCAATATTGATGCTATTACATGGGGCTCTTAATGTTGGATGACTGCAGAGTTACAAAGCGCTGAAATAATTGGAGAACATAGCTTTCTTTTGGATTAACAAAAACTGAGCTACCTTAATAAATTGAGACATTCAGGCGGGAAAATGTGGGAAAATGGAGCAAAATTACTTTATCTGTTATTTTCTTTCTCTCGCTATTGATCATCATTGACTGTCAATTAAAAAAGTGGTTTTGAGAAATAATGGATCGACAGTAATCTGGCCAACCTTGAAGCTTTGATGGTGTGGTTAGAATTCAGGGAGAAGTCTCCTCAAAACCTCTGAAGTTTAAAGGTCTCCTTACACAAATTTTTAAGTTCAGTTACACAATTAGATTTCGTAAAAGGTTTAGGTGGTACTCCTCAGTCCATATTCATCCCACTTAAAAAGCACCAAAATGTTGTGCCTAGCCTCCAAGCCTCTTCCAAGCTTTCAGTTGTATTTCACCAAAGAAAAATATCAGGCATAACGACCTAGGTATGCTGTAAAAGACCTAAGCCTGAGTGCTAGTAGGGATAGCAACAGATCATCAGAGCTCCTGGACCAAGTATCAGGTCTTGCTCTGATGCTGGGAGGGTAAAAACGATGCTTTAAGAAACCTACTGTTCCTTCCAAAGAGAAAGAAAACAAAAAATTTTCTGGGTACATCCTTCAATGAACTGAATAAAAGAGTAAGAGCTTGCTGTCAGACAGCATTAATCAGCTGAATAAATATCCAAGATGATCATCTAGCCAGAATGATTTGAAAAGGAACACTTAAATTTAGTCTTCAAATAAACACTGATTTCACCTTTCTGTTTTTATATGAGATAATCTTAAACCAGCATCATCTGCAAACTTTAGCCAAGTTACTTTCAACTTAAATAAATGTAAGGGAAAGATCACCATTAACTTGCCTCTGCAAGAACTTATATATTTACACTTCAAGCTGGAAAATAAAAATTTTAAAAATCAGGGAAACTTCCTATCCCATCTGTCACTGATTCTCCATCATCTGTTTATTACGCATAAATTATTTCAACCTAAATGGCATATCGCAGATTTAATGATTGCAAGAGGTACAGCCCTGAGGAACTACAGGAACTAGAGGAAATTGTAGGAATTATAGGAACTCAGAGAAGCCCTAGGAAACGTCATGCTTCTGAAGCACCTCTCAGAGGTATCTCTGAAGAAGAGACCAATTTCCCCATTTTCTTGGAGAAGTAGGACATTACTAGTCTGAATCACCTGAGTTAACCTACCCGGTGTGATTTGACTCTAGTCCCTAGCCATCCCCCATTCCTTCTTACTTTCTCCAAGAAAAGGTTCGCACAACAGCGTCCTTCAGTGGAAGCCTGAGGAAGCCCATGGAAGAATTTACAGTGGACGCTTCCAAAGATGGATATGCAACACAAGCCATAACCAGGACTATCTTATTACATCAACACAAAGAACAGGCAAATCAAGTTTTTTCTACCTCTGCAAATGAACAACATCTAGTTAAAACTAGCGCATCGAGCAGATGCAGGTATGAAGCAGATTCTGAGATGTATGTCTGCTTGATGCAGTTCTGAATACATTTACTGATTCAAATCTTATTATCATAATAGTCAGCCACTCCCTCAGAAATACTTAATAATCCTTACATATTGCTTTGAGTCCTTTTTATTACCGCTATTATCCAGTTTTGAGAAAAGCTATTTTGCATATGTTTTGAATTCTCCAGTGTTTATATAACAGCCATACTATACCTTAAATGTATCTTCACTGTTGGGATTAAACAGCTGGTGTTTCCCAGATCCCAGAGTAATAGGACCAGAAGCTTTGTTTTCTCCATAAGCATAAAGGGATACTGTTGCTGTTGTGCCAGCTGTTTCAAAATCCCCAGTGACTACAGTAATCTTCCAGTCTCCTTCTGTAAAGTAAAAAATAAAATCAAAATGCTTTTATACCTGTTACTGATACTATACTGATATATACATAACTGTAGCAAGTTATTTGAAAGATACAAATAAAAGCATAATTTAGCCCAGGGACTGTAACTGCTATGCACCTAAAAGGTAATGATGCTGAGAGAGGCGACAGAAGATTGGCTAAATGCTACATCATTCAAACTCATCTTGGGCAAGTTGTGTAACTTTAAAGATTTAGGAGGTTTGCAGCATACTAAAGCTGGAAATATGAACACAGAGCCTAGTGAGATTTCTAGCGAGATTTCTAGCAAGATTTCTAGTGATAACGCTGTGGGTCATCACAGAAAAAGCCCGACCTCCAGAATTTGGATTATGACAACACATATAACTCAGAAATGCAACAGGAAAAAGTATCAAAGTATTAAGTAAAATTTCCTCTCATTTTATGTTGATGTGACACATCAACAAGAGCTCTGTTTGCCTAGATGGAGGCATGACATTGAGATTAGCATGAAAAAAGAGATTTTGGAGAAAATTCTGACACTAGAAAAGGACTCTTTAGAAAATAATTTTTTATAAAGCTTCCCTGATACTAAAATGTCATCTCTGCTCCCATACAATGCACACAAGTTATTTCAATATCTGAAAGCAGCTTAATATAAATCGTGTTTAAAAGAAGAACAATTCATAATTGGAAAATGCATTTCTACATCTGAAAAGCGGGGATTGCAACGCTCTCCACCCCTCTTTTGATTGCAGTTTTTGCCTGTATGAAACAAGTTCCACTTAGTGACTTAAATTCATTCTGTGGAACACAAACAACAAATGAAATACCAGCCCACATTCATCTTATAAATAAATGACACAGTGTACACTGCAATTTTATTAATAGAAAGCTGTCTGGTAATGACTGCATGAATTAAATCTGTTGTCTGACAGCAGTATTTACCTTGGGCCAGCCCCATTATCCCTCAGTAATTTGCCCCACAAAGACTGAACTGGAGCAGGAAGTTTGATCTCCTCTTTTCCAAATTTCTGAGGTCTGGCTGATGCCTGGTTTTGGAAGGAGTTAGAGTTTTAAATACACATAAATACACAGCCGGGAATTCAGAAAACAGCAACAGCTCATTTGGTCTGATCAATCAAACCTGGCCAGCAGGTTGAGGGAAGTGATTCTCCCCCTCTGCTCCACTCTGGTGAGACCCCACCTGGAGTACTGCGTCCAGTTCTGGGAACCCCAGCACAAGAAAGACATGGACCTGTTAGAGTGGAGGGCCATGAAAATGATCAGAGGGCTGGAGCACCTCTCCTGTGAAGAAAGGTGGTTGTTCAGCCTGGAGAACAGAAGGTTCCAGGGAGACCTTATTGCGGCCTTTCAGTATATAAAGGGGACTTATAAGAAAGACAAAAACTTTTTATCAAAGCCTGCAGTGACAGGACAAGGGGGAATAGTTTTAAACTGAAAGAAGGTAGGTTTAGATAGGACATAAGGAAGACATTTTTTACAATAAGTGTGGTAAGACACTGGAACAGGTTGTCCAGAGAAGTTGTGGATGCTCCATCCCTGGAAGTGTTCAAGGTCAGGCTGGATGGGGCTTTGAGCAACCTGGTCTAGTGAAAGATGTCCCTGTCTATGGGGTGGGGTGGACCCAATGCCCCAAACAAGAGGCTATTTGGTGCATATGTTTTTGGCTACCTAACTCCGATTGAGACATTTGCAACAAATCCACCTTGCATTTCCATGAAACAAGTCTGTTTTGACAGAGGGTAAGTTTTGTCAATGACAAAGCAGACCAGCTCTTCTGGACACCACAAAGACATTTCTCTAACAGGGTCAGAATAAGAGTGCTGCGAACAAAACATTCACTGCAAGACCAAGTCCATCTCCACTGAAGATAAGCCAGTTGGATATACACTTAGGTTGCTCCTGCTCTTTGTCATCTTTTCTTAGGTTTATGGGGCAATTTTTATCTGCTGCAACTTTTATCGTATAACCAGACAAGCACAGCTTAAATGACACAGCATAGAGATCCAGTTGTAGGTGCACAAAGGACTAAGCAGACTGATTTGAACCACGTAAAGGAGGATCTCTAAGTGCAGGCCTTGTGGAAGTGAGGCATGCAGAACAGCTAAGGCACAAAGAGTGATGAGCAGAACGCCTGCTGAAAAAGACATAGAAAGGAAGAAGGGCAAAGATACTTGCGATTCAAAATAAAGCTTATAATAGAATGGGATTTGAATATAATTTGCAGAATAACTACATTAACTACTTGCCATAGGGACACTATTTAAGACAAGGTATTGGGGTCTTCATAGATATCTTGATTGATATAATAAATTATGAATAAACATTTTCAAACTTTCTCCCAACAGCTTCTAAATTATTGTGCAACCTACAGCACGAAGCACTTGTCACAGCTGAGAAAATGTTATGTGTTATTAAGACATGTAATTTAATCTGTGCTGGTTGCAAGAACAGAAAAGTCAAGCTGAACAAATGTGAAATCACAGGTAAAGCAGAAAATGGAAAACTAATAATGAGAGCAAAACTATATATAGCCCAGGAGAAAGAGTCATTGTTTAAAATGTTAACTAAAAAAAAAATAATTGAAATTAAGATAGATTACCAATAAGTATTAGAAAAATATGAATTTTCAAGCAAACAGAGAAAATTAACATTATGGAAAGAAAAATGACTGAATTAAAAAAAAAGCATAAATAGAGCGATTTATTGTTTAAATTAAAATGTGAAGTTCAGAGTTTATTAAAATATTCAAATAGTGTGCTGCAATTAATATTTTAAAACAAATACAAATGCCCACAAATGTGTAAAGCAATTAGTTCTGAAACAGAAACAGTCTTCATTAAAGACAGAAGACTAGAGCAGGATTTACCATTCGCTTCTTGCATTTTCAGCTGTTGATTTATTTGAAATTCTGCCAAAAAAAAAAAAAAAAGCAGTTAATAAGGGATCTAGCCTGTAACATTAAAGAAATGGTTTGAAAAAAGGGATGAAAAAGACATTCTGTGATTCTGGCCAATACAAGAAAACTTTCCTTCTTGTTCATTTCCTCATTACTTTCTCACTACCACCTATACCCATTATACAATGCAAACAAAGTGTATTGTCACAGAAATATAACAAAGGAAGCTGCAAAATTGTTAACTCTGATAATTAAAGTGTAAATTCAGATCAGATTTCTTCAGAGGAAAAAATTACAACTTACTGATCTTACTTCCATAAAGTTAAAATAAACCTTACCTTGTGGGTACAGCTCAATTTCTGAATGAATTACACCTTGGGACATAAATGGAAGCCACCTAAGAATAAGAAAGAAAATAAGGAAGCAGGTAGAAATCTATTTTTGGTCCACCATATTACCATATAACTGAAAGATCCACATCTTATTTTCATACTGAATACATAGCACAGCAAAGGGTGTCTACCTCTAAAATTTTAGTATTTGATTTGATAGATGTTATTTGACCCAAAAAAAGAATATTTTTGTGCAAACATAAGAGCTGTGTAAGTATAAAATATTCCTGTGTCAGATTAAGAGACTCGTGTGGCATGACTGTACTTATTTGTATAGCTAAACAGAAGAATATGGCACAGAACATTTTTTCAATACTATGGATTGAGTGCTAAGTATAATTTGTATGTATCTATTGCAGTATTTCTTAAAATGAAAGTTCAGTGATGGAACCAAATATTGCCCTTCCTCATTCCTCCTATAAATTGAGGACAGATAGATGAGTCTGCAAAAGTACAAATGAAGGCAAATATTGGTTGGGTTTCTTAGTCATGTTACTCTAGGCTACGGATAATTTTGAAACCTTTTCATTCAGAACATGAATTACCAGGTCTTTTAGTTTCCTCCTGCTTGGTAAAAAATCGGCTCATTTTCTACAGTAAAAAATAAAAAATCAGCAAGCTTCTGGGCTGTTTGCTTTTATTTACTTGGTCCACTGCCATGGACTCTCCAGGAATGACGTAAACCACTCAGTCTCCTATGAAGCCTGTTGGGAAACTGGGCAGGATTAGTCCAGAGCAACTTTTCAAGGTTCCTTATTTTTTGTCTTGAAAACATTAACAGGCCAATTCATATAAGGTCTAGTCCTTAAGAAATTTTGTCTTACTAGACAACTACTTATTTGTATCACTTTTGCTAAAACCTGACCACACAGGTATCTTCTGCAATCCTAAAAGCCAAAACATTTCCGTTTGTAACTAACGAATAGTGTGTAATTGAAATCCAGTGAGAACTGTGGGATATTCAGAAACTAATATCAGATTTTTAATTCAGATAAAATGCTGATGCTTCCTTAGCTAAATGAGAAGAAATGCAGCGTTTTTTTTAATATCCTGGATCGTAAAACGAAGCTGGGAGGCTGAAGATTAATAAAGTAGAGAGATTTCTGAAGAACAAAAACTTCCCCCCTCCTTGAATAGAGCACAGTGTTTCAGCTTTACATTTTGACCAACATGGAAGCTACCCCTGACCCCCACCACTGACCTATTTCAACCCTTTTTCAGTGGCCGTGTTTCCTTGTAGAAAAGTTATGAATGAAAAAAACCCACTCTCTGTTTCTTCTTGACAGTGTCTGTCACTGAATAACTTTTGCTGATCAACATCTAGTGTTAATTATCATTGAATTGATACAGCAAAGTGCCCTGACATGCATTGACCCTAAGCCGTGTTACCCACTGGAGGATGGCTATGACAGAGAGTTGACTTTTCATGACTGATGTAGGCAGCTGGCCTGATTTCTCCATGGAACTTTCTGTTAGGAAATTTCACCTATATTTTATTAGAAAGGTAGCAACCACAGCTAGCAACAACAGCTGATCTGCATCCAAATCTACACCAGAGAAATTCTCAGTCTTATCCTTCTATTTAAAGACATGTTGCTGATTGAAGAAAGATCTCAGTTTTAGCGAGTTTTATAAAGGCGAGAGAGCACCTTTATTCCTGTTTTTGAG
>RSEF01000002.1:122014021-122037475 GCA_003993805.1 Himantopus leucocephalus | reverse complement strand
CAAGCCAAACAGAACAACCAGCAATTCAAAAACAATAATCCCTCACCTCCAGCAGATAGATACCCAACTAGTCCCCGAGGAACGACTACTTTGGAAAAACTCCTCTTCAGTTTTATTGCTGAGCATGACCATATATGGTATGGAGTATCTCTTCGGGCAGCTGTTGGGGTCAGCTGTCCTGGCTGTGTCCCCTCCCAGCCCCTTGCCATCGTCCCCCCCACGTACTCTCTGGGAGTGCAGAGTGAGAAACAGAGACGGACTCAGCGCCACGCAAGTACTGCTCAGCAACGGCTAAAACATCGGTGTGTTACCAACACTGCATTGGTCACCAGGAGAAAACACAGCACCAGACAGACTGCTATGAAGAAAATTAAGTTCATCCCCGTCAAGACCAGTCACTAAACAAAATAAAGCAATACCTACGACAGAAACTTGCCATATTGATCTGGCTGTGTTTTGTTGCTAGCGTTAAAATACAAGTTTGAAGACAAAGTAAAAACCAGTTTTGCATCCTGGAAACTTGCTTCTTAATAAACTTCTATGAGCAACAAATACCACATCCTGCTGAAACATCGCTGAAGCAAATTGGGTAAGTGAAGAAGGATCAATTCAATACTGAGACATGGTCCCGATTATCACTTTAAATTTCCTCAAATGTGAATTTTATGATATTAAATAATATTTTTTTTAAAGTTGTACTCAAAAGGAATTATAGAGTTGCTTGGATCATCAGGTTTCTTATAGGTTAAATCAACATGGTAACTGAAGCACCGAACCTGAATTATGATCCACTAGCACTGAATTCTTAACTGACGTGAAATAATTGCGCAAGGCATTGCAAAGGAATTAGGAAATTAGTAAATTAGTAAAACGTTCTATAATAAATAAGGGCTAATTTCTGGAACCAGGGGAAATTTCAGCCTNTGATCCACTAGCACTGAATTCTTAACTGACGTGAAATAATTGCGTAAGGCATTGCAAAGGAATTAGGATCCAGTAAAATGTTCTATAATATATAAGGGCTAATTTCTGGAACCAGGGGAAATTTCAGCCTGGGTAAAGACTCTAAAATTTGGGTAATCAATTTTTAAGAAATTCAGAACTGCGGTTGTATGGCTTTTACAGCAGTGTTTCTAACAGCAGTGTTATGACTTTGGAATAGTTCTAGTAATTTAGAAATAGGCAATAGTGTCAAAGTAATTACTGTATTGTATTCTTAATCACGACGGAGAGCAAGTTGTTCTGAAAGAAAAAAGAAAATCTACGTACCAAAAATAAAGTAAAAGGCAAACATCTTATGTTTACCTGAATAAAAACTTAATTACACTTCTCTTTCAGTGACTCAAATAACAGAACTGTAGCAGTTGCTTTGGTATAATAATTATTTTTGAGAACTTGACTATATAACTTTCTGTAACTGTAGTTACCTAGCTCCTCTCCTGTAACTCTGAAAGCTAGAGTTCCTTCTAGCTATCTAAAACCACATCGTTCTTTCAGCAAAGACATGAAAATTTTCACCAAATGCACAGGTATTGAAGAAGCATAAGGAATCCCAGGCTGCTCCATATGCTTAGCACAAGAGTTCCATACTCAGGCTATTGCTATCCAAAGCAGCTACTACAACCCCAAACTACTACCTCTTGAAAACAATTACAATGCACAAACAATTCACAGGCTTGGAATGGTTTTTTTGCCTTGTAATTTACTGGCTCTTCTTATAAATGGAAATCAGTGGCATTGATTTGCTACAGGCTAAAAATATTCCAGTATGAAAAGAGGATTTGATGGCTACCCTGTATGAGTCACAGGAGTTTACACACTTCATGACACCGTGCTGTAAATCTATTGCAACAAAAATTCGTTTTGATAGGCCTGCATGAGAATGAGGAAGTCATAATCCTTCACACAGTTTCATAAAAATAACTTTACTTTGTTATTTACTTATCCTAAATCTAAAGCAAAAAGAAAATTATCTTGTCCCAGAAGATCGTATGATTGAGTGACACTTTTGAAATGAACCATCATAAAAATTAATCTCTAGAGCAGAAGCTTGGACAATAAAGCTGATGCATTTTTATTACACCTTTTTGTATCATCATTTCCAATGTAAACTAAATGGAAATGAGATCGGATTTCATTTGTATCTTATTTTCTTTTCTAAGTAAAATACATTGAAGATACAGGAAAGGAACATGGAGGGTATAGAAATTATTTCTCAGAGGCACAATTTTTTAATACCAAACCACAAAGGTGTTCTCAACGCCACAGACTGCATTTGTGTCAAGGAAGATAACGACATCTCTCCCCTTTCTTTCACTGGCACACACAGGCGTGTTTTCACCATTGAATTTAAACATGATTTGAGAAACACAAGGAAAAAGCAAAGAGGAAATCCCCAGTACCAAGTCATTTGGGAAATCCCATGAGATTCTTGCATGCTCACTGGTTGATACATAACAAGACCCAAGTCTATATTTTCAGCAAGGCTGTTGATTTTGGCTTGCTTTTGCAACAGGTAACAGAAGAGTAAAAAGGGGTTTAAAAAACTCCACAATTTCTGGCTTGAGTTTTTAGTGTCTTCTGCTTCATCTCCTTTATCTCTAGCCTTTGTAGATCTCTAACCATATATATATATTATTTCCCTTCTGTTTTGGGCAGCACATTTGATCTGCCTTGAGTCTATAATGTGGTGTCTTGCATGTGTTTTAGCTGACTTGTCTGACACTCACTCTAATTATCTCCATCCTGCGAGCTGTTAAGGAGGAGCTGGGACCTGCCATCATCCTTGTACAGTGAAAGGAGTTTCCTGAGGAACAGCGAACTCACACTGCCACAGGAGAAGCCCCAATTGATGTAGCACAGTTTTCAGTTTAATTAATCCTAAATCAATAATTATTTGTGAAAATGACAACCAAAACACAGCTACCGGTTAGCAGACACAGACATAAAAAAAATGGCCTGGTCAGCCTACGGGTTAACCTGTTCTGAGCTTGGATGCTAAGCGTACTGCTGGATACTCAATACAAACATCACCCTTTTTCGAATTTCAGCTGGGAGTGCAAAAAGCAAATGAGCATTTAATGAATATCAGTTTAAAAATTAAGGCTCACCTCTGCATGTCAAAAGTCAGTTACCTTTAAAGTATTCTACGTGAAAATATCTTACTAAAAATGAGCATTTTCTTTGAAGGGCAGAGTAACTTTGATATTTCTATTCATTTTGCATAAGCAGAGTCCACATTTATGAATGTCAGAAATACTTCTTACAAAGTGCTATGGACTCGATGTAACAAATTTCACGGCAGATATTGCTTCTATAAAAGGATCCTTTGTATCCAACCCTAAAAATTTCCAGCTTCTTTGAAAACAGGTTTGATGGCTTGTGTATTGCTGCCATGCGTTTCAAATACAGCGTATCTCACCAGTTGCTGAAAACCCACAACACTTGAGAAGGCTTTGTGACATAATGATACAACGTGAAGTCTGATAGCTTAGAAACAGAAAGCGGGTGTTTTGAGCTAGGAATGGAAACAACATTGCCAGAAACAATTAACAGTAATTATTAATAATAAACACCTATGCTTTGAATTTAACCTGGATATTTTGGTTCAACTGAATTTATTTAAAATCCTTCCTGATACTTCACATTATACTCTATGAACAAGTGTGCCATATTTGACATCTTGTTCACATTGCCAGACTTTTCATGTACACTTTGAAATAGCAGTCTGAGGACCAAGTTCAAAACCAAATCAGCAACCGACCTGAATTATTTGCTATGTGAGTGCCTTTGGGACTACCTCCAGCCGATTAAGCATGTGTCCCAAGCGGAAACTCTAATATAATCTTATCTTTAAAGCTCACTTAAGGTAACAGATGTTTTTCCACTGTGTGAATGTGCCTCAGCGTGCTGTGTGGAGCTCAGTAGTTTCCATTTATCCCATCTGCTTTTCATGGCAATGATGTGACACAATTCAGGCTGTGAAGACAGCGTCCTTGAGTACATTGAAATAAGAGAGATAGGAAGCACACATGATCATCCCCACTCCATGAGAGATGTATTATTCCCTGTTTTGTTTAGTTCTTTAGTTACACCTTCTTTGGTTACTAGGATGCTAAATATTCCTTTAAAATTTTTGAGTTGGGGAAATCATTGTCTTAGACCATTTATGCAACTTCTGTAGCTAAAGAAGAAAGGGGTTATTTATTCTAGTAAAACACATCTGGTAGACTATCACTCCAGAAGCATGACCAGAACATTGTTTATCTGTTCCTACCTAGCTAAACATAGGTATAAAGCTAGCACACCATGCACCAGAACCTTACTCTTTCCCCCAGTGAATCATAAAGCAGAAAACTTAAGTGTGAGAGAGAGCATAAATGCGAAATACTCCATTACTTTCACTGAGCTTTGGATTGGGCTCTGTATTATATCGATGTCAATTTCCACAGAAATAGTCCTTATGATAGACGGCTAGTTGCTTTTTAAAAAAAAGGTAATGTGAAATTATTCAACATTTACATGCTGATGGTTACCTTATCAATAAACCACATTCCAGTGCCCTTTTAAAAAACAATAACAAGTAATATTTTTTATGTTGCATGTATGCATGCATAAGTCAATAGTCTAGAAAAGCTATTCATTGTCCTTCCTAAAGTAAGCCACTGCAAACACACATGGAGGGCAGACATAACACAATGCAAGTGGTTTATAAACTGTTGCTTACTTGAGTGTGGAAAAGTCAAAAGGCTTTGAGATACAGGCTTCTGTGCTTTTGCTGGCTGGAGTTGAGATTCTCGGAAGTCTTTCTTCTCTTGATTGGGTGCTGCAGATGTTCCCATAGGCTCTTCCCGGCCAACTAAAACAGTGAAATGTAAATTCTGTCACCAGCTACAAATCATTTGCTTTTTCTTGCTCAGAAGCTTCCCACACGTTCAGTGACAAACACTAATAACAGATCTCACAACTTTTGAATTCAGTGGACACCAAAATCTTTTCTCCATGTATTGCAGAGCCACTAACTATTTTTAGCTTTTATTGTCAGCAGCACGCCACAAAAAGTGGAAAAAACCTGGCATAGCAATAAAAGTCCATTTACTGGTTTGAAAACCTAAGTAACAATTTAACATTGATGTATGAATAAAATGACTAGTTAAAATGTAGTTTTCCCCAAGATAAGCTTCTCCACTCCCCTCATGTTTCCTTTCTTAAGAGTGGAAATGCTGAAGTGAAAACTGCTAGAAGCCATTTCTGATAATATGAAGTGGCAAACAGACAGTCTTGGTTGCTCTTATAGAAAATATTAGCTCCTTTTATCTTCCTTTTACTCAGTAACATGGATTCAGGAGAACTCAAGCCTGTAATGAAATAACATTTAGCTTTATTTTAATGGCATCAGTAAGCCCTGCTTTGTTGAAAATTTCCATTGGAAACCCTGCTCTTCCAAAAAGTAACAAAGGAAAATACTTTCCTCATTTCTACAAGGACACAGTGACCGAAATATTCTTATAACCTTGTAGCAAGTAGGGACTGAATGGTAGGGATGCCATTACAGTGACTTTAACAATGCTCTGTATGTCTCAGTCACAATACCCATAGAACAATTAAGACTGGCTGTATGTTTTGATACTTTCCCTTTGCTGGTCAAAGCATTCAAGATGACCCTGTTCTGCTTGTGTCTAGCAAAAATCTGACCAAATTCTCGATTTCGAACTGATGTCCAGTTTAGCATTTCCATGAGAAGTTTCGTTTCCTGATCTCTGTGACCATGACCACCAGATACGAATACAAGTACTGTAATTCCACCGTTTTCTGTAGTTATAATGCAAGTCAGCTGGCTATGTGTGGTAACCAATTGTTCACCAAAATAAAAACTTCATTCTCCTGAAGGAGAATAGACAAGCAGACAATCCAGTGACAGTGATCCACAGCATGCTGAGAGCTAATTTCTGAGTCCTGGCTAGTTGACTGGAACAGGTCAGCTCCCTAGTGAGGGAGCTTTCTGACTGCAATAGCTCTCAAATCTGATTATGGGACAAAAGAATCACATAATCAATATACTAGTGTGGGAAGTACAATGTATTTCTCACCATTAAAAAAAGAAACTGAACACTGCCAAGCAGGCTGTCTCTAAAGTCTACTACTTGCCCTTTAAAATAAGGAAAGACTGTGGTGTATCTGACAGCAAGACGTTTCCCAGGCTTCCATAATGTCACGAGAATGGGGAGCAGACCCAGGAAGTTAAGTCCATCTCTAACTTGTCACCTGTTTCGATTCTTATGTTCCAAAGTTTATTTGTTCAGTAAAAAAATAGATTTTTTTCTGCATCATTTATTGTTATAAAAAGAAAAAAATGAAGAAAAATTAACTAGCTACATGGGAGAAATTAAGTGTGGGCACAACAAACTTTCCACCTTTAAAATTACTGAAACACCACAAAGAAAATTATGTCAATCTAACGTTTACACTTTTCCTTTGAATTTATCATTCAGAAACACTAATCGCTAAAGCAAACTGTAGAATATTAAGAAATTACATACATTTGATGACTTGTGCGTAGAAAAAAATGTTTCTCTCTCCAGTGTTAATGACTGGCTTAGTCTGGCCATCCGGCAGGAGACCAACATATACCCCTTTATTTCGCACTGATTCTAGGCTTACAGATCCAGTTTCCAAATTCTTCTCAATTTTAAAGTGACAGTATTCATCACCTGTGCCCTAGGAAGTTGAAAACAGAAATGTGCATTTAACAGTTGTATTGATGTAGCTAGGTAAGTTGGATGCTTCTTAAGACTTAAATATTACTAACTTCTAATAACATTTCAGATTAACTTTAGGTTCTTCACAATCTCCTACGTCATTACACGCACACACATATATATAAACATACCTTGGCCTTGCTTATTCCTTTGTGAACAGAAAGACCGATCACATTATTTGAGTAAGTGAAAGATCGCATATGAAAACATTCCAATTTCTGTTAGGATTTAGGCAAAGTCTATGATATATTCAAAGGAGTTTCCCACTTAATCAGCTTACATCTTAATTATTCATTAGTGGGTTTTATCACCAATTTATTTAGACCCAATACCACTTTAAACCCCTGAACATGTTTGTGCTCTGCCACATTCAAAACAATTATATCAATTCATATCAGCAAACAGACATAGGATTAGTAAACACTGAGTCTAAATGAGCAAATACTAATTCATTCTCTTTTTTTTCTCTCAAATGTAAATCTGCAATAGTTAAACTCCTACCAGGTGGAGGATATGATAGGTCCAAAAATCAGAATATTTCAACCAGCCCCCAAGCCTCGTTTTATTACTAAATATACAGGCTACTGGTGAGGTATTTCAGGAATAAACTCTATGTGGTTGTCCAATGAAGAAAAAAAATCAGGTTCTTCATTTCAGACAAAACAGAATCGTTTGTAAAAAAAAAAAAATGTCACTTCAGCATCGTCCAAACTCACACAAGTGTAACGGTGGTTGTTTAATAAAAATCAAACTAGTACAACAGAGTCTTGACAGAGAGTCATCAGCTATCTAGCAACAAATACATTTTAACCACATCCACATCCTCAATAGTTTAAAAATATAATCAGATCTTTACAATCAAGTGCCAAATAGACATGACAGCTTCTCTTGCTATATTTTTCTCTTTCTTTTTGCAAATGAAGGAAAAGATCTGAAAAATTTTAAATACCAACAATGTTTTATCCCATTTTTATCCAAGCAAATATAAAAAATATTCTCTGCTATCACCGACAATTTACTCAAGCTATCTGCAGAGGGAAATACAAACGAGAACTGCTTACTGTTCCATTGCACTGGTCATCTTTGATCTTCAGATACCTTCTTGGGTTTCTCACACTTTCAAACATGCAGACTCCAGGTCCAATTTTATGCACTTTCCAGTAGGATTCCTGCTGCTGCTGACCTGCTCCACTGCAGCTCCCATCAGGTCTAAGGGACAGAGCCTGGCAGAGACTTGTGTTGAGGAGAATGATGGCACCGTGGTGAAACACACCCTTCAGATCAGAGACAAGAAGTCGTTTGAGAATAACACAGCTTTTCTCCATATTAAACTTTGATATTTATATTGTTCATACTGATTTATTCTAGGCATTTATTAATGCATTTCCATGTATAAAATGTAAATGAGTAAGTTCCAAGTAATTCAAATATACCTCCAGCTTTTGACAATTTGCTGCTTTCTGTGCAGACACTAACCTGGATAGTGGAAATCCTTCCCTACTCTGCAACTTGCCTGCTTTTTATTGTTCAGCAGCACAGCAAAACATCCAGAGCACAAGGAGAGTGGCAAGTTAAGGAACTTGTTATTTTTTCAAATTAAGTAATTTCCCATGTAGCTCTCCTGTACGTACCTACCTTGCTACTTTTCAAAGGTTTATGAAAAAGTTTAGAGATGCGTCTTTTGTGTGTAACAGCCCACCCTATTTGCCTATCCCAGCTGCAGTATCAGCATCACTCGCCCCAGGGGAGCAGTAAAGGAAAACGTCTTAAGTGCCGCCTACCTGTTAAGCTGTAGTTTAGCTCCACCTGGTGGAAGAGGACCACTCTTTCAGCTTGCAATACTCTGATGCTTGGTTAGATAAAATCGGCTTTCTAACAGTAGGTTTTAGAAGAGTCTTCATAATTTCCTTCTGCCCACCTTACCTTAACATGCACAACAAATTCTTTGGAAAGTCCAGCATATCCTGTTGTTTCATCAGCTACTTTGCCTTGAAGATTGAATGTAACAGTGTGACCTGGGTTCCTGGCCGATTCAAGAATGGCACAACCATTTGGTTGAAGATGAACACAGAGCTCACAGCAAGCCTTGTCTTTGCTCTGACAAAGTCAAAGTAGGAATAATAAATTATATTAACTACTAGATATGACAAAATCCAGGACAGACAGTATCACGGTATAGTTTCTGTATTGTTCAAGTTTCTACAGTATTACTAGTCTAGTATGAAAATATCTTTATATTTTTCAGATTTGCAGTCCTGATATGAAAGTCCTAAAATTGTGGGCTCTGGAATTTCAAAGCACAGAAACGGTTCATCTTAAGATGACACAGATCTGAGGATAACATGAAAGATACCTAGGTCCCTCCGTTGGGGAGAGAGTTGGAGTCCCAGCCTACAAACATGGCAAAGAAGTTTGGAATATAAAATTGGTAGACAGGAAATGAACTACAGCAACTTTCTTCCACCAGCCCTCCTTTGTTTGCCTTAGTGTTTCTCCTCATTCATTTATACTGTTTTCATGGAGAACTCTTAAGGAGTCAGAAGTTTTACATGAAAGTGTAAAGCAACACCCCACCCATGCTTGTCTGTTCAGGTTTGTGGACTGTGTGATCCTGTTGTGTAAAAGACACAATATACAAAATACATATTTAAATATTTTATCAACTCCATCATCATTCTCATATTTAAATAAAGCTAGGATTTTAATAAATGTAAAATGGTAATAATCAGCCTAATAATTTGAAAGACTTCTGGCTTATACCATCTAACATTTTTCAGCATTTTTAAGCCTTCAATGAATCAATATTTCTAGGGAATATTTTCATTTTCAAGGCACTACTTTCTGAAGAAAAACCTTCATACTCAAAAAAAACCCTCTCTATCAGATAGGAATATACTTTTAAAAGTAAAGGAATGGATTTTAGAAGTGGTTGTGAAACAAGTGAGCCAGCGTGTCCTCAAAGTATAATTATGTATTGTAAGGTCAATCACAATTTTTATATTTCCATTTTGTTTTACATTTACCTATCCTTATTCCAAGGACCTCAAAAAGTTTTAAATTACATTTTTCACGTTCCCTGGGAAAAGGAACCTCTTGCACAACTAAAAATAAGAAAATTGAGATCTAGATTTTCTTCTACAGGTTGCTCAAACCCATAAAGCATGTCAGTAGCAAAGCAGAAAAGAGAAAGTTCAGATTTAAGTATCCAGTTAATAACCTCTCTGTATTAAGACATACATATGACAGACTGCAAGGGGTTCACTGTATCAGAATTACATTAATGAACATGAACACTAGAAAGTCCTGCAAGGAGGTCTGAACAGTTTGCTTGGCAGCCTCACCCTATCCCGCTTGAGAAATCTAACTCTACTGAGGGTACTCCATTCCCGCTGATGCCAATGCACATCATGTAAAAGCGGAATGGGACCAGCTTTGACTATGAGATTATTCACTGGATAAATAAGGGGAAGAACTCCAAAAAGTGAAAGGGAAACAGCTTCTTCCCTCATCAGTAGAAGAGTTGCATCAGAAAGAACTAAATTCTACAACTCCATTTGCCTGCTTGTATACTGCAAGTGCTGAGAAAGAAAGGCAATAGAAAGACTTTGAAGATGGGATGAAACAAATCAAAACAGGTCAAAACAAATCTGGAATATTTCAGCTGGTTTGTGGCAGGCATGTTACTTAGAAAAAGACACAAAGGAAAAATGGGCATTTTAAATCAATCCTTGGAATTTATACTGCAAAAAGAGGAATACAAAAATTTATAATGCAAAAAGAGGAAATATTAGGGCACTCCAGGTACCTTGTCACAATGTGGCTAGCTAATACAAATTATAATTTGGAAAGGCCTGGTATTCCTGCATCAAATATTTTATTCCATTAAAAAATCCTACCAAAGAGTAAAAAGTAAACTGAGAAAACAGACTACAGTCCTACATCTAAATTTGCCTATTCACTGGCAACTTCCTGCGTTCAGTTCTGCAATTCTTATCTGACTGGAAGCACAACTATTTATTAGACAGATTAAAAACAGCATTATTTTTAATCAGACAATGAAATGCAATTATGAAGCAGAAATCAGCAACAGTACTTCCTACCTTTCCAATTACACAGCCGTTGACAAGAGCAAGAGCAAGACGTGGTATCTGATGACTGCTGAATATACATATATTTCTCCTTTTGACATTTACATCAAAAAGCCCTAAGAGTTAAATGAGAAAAGGTTATAAGTATGGAAGTATATCGATTTATATTTGCATTTAATTACAATCAATGACATCATTTTCAAGGGAAAAGAATGAATTAGGTGTTTAACTCAACAGTTTGATTTCTGACCAATGAATTCCCTCATTCCTTCAGCAAAGGGCATCTAGAGACTACTGTCTACTTCACTGCCTTGAGGAGAAAAACCCTGGGAGATAATGATAAGGAAAAAAATTATTTTGATCAGCATATATGTTTAAAAAAAATCCATAAAAAGAAGCTGAGGACTCCAGCGTGATGAAGTGGGCTATAGCAATGAATTTACATGATAAATAGCAGATCATGTAGGGAACATAAAGCTCTCATGTAGAAAAAGAGAATTTATTTTCTCTGTATCCATATTAGAATTTGTAAAGCAAATCTTGCAGCATAGCTCATGGCTTCTAAAATTTTAAATCTGGCTGGTTTTCCAAACAATTGCCTGTTATAGCTACAAAATACTGATGAAAGCGAAAGTGCCATTTTTATTTTTCCCAGCAGCAACAGCTGATTTTTTAAACAACGGTTCTACCAGTACTTTATGTTGCCCACTTGTAAGATGTAGCTGTCTCTGGAGGACTCCTGTGGTGTCCATAACATAAGATCTTCAGTGTGTCATTGGGACCATGAGAATTATACAGCCAAGGATCATTATGCCCATCAGGATGAGGCCGCAAATCATAAAATACGGATGGAGCTTCCAGTCCTTGGGCAGAGATAGGGAGGGCACATAACTGTCACAATGGGTCTCTGCTTTCAGACAGAGATAAAGCTTCCTGAGGATTTAAAATACCCTCAAACAAATCATCATCTGATATAATTTGCCATCACCACTTTGAAGACCTTTGAATTATGTTTCTTTAGATCTGCTGAAGACAAATAAACAGTTCTACCAGTATCTGAAATCCAGAGTTTTCTATTTGGAAAGATAGGTCGATAATTTATGTCAGAGGACTTTATTCCAAAACACACACAAGGAAGCAGGGTTCCTAAGGAAAATTCAAACAACAGTTCCCAAGTCAGCACTTGCGGACTTTTGTTGCATATGACTATTCTAGACACTTTGTAAATAACTGCACTTGTAAGTAAAACAAACAAATCTGAAATAAGTTAAGGGAGAAAGCTGTGGTTCCGAAGGCAGAAGAGTTGCATGACAGGTGTCTGAATTCATTTTGTACTTGTGATTGTTTTGTATTCTGAACTATAAAAAAATACATTATTATTCCTGTGTCACTGCCTCTGTTCCTCTGATATCAGGGCAACTTTATCATATTGTTCAGAAAAATCAAGATCTTTTTGATTACCAGTTTAATTCCTAAGTATTACTAAAACCTTAGGAGGTTACAGATTACACTATTCATTTTTCTAACTTCCAATCTAAATCAATTGACATCCAGTTTATACCAATTTTGGTTTGATCTTTCTTTCTAATAAACTTAATTCTATTTTTCATCTTTAACTACTGATATTTAGTAGTTGTGTGTCAGGTTTGGTACTTGCACAATTATACACATTACTCATTTAAAACTGTGGTGATAACGCTCATGAATTTTACATCTAACATGTAAAAAAGTACCAAAAGCATACCGAATACAATAAAAATGTCACATGTTTATGTCTGAAAAATACCATTAGGAATGCATTCATTCATAGAAAGGAAGGTGCATCTAGATGAAAATCAAGAAAGAGTCTGCAGTGTGAACTTGAATTCTGAATGTTAGAACATTGTGAACTCTGTGGTTTCTAAATGATCTGATTTGTCTAAATCAAATCAGATACATTCCATCAATTGATGACACAGCATTAAAAAGCAGCAACGACGTGCTTACTGCATCAGTGCAGACTAGAGACCAAATTCCTACAAGCAGGTAGTTTGGTCTATCACCAAGTAATTCACAGTTTGTGATCCTAAATGGATCTTCTTGAAGGAAGGACACGACCATACTGTGCAGCTGCTTTCAGGCATTTAAGACCTAAAGCCATAGACAGGAGATTGGAGTTATCCAGTGTTTGAGTCACCACATACTTTGAACTCAAGGAACAAAACTGCTAACTAGTAAGAAGAGCTTTGGCAAAACAGAGTAACACCCACTTTCAATGTTTGTAATATTACTGATCTCCCATACCATGTATTTGAGTTTTCTGGTGCAGCTTTTCTCAGGTGCTTTTATAGGCTATGCTAAGGAGTATTGATTGCACTGCTCTCTGTGCACTCTCTGGTGTGTCCTGAAAGATTTTGTTCTTTAACTTCCAAAAGATGTGTGTAAGGTCCCTGGGAAGATGTCAGAAAGGCTGAGCAGCTCCATCAATACAAAGATAACAAAACTATGTGTGCTTAGTATGATACGTATTGTCGTTAAGTGTTAGTAACACAGTGGTTTAGAAGCTGATAAAGAGGAGGAACTGGAAGAGTGCCATTAAAATAAATGACAAGGATGGAACAAAATTAATTTTATATATATATATATATATACACACACTCTCCCTATTAATGAACTATACCTGGAAATTTGAACTTGTTACCTTAGATGGATCTAGTTACAAAAAGACTATAGCTACCCTTGCCATGGCATTTCCAAGGGTGCACTAAACTGCAGATGACAAGAAGTTTCCATTTGGTAAGGAAAAGCCAGGGGTAAGATACCATAAGAGATTTTTTTGTGCTTTATATGTAAACCAAGGATATAATTTCTGAGTTCGTACAGCAATTAATACATGTAAATATTTTAAGTAAGGAAAATGTTTGTTATAATCATCTACTCCTATTCATTACAAGAAACTATATGACATCTCAGTGAAATATAAAGTCCTCCTTTCTTGCATCTTTTATGCATACATCCACAGGAAAAATACTTTACCGTATTTGTTTTTCTTGTCACCAAGGGCATCAACTCTGCTATCTGGAGTGAGGCAAATGAAGCCATGGGTGAGCCTGTTGTAAAACTGAAGTGTATTGCCTTTCTGAAATTTCCACTTTTCAGCAGCCCACTAGTATTGTCAAAAACAAGCAGAAAAGACTTATGAGAAGATGATATGCAGGAATTTGGCATACATTAGAACAACTGACCTGATTTCACTCAAAGCATAATTTGAATGGTTTAAATAAAAATATAAAGGTAGATTCTTACAGTTTCCTCCCTCTTGAGTTCCAGCTCTTGTCCTGTATAGATAAAAAACATGTAATTAATTTACAGAGCATCCTCATTCCATTTCATACAGTTGCAGTGAAGCTGGGTTCTCCTCCCCACCAATTTTCACTTACTTCCTGGAAACATGCTGGCATCTGTCACAGTCAGTTCTCTAGCAATATTGCCATCATCCTGCCCCTGGTCCAGCCACCTAAAAACCAGAACCTATTTCAGTAGAATTACTTTAATTGACAGCTCCCACAGTACTGTATATATGGCACTTGCATGCTGATACTTCCTGTTCTATTTACTAAAGTCTCAAAGCTGACAAACAGCAATACAAAAATCCAGGTTTAGTGAAAAGAGATTGTCTTCAGCAAAAATGGTTTTGTTTGCTAGTTCTTGATGAAACTTATAAATAAATGCTTTTCTGGATGGAGGTACAAGAGCTAAGCCAATTATTGCAAATCAGAGAACTCATATTGATCCCAGATCAATAAAAAAAGGTGCACTGGTCATGATGTTTGCTCTTCTTGTCTGCAAGAAGGCTACAGCAGGATGCAAATTGTTCCATGCCCTGAAAATCCTTAGTCAGGAAGGCAAATCCAACACAGGCAATAATTTTACCATGTATGAACTATACTTTTACAGTGCCATTGTACCTTCTTCACATCTACTTACATAAGTTAAGTCTAACTCCATTTGAGTCAAAAGGATTCACACACTGTGAGAGCAAGATCAGCAAGCACAGCATCAGGCTCTAACAATAACTAGCACATACCCTGTATTTTTCTGCCTGAAATGGATTTGAACTCTCCCTAAATTATGTATGAAGCTAGCATTATAGATCTCTTCATAGCAGTTCATCTCATCTAGAATACAGAATCAAAATTAGGTCAGGCAAAGATGAGGTGCTGTATCTGATAGGCAGAAAGCCCTTACTCACACATAAATCAGTTTCAGTGTGCACATCGCTCACTCCGAGCTGTCTCAGACGGTTATTTATTCACTCCAAGAAGTGAGAGGAGGAAATAGAATTGAGGTGCCACTGGCAAGCTGCAGCTAGATTCATACGTGACTGGACTTTACCATTCCTAATATTTGCACTGATCTTTATCAATTATAATTTTTCCATAAAGTGTTGAGAATTAATCAGGCAGAGATAAAATTAGAAATGAGCTATAGAACAGAATATTCAGAGCAGCAGCATCTGCAGGGGGAAAAGGTAGGGAAGTTAGGATCGCTTCAAATCATGTCGCAGCTCAGCGACAGGCTGCAAGGTAAATGAGAAAAAGAGATGTGGTCAGATAGCTGCGTTTGTGATAGCCATTTCACAATATCATAAAGTCTTATTCTGAGCTCACTGAACCCCATGTTAATCTCCATACCAACTTCAGTAAAGTAGGGTCTGTCTGCTAGAGGGACAGCAACGCACTCTTCTGAAAAGCCTTGCATTACATGACATGGAAGAATGGATGGACCTGCTGGTGTCAGATCAAAGGTGTTGGATATGAGGAACGTGTCAAAAAAGCACATCTTGGATAGTTCACAAGGTGCAAGAATGGAAAGTTCCCCTGCAGAACTTTTTATTGCTTTTTCATTAGCTCAAATGCACTGAGGTTTTGGGGCGGTACAACTCAGAGAGCTATAAAAAGAATGAGACTATTTCAGCTCACTTTTTAAGAAATGAGTATTTCCCTTGACGGGACATTTCAGGAGAAAAACTATGAGAAATTACAAATTTATTAAACATCTAGCCCAAATGAAACACCACTAACCTGTGACAAAGAAAAGTATAATCCAAATCTGTTATAGAATCCTTGATTACAACTTTGTCCAGAAACCAGCCATTTCCTTAGAATAAATTAAAAAAAAAAAAAAAAAGTTAGTTCATGAGAGGCAGATTTAATGAAGTCTGGTTTCCCATGGCTTTCTCTCTTCTACTGGAACTGCAAAATCTGCAGGTCCACTGGCAGGTTGCTAGACTCACGGCTGCCCTGGTGGCTGGAGAGAAGACAGTACCTGCCCTAGGTAGGTAGAACTTGCTTACGGGCCTGCAAGTTGCTAGGTCCCTCCCTGGCTGTCCTGGCCCTGAGTGCTGCACGTCCTCCCCTTCATTTAACATAGCCATCGTATGAGACTTATATTTTTGTCAATCAAAATATCAATAAGATTATATAGCATCTTATCATGGCTCAAAATTAGTTGCTATGTTTTCAATATTTAGGCACAAGAGTTTGAAAAACAGGTCGTGACTGAAAGCAATTTGAGTTTCACCATTAATTGGGTGTCTAATGACAAGATAGTGTAGCCAAAATCTCCAACTGCATCTTCACAGTGTAACTGATAATGCTAATCAACCTAAAATTATAATAAATTATAATAGCCCATTTTATCTATAACACAGACTGCACAAGACATATTCAACGTCTTCATGCAGACACTCCCCCTCTTCACAGTTTTTCCATAGGGATTAATCAAAAATGACAGAACAGTAGCAGATGGCGTCCTTAACATAATGGTTGATAGTATAGTGAAAGTGAACACAAAATATTTGAAATTTGTGATGATACAATAAGGTGACTGTGTCACTTGAACAGTTTCCTTAGAAGCCTTTGTCTTTCACTTCTAAAATGTTTTCATATATTCAGTTTTAGAAATACATAATGTATTTCAAAGAAAAGGTGAATAATTTGCAAGCAATATTCAGTGACTATAAAGAGAGATTTCTGACCTGATCCAAGACCATTGTGTCCTATAACAATCTTGTACAAATGTCCAAGATGCACAGCTTCAAGAGTAAAGATGTCAGTCTGTAATCAATCAACAACATTTCAGTAAAATCTAAAAGGCAGAGCATTCTTCAGCTGTGGAATCTCGAAGATCCATAAACCCACAGAACTATTCTGTCAAGATTTGAAATATCAGCTAATGAGAAGGTGAGAACAAACCAAGGATAGATTACCTGAAATAAAAGAAGTAACTTTGCTCATGGGAGTAGTTCCATTCAAATGAATGGGATCAGAAAGATCAAGTCAGAAAAGAGAAACCTGCTGAAAGCTTAATTGGCTAAACAATTACAAATTGCAGCAGATTTCAACATTAGAAATACAGATATAAAATCATAGAATCATAGAATCATAGAATTGTTAAGGTTGGAAGGGACCTTTAAGATCATCTAGTCCAACCATTAACCTAACCTGACAAAACCACTTCTAAAATCATATAAAATGTAAAGTTTCATTTTCTCTTCACTTATTAAATCAAATTTTTAGAAGAGTTAAAACCAAAAGTACACAGCTTACCTATTTTATAAATGAAAATTCTGTCTTCCAAAAGCACTGGTATACCTTTAGAAAGTATTTTTGGCTTAATTGTGGAATTTTGGGGAAACATCGGAATGTAGTAATCATCTCTTTTATAATTGCACCTTGCCTGGGATAACCACCCATCTGAGAGAGAAAAGTCAGCCAAAAGTATCAGAAAACGCCCTTTCACTTACTTGTCCTTTTAAAAATTTCTTGGCTTTCTGTGACCTGAGCAGCTGTCTTGATCCTGTGTCACCTCTTTCTCCATAGACAGAAATATAGACATCAGCCTCAGTTCCAGCATTCCACAGGTCTCCTGTTGTCACATGCACTTCATAGACAGTCACTGACAATAAAAGATGACAACCTTTCATATCACAAACAGTATTATAGTTACAATGACATCTAGATGTGAACGTGCCTGTAGAGTCCAAATACATATCTGTCAAGGACAGTTAGAGTATAAAAACTTAAAAAGCCTATTAAATATTAAATAAAATAATGTACAAACTTGCTTTGGTCTTACATTTATGGGTTTTATTCCAGACTGTCACTGGGGCAATGCAAACAGAATCGAACTTTATATTCACAATATAAAGTCTTTGTCCTGCAGCATCATTTGAAATCAGCATTCTGCACAGGTTGTTTTCACGTGCCCACACAGAACACTATGGTATCATGCTAGTTTGCTTCTAGCATCAGAGCTAATTTATTTTGAGATGATGACTGGGTACCTCTAAACTCCACTGAAGTATTGTACCGTAGACATAGGTTATTAATAAATCCAGGATAGAGGCTTAAAATAGCTAAATTAAAAATTCAAGCAATTTTAACCATTTTTTACACTTCTCTCTACCTCTCATAAGCCTAGGGATCATCCCAGCTTTATAATAAGTATTTATGAGTATTTATTATTCTTACAGCTTTTATCCTAGGAAATAACATCTCTCTTTCCTTCAGATATTCCATGGAAAACTGCAGAACAGAGATTAAGAAATGAAACTGTATTCTTTACATCTGTTTTTGTCTATAAGTATAGAACATTATCTCTGTAAACACAGCATTCTGAAATTAGAAAGTGTAAGGGTAAGATTATTTACAAAATTTTATTCTTTCCCCTATGTCTACGAATTATGAGAGATAGAACAAGGAGGCAAAACACATACCTTTTTTGAGATCAACTATTATTATTTGGACAAAAGCCAGACACATCTAAGGCACGGAAGCCTTTGACAGTCTTTAGCAGCACAGTCATGTACTATTTTTTCCCAGAGTACACCTGTCTCAATACTCAAAATAGTCTTCATTTAGCAACTGTTAATTAATACTGTATTTTATCCACATCATTTACCGTGTCACCATCTGATCTATTTATTTCCCCAAATTTTTCTTTACAGCACCCACTTGAAAAGGTATCCCATTTTATCTAGAGACCATGGCAGAGAATTCATTTCTCCAGACCAACAATCCCATGTCTAAGACCACAGCAATCCTCTCTATACCTACAATTCCCTCCTTCATTAACTATCCACTTTCCAGTTACTGCAATAAGAAAAGCAAAGGTCCATCACCCACCAAACACTGTGTAACTCTGATTTATCCCCAGCAAGTTGTTCACCATCATATAATTAAAGATTGCGTCATAAAACATGAGCAGAGGAGAACAAAATTAGGATGGCTGAGGATAAAAAGTTAAACAAATGGTGCTCAGTCCCCCAGAATTAGAGCCATGAAGTCTCTATGTAATACTACTTAACAGTTTAATTCAGACTTTTTCTTCCTTTGAATAAAAAAGGCTGTTAAATCAGAAAGTTTCAGCCTCTTTTTATTCAGAAATTGGTTTTAAAGTGCCTCTCATCATCTGTCTTTCATATTGAATCCAGACCTCTTCACTGTTCTGTTATCAAACTATCTTCTCTGAAGTTAAAAGCTATGTTCTCTTTTCACTGTCTCATGCAGAAATATGATATTGGCAAAAAGACACAGAGGCTGTCTTTCAATTACTAAGTCAGAGATGAAACTGCCTTCTCCAAAGCCTTCAGCATGACCCCTGTCATACTGAGGCTGGCAGAAACGCACAGAAGTTCTTTTCTTCCTCCCTTGTGTGAGGGAGAGGTATAAAATGCAGATTGAGGGGATGGTTTAAGTGTGCTGTTGTGCCTTACAATGTGCCAAGATTACTTGATAATAGAAATCTTTCATTGTATCTTTATCTCAGGAACAAGGAAACAACCCACTCGGAAAGAAGAGCCTGAAAATTAGAAGGTGGGTAAGGTCAGTGTCCCAGTATATTAAGCAAGAGAACATTTTGGGAAGACCAGACACTGCAAGTAGGGGAATTGAGCATATTCACTATAGTATGTATAGTAGTTAATGATCCTTAATTAACATTTATTTAAAGGGGGTGGAGGGTGTTTGGGTTTTATACCGATGTGCTTGTATGTCTCCCTACACTAATAATATTAAAGTCTCCTGACCAAAGAGACCAAATCTATGAGGAAGCAGGCTGACTGCCTCTGAGGCTTTTCATGCCCTCAAGGGTATGAAGATCATAACCACTCAAGATCAAAAATCATCGTGGTTAGGGCTGGCCAGCCTCTCTCTACAGCACTTTATGAGCCATTAACAGCTAACTACATCACTGGAGGAAATCTCTCCTGCTATTCTTTTTCTCTTAAAGACATAATGAGGCACAAACCTGGTTTTTTGCTCTTCTTTTCAGGTTCTTAATGTCAGTGCTCAGTCATCATAGCAGGCATAAATACAGCTCCAGGCCACCCAGCTCTTTATTACAACATCATCTGTCCCATAGTATGTTTCCCCACATCCATGGGCCATTTTCTGGATTTCTGCCCCTCAATTTTATTTATGTCCTCTTCCTCTAGCCTGCACCCACAACAGCTGTTGCCATTGAAATGCCTGTTACCATTTCAATTTAGCAAGGTCAACACAGAGTACCATAAGCATACCACCAAGCATTGCTACAGTAGTAATCATTCTGAAAAAGGGGTTCCATAGTTTTTAGAGAACTTTGAATGGAATTTTCTCTCATGCCATTGATTTTGTCCTCTGCAGGTGATACGATTTTGGGGGGAAGGGAAGAGAGGAGGGCGTGGGATCTGTCCCAGGTGGATCTTACTCTAGTGAAAGCTCCAGCACAAGGAATGCTGGTGGTGTTATGACTTTTCCCCCTTACCATAACACCCTACAGGATGGAAATCTGCCCCAGCATTCTTGCTCCCTCACCCGCATCTCTCCTAGGATACACTGATCTTGCTATGCCCTTGTACTTTCCTTAGGCCAGAAAAGAACAATGCCATTTGGAGAGAAGGGAAGAGCAAGCACAGACTTTCCACCCGCTTCCTGTTGCTGAAGCAGCGACACCATACAGCAACAACATCCAGCATGGGTGACAGGGATTGGTGTGGTAGAGCAAGACATTAAAACAGTATAACAGCAGCAACACCCAATAATTTTTGTATAGTTTGGCATCATTCACCTTTAGAATTACAATACTATCTTTGTGTAAGTAACACTTATACCCTTCCAAAATATTGTTAAAGTTTTGTTCCACACACAGAAATTAAAAGTATTCTGGAAGCCTGTCTCAGCCACTTACAAGAAAGAAACTAAACCAGCAGCTACAATAGTCATACTGGAGCTATAATCTTATATTATTGAAAATAGAGTTTGTGATCTCACTCATGTATGATGGCTTCATGGTAGTTATGCATATGTGAGGTGTCTTTATCATTGCCTCTCTTTTAAAGTAAACGCAAATACGGAAAATCTTACCAAAGAAGGGGTCTTTTTGAAGGACCCGTGAAATTCAAAGCATTAAAGACTGTCCAATCTCCTATCCAGTGATTCTTAACCTTTTACCTGAGTATGCCCAGTAACCACAGAAAACCAACACAGAAAAAGTGTTGCAGCAGCCAAAAAGTAAGAGGGCCTGATGAAAGACAATGAACTCACCTCTGTTGGCACCAGTCTGTGGCCTGACTTAGCTGATACGGTATTGTGCTTACCTGGAAGAATAGGCTGACCCTGCTGTAAAACAGGAAGCTCCGTAGATATTTCCCCATCAGCCTGGTCCCAGGCCAGCCATCGACGTGCAGGGAAAGAAAACTGCTCCCCTGAGAAAAGGTTCAGCAACTGCACCTAAACAGCACCAAGAATCGCAGTTNCACCAAGAATTGCAGTTTAAGGTGTTGATCTCAGTCCAGATAGAACAGAACATAAAATGTGTGGGATGCTGTTGAAATCTGTGCGGGTAGAGCTCTGTGGCATGATCACAAAACCATGGGTTTCGGACATGTCTGCTCCCTGGATACAACTGCCCCTCAGCTGATGTTTCATTCAGTCAGATTCAAAAGTCTAGGGACAGAAGTAACTCAAGTGCAGCCAAGAAACAGGGTTTACCACCTCAGGTGCAGCCCCACAAAATATAGCCATGTTCTTCCAGCTGACAGATCTACGTGGGCTGGCACTAGGTGGCATGGCTTATCAAACACGGAAGTTCTCGCTGCAAAGCTTGGCAATACTTGCAATTTTATTCCTTTAACCTTTTTTCTTATCAGAACAGGAATTAATGGAACAGGGTTTGATTCTTCAACACTGCTTGTGACAAAAATAAACCATGAAAGTGCTAGCCCCAGCACCAGTCTGTCCCACACAATTTTCTTCCATGGGCAACTTCTAGCATATAGCAGCAAAAGGGCCACATGCGCACCAGCTGAAAAAGGGAAGGAGGTCTAGATATTTTGCACTTTGAAGTATTCATTAGTAAGTATGTCAGAGGCTGCTCTATATTAGAATAGTCCCTGATTATGCTAATTTATACTAGTAGTTACACTAGATTTCAGACCAGCAGAGAGAAGCAAAGACACTTCTACCTGTAGTTTCACTCCTGCTATGTGCTTTGCAGAACCTAATCTTAATTCGAATATTGAACAAATTCGGAATTACTGGAAACATTTTTATCTCTTTTATGGCTTGAATACTAAACTTCAAAGAAAGAGATTCATCTTGTCTAAAAAACCTGTCACATCTCACCCTGTCAACATCTACTGATGGATCTTGAAAAGAGAGTTTGGATTAGCAAAGCAGCACCTTTGTGGACGTTTTCAGGCCTGATACCATCTCAGTACAGAGACAGACACAGAAACCATGGGGTACTGGTGGAGGACTAGCATGCCTAACTACCAGAAAAGCTCTGCAGTTGTAGAGCACTCTCTTTTAATTTCAGATCTTCCAGAAAAATGTATGTTTCCTGAGGAACAATGATGTTAAGCATTTGACGAGCCTGATGTAGGTTGTTTCTCTTCTATGAAATCTAGAAATCAATGGCTATACTCCTTTGGCTCTCTACCATACAAAATGCCAGGATACTTGTAGATCGTGTTTGGTTGAAGGTATTTCTTTTCTTTGACTTTCTGCCCAAAGGTGCAAAGAGGAAATGACCTAAGCCTGGCTGATTAATCACTCCCTAAAAATTGTGCCTGATTGAGGTTTGGTAAAAAGACAAGTAAAATTCATAAGCCAATAATCAATGGAACACACTGAAGTGTTGAATCCTTCTTTTAAATTTTACTGTTGATTTTTAATTAATATATCCTAGCTGGGAAGTGAGAAGGGGAATAATTACTTCTCTTTTTCTTCTTTCCTTTTTTTTGTCAGACTTCTTCAACCTCTCAATTTAAATGGGTGTCTTATACAAAGTGACAGCATAGACTCTTTTCACAGAGGATAGTGTACAGCTAACCCACAAAGGTCCATTGGTTGAGTCAGACTTTATGGTAACCAAAACTTCCAATAAGCATACAAACGAACCTTTCCCCTAAGAGAAAAACCACTGGTCTTTTCTAGCTTCTCAACACAGATACACTTTAGAAGTTGCTGTTAACCTGTCCAACTGCCTCACAGGACAAAGCTATGAGGTGTTTTTCACCCTTTCACTGCTCCCGCATATGTATTTGTGAGAAGAAAAATAGCAAGGAACAGAAGAAAAAAGTA
>RSEF01000002.1:122002911-122013921 GCA_003993805.1 Himantopus leucocephalus | reverse complement strand
TTTCAGAAATGAAAACCAGTAAATGGTTTTACTAAAGTATTGCCTTTATGCACTCAAATTGAAGAGCCTAACACTTCTGAGAAATCAGTCATTTCTTGTTAGTTTTTATGTTATATACACTTTTAGATATGCAAAACCATGTCATCCAGCTTTCTATATACCATACTAGAAATAATAGTGATTACTATAGATCACTTTGTGCAATGGCTTGTTTTGCTTTCAGGCTCTTGGATCCTTTCCAGTTAATAGTTTCCAGTCTTCACCTCTACCATATGCGAATAATCACTGCAAAGTCGATGGAAGACATGTTTGACCATTTTTCTCAGATCAAGGGTAGTAAAGATACCAAATAAATTCTCTGCTATGTAACTGGTTTGTATATAAACCTGTCATGTGCTGGCAATGACATCTGTTTGAAAATTTAATTGTGAGACATTGATGAAGGAAAAAAAGAGAAAAAAACCCAGAAAATACTGTACTTAGATGAAATGTTAGTCTTGACTGTTATTGAATAAGATTTTTGTATGAATAATGTTTTTTAAATCCCTCAATGTTTATACTAGTTCACAGTAAAATTAGTCCAGAATGCCTTTGATTTAAAAATAGCAAATTTTCAAAACTAAGGGAAGAGGTTAACAAAAAGTCAATTGAACTGTAAAGCAAGGTATAGCAAAGGAAAATAAAATAAACTAGTAAAATGGTTATTTAACCATATACATTAAAAGAGAATAAGCAAGAAGGCCTATGTACACTATGTGCTGAATTTGAGAACACAAACTAAGTATTCCTTTACAATAAAGTGAAAACTGCCTCTTTTTTTTTCAGTAAGAATGGTGACATACAGTGTTTGGGAAATGTCAGCTCTGTTGAGAAGAATGGGCTATGGAATGGGAAATTTAAAATGGAAAATCAGAATGTTGTGAAGAGTGCACTGAGAGACTAAAACCCATGTATCTTATACGAAAGCAATAGTAGGTAATGTTTTTGAAGAAATTTTGAATGAATGGACAGTTGTCCCCAAGTACCTGATCTCCTCCTCTCAACTTTGCAGACAAGGGAATTATGGCAGCGCTAATCTACCCAAGCATTATATGAGAAATTAGTGGCTAAAATGGACAAGTGGATTAGTGCAAGACTGTAGAGTAACAAAATAACTAGCTAAACAGGAAATTACATGTTTGTGCAAAAATGAGAATAATTAATTTATAGGGATACTAGTAAGTTTCTCAGGAATCAGTGCTGGAATTTATCTGGATTTCGTATTTTCATCAATAAACTTTTGTATTTTCATCAATAAACTGCACAAAGTAGGTAATTTCTGTAACACAGTCACTAAGAATTGTCAAAGTATAAGAAGATCAGAAAATCCAGAGTAGTAGAAAATACTAATAGGGATAATATATAACAACATTAAGTGCAATGAAATGCATTTTAAAAATACTACCAAAACTTAATGCTATGAACAGGGAAATTATTACTTAAAAAAATATAGAGAAGCAGTGAGTCATCAATGTGACTATAAGATGCATCAGGAAAGAGATTTTTAAGTAGAGAAATTTTACTNCAAAACTTAATGCTATGAACAGGGAAATTATTACTTAAAAAAAAATAGAGAAGCAGTGAGTCATCAATGTGACTGTAAGATGCATCAGGAAAGAGATTTTTAAGTAGAGAAATTTTACTGTCAATGTCCCAGAGTTCAGAGAGACAACCTTTTAAATGCTGCATAAAGTTCTGGTAACCATATCGGAAAAAAAAAATTATTGAAACTAGAAAAGGTCCTGAGAAAGACAACCATGATGATTAGAGGAAAAGGAGAAAATGTTTATGTAGGAGAAGTTAAGAGAATGTCTGACTTTGTTGATAGATGCCAAGGAGGAAAAATACTTATCTAAGTAAATGACAATGGTGGCTTTGGGACATGCGTATATAAATTAACCATGACTAGGCTTAGGATAGAAATTAGAAAACTGTTAAGACAGATATCAGAAGAAGGACTCAAGCTCCAGAACATCCCTCCAGTGGAACCTGTAACAACTGCAGATAACAAATATTAAAATGAGATTTAGTAATTAAATGGAATTACCTAATTGTGTGGTTTCTTTCTAGCAGGGGGCTAAACTAGACAAACTCAAATTTCCTGGGACTGTGGTCTCCATGTTATGTTGGCTGTTTCTTTTTTAATTGAATTCTTAAACTTTTTAATTGAATTTTTAAACTGAATTCTTTCTAGAAGAATGTCATAATCTGTATACGGCCCTTGAATGCCTGCTGGATTGTTTTCTGTCCTGTTCTTTACATGTTATTTAATATGCTTGTCACTTCCAAGTATATTTTATCCTGACTTATTCAGAAAGACTCTACGCCTTTTGCAGTTAACTTGCAGAATTAAGCTACCTATATAAGTACCTCATATTACTCCTCATAGTGTTTTTCCCTCTGTCAATCAGTACATTGCTCTAGTCACCAGCGTTGTGAGGTTCTCTCTTCAGGCTTCTCCAATCTTGCCTAATGAAAGTAATTTTATTTCATCTGCATACCTCAGCCACTTAATATTCTATATCTTCCCTGAACCATTAATGAATATATAAAACCTACGACAGTATATTACACCTCACTGTCGACCTTTTGTCCTGCTCTGAGGTGACCATTTTATTCCTTCTCTTTCACTTAACATACTGAAATCAGAAGCAAGTCTTTCAGTTAATATAACAATCATTTCACCACTTGCTGTGGTCTCTGCTAATTGTAACCTCAGGCAGTACCTTACATCTCACCTTTTTAGTGCTTAGTTTGCTCAGTAAGCCTATAACAAGCATCTGATTAAAGGTTCTTGAGCCTTGATCTGAAGAAGATAAGGTGTTGTGAATGCAGCACAGGGTGCTGTGAACGCAGAAGAAAAACTGCAAGTGATGGAGACATATATATAGCTGTTAATTTGCCTATCTAACATTTAGACATTATTTACAGCATAGAAACCTGGTACTCAGAATGTTATATGGCACTTAGTTGGACTGTAGTAATTTCAAGCTTCATTTTCCAAACATGGGTTTTATTTCTTCATTGACATGTAAAAAGAAGAAAAAATACTGTGGAGACTCTTCACTAGGAGCAGTTCTAAAACATTCAAAGCAGGATGCCAAAAAATGTGGTGATGGAAGGAACAACATCAGAAACAAGGCAAGTGCAGGAAATAACACACAACTATTTGGTGTGAAATATAGTAGACAATATATGTTGCTTTAGGGTTGCAATGTTAGTTTATTACATAGAATACACTGCTTCAAACAACAGAAACATATCAGTTATTTATGGGGAAATATATCTGCCACTGGACTCCTAAAAAGAATTGAAGAGTGTTCCTAGATTTCCTACCTGTACTGCAAACCCCTTTTGCTCCAGATCTGACATCTACTTCCCCTCCGTGTGCCTTCTGTCCCTCAGGGAGACAGTCAAAGCCTCTGGGCCAAAAGGGATTTGTGTCAGCCTTTAATTAGGTCCCCCGCCTGGATAACCAAAGGATCATGACCCAGGGCTTATCGCAGCATGTACGTGCCAGTTAGTCTAGACACAGCCACTATACAGTATGGCCAAATTCTCCTTCTCTAACTGAAAAACAGCACCTTCCTTCTTCAGGTACATCTCTGACTTCATTGAGATTGAAGCAAGGTACTATGCAGTTAGGGATTAAAATCTAACCAAAACCTGGAATACCGTGCCTAATCACAATATACATAAAATATTTTCCAGTTTTATATTTAAAAACATTTACTGAAAACTGTAAACTGTATGTAAGTGCTTACTACGCACACATAATATTAAAAAATGCTGTAAACAGGTATCCAAAGTAATTCTAATAACAGATTGAAATATTCTGAAACATATTACATACACCTTGGATTCCCATAATAAAACATATTTACAAAAAAAAAAAAAAAAAAAAAAAAAAAAACANATGCACCACTTTTAAAGTACAAAGGTTGAAGAAGAACACACAACCAAAACTTGTAGTGTATGTGGAACAAACTTAAGAGTAAATGGTGGTGCCTCAGAAGGGAATATGGCAAGGACAGTCAGGAAGTCCGTTGACAGGCAGTGTCCCTCCTCAGTTCCTGTGGAATCCCAGTGGTAATAAATACGCTCCTTTTCTAGTATCCTCTGGGTAAAAGAGGAAAACTTCATTTGGGGTCTGGATGATCCTATATACAGACTGAAAGATCTCTTTACTCACGTAACTACTCTGAAGTTGGCCTTTAAAAACCGAAATAGCAATTTGATAATGTTAATCTATATAAAATTAACATGATTACTATTTCCTACTTTTCATTGTCTTATGGCATTTAAATAGTATTTCTTACTTTTCATTTCAAATTAAATACATCAGTTGATTTTGCTCTGGATAAAGCATTTCTACTGAAAGACAATTCTCAAGCCCTTTCTGAAATGTCATGAAATATAGGAATCTTATCTTAGAACTTGGGCACATATTTCAAATTTCAGTTCTCTGTTCTAACAAGCAATAGTTGTTTCTTTAGAAATAAGATTGTTGGTATATTACTGAATATTTCTGAACAGATAACATTTAAGGGAAAAACTGTTTTTTAACCAAGAAACCACTGCCTTAGAAGAACAGCTTTTCTTCCTATGGTAGACACATATTATCCATATTTCAGCAATGATATACAAATGTGATTTATATTTATGTAGGTCTGGTCTGTATTCACATTGGGAGTTTTACTGGGTATGGCATTCAGCAGTTTATTTTGTGATTATTTTTTTCTGAAGATGTTTTCACTAATCTGATGTTATAGAAACTCCAAGATCTCTGTTACAAGTCTTTCTCATCTTTGCTTTTTCCATTGTCCATTGTACAAAAGCAAACTTCTTCTTCTTCTTCCTCTTCTTCTTCTGCTTCTTCTCCTCCTCCTTCTTCTTCTCTCACTCCTTCTCCTTCTTCTTCTTCTGTAGGAAAGGCATTTTCATTTTCCATATTTTCAGAGACATTATGTTCAATGTTATTATGAACATAAGTGTCACACTTCAGAAATATTTCAGAATGACAGGTTTTTGCTGGATCTGCCAACATGGGAGAAAATTTTTCTCCAAAAATATGAATTAGGCCTATTCTTAGCATTTGGCATATTTTTGGCTTTCTGTTGGGTAGCTCACTATTTGCGCCTATCACAAGATCACTGGGTATGTGTTTGGATACTTTATTTTGACAATTGCTGACTTCCAAGGATTTTACATTCATATCCTCTAAAATATGTGACTTCCCTAAACTGCTTCTGTCTTTCAGAGTTGAAGATGCAAGTATCCCAAAGTTACTAATAAAATCTAAGGTGTTATTAGCATAAAACCTATTAAAAATATTATTGGCAATCTTATTGATACAGTTATTCTTCAGAGTCACATTATTATTGTTGTCTGTTATTAAATCTACACCTGACCATTGTACACATTCACTCTTTTTGGCCAACAAACATAGACCCAGCTGGTTCTCAATATCAGAAGCCTTTTGGTAGGCATATCCTCTCTGTTCCTCATTAATTGGTGTTACTGTCACCATCAGTATTGGACAATGTTGGCCACATATAGCATGGAGTTTATCCAGAGAATCTTCTTCCTGAAGAGCGCTTCTGTTGGCATTACTAACATCAGTTGGCTGAGACTGTATGGGTTCATCATTTAAAGGCTGTTCCAATGGATGCACTTTGTTATCAGGCAATCTAAACTCTACAGATGTAAAGGCTGGGAAATTTGTATCAGCCTGTGTGGAAAGATGTGCAGAAGAAGAACCTACCATGTCTGATGGTTTGATCTTTTCTTTGTTTGCTGCAGGAAGGAAAGTGATCTTACCATTGCGGCTAGGTTTGCTTTTTGTGCTTAAGTCATCCTGAAAGGGGTCTGAATCACTACTATGAGGTATATTGAAGTAGTTGCAAAGATTTTCAGAGGGTTTAGCCATGTCTTCCAGTTCTGAAGAAGAGATTTCATTAAGGACTGGGTACTGATTCAGATTGCCAAAGTGTGAGTATGGAACATCATCACTGTTAGTATCAAGGACTGTGTCTGTTGATGTTGTATCCAAATTACCATACATTCCAATCCGTTCAGGTGGTGATCTTCTTATCAAATGATTTTCTTTGAGAAGCCATTTGCCTTTGTCTATCAATATTCCTTCATCTTTACTAGCTTGTACGCAAGGTTGACAATGTTGCTTTGGAGAGTCCTCTGAATGGTCATTAGTATAACTTGTCTCTTCTCTGTTAAGAGTAGGTTGTGGTGTTGGTAAAGAAGGATTTTCTCTTCTTGATATAGCGTCATCTTTGTTTACATTTATTGGAAATTCTTGTGATGGCAATGAAGAATGTGACAATTTCTCTGCAGAACAAGACTTAGGTTCTTGAGAAAAATAAATGGTTTTTTCGACTTCTGCAGAGTGAAATTCTTCAGTATCCTTTTGAAACACTTTTGACATATAAGGAAATCCTTTGTGAAAGTCAGGCTTAAATGAAGCTTCTGTCTTGCCATAAAGTCTTTCAATAGTTCTTTTTACATAGCCAGTATTATAATGTTTTTCAAGTACCGCTTCCTCCCCGCTTTCATTGGTCAAATCACTGGATGCTCTAAAGTTATAATCACTCTCTTCAGTATCTGGTCTGTAATCTGACCAGTCTGAAGTAGCAGGACTTTTTAAGCATTTTTTTAATTCAGAAGTGTCTGAACACATTTTATTCTCCAGTTCTTCCACTTGCAACTTCTGTTCTCCTTCACTCACATCACATTCTGTAATTTGTTTTGATTCATAACAAAATGATAATGGAGAGACTGTAGATAACCTCTCAGAGGTTTCCTCACAAGTTTCTGCATCTTCGTTGTCTTTCTGTAGAGAATAATCCTCATTATTATATTCTACAGAGCTTTCAGCACCTAGTCTAAGTCGGTTATTTGGGTTTTTGTCATTACCTGCTGACTTCGGATCAACCTTCTCATCTTCGCTTTTATCAGTAGTAACATGTATAGTATCTTTTTCACCTTCTAACTCTGAAGTATCCTGATCTAAAATACCATTTTTATCATTAGAAGTTACACTATGAACTGTCGAGTTAGGTTCTACTGAAGTTTCTGACTCTTCATTAGTGAATGAAGTATCAGTGGTTTTATCTTGAGGTTTTTTACATAGGCTGTCAGGCATTTCTTCATTTCTTTCAGGTGGCTCTATACCTGATGCAAGGCTACAGGTATTTGAATTAGTATTGGCATATTGACAATCTAGCTGTGTTTTGGGAGCACTCAAGTCTAAAGTCTCTGTTGCTCTATAAAGATCTTTCTGTATATCAAAACAGCTTTCTAATTCACCAGTCAATTGTAGAGCTTCTTCAGAAATTACAGTGTCCTTTGGAATACAAGGCTCAACTGACTTTTCACTTTCATGCAAATGTATACCATTATGAATATCAGCTATGGGCATATTCTCATGGCAACATGTGGAGTCCTGCTTTTTGAGTTCCTTCCCAACGTGCAAGAAGTTATTTTCTGTTGATTGTTGAAAATGTGAGAAGGCAGCTTTCAGTTCATCAACTTTTTCTATGACAGTAGTTTGTTTCAGAAATTGTAACTGTGTAAATATTTCAGAACAGCTGCAGGTAGTTTTTTGCATATCATCTTTGAATGTCCCAATCAAACTCTCTCTCAGATTCAGTACAAGCAGCCAAGCCAGGAGGACATTGGAGGAAGAACCAAAAGCTGAAGGAGAAAGGTCTGAAAGGCTGCAAGCTTTTCCTATGCATCCACTGTGTTCTTTCTGGAGACCAAGCAAAGTTGATTGTAGTTCATGCAGTAACATGCTAGACATGCAATTATTCTGAACATCGGTTCCCATTTTCTCATTGACAATTGTGCAATCAACTTGAACAGCAACTTCAGATTTTCTTTTACATAGGCTGCTATCTTGAATATTAACTTCTGACATCTTTTTATCATTGTCATGTGTTTCATGAAACAAGTGTAGCTTACCATCATGATGAAATTCCGACTTTACGGAATACTTGGTTTCTTCTACTATAGTTGTATTAGCATGAATTAAAGATTCAGTTTGTTTTTCACCTGAATCTTTGGCTGATTCTTTTGAAGTTCCCAATTCACAAATAGGTTTTAATGTTTTCTTGGTTAGATTATGTTCAATCAGATGGTTTTTGCCAGTCAGATGTACTTTATTTGTGATAAATCTTGTTTCCTTATCTATAAAAGCATCAGTATTTTCTTTAGGAAAATTACAGACATTGCTATTCTCTACCTTCCCGTCTTTTTTATTTATAGGGGGTAAGACAGAATTTGGTAACAAGTTTTTCAGCCAAGTTTGGACATAGTTTTCAATTGAATGCTCAACAACCTCCTCTTGAAAACCCTCCTGTTTTAGAGGCTCTAGTGTAATGGCTCTCTCTGACACATTTGACTTATTTGCACCTTTACTTAGATTTTTCTTCACCCTCTTTTGCTTTTTCTCTTTATTTGATGACAAATTTTCAAAAATATTATTTTCCTTTTCTTTTTCAAAATCAAAATTCTTTGGCACTTCTGACAATGGCTTTGAAATCATTGATAAGTTAGGTATCTGTTCAAAAGAACTGTTTGATAGATGTGTGTCTTCTTTCCCAGTACTCAGTGTATCCTGACTGTGTTCAGATTCATTGTTTGAATTAACTGTCATTAGACCATCTTCACTCTTTGCAGGTGAAACTAAACCATTTTTTTTGCCTGATTTCAATTTTACCTTGGCCAACTTGTTGTTATTACTTCTTGGGGTTTTATTAGATGATAATCCATTTTGTTCCACTGAATCCTGGTGATAGAACTCATCTTCAGGACATATGCTTTTGTCTGAATTGACAGACCCATCATTGCTTTTTACAAAAAAATCCATGCCTTCTTTCTGAGGTATTTCAGAATAATTATCCATAGCCAGTGTTGTGGAATCCTGTGTGGTCTTGCTTGTGATATGCATTCCCTCACTTTTAATTATGCCTGAAATTTCTTTATCTTTTTGATTTTCATATGTACTTTGCTCTAGAAAGGGAGATGATTTTCTCTTCTTCTTCTTTTTGGTGAGGGAAAATGCAGGCTGGCTTTCATCAATGACATGTGTTGGCATCACAGGTTCAGTCCTGACACTGATTTTGTTCTCGCTTTCAGTAACAGGAAAGAATCCGTTTTTCTGATTTATTTTCTCAGTGGGAGCTTTAGTATGTGGAGGTACCATCATCTTCATCTGGTTATGTCCAGGACAGGTTGAATGCACTGAATCTTGAGAAACAAGTGATAAATCAGCAGCTTTGCATTTTCTTTCTTCGCTTTCTGACTGACATAATTCTGAATATCTAATGAAAGAACTCAGTGATCTTTTTATTTGCTTAATGTCACATGACTCATGGATGTGGTCTGCTGAACCTGGCCTAGCTGCCTGGTAAATTTTTGATGATGGTGTGAAACCACTGATGTTTGCTTTGCAGGTTGATACTAAACTATTATATGTACCTTGTTCCACAGTTGATTTCTCTAATATATTCTGTACCAATTCATCCTCGTCAGGCACTTCTAATGTCTTCCTATTTGTGGTTTCTATTAAATCATGACTTTTGTGGCTTACTTTTAAAAGCATTTCTTCTTTTATATTCTCTGAGGAAAGCTTTAATAAATCATTGTCATTTATATCACTAAACTTTGGATTACTGACACTTGATTTTTTTCTGCTTGAATGAGCTACCATGCAATACTCAGATTTATTTCCCCCATTCTGTACTTCCTCACTGTAGGAAAACTGTCCTATTGTCTTCTCCCGAACCTCTTTCTCAGATACCAAGGTGACACTTTCAACTACTGCTTTCTTTTGTCTAACACGCCTTGGCCCAGGGGTGGGAGGCCTATAAAAGCGAGGCCTGGTATTATCCTCAGGTACATTGCTTACATCTAGATCTGCAGAATTGTTCTTCTTGCAGGTATTACAACCAGCATTTTTTAAATCAGGCTCTGATTCTTTGTCTGACGTTTCTGCATTGAATTGCTCTAATGAGTCGCCCTCTTCTTTATTGTAGCTCTCCAAAAATGGAGCATCTTTTGGTTTTATATGTTCTGATACATTTACATCTGATAAGCAGTCTTCTGCACACGTTGTAGAATTGTAAATGGTGGTATTTTTGTCATCAGAAAGGCCAGCACGACTTACAGTGGTTGTCCATTTAATGGTTTCTTCCTCTTTAATTTTGAATCGAACTTTCATTTCCACTGTGATACTGCCATCTTGATTAAGATGAACAGATTTCTCAATGTCATCTTCATACTGTGCCACAGATAAATCTTCACCAGTAACTATCTGATTTCCTCCTATACTATTATGACCCTCAGGAACATAGGAAGAATCTGAGTTGTTATCATTTGAGTTGTTATCATTGCTGGACCCTTTATCAGAAGAAACTGAGAATATCTGAGATCTTGAGCTAGAGCCCATTTCAGCTCTCGCTACCAATAATTACATTGCAAGAACCCAAATTCATTCAGCAGGTGGAAAGTAGAGCAGACAAATATCATGTGTAAGGATCCAGATGGTGAGACAGCAGACAGGCAGCAAAGGAAGAGAAAAGAAAAAAGGAGAAAAATTAGTACAAAGGAAACTAATTAAGGTGGTTTATTTTAACAGTGTTAGAAAGTAAAGAGAAAAACAATGGCTAATCTTGCTATTCATTTTAAGACATTGTTAGAGACAGAAATATAACCAATTTTTAAGAAAGACTCAAGCATTTAACTGCTTTTCCACTTTATACTCTTTTGCAACAGGTTCTTTCTAACGGCAGAGCTATAGTCTTATTTGAAGCTCCAAAGCCTAAAAAAGTACTAAATGTTCACATTTTATACTTAGCTGGGAGCTGAGGTTGTCTTGACGTTTTCAAGAGATTCACAAGCCCTCACTTGTCTGGGCTTCAAGCTACCAGCTTCACGTCTTCTTCATGCCTT
>RSEF01000002.1:121966871-122002811 GCA_003993805.1 Himantopus leucocephalus | reverse complement strand
CTGTAGCGTTGGTGGGGGTTGTTGTGGCCAAAGTGTAAGACCCAGCATTTGGCCTCATACAGTTTGCCTTGGCCCATAGATCTCATCTGTCTAAATCGCTCTGCAGAGCCTCCCTACCCCCAGGCAGATCAACACTTCCACCCAGCTTGGTGTCACCTGCAAACTTACTAAGGGTGCGATCATTGATAAAGATGTTAAACAGGACTGGCCCCAGTACTGAGCCCTAGGGGACACCACTCATGACCAGCCGCTAATTGGAATTAACTCCATTCACCACCATTCTCTGGGCATGGCCTTCCAGCCAGTTTTTTACCCAGCAAAGTATATGCCCATCCAAGCCATGAGCAGCCAGTTTCTCCAGGAGAATGCTGTGGGAAACGGTGTCAAAGGCTTTACTAAAGTCCAGATAGACAACATCCACAGCTTTTCCCTCGTCCACAAAGCAGGTCTGACTGGATCAAAGTGCTCGGAGCCTTTTCTAACAGTTTTGAATTTATGTTCAAAAATATATTGCAAGATAAGTCTTACAAACTGCACTTACAGGTCATATGGACAGTTTCCCAACTTTATACACAATTTCATCAAATGGAAGGTAAGCAGATTTCCCTTGAACTCTTAGAGTTCCGCATGGAATTCTCTTTCTAGATACCTGTTAAGTATAACCACAAGTGCTTTTTTCTGTGGTTAAACAACACATAGATAAAACACTAAGAGAGATAAAATTATATAAAACAGCATGTGAGATGAAAATCAGGATTATTAGTGCTGCATCACTGGGTTTAGAGGTACAGAACCTAATCCACAGTTTGAAAACTGTAATAGACAAACAGGTGTCAAAGTTCCAAGTCATTAATGTCAAAACACTCTGCATTTGTGTAATGATAAAGTATGTGTAGCTATTAGATGCTACTTATCGTATTTTCAAAACATTAAAAATCACAGATAAACAGCATTAAGACTAAAGGAAGTTTCTGTGTAAATCCGTAAAAATATAGAATTGAGAGCACGCCTGAAAGAGGCCTGAATAAGAAAAGCTGTTTTTTCTTAATGACTTAAGATAAAATGTCCTCACTTGCTTCTCTCTGATCACAAGATTCCAGTATATCTCCTCCAAGCTAGTAGCTTTTCTGAAGGTGAAAAGGCATAGAAAGGCAACAGCTGAAATACAGCACGTCAGATCTTACACCAGGACAGTGTTCTAAGCTTATAATTGATAAAATCACCTTTTCAATTCAAAATAATCTAGAAGAAATCATAGAAAAATTGTCAGTGCTCATTTTTATTCTCACCTTTCTGCCGTCAGTGGTATATAGTTTCACGACTGGATATTGCATTAACTCACTCATATAGTCCAGAAAGGCCTCAAAGGTTTGTGTATTTTTCTTTCCCAGAACTATGGTGCGTCTAAGTCTTACATCTCCGTTTTTGAAAACAAGCATCTTTTTGGGAGTTGTTATTTTGCTTTCTCGATGGCCAAATCCATCTTCATTCTCCCTTGCTAATTGCACAGCTCGACGGCGAGCGCTAACAGGTCTGCTGATCTGCCAGGGCAGTGGCTTTCTGCTAGCCCGTTCTAGGTTGATGGGCTTCATTTTCCTCTGATGGGAGCAAATATAAGATTTTCCATCTTCAAGATCCTCCAGATTGGTGATGCTGTGTCTCCCTTTTGGTGTACTGATATTCCTTACTCCAAAAGGTAATGGGACCCGTTTGGACAAACTATCCAGCAAGGCATCAAATGTTTTATAAGACCGGTTATTAATGACCATTTTGATCCCATTAAACTGAGGATCTCCACTTTTATAGAAACAGATCCGTTTTGCCACAACAGGTTCAGTAACATTGAAGTGGCGCGTGGATAAACTCTGTTCACTCTCAGAGGAGTTTGGCTGATTCACAGAGTAACTAGTTGAAGGCGTTTCACTCATTTTGACAGCAATCTGGAAGAAAGAGGAGATGGATGTAAAATTAAATTAAATGTAAATTAAATTCTTTGACAATGTCACCTTGATGTAGCTGCCATATTGACTAATGGAGCAATCTCTTCTGGCTACTACGTATTTTTCTTAATGAAGCTATGGGAAACAATATTTTGACATATTTTACTACTACATACATCAGTTCTGAAAACAGTAAGAAAATGTTACTATTTTTTCAAGACAGTCAAGGTTCAAATAAAGTCAGATTTGACAAGATTTTATCTTACTGTGTTCTTACAGCTTTTCCAAAAATGCACTGTTTTCAGCTTGGGTGTTTTGCCTTCACTGAGATTAAGAACTTTTTAGAAGTTCATTATTTTGAACAATGATCAGAGCACAAGAAGAAATGTCTCATTTTAATACATTATTCATGCTGTAAATTGGACTCATTCTAAATGCTAAAACTGAAAAATAACCAAACAGGTCTGCACTAGAATGGTGTACACAAAGATTGATTTAAGTAATTACAATTCCATTTAAAATTTAAATAAAAAATAAAAATAATAATTTAAAAAAATTGCTTATTTAACGTAAGGAATACGCAGGAAGAAATTTTCAAGCTTGGCTGCAGCAACTTATACAATCCAGTCCATGATAGCTAGAGAAATGGCTTCTCCTCTGTGGTAGGGAGGAGCTCCACTTGTTCTGAAATCACTGAGTGCTATAGTTGCTCCTCTTTTTTGACATATCTATTCTTTAGCTGCCTAATCTACATTACACTTCTAAACTGAGAGGTTGACAGGTGAGTTAAGACTAGGAACACAATTTGAACCAGCCATTTTATGCCTCATGCGTCATTCTGTTTATACTGATGTCCCTAGAGGAAATCCATAAGGGCATTTTCATTGCTACCTGCAACACAAACTTTCCTACTCTCTTTGCAGAGCAAATGTTCTACTCCAATGAAAGCAGCATGACACTAGTAAAGTTCTTGAGTGAACTGAATGTCACGTTACCCCACTTAACTGGCCAAGAAGACTTGAGCTCACTAACAGAGTCCAGTCCAGGATCTCTGGGGAAGGGGCGAAAACTGTTAAGTCACCATCAGTAATGGCCAGAGACAGAAATGAACAGACATAGCTCCTCAGCTACTTCTCACCCTTTATGAAAATGGAGTGGAATTTCATCTAACTTCATAATTATTCACTCTTACAAGAGATAAAATAGATGGATTTTCTCATGAGACTACTGATAATAATCGTTTTTGAATTAGCCTCTCAGTTGTTGTTCTGGATATTTGTACTTGAGTAAAACATTCAGTTATGTAAGCATCAACATTTGGAAGAGAAATAGAATGTATTTTACATAAAGGTAATTATTAGACTGAATCTTGACACTGTGAAAGTAACAAAATCCAAAACAAACAAAGAGAACACACGTATGAAGAAAAAAGACAGTTTTCATTATAAACATGAAATAATTTGAATTCACAAAAGTAACTACAAAGAAGACGTTTTCCATAGCAAAACATAAAATGAATGATAAAACAGATATTTTTGGCAGAGAACTGATGGTTGCATAGCACACCAGGTACGAATACTTTCTAGGATTAATTTTAATAGTGGAAATTACTTATGCATCATTCAGATACCTTATAATTGTATTTTACAAATAGCAAACATTTCAACAAATGAATAATCAACATATCAAAGTTACTAAATTTTATACAGACACTAAGCGGAACACTTTGTTCTAAATATAGAACAATACATCTAATGCCATATAGCTGGTAAGTATTGCATATAATTTCGTCATACTCACCCACAGTCACATCCTATGTAAATAAAAGAGTAGTTAGCTTGTTTTCAGAGATTTATAAATTGTACATGTATTTGTCTGTGCCACATGAAATGAACATCCTTAGTCTTATTCCAAGTGCACTCAGCTAGAAAAAACATCATAATCCATTTGCTTAATCTCAGCTAATGTTAATCACCAGACCAGGTTCACTTCAGGTAGCCGTTGCTCAGAGCAGAGTGTCTAACATCTCATTCAGCAAGTTCTCTTATATTATTTTTAATCTCTATTTACCTTTTAAATATTTAATTTATATAATTTCTGGTTTACTTGGATTGTTCAAGAGACTCACAGAACCACAGAAAATAAAAATAAAAATCTATTTTCTTCTCAGTGTAGGGTTATCCTCCAAACTAAATTCTTTAGTGATATAAATTTTAGGTATGTTAAAATGGATCTTCCACCACTCACTTTCTGAGACTATTTATTAACTATCTCATGGCATTAATTCTTGATTTTGTTCAATCATTTGGTCAAGATGATCCTCTTTGTGCTAAAGATTCTCCCATATTTTCTCTATTCAGTTATCACAATGAAAATAGTTCCACAGTTTTTTTCACAACACTCAATAAAATATGACAGTCTGAATGAGTTTTGTCATCTATGAGGCATTCTTCATTTCAACATATTGGAAAAAGGGTAGTGTAACAATTCTAAATGTGTATGAATATAGTTTATGAAGAGACAGGAGGATTACGTCTAACTCTTTAATTATACCACAGAATGTGGGGTTTTTTTCTTTTTCCAGTGGAAATATTATGTCCAGGATGGTAACTGTTCCATCTAATTGCTACCAGATGTATAATCTGATTTGGAGCTTCTTTGCTTAATCAGGATTACAGCAAGCGCTCAGAACTAGCTGTGTAGAACAGTAACAAAAACACTGCTCAGTAGACACTACCACTGCATGCCATAATTCAGTTTTTAACTATTTTCCTTAGTAGAGAATTTAGTGTTTACAGAAGTTTTAAAGTACTGCATCAGTTCCACTTTCATAGGGTGGACATGAAAATGTATTAAACATTAAATTATAATCTTGCACAGATATTTTACTATAAACATCAGTTTCTTAAATATTATATTAATATAATTATTTAGGTCCTTAATCTGTTTTTGCTATTGTACTGCTTATGTTCCAGTTNACATTAAATTATAATCTTGCACAGATATTTTACTATAAACATCACTTTCTTAAATATTATATTAATATAATTATTTAGGTCCTTTATCTGTTTTTGCTATTGTACTGCTTATGTTCCAGTCAGTATTCTGTTGTTTACGCTTGTTCAGAAGATGAACAAGTGCAAATTCTGTGTCATTCTGATGTCTTGTAACTTAACCACTTATACATGAATGTTATAGAGTTGGTTTTCTTGTAAGTGCAGGATTTAAAATATCATTGCTACCCTCGTTAGCTTGCCAGTGCGTGCAAAGCCACTTTCGATAACCAGCTAATGCATCAGTAGCTTCTTTGTACCAATAGAATTTGGGACCCAAGAGAAAATACTTCTGGGACCTGCTGAAGATGATAAACAAGTGTCTCCATTTGATGGTGTGAATGCCCCTTAATTCTCTAAGACTTCAAAAGTCTGACAAAGCTTTTGTCCGGACATAGGTAACTTAAAAGTTTCACTGCATTCTTTCTTGTACTACAAACACTCCATATATTCTGGAAAGATAGAAGAAATCATCAACTTTATAGTAAAAATAGCATCAGTAAGAATTATGCTTAATCCAGACACAAAAAATTATCACAATCCTATGGCAATCAATATCAACACAAAAACACTTTTCATTCATTTGCGTGGGCAGCTTGACTGCCATCCATGGAGCTACTAAAATGATGTGATAAGAATTTAGCCTTAATATTTGGGGAACAGTTGTTCTTTTTATGTAAACCTTTTGCAAAGAAAAGTTGGGGAACACAAAATTAGCCCAGAAAATTTAAGAAGGCAAATTCAGGACATACGAGAAAACGTATCAGTGATTAAAATTGTAATTGCAAGCAGGATTACAATTTTCTAGGTTGCTGTCATTCTCACTTTTAAATTACATGCCTGCTATCTCCAGAACATCTTCAGTTCTCGGTTCTGATACTAAACATTACATTTGACCGGTACTCGATATCCCTCTTGGTCCTATTTTTTTGTAAGGATTATTGAATGGTCAGTAACTGAAATTATGATCGTATCACTGTGAGGCAGTCACTAACCACTTATTGTCTTTCATTGAACAGAAGAGAAAAGCTCATGTTTGGCTCTTTGTGAACGCGGTGACAGACGAGTACAAAGGATCTACACTAGTGACCACAGGCATCAGTGGCAGTTTTCTTCTCGATTCCAAAGGGTGTCCTCCAGGAAGACAGCCAGTTGAAGGTCTAGTGGCTGCAGTTAGCCTGCAATACCATTCTATACAGCAAAAGGTAAGCACCCTAAGCAAATACTTGGCCTGCAGTCCCTGGGCTGAATCAGAGCTCAAGTGGAAGTTTTCAAAATCAACAGAAAGTTTCTAACCCACTCCAAAATTATTTATATCAGCCCAGAAAAGCACAGCATTAAAATAATTGTAAAAAAAATATTTTTATCATTACTTTTTCTGGGTTTGATTTATTACTCCTCCTTTTCTATGGACTTCGCTTTAGTAACTGAACTGTTTAAATGCTACAAGTACCTAAATATAACTCAACACTGTCCACCTCATTCTATGAGTCTTCAGTGTTTCTCAAGATCAGCATCATATCCAGGAAGCTGATGCCCAAGAAAGAAAAAATATGTTAGCAATTACATTATCATGCTTGCTGATATATTCTTTTTTCCTTGCCAGATAACCAGCATGCCAGGTTGAGAACCATAAGCAGCCTTTTCTGCAGCATTATCCTGAGTGAGAGCAGGGTCAGAACCGTGTGCGATGTGGCCCTCCCTGCCTGGCAATCCTGTGGCCCTTGAATGACACCCTTTGTTTAAGCCGGAGCCATATGGAATAGCAGTTAACACTTGAGTATTTTTATCATTCAAGTGTGAGTCACTTCTTTAAAATGAGCAGTTGCTACACCAGTTAAACTATTACTGTTGACCTCATGCCCCAGGAAAATGCTGATAATGTGCCTTTCCAAGTCCCTTCAACCTCTTATACCTCTGCTTTTTTTTTTTTTAATTGGACTGCTCAGTAAGGTATGGAACTAGGAAACTGTTATCAAGCTGAAAAGGAAATTATCACATTAGAAGCAGGGGCTGGGGTCAAGTTCCCTTCAGTGTGCCCAGCCTGTTTACATCCTTTCCAGTAAAGCCTTCCAAAAAATGTGCCACTATTAATACGTTACTACTGATAAGATTTTGAGCCATTGCATTGCAACAGCATTTTAGTGTTTGATATACATGAACTTCTTATCAAGTTAATCCCCACAGACTTTTATTCATTAAATTCTCCAACACAGATTTGATAACCAACAGCTGGGGATGCAGAATGTGAAAAAAAGAAAAAGTATGCCTCTGGGGAGGAAAACAAAACAAATCAAAACCAGAGCCCTGCTTTTAAGAGAGCTCTGCCTGGATGGTAAGATGGACTGCCATTTGTAGTCTGAAAACTCCTGCTTGAGCTGTTTTGGGTTTTGAACACCACTAAATTTAACTCAAATCTGAATGCCTGTTTGTGTTCAGAAGATAGCTTCCTGCGGGAAATTTCTGGCCTGGCAGAAGTACAAATTGTCCCATCATCTTCAAGTGGGCTAGAATTTCATTCAGGAGTGTACGGTTTGTCTCAGAGTTAAATGCGTAATGATTCTCAGCTTAGTTTTCCTTATTTTCTTGCCTCCAGTATATTTAACCATCCACACTTATCCTCTGTTCTGTAAGATATATTAGCTGAAGAGGAAGGATCAGCCATATTTTCATTTTTTCTGAGCATGGGCATCTGAAAAAAGAACCATCCTAGAATATATTTTTCTTTGTTTGTATTGCATCTACATATTCACTGCAGTGATCTGTGAATGCTTACAGAGCGTCTCCAATCCTTTAAACTGGAAAAAGAGTGACTAGAAATTTTTCCCCTATCCCTAGTTTTCTTCTCCTACAACATTTCAAAAACTTCTTTTCTCCCTTGAACATTTGCCTTCATGACCCTTCCAGCCCTTTCACTAAATTAATAATGCAGCCACCTGTACTGACCTTAGCACACAATGATTTACAAAAAACAGTTATGTTACAACTAACTGCAGGTCTAATTGGTGCTGTCAGCTTATTAAAGATTGACTTCTTCCTATACTGGTTAGAATACTCCTATGTGGACCTTAATGTTTTATTTAAAATTTCACTCATTAGGACAGCTAGGGTTTTCATACATTCTTTTTTGTACTCTTGTAATTTCCTTGTCTTTCTTACCAATCTGTTAATTTATAACCATAATTCTTTGCATCTCCCAAAGAGTATGGTCAGAGAAAAGGATTAAGCAGGCAGCACATGAGTTCCCTGGCAAAGCTGTCATCAGCTTACCTTGAATTTTAATCCCATGTGCCTCAGTTTGTGTAGCTGAAATTCTGTGCAGTCACCTTGCCAACTTTCCTATTTCATAGAGACATAAGCTAAAGAAACCTCATGAAGCTCCAGCAGCATTAGTGACTGTGAGGGACAGATCTTTTGTTTTTTCCTGAAGGACATCATAAAATCCTTTGCTGGGGTCTGGTATTATTTCCTTGATGGAGTTCTGAGGCTGTTTGTAGAGACAGTGAGTTCATAAATTGAGGCCAAGAAGGGAAACAGACAAGGCTTAGACATATTATACAGCTTTGCCTCCTACAAACACTTTAAAATCTTTGACCAAAATTTACATCTTTAAACACTTGGTCTGATCTGCTGCGTATTCCCGTAGGTGCCCAGGCTCCTGAGGCTCCTCAATCGCTAAAGGTACAGCTTTGCTGCTGGGCACGTGTACAACCATCCCACCTCTGACAACACTAAGCCGCTTAATGTCTTAGCTTTGTTGCAATGCACAGCTCGTCACTGCTTTGCCTGTCTTGCCTGCAGAAACCTGACTGTCCTCTCTTACAGCCCAGGCAGCACGCTGTTGCTGTCCTCCATTCCTCTGGCCAGTAGTTAAAGAGCTATCTCACAGCTCTGGAAGTCCAGTTCACTGCCTGCTCAGCGCTCCTCCTCCTGTCGAGGTTTTGTGTAAGAAACAACAGATCTGCATACAGCATCTAATTCCACAACAGACTTCACAGCTACAAATGCCCAGTGGCAAGACACACCGAATTTTAAGTCTGGGTTTAGATACACATTTCTTTGACAGACATGAAAATAGTATCAAGTGTGGACCCTGATCTAAAGGCCCTGCATCTGCCCAGGAGCCAGGAGCCAAGATATCTGACTCAAACCTGAGGATGCCCGGAGGAAACAAGCCGACCGCCTCCAGTGTTCTGTCACTGTGCCTGAGTCCCAGGTACAAATCTACGTTACCCAGTTGTGTAACTGTAGGCGCAAGCAAGAAGCTCTGAGAAAACACAGGTACTAATGAATTATATTTGACTGTCATACTTCCAGTACTTGATGTAAAAAATTGAGCTGAACGTGTGTTCCTAAAATCAACCCAGGATTCCCACCATGAGTTTTAAACCTGAAGATGGTCATCTCTTCTGTTACTGTAGCCCTCCAGGATACTTGGTTTTCCAAGTATCTGCATTTATTTTCCCTTATACTTATATACAAATGTTCTAAGTATATATTTCTGTATATGCATGTTTATATCTACCTAAGTATACATACATACACAGACACATACACACACAACACATACACACACACACACAACACATAAACTCTACTCAGATATGGAATCATAGAATCATAGAACTGTTAAGGTTGGAAGGGACCTTTAAGATCATCAAGTCCAACCATTAACCTAACCTGACAAAAAACACTTCTAAACCATATCCCCAAGTACCACGTCTACCCTTTTTTTAAACACCTCCAGGGATGGCAAATCCATCACCTCCCTGGGCAGCTTATTCCAATGTTTAATTTACACAATTAAATTGTGATTTTCCAGTTTCTTGATTGTATATTTCCAAGCCTGTTGTTTCCCTTTCGTTTTGTTTTTATTTGGAAGTACATTTCTCTAAACTCCCTCACATGGAGGGCCAGTATTTTACCAAAGGACGTACATTGTCACGGTTTCAGTGGGGATAGAGTTAAATTTTTTTATTAGCAGCTGGTATAGTGCTATGTTTTGGATTTGGGATAAGAAATACTTTTGATAGCACCCTGATGTTTTTAGTTGTTGCTAGGCAGTCCAGGCCTTTTCTGCTCCTCATATCACCCCGCCAGCAAGCAGGCTGGGAGGGCACAAGGAGCTGGGAGGGGACACAGCCGGGACAGCTGGCCCCAGCTGACCAAAGGGATATTCCGTACCATGTGATGTCATGCTCAGTATATAAAGCTGGGGGAAGAAGAAGGAAGGGGAAGACATTCAGAGTTACAAGGTTTGTCTTCCCAAGTAACCGTTATGGGTGATGGAGCCCTGCTTTCCTGGAGATGGCAGAACGCCTGCCTGCCGATGGGAAGCAGTGAATGAATTCCTTGTTTTGCTTTGTTTGCGTGCACAGCTTTTGCTTTACTTATTAAACTGTCTTTATCTCAACCCATGAGTTTTCTCACTTTCACTCTTCTGATTCTCTTCCCAATCGTGACCGGGCGGGGTGAGCAAGTGGCTGCGTGATGCTTGGTTGCTGGCTGGGGTTAAACCACGACATATACATATTGAACTTTGAGCCAATTAGATACATAATTATTTTTTTTTCTATGAAGGCATCTAGCCTGTATTTCTGCATTGTATTTTTGACATAGTGCCAGCTGCTAATCTCAAATAGTACTAAAAGGTAACATTAGATGGATAAAGATTTTGGACATATGTTTAATAAAAAATAGACAATGTTCACCTTTTTCAAAAGTAATCAGATCATATTAGGTATTATCACCACCAAGTTTCCATCTATCTGTCTTTTTCTCTATCTAAATGAAGCCTCAGATGTTGTCAACATAATTTTTTCTACACACATTAATATTGATTAAAAATCATACATAATCAAAATGTAGTACTTCATTTAAATTAAACTTTTGACAGTAAGATGATGTGTTTATTTTTATTTAATAAAAAGAATTTTATATTGATCTTATTCATTTTTAGTCAAGTTATAATTAAATTACCAAAAGCAATAGAAATATTTGTATGTAGGAAGTCCATGAGGTAAATACATGACTGGGAAATGGTCCATACTGGAGAACATGCTGGTGTTTCCTGACCACAGACAGAAAGGTAAAAATCATCACCGCTGTCTTTAAGCAGCTTTATCAGTGAAAAAATAAGAAGAGTACTTTAAAGTTTCGTGATGCAAGAAAGTGAAATTAAACTAGATAAAGTATTAAAATTTTAATATTTTTTTTTTAAAGGAAAGCATACACTGGCAAAGCTATAGAATAAGTGAACCACTAATATTTTTTTCTCTCTCTTAAGTACCATTAGTCAAATCCTTTACTTTGTGCTTGACACAGATACAATCCAGTACCTATAATTTGTAATGGAAAGGGTCTGTTCATTTCTGCAGCTGACCAGACTGATCCCCAGAGTGATCCTTGTGGTCATTCTCTGGCGAAATAACATCACAAAGCCAAGAAAGAGCAGATGAGTTAACTTAGAAGACAACGTATCACCTGCCATTAAAAACTAAGGAGAGGTGTGAGTGATGGAAAGGCCTGGCTGTCAATACAGTTTTAAAATGTTTCTGCTTCTGCTGCTCCATTACAGCAGAAAGCTAATGCATATTCTAGTTTCCTCCCCACTTACTCCTATTATTCTTCACATAAGACAAACAAAAACTCCCTTTCTGTCCCATCAACTGCTGGTTTTTGACATTTTCCCTTTGTAAATTTTGTCAGGGAGTCAAAATCTCAGAAAATTCATTAACTGAAAATAAGTTAACACACACCCCCAAATAATTTTGAACCAACTGAAAAGTTGCTGTTTTCCATAATATTGAAGTGCTTAAATTTGTGCTTTTACTTCTTTTAGATTTTGAAAATAAATACACTCTTTCTGCTTTTGTGTATTCTATTCACCTCACTTCAGCTCTGCAGCCGACCACCGGGGCTCCTCTTTCATCTTGTCTAATACAGCATGAGTAGACCCAGGAATTTTACCCAAACGTATTTCAACTCTTCCTGCTTTACTTCCCAGACAAGGAGGACTGCCATGCTGCATCAGCAACGCCTGTACCAAGCATCGAGCTCACACTTGCTCTAAAGTGCCTGGGGAATGTGATCGCATCTGGAGAGGAGGTATGCTCCACTCCCCTTCAGGATGCAGCTGCATTATATTGTGCTATTTTGTGAAACACATTCATGCTCTTATCTCCACTCCACTGAATATTGAACGATATCTATTTTTGAATTATTTTCCAATTAAAAAATGACAATTTTTATGAGTTAATTTTTTTGTGTTATTATCCCTTAACTCCTTCCTGACAATTTCAAACACTAATCAAGAGAAAATGCTCAGATTTCCAGACCATAATGAAGGAAAGCAATGTTCCTACATAGATCTAACATCACCTAAAGGGATGCTAACTTAGAGACATATATTCAGACAAATATCTTGGAACCTTGTGACGATGATGGCATGCAGGTTTGTATTATACTGACAAGGAAGGTATGATTTACAATCGATATTGCNACTTAGAGAGATATATTCCGACAAACATCTTTGAACCTTGTGACAATGATGGCATGCAGGTTTGTATTATACTGACAAAGAAGGTATGATTTATAATCGATATTGGCCATGCTTCCATAAGACTCTAAAAGCACACTTGTGTAGTTACACTTTTCTTCTGAAGAGCAGCAGCCAACTCCCTCTTTTTGCAGGCACAGCCATTTCTGTCTTCAGAGATGCAGAAGACAGCACAAGGCCTTAGAAAATGAAAAAAATAACACAGAAATACAAAACCCCCTCCAAAGCAACCTCTACTTGGAATCATAACCCTTGTGGCTTTCACTTTGAATGTGTTAAGAAAAAAGTCAACTTGCAAAAAGTTGTTTGAGCACTACTGAAATAAACCAGTATCTGTAAAATCACCTCTGATAAGNACCTCCGATAACGTCACCAGCCAAGGTCAGTCCACGGCAATCTCTCAGGAGCCGTGACAGAACAATGGACCCACCCCACGGAGCAAGCCGGCAGGCGCACGGGCTCTGCTGCTCTATCTCAGCAGATAAGCAATCCTTGGGACTTCAAATAAATCACGAGGAACAGCTAGCGGAAAGAGTGATGTCGGATAGATCTCCTCTCATGTTTTTCTTAGCAGACCGCCACAGGGAAATACTCAGATGCTGAAGGACGTCTGTTTACTTAGAAGAGACTGATCTAAAAAGAAGTGACATACTATAATCTGGTCACGCAAACTGTCTCTAAGCAATTAGACTGTCTTATTGGTTTAATGCTATTTTAGGTTTATTTTTCCTTTTGGGAATTAGACATGCTCCTTGAAAAACACGGTAGGTGTCATGCCACGTCGTACATCCACTTATGATGATATCAGAGGATATTGTAGTCATGGCATCACTTTTGTAAGATATATAACCTCAAGCTGAAGTGAGTTACTCTTTTGACTTTTTGAACTACGGAGAAAAAGAAAATGTAATAGGCTTTGTTCAGAACATTTTCTGGACACTAATCCTTAACTTTTATGTCCCTTCAGGAGCACTGTAGGGGATGGGGGTGAAAAGTAATTTTTGTATGGCCCCATTTCAGGGCTAAAAAGCAAATTTTCATGTAGATATTTCTTTCTTTTTATTGCCATTGATATTCCTTAAATTACAAGTATTCATAGACTTTTCTCAAAGCAAAAATTTAAATAGAGAGATAATTTCTAACATACCTGGATTTTTTTATACTACGATAAATAACAACAAACTTGTTTGCAACTGAAAAAAAAAGCTCCCTATCAAGATGTAACTTAAAATAGCTGTAGAGGCAAGAAAATAAGACAAGGGAGTACTAATTAATAGCAACATGTTTGTAGTCTACAAAAGGAGCTGATTCAAAACAGGATGTTTTTTATTTGTGAGAACCATTTCTACCAGCTTGGCAAACTAATGTGCTAAACAAGAACTGTACCCAAGCCCCCTCCACACGTGTGTGCGCACACACACTTGGGCACACACATCCTGGCGTAAAAAAGNATTCAAAACAGGATGTTTTTTATTTGTGAGAACCATTTCTACCATCTTGGCAAACTAATGTGCTAAACGAGAACTGTACCCAAGCCCCCTCCACACATGTGTGCGCACACACACTTGGGCACACACATCCTGGCATAAAAAAATACAAAGGGAAGTTATTCCTGAGACTGATGCACCTTTTAGTCACATCACGATTGTACCTTACAGTAGAATCCAGATAATTTTGTTTAAATTGTTTTCAAGTAAACCTCATGACGGATTCCTCGCTCTCTGGGAGACCAAGCTGTTGCAGCTCAGCTGCAAAGTCCTTCTGATAGTTATCTGAAGTTTCTCTTTTTTGCCTTTTCAAACATGACCTGTATACTGGTTTTAAAAGAACTCACCGTCATTCTCCCGCATTCTTACAATCCGCTGTAATCATGAACTATTTAAGTTTATTTTACTTTATAGATTTGATTTTTTTATCAATATATATATATCTGGAGAGAGAGAGCGAAGTAGCATATCAATTGAAAGAGGGAAGTATATTCACCAACAGACAGACGGATATTCATTTGTGCTGAATGTTCTCGCAATAACTACATTTAGATCATACTGCAACACTGCAAAACTTACACTAAGGAAATGAAGATGCCATTAAGTATATTATCAATTTAGTAAATTAATTAAATACGTGCATAAGTCCTTCCATACTCAGAAGAACAATTACATATAACTAGCAAAAATGACTGCACAATTATCCGTCTGCATGCTACATACAGTAGCCAGAAATACCTGCAGCAATGGTATATTTGTACACTAGACAGATTCCAGGGTTTATTCCTCTCATTTAGCGTATGTTTTCTGAAAATTGAGGGTCTGCAAGGTCAGCCTATTTTTGAATCAATATTTGTAAACTTTAAAGACCAAATAAGAAATTTTTGATATCTCTTTGTAAGAAAAAAAGGGAGATCTTTTTCCCCCCATTTTTCAAATAGAGTCACAGTTTAATTTTAAACCTTTCCTAGTCTTCTTTTTTATCAGTGCACTCCGGCCTTTAATTCCTATCATTCTGCTTGAAATTTTACCACTATTATTTACCCTTCCCCAGTGAAGTCATGCATTTTCTTAATTTTAAACATGTAAGAGCTTTGCTGAAATGATTCATTTTGATTTGTCTTTTATCTACCTTCAATAATTCAGTTTCATTCTGTATTGCATGTGCTCCCAATCACATTACATACACTACACAAATATGTAAGACATATCACGGTATAAATATTTTAGGGATCACTTTAAGCGAGAACAGAAGTGTAAATCTCACAGTTGGAGAATAGGATCATGGAAGGGATAGTGATGACTCATAGTTGAGCTTTTGCTCTCAAAAAGAGGAAATAATTAATTCGTTTATTAAATGTTATTAGTTAATGGAAGGGCTTTTATATGCTGTCAAGTTCAAAGATTTGTCACTTCCCCAACAGTCTTAGACTACGCTATCTTTTCTGGTGTATAACAAAGGTATATTCCCTGACTTATTTTTAAAAGCAGTATTGTCAGGGTTGCAGACAGACAAGTTCACACATTGAGTGTCGGTGTCAAGGCTTTGGTAGCAGGAGGGATACAAGGCGGAGGCTGAGGCTGCCCAGTGCAGGAGACAGTTGGTTCCAGCCAGCTCCCGCAGACCCACCACAGGACACAGATGAGCCCATCCACCACATGTGGCACATCTGTGATAACATATATAAGAAAGGGCAAAGATGTTGGACAGGCAGGGGAGGAAGGAAAACAGACAAAGAAAAAAAGAAAAAACAGCAGTGTGAGCACCGAGGTGAGAGAAGAAGAAGGATGAGGAGGAGGCGGCGCTCCAGGTGCTGGAGCAGAGAATCCCCTGCAGCCTCTGGAAGAGCCCACACTGGAGCAGAGATCTGAACCATGGCCTGGGGGGACCTCACGCTAGAGGAGGTTTTTTTCCTGTAGGACCGCAGCTCATGGAAGGACCCACACTTGAGGAGAGGAAAAATATCAGATGGAAGGAGAGGCTGAGAGGATCTGCTACGGACTGACCCCATCCCTCACTGCACTGCTCAGGGGGTGGCTGGAGGAGTCGGCAGTGAAGGAGAGAAGTTGAGCCTGGAAGAGGGAAAGGAAAAGGGTTGTTTTACTGTTTGTCTTTGCTTCTCACTACTCGAATCTATTTTCATTGGCAATAAATTAAATTCATTTTCCCCAAGTCAGGACTGTTTTACCCACAACAGTAACTGGTATGCAATTTCCCTGACTTTATCTCAACCCATGAGCTTTCTCATCCTATTTTCTCCCCCTGCCCTCCTGAGGAGGGGAGTGGGCGAGTGGCTGGGTAGGCGTTTGGCCATTAGCCAAGGCTAACCCACTGCAGTTACCCAGGAGAAACACAGATCCCTGAATCCAGAAACTGCAGCTCCTCGCTAGCGCTATTCACCTAGTCGGAAATCAAGGTGTTTCATGAGAATTACTGCCTCATAAATATTCCTTTTTTAAACACAATGCCTGGTAGCAGCAGATGTAGATAAGAGACAAATGAGGCTGAAAATACTTTTGCTTTAGTTATCTTCAAAGGATTCAGAGCTAAAATCCTCACTCTTATAATACTAAGTCTTCAGTCATAGTGATATTTTCCTTGATACTGGTGGATTTCAGACAACCGGTTTGCAAACTAACACAAACTGTGTCCTTCGGCTGAGTAATCCCATTCAGGTAAATGGAACTAATAGTGTGAACAAGAGTTTATAACCTTAGGCCACATAATTGAAGCTCAAAATTGTCTAAAGTGAAACCGTTTGGAGGAAATGCACTGTTCAGGACCTGAGGAAAAAAAAAAGCTGGCAAATATCTTATTCTGATATTTTCTAAATGAAATTTCTTTTTTTTTGTTTGAAGACACTTTTCTTTTAGAAACTTCCCATATGTTTAAAATGGTAAAATAAGAAAAGATCACAATCAAAATAACATATCAAATCATTTAAATTGAAAATTTCAAACTGATCAGAGCTTTTTGTTCTTGATTGGTTCCCAATCCCCTTTTTCCTCTCTTTTGAGATTTTAACTCTGGCTTCACTGAAAATGAGAAAAAAAACCCTGAAATCCCAAAAATGCTTGCATGATGGGAAAAGGTCATGTTTAGAATTTAACAGGACAATCAGCATTATGATCACATTGTAAAAAGTAAATGCTGTTTTTCATAACACTTAAAACTAGAATGTAAAAATTGAGTAACTGGGAGACTGCCACATGCCAGCCAACATAGGTTGGCATTACTGTCCCAATGCTTGGGGACTTGTAGCAAATTGCACCAGCAGAAGATCAAGTGGATCTTTCTGTGATATTATAACCACGCCATTCAATTCATGTCTACAAGCAATTCAATATTACTGATGCATGAAAAACTAAAACATGACTTTAAAAGTGCATACTTATAGTAACAGAGATGCTTAAAAGAAAGCCAAGAAACACTACTCAGTATTAAAAGCACTTTTATGAAACACTTACTGCACATTGCTGAAAGACAGGTTAGTATTTTTATGCTCACAAATAGTAATATCTATATTATGCAAACAAACTACATGTCAAATCACTACTTCGATCTTGTCCTCTTCACAACAACGTCAGTAATTAACCAATAAATTTCAATTTTAAACGGTAACTTTTTCTATTTAAATAAAATTGAGTTTAAGTTCACGTGAAGTCATGGCATAACAAGTATATATCCATCTAAGAATCAAATTTAGCCACTACGTTTGCTTTGAGAAGATGTGCAATAAGAACAATAAATTCTACTCAGATCAGAATCCTAGTGTGAGGTCAATGGACAAATACAGAGAAAAAGATCTTTGTACTAAGGTCTATGATGAAGTAGCAGCATTGTATTTCCTGGGGTTTTGTTTTGTTATTAGTATTCTAAAATAGCAACTCCTATAGCATAACTAATTATTCTCAAAAGAAAGGGCTATATCAAAACAAGCTGCCTCATAGGGACAGAAAAGACACCTAAGAGATCTGTGGCATGAGGCAGCAACCTTATCCATTCTAGGGAGGCAAAGCTAAAGTGAATTCAATTCAGCAAAAAGAAATACTGATGCAAAATCCGTATAAGGAAAAGAAGCCCATTTGGTTTCTCCTCCAATCTTTCACTGTTCTTTATAAAAAGGAGAGATTTGAGTAAACTAAATAATACCAATGGTGAATTTGGCCTAGTGCTTCCAAGAGCTCTCTGTTAACATATAAGAATGAGACTGACTTGTTAAAGCATAAAGTACGTAATATCTCTGGGATATATTCTATTGCAAAATGTTCTAGGTTGTGCGATGCTCAGGCAAATTTTCTATCTCAGCCCCCACCTCTGGCAAAGACACACCTCAAAACACATAAACCTGATAAGTCTTATTTCACAGTCATTTGCAACTCTATAGTTGCTCTTATTTTTAATATCAGACTGACAGAACAGCTGTAAAGGGGTACTTTTGAAATGTCATATAAAATTATTCATATCACTTAACTTCATCAAGTAAGATATTTATAACCGATGACAAAATTTGCTTCTGTGCTGGTACTGACTAACACTGTTGCCACCCATAAGCCTTCTGCAGCGCCTCATTTCAGTTTGCCTTTGGTGCCAGAGCCTTATCTGTGAAAAGAACCCATCAATTTCCGGACAAAAACTGAAAAAAGATTAGCTCCCTCCCTGCTGAGATAAATCATTTCGCAGTGTATTCACTTACAGACTTCAACATTTTTCATATGGTTTTCACTCTGACTCGGTCTGTAAAGGAATGTTAGCTGCAAGAGAATTAATGCTCGTGGGATACAAGCCTAGAACCGCAGCTCAATTTTCAGAAGTGATTGGTAGCATTATTCTTCAACTACATATAAATGCAAACAACTATTTACTTATTTCACATGAATAAGTACACTGGGTTTTGAGCCAGGCAAAAAAATGAAGAAAAATAGACTTTTTGCATGTGTTCAGATTACGTTGACAGTTAAACTTTAGATTATGACTTTAGAAATTCATATTGTAAAGCTGCAAATATATTTATGATTCTACATCTTAGCACAAACACAGATCCCACAAGCTTCTGGAAATATTCTAGTTCTCTAGCACCCAAGGTCCCAGTGCAGACCCCTTTCTCAACTATGATGAATGCTGTGTAAATTCTTGCATTTTAAAGGCAGTTATAGTCTTTCATTACTCCATAATAGATGAAAAATCAGGTTAGAGGATAGAGTCAAATGCACTGAATTTTACAGATTGAATAAAGAATATTGCCCTCTTTTACAATAAAGAAAGCACGGGCCAGCTAGTCCTTTAATATCCAGACTAAATTATCTGCCCCATCAAACATTAATTTATTTGTTACAAGTGCCTCTTGAGACATACGAACAAGCAGATATTAGCGTCCCTTCAGATTATTATAAACTGATTGTTAAAACACAATTTGTAAGTGTTTTGGCTTGGAATCACAGAGTAGCTGATGTTGGAAAACGCCTCTGGAGATCGCCTCGTCTAATCCACTGCTCAGAGCAGGATCAGCCAGAGCAGGTTGCCTGGAACCATGTCCAGACGGCTTTTGAATATTTCCAAGGACGGGACACCCCGATCTCTGAGCAACCTATGCCAGTGTTTCACCACCCTTACAATAAAAAAGTTTTTTCTTATGTTCCAGTGGATTTTCCTGTATTTCAGTTTGTGACCATTGCCTCTTGTTTCACAAGATACCACTGAGAAGAGTCTGGCTCCATCTTCTTCACCCCCCTCCCATCAGCTATTTATACACACTGACACCATTCCCCTGACTTTTCTCTTCTCAAGACTGAACGACCACAGCTCTCTCAGCCTCTCTTTGGAGCATGTCAGATGCTCCAATCCCTTAATCATTTTAGTGACCCTTTGCCGGACTGACTCCGGGACATCCATGTATTCCTTGTACTGGGAATTTTTTTTTCTTTTACTTTTTTCTTTTTACCTTTAGATTTGGAAATGTATATTTCACATATGAAATATCTACTACAGCAGAGTAAACTTTGTTCCCAGGCTTTTTAACCCCTTAGGCTGCAAAAAAGTTATTGGCAAGCCAACTGGTACAATTTTATTGCAAAAAGTACCTGGGAGGGAAAAAAAAAATGAAGTAATCACACCAGCACAGCAGAAAGCTCTGCTCTAAGGCATTCACTTGTTCATCCACGTCCAGGTAACAGTCTAGAGGTGGAACTACATTTTCACATGTCCTTTTCTGGTGCAAATGTATCAGGTGAGGGTCAAGGTGTCAGGGCCATAGAAAGACCCAATGAGTGAGAGCTACCTTAGGTATGGGAGGAGGAGAGATTCTTCCTCTCCATTGCCACTAGAGTTACCTATCAACCAACACCACCTTTCCACAGGCTGACACTGGACAGAGGATTTGAACACAAAGATTTTTAACATGGACATTGGCATGTAAGAGAAAGAAACTCGTTTAATGACTAGCCCATTTCTAGAAGGCCAAATAATCTTTTCTAAAACTCTTTGTAATTCCTAATCACACAGTAAGTAAACTAAGGTACAAATGGCGGCAGCATGTGTTTTGAGTTTTATTGCCTGGGGGTTGTATCACACAAAATTATCAATTAAGAGCAATAGGTACCTAACACGCACTCATTCATAATCTTTAACCCTACAAAAGAAAGACAAGCATAGGCTTTGTCATGAGGTATGAGCTTGTATAACAGCTGTTGGAAATTAAGGACCACAGAGCTCAGTTTGAGAACAGCGGCAAACCCATAACCACAAAAGCTGTGTCTGAATGTGAGTAAATTAGTTAATGATTTTTCCCCTACCCTTGTTGTTATTTTGATGCCATTATTAAACAGTGTGCAGGCAACTCTCACAACAATTTAATACTCATTTCTCACTGAAATAACTGCAGTCCCAGCCTTTAGAAGCTGATGCCTGAGCAGCTCACATAACAAGGATAATGAACATTCTATTCCTGGTTCTGTTGGTTTTGGAAAGACTAACTGGAAAGCAAAGAGTACGCATCATCTTAGCTGCTATGTGTCATCCTGCTTCGAAAAAAACTGATGACTGATTTATCTGACCATGGGTAAGCCATCTGGTTTAGTGGGCATCCTCCCTTGTTATGAAACGGTCACAGTGTTATTTCTTTAAATATTGCCATGGTAGACAGGCCAACAGTTTAATGTCACAACCTAAACCACAAAATATATTTTGGTTTGTCTAAAGTTCACCTATTAGTAGATAAGACTTACTTCAAGCAAAATCTTATGTCTACCTAAAAGTGAAGCTGGAAGTACACTTTGCATTTCTCATTTGTCAAGAGAAAGATGTAATAAAGTAAATCTAATGTTCTGAGATTTCTACAGAAGTGCAACACTAACAGTCATTTTAGGCAGAAAAAAATTACACAGACAAAACCTTTCCATTAAGTTTTAACCCAGTTATTATAAAAATCAAATTTTCTGTGTCCAAGTAAGATAGTAGACTGATCAAAATCCCTTAAATTTCCTTCAGTCCAAAGTTGTTATGCTAATATTTGTCCATTATATCAAAGGTATGAAACTGCACTTGCCATGACAGTGTATGTACATTCCCCAGTTTTGCAATGAATACTTTGATTTTCCTGTGTCACATGTTCTTTTCCTCTTCCCAAAGGCAGAAGTATGCACAATTGCTTTATGGCAACATTTAAAACAGGCTTTTGTTTTATATACAACACTATGAGTTGTTAGTAAATTCTGGATTGGAAAAACAAGCTTTCTTCTCCTGAAAAACTGTGCCTTTTCTACCTAAACTTTGTCCTCAGAAGATGGAAAGTGAGAAAGGTGGAAGCTGTTCTGTTGACATATTTGAGCTAAGTCTAAAAAAATGTTCTTTTTATTTTTTTTAATTTTATTAGTTTTATTTTATTTTATTAATTTAATTTAATTAATTTTATTTTATTTTATTTTATTAATTTAATTTTAGTTTTATTAATTTAATCTATATTTAAGATGGTTTAAATCCAGGCCATCAAGGGTCTTTTAGATAATCTGATTCAAAATTCTATGGGAAGCCACCAGAAGCACCATGTATTGTGAACATGCCACCAGCTGGCATGTTCACAATACATGGTGCTGCTAAGGAGGTCTCCGAAGGGCTCCATGCCACTTTCCTAAGCAATGGTGTCTAGGTTTATCACATGCCTACAGATAGACCAACATTCAGGCAACAGTCCACCAAGACAGAAGAAATCTAGAATCAGCAAGGAATACAAGAGAAGTCCTTGACTGCAAAGTTAAAGAGTAGGTTATGAATGTGTATCTTTTACCCAAAGAAGACTGCATTATGGGCAAGGGCTTCTCAGTATCTCCTGCTAACCAGTATCACCTCCACCTTGCTCTGCTTCAGCTTCAGTTATCTGGGGTTTTATCCACAAACTAATCCTATTCAATCTTCTCGGTCAACATGGTAATAAACGTAGTGATGTAAATGACCAAACCAGGTAGAACTAGGCCCAGTGTTGATATAAAATTTCCTACCATCTGAATAGTTCAACTTCTATTATAATACATAATAAATTTATCTGACAGAAAGACCCAGTGGAATAAAGCACTTAAATATTTGGTAGCTTTATGTTTGCAGCCTGGCCTGCCTGAAGTCAAAATTAAAGGGAGGCAAACGCTTAAGTGATTAACAAGATCAAAGCCTAAAGTGTAGGCAGGCAGACCACGTGCAATGTTGAACACCTTCAGCTACTATCAAATTTAGCATGAGTTGTCTAATGTAGCAGCTCTCAACTGTGGCCTTACAACATTCTTTTCTCCCTGCCCAAACTTTTCTAGCTGTTACTCTGTTCAGGCTTCCTGTAAAACCTGTGTTCCATCTCTTTATCCATAGCAGTATTTGCATGACTTCTAATTGCAGAAAAATTTCAAAAGTAAAAATTTTTAAAAATTTTAACAGCTTTAAGAAATAAATGAAATTCTAGACCATTTCTTTCTTAAATATTTTCATTAAAATTCCAAAACGCAAATTCATAAACATTTTCAAAATTCAAAATCAAAATTATGTAAATGGTAAACAACCAGAGGTAATATCTTTCAGAAACACAAAACTAAGGAAAAATATCTAGATTTCTGATCTGACTAACTATATATAACAAAGAGATTAAGCAAGTTTCTTAAACCAGACAAGTGAAGTTAAGTGGGGGAAAATAAAACAGTAAACAGGATATACTGTTTACTAAAGTAGTACATGGAGTGGTACTCTAGATATCTTAAACAACACAAAAATTAAAAAATGCTTTTATCTAAAAGTTTACAATGCACTAGAGAATCCCCTGTTCAGGGGATTCTGAGAGGCTGACAAAATTATTCTTTTGAAAATAATTGCTACTTAAACTGATCAAAATGAGAAAACACATTTCATTTCTAACGCTTTGTAAGGTGATCTTCTTTTAGCTCTTAGTTCTTCCTTCATCCTTTTCTTCCTCTAAATTATGAGATTAAAAATGAGTTTAGGTACCTGATTTGAACAGTGAAGTATATTGTTTGAATAAAGCTCTCAGCACCTTCCTGCAGAGACCTGAGGTCAAAATATATTTTAGAATAAAGTGCAAATATAATGTTGAACATATTACGCTGGCTCTTCTACTGTAACAAAACACAAGTTTTGTTCGGAATTTGTCAAAATGTACTCTATGAATTTGGGGACCTAGATCACTATTTAACAATAGGACACTTGCTGACTGAAGAGACTAACAAAAGATGCACAGTAGATACTCATTTAGAATGGGACCAAAGCATCCTCGTGTTGAGAAGAATACTGCTTTGTAAGAGAGAGCTGTCAAAGGAACAAAAAGACAAACTCAAAGCTGAACTATTTTTAAGTTGAGTGGGCCTGCATATTCAAACAGTTAGGAAAAGTACAACATTTTTACTGCTTGGCAAGTGTAAATCACTGGGAAAAAAAATCTGTATCACAGACTTGCTGTTTTCAGCTGCAGGTGGTAGGTAAAGAAATTGTGGGAGGAAAATATTTTCTTATGTTGTTGCATTGCCTTTGGTCTTTTCAGTTAGATTGTCTCCTATTAATTTTATACTCCTGATAACTATGTTGTTATTGAAGCACAGAAGATATTCATGACATCTTTGTGGCATTTAAAAAGATAAGGCCCAACACTGAATTACCTACAGTCTACTAAAGAAATGTATCACAATGAGCAATGATGTCATGAAACACATCAGAGTGTGCTTTGGCAAAGGGACAGAGGAGGCACACACAGAACAGAAATTATGCAGGAAGTGCTGCTTTCATTGAGTGTTACTCTGAAAGGCTGCTGCTAACGTGTTGTGTTTCAAAGAGCTCACCCTAACAATCTGTGGTAGAAGGTATCTCTTAGACAGCTTTACCTTGACATATAGTCTTCAGAAATCCTTCAGCAGCAGAGACCTTGGGTATGTGGGTAGAATAAAACAATCCTGTTGGGTCATCTGTCAGCAACACAACTGGGGGGTGGAGGAAAGAGAGGTAAATCAGCGTGATAAAATAGCATGACTGAGCTGGGTCTTCGCAGCTACAACACCCATTTCATGTGCTACTATCCTCCTATACCAGGATGGCAAAAGCAAGGTTTTCATCTTTGTGAAGAAAAAATCTTTGAACTTAAGTACTCTGGGGCTAAGCCAGACCAAACATCAGCTTAGCCAAAATCTCTGACCACAGCCAGGAGCAGAGTCTTAGGGAGAAAGGCCATAAACACAGCATCTACAGACACTCTCTGGCCCATCAAACTTCCGAAATTCCACAACTGAGTGGCACCCTGAATCTGAGGTTGCTTTACCTGCTGTAGGTGAACCTGCTCTGGCAGGGGGGTTGGACTAGATGATCTCCAAACGTCCCTTCCAACCCTGACCATTCTGTGATTCTGTGATACAGGCCATAAAGTTCAACAGCTGCTGCTGAATATTTTCTCCATTAGCTTTTCCTTATTCCTTCCTTAGTCTTTTTATATTTTTGAGCATCCATGACAGCTTATGGCAACGATTTACACAATTTCAGGTTTTGTGGGAAAAAACAACCTTATGCTTTCAAATTTACTGCCTGAAAACTACATTGCCTTGTTATGACAAACAGCATTTAATTCTCAACATCGTTCCTGATTGACTTCATTTTATGACAGACTTTTCTCTCTCATTCCTTTTGGTTACCTTTCCCTCCACTAAACCAGAACGACACAGCTGAAGTTAGATTGAAGCGTTGCACAGACCACCTATTACTCTACAGTACAGTAAAGAACGTACACATGAAATGGACCAGAAAAGAATTCCTGAAATATGCCACTAAATTTAACTACTTTCATGAAATCTGGGGGATTATGGCTAACACGATTCAGCAGAGCAGGACAGGCACAGAGAAGGGAATTAAAAGGATGAAATTTTTTAAAATGCTATACTCTAATTTAAGTGTCCACAATAAAGCTGCAGTACACATCTTCAGTTTCTTGGGAGATACTTTCTATTTTACCAACTGCTTTTAAGCCATCAGAAGGTATTTCTTCTGTGTGTCCGCAAGTTTTGCCTGGTTTGCTTTGAGTTACCTGTTTGAACTGTCCACGCGAAATGTGCATATTAGCTAGAAAGAGAATGAAATTCTACAACTGTTTACTCATTTGAAGAATTTCATGATGAAAACAAGAAAATAGAGCCAAGTCTTACAGTTCTTATATGATCTATTTTTAGTCATATTCTATTGTTACAATATAATTGGTTCCTTGCACAACAACAAATACTTCTTCATCATTCAGGTAAAATCTCATGGATGGCAATTTATGTCACTGAACATTGTACAACTATGACTTGACAAGTCATTCCCAGGTGATCTTTATCACATTTCAGAACACAAAATGCGATCGCAAGCTATATGGCACCAATTGTGTTCCCATGTTTAGTTTACAGTTTCTAAGGATACTATTTATTTTGCATGTTCTGCTGATACAAGTGATACCAAGGCAGTAGAATACATACAAAGAAACAGAAAGCATGCATTGCCATGGCACAAGCAATAAATGCATTGAACATTCACATCAACAAGGAGGGGATCATTAAGACATTTTTTAAAGGGTTATAACTGTATAAATAAGATGCTTTTTGATGTGCGAATAAAATTGTTTACATCACAGGAAATAACAAAAGTGGAGAGTGTGTTTTGCTACCATTAGGTTAGTTAAGATAACTTCAGCACTATAAACATCGATATAGCTATGTCATTCCCTTAGTATTAGCAATCATCCCTAGGCATAATCAACAGAAATATAACATATTTTCCTCTTAGGCATATCAGTAAGAGTTAAATCCACCTAGCCACTATGTCTGCAGTCCCAAGTTAGGTGTCTAGGAACCTCATGGGACAATTCGGCATCTCCAGAATTGTTTGTAGGGTTTGTCTTTAAAGGCAAACACAAACTTGCTGTGTTTACCTACTCAGCTTTGAGACCTACGTCAGCTCCAAATCTATGTCTGCATAGCATAGCTGGCGCAAAATCAAAAAGAATGTACTGCTGAGCTCACTTCTGCAAGAAGGCAGGTCCATACCATCCCACATCCCAGTAAAATACATTCACTACTGCCTGTTCTGGAGTGATTCATGGCTTTTCTTGCTGGATTTTGTCCTTCTTGGCACAAATAATTTCATATTTTCTAAAAGAAAAATTTGTTTGAGACTCTAAAACAAGCCTCAAGTCAGGTCTCTGTCACTCAAAAGCGATATAAAAAGTTAAGATCTTTTATGTATTGGCTTCCATTTTAATTTACTGGCTCCAGAAGAGAGTTCAGTGGTCATGTCATCCAAGCATGCTCTTTCGTCTCTTTTCTCTGGCAATGGAGCTAACAAAACACAAGTATGTCTACATAAGAATGATAAGAACACAAGTCCAAATGTAAGGAAAGGCATGGTTTTCCCAGCCTAGCACTTTGTAGGCTTGTATGCAAGAACTTAATGCAACAACTTACCCATATTAAAATCAACAAAATTGATTTCTTTGAATAAGAGCAACTCCTTCAATCAAACATGTCTTTCATCTTATAAAACCACTGTATGTATTAGCCATAAGTTGGTACCTTAGTGATTTAAGGTAAACTGACTTCATGCACTGTAAAACAAAAACAGAGAAGCTGCCTGAAGAGGTTCCACCTACCCAATTAGATTATGTCCTCGTCTCCTTTTCAACTTTAATCCTTATGGTTCTGTATGTTTTTAATCCTTATGGTTCTGTATGTTTTAATGTTTCTAGACCATGTCACTTAGACTGAAAAATAGGATCTGGAGGGTACGGTGGATAAAAAGCTTCTATCCCTTCATCATCCCTCTTTGCCTCTCTGCATTTAGACTGTGGGTACTGAGACAGAAACCACGTTCAGCAAGTTGTTCATAGAGTGCCTATACCTTGATTTCATTGGTAGCGTGTAGGCTTTGCTGCACACAAATACATGCAACTGCTGTTGTATGTTACTGTTTATAGTGTTTATAATGTTACGGTTTCCCTGTGTAGACAAGGGTGGTGTATCAGTATGTGCTATGTGAAAGCTGTGAACAGCTGTAAAAGCAACAATTGTGTAATTTAAAAAGCAATATGAACAAACTCTGATGGAAAGAATATAACTGCTGCTGCCCAGTACAGAACACCTCAAGCAGACCACTGGAAATCAGTGGCAAAATCCAGCTAATACAACATGCTAATCTTAATGTCTGAATTAAAAAGTTTCTAAAGCAAATATCTGGCATCTTAAGAAGTTCAAGGTTTTTCCTCCACTAATCACACAGAGCCACAGCTTGTGTATTTTGTCATTCCTATTCCTAGAGGAGGTGCATAGCCACAGTTGCAGTATCCCAGAATTAGAGCTTCAGATAGACAGAGATTGAGCATTTTGCTGCAAAACTTCCAGCCAGGGTTTTTTTTCTAGAAAGAAGAGGCTTTGGTGTCTGTTTTTCTCTAATGCTGCAAGCAATATTTTTAAGATGTATCTGGCCACTCAACAATACCCTAGTGTCATTCTCATGGGTTTTGGACAGAATATATCTTAATATATTTTGCCAGGCTGGAAAAATCCATGAACCTGAATTTTTAATACTATACATATATAACCACACTGACAGATAACTACCACTGCTTGGTAATGTACATCCCACATTCAGCCAAGAGGCAATGGGACTATCTGGCAGGAAAAAGGAGAGCAAAATAGATAATCGCTGTGCTCAGGCTCACTGCTGGCACCATAAGTATAACAAACTATCCTTATCATTAACTCAGTAAAACATGGGAAAAAATTTACAAGATAGGCCAGATAAGCTAGTCAATGGTTTTGGTTTGTCTATATCCCAATGTGCTTTATAGGATTTTTCAAATATTTTAAATAAAATTTTCTGCAAATTAAACGCTTTTAATTTCATTTGAGCTGTACAAGTAGTGAAATTGGTAACAACTCTGGAAAAATAGTTTTCACAAGGGCAAAGTATTTTATCGTGATTAAAAATGCTGTTTTTAATGATGAAACTGTTCTTTGTCATTTATATATTTTCCTCAATTTTATGCTCTATAAGAATGTTCTACTCCCAAGCATGCCCTGTAACTTTTTTAAGTGGCATCTCTTAATCTGATCTATTTTGAAGGTGCATTGATAATCACTAACACAAACTTTTTCAAATATAGACACAAGGTTAAGCATCTAAATAAAAATAGTCTTTTTTTAAAAAAAGAGGCTGTCACTAAAGTAGAAGAAAGTTGCAAGGCCTCTGTTCCTGTGGAGAAGGAATTAACCAGTAAGAAAAACAGATAGAAGGTAATGTGACTTACTTTCCTAGCCAAATTTAAAAATATTGGTACACATCTTTCCTAAGGCTGACAGAGAAAATGTCAGGTAGAAGAGTGAATACATTAATAAATTTAACATTTGTCAAAATGTTACAAAGAAATATTTTTGGCCCAAACTCTTAAAAAAAAATCCCCACAAATATGATATGCTGCAGTGCAATGAGAATATGAATTCATCCTGATATGTTATTGCTCGATGGAAAGAATCATCAGGAGAAAAGTGAAAGAGGTATTACCTGACCCTCTGGAAGGCAACTTAACAGCCACCAAGATCTTTGAAGTGCTCTAGTAGCTGAGAGAAAAATCAAAGTTACACAGATGGTATTTAAGTGATGGATACTGCTTCTTTCCGCTCCCACGTACTCCAGCTACAGCGTGTTCCAGACGCTACCGCCCTAGCTGAAAGCAAATGTTGATGTTAGTTTAGTATCATTTTCTATAGTACCTATAGCAACAGCAAACACATTATCAAACACTTAAGCAACAGACTGATTGCTCTGTTATCATAGTTTCTGTTGTTAATCTTTCAGTGGTGTGTAAATGACTGGTATTCTTTAACATGCATCTTCTGTACTGTAAACTTTCCGTTGTACAAACATTTTCTTTCGCAATACAGTTCAACTCTGTAGAAAAATATTTGATTTAAGCTTTTAAAAACATAGTTTACTTAAGATCTTATTCTATACCTCCAATACTCACATAACTGCTTATGGGTATCATAAAGACTTTGGCACCTCTTAGAATCTGAATTTATTTATTGATGAGATAGATCAATTACACTAGCAAACACAGCATGCAAAACATTGCACAAATATTAGTTAATGAACCTTTATAACATTTTCATGAGAAATTTTATTAAATGCGGGAAAAGGCGGAGATTAATGCACCAGAGAGGCAAAGTATTTGAGGATACAGCAACTGAGAGAAACGTTGCATTCCCCTGACCACAACAGTAACAATTTATTTGCTTAAGTTAGATATCCAGTAAAGGTCTTTGCTGTTTCAAGAATATATGACTTGCTGAACGTTCAGGAACTGTGGAAGTCGAAGACCAGATTAGGAACAGTTCCAAATCCTACACCCAGGCCAAACAACCTATGCAAATTATCAAATTATATAATAAATATATATATATATGTGTTATATGACTTATTTTGAGTTACATGACAGATGCAATATGGTATTACTGAGAACCTTACTGAGAAGCACCGTAGTTTAGAATATTGTTTCATTTAAACTGCTGCAGTTACATGAAAACGGAGGAACCCTCTGGTGAATCAGGGCATAATATAATGCCTAAAATACACCACATAATGTATTCAGATTTCAGTGTGTAGATGAACAGCTTCTTGTCTAAAATAGAAGCTGGTTTTGAAGAGCAAAATACCAAAGCACATCTCCTGGCCAAATCCTGAGGTATTTTTTCTTCTCTTTTCAATATACTCTGCAGGTCTTCTTCCCACCACCAGAAGGAAAAAATCAGAGAAGCAGAAAGTAAATTAAAACTTTATGGTTTTTTTTTTTTAAAGCGTCCCAAAATTAACAATGATCTACCGTTAAAAAAAAATAAGTAGGATGATAGCTAACAGGTTGTGATCATAAGATTTTATTTTTAAATAGAGCAAGGATTCCTCCTTCCCCCACTTTAGATCTAATTCTCTTCAGATCTCCTCCCATATCCTATCTCTGTGCCCCATCAATGGATCAGTAGCAGACTATTTCAAATGCAAGAATAAAGTAGTTTCTACCCAACCAAAGTAAATGACTGCAAAATCTAGGTAATGCCATAACTCTGTATCTGCCCCAAACTTTTCTTCTGTGTAAAGACAGGACCTACTGTTGAGATGGAGTTATGGAAGGCAAGGTGTAATAGCAGACAGTGTGTGTACAGCCCGTGTCTAGGCAACAGCACCAGTTGTCTCAGTTTTCTTGTGATTTTCATAAAATCTGTCGTGTCTTCCATAAAATCTGACAATAAGTAAGAATCTCAGCTTTCATAACTACATCTCCCATCATCTTAGTCACAAAGACAGTTCTGAAGAGACTACCCTGGATGTGCCCTGACAACTCACAACCCAGACGCAAACAAAATTAGAACCAGAAATCCTTTCTAAGATCATGATTTTCAGATGCTGAATTGTGACTTTAAAGAAGCTTGGAGATGACAACTCTGAATTTCTTCTGCTAGTGGAAGGGAATAATATTTTATATGTGTAAGAACATATATCACAGCATCTCTTCGGGATAGGTAAATGATCCAAGTGGTATTTTCTATTCCAATTTCCCCTCTACCATTTATCACCAGGTAAGCACAACTTCATATAAACAGTGCATGTAAAAACTGTAGGAAAATCTTTATCAAGTAGCATACAGAAAAACAATCAGAGTACTAATAAGACGTGTTCAGAAAAACAGCACGCTGAAATGGTAGGATATGGAAAATAGACACAAAGTGACAAAATCCTGGAGCTCTGTGTCTGCGGTTTGTGATCAGAAGCTCTCACAAGAAAGCTCTACTTTCCTTACTTACCAGTTCATCTCTTGTGCGTGATGATGTAAACTACTGTAGTTGTGGAACGTGCAATGGACAGTTTCTACAAAAAGCCTTACCGCAAACAGAAGCGCTTTTAAGCAGTGCCACCCGGAGGTGAAAGAGAGCTTTTCATCTCCCGTGGCATCAAGGCACATCTGTCTAACTTCTACCTTTTACACCAACTATAACAACACGGTAAATGAAAAATTCCTTAATGGTCTTAGAGTCCTGCAATGGAAATGGTCCTTCAGAGTGCTCACCAGTGGGTGGGTGGAGGAGTGTGACCTTCACTGAGCCAAGTCCTATCCTAAATTTAAAGTGCAGTTTCACAAACCAGAGTCCCAGAGCTACAGTAAGGGCAGAATCTTCACGGAGTCGGTGCAGGAAATAAGACTCTCTGCTCTGTCAGAGGGCTGTACGTTTGTGCTGTGCTATAGAAAACTCAGCATTTAGACCTTTCCTCCTTAAACTCGTTGCCCCAGTGAAGTCACATGAAACTGGCCCCCTGGCCACATTAGTGGCCTTCCACTAAAAACATACCAGTTTATTGTTGTCTTTCTTGTATTGCAGTCCCAAAAATGGACACAGTATTCTAGATGCAAGTCAGACAAACTCTGCCAGGAATGACCCTCTATTCGTACGAGGAAAGTGCAGAACCTCTTGAGGTCCTCCCCCATCTGTTGACACTGACTGATGTTCAGTGTAACATACATGCCCTAACAAAAGTGAAGTCTGGAGAGGTCTACCCCTATGTAGGACTCCATTCCCAAAGAAAAGTCTATGTCCAGTACTTATGACAAGGTGCGTGCACTGACCACCACATCAAAGACTGTTTCCGATAAAAAATTAAAGCAGCAGCAATCTTTGCAATGCAACCTGTGCGATATAGCACAGTGCAGTGGCATGATTTGTTTCTAGAAATATCTCTTGTGGCCTCCCTATACGGGCTTATCACATAGCAAACACATCTTAAAGTCATCTTCAGAAAAATTCAGAACCAAAAAAATAGAAATAAAACATAAATAATTGAAAGGAAAAAAAGGAAGAAAATGTTCTATGTTGCCGGAAAACAAACACCACCTTCCCATTTTCTTCACTATAGGTGCAATGAGTTAAACATAAACAGAATGTAATGAAAAAACAGGAATGAAAGTAAAATAACAATAAAATAAAATACGTAAAATGTGGCATTAAGGTAAAAAAGGAGATATTTGAATAAGTCTACTGATGCATCAGGTCAATTTACTGTGCCAAGAGACAACTCCTGCTTAGCCAAGTAAGAATCGAGAGGAACTTTACAGCGCACATTTGCCTTTAATGAGAGAGGGCAGAGTGTGTGCAAATCCTGAGTGATGTGGTGGCATGAGGAACTGGGCTCAAAATCTGTAAAGACATTATGCCCAATGTGAATGTATATATGGACAAACACTTGACACAAATACTTATTGCCAGACTTCCATTGAAATTCCATTATTTTAGAAAATGTTTCTACTTCAATTAACCAAAATTGTTTAACGAAAATATTCCTTCAGTTTTTTCTGTGAACTTCTAGTTAGGCCTTGCAAAAGGTATTCTTAAAGCATAAATGCCTGATGCCTCAAATTAAAGCCAACTGATATTAGAAACAAATTCACTGGGTTTGTATTGATTAATTTCAAGCAAAGAGAAGATTTTAAAGCACAGTTGCACCAGCGTAACAGTTAAAAGTTCAAGGATGTGCATAAATGGAGATTCTCATCCCCCTGCTAGGCTTCAGCCCTCAAGCACTTCCCATTTAGCAACTGATGCAGCAAGTCATCCCGTTTATACCCCACTCTAGTAAATACCATATCAAGTCATACCTGTTTGCAGGGGTGAATTATAAAATGACAAAAGATAACAAAGTCAGTGGCACTTTAACACCTTTCAAATTATCTTTTACAGTCAGGGTGCCAGTCTCATACAGCAGCTGCTTTCCTCCAGAGGAAACCTGTGTTTTTTACCAAAACTGTAGTGAGCTGCTCTGTTTTTCCAAAAATCACCAGGTGGTTTTGAATTTGATTTCTAAATCTAATTCTTATTCTAATTCCCACGTCTTTTTAACAAGGTCTATCCTGAGAACTACAACAGCATAAAAACTAAAAAATGTGAAGAATCAAGTATTGCCAAGCCGTTCAATGTTGGAGCTTCGATGGGACTAACAGGGCTCACTGACTCTGACCAGCTTCATCCAGGACCCCCACCCTGCTCAGGTCCCAGAAGCCCATCTCAGGCCCCTGGGGCCATCAGCCCCTACCACAGCAATGCTGCAGCAGGACTGGTCTCCCTCCCTTCCCCAGGGAGGTGCCCAATGCCTGGGGCTGGGGCTGCCCCAGTGCCCCTGGCTGCCCCGCTCATAGGACAGGGACAGCCTGGGGGCATCCTGTGGCTCCAGGTGCCCGGGCCCCAAAGGGCCACCAAGCCACCTGTGACGCACCCTGACATTCAGAAGCAATTAAACAGACAACCTCTTCAATCTACTGAGATAGCTACGGCACTATTTATCTACTTAAAATCAATGAATGGCATAATATTCTCAGTTGTGCAACTCCTGTAAAAGCCGGCACTGAAGTACACAAGCACAGCAACACTATCGCCTGTCAGATGCTAGATCTCAAATCTCTGTCACTGCAAGTATTTCAAATGTGAGAAAGATGAAGGCAGACTAACACGAGAAGGAAGGCTATTTGATTACAATGATGGTTAATCTTTACATATATTCTGTTAAACTGTACAGTTGTTTTTTTGTTTATTTAAAAAGTTTTCTGGCTCGCTCTGCAGTGTAGGCAGCTATACAAGACAGACTGTTTCTACAGTCCTGTAAAAGTACGCTACCAAAAATAAATGTGTTAATTATGCTCTGAAGGTTCTGCTACACCACAATGAAAGTATAAAGAAGACAAAAATTAAGACAGGCCCATACGGCACAGACTTCCAGAACTGTGAGAGAAATCTGCTTCTAAAAGAGGATTACACCCAAATCAAAAACATTTAGATTCATGATTTGAAGTTGCATAAAACCAGGCATGTTTTATACGGCTTTAGAATGTCTCTCCTTTGTCACTACAGTTATGTGCAGGTTTATAAAGACTTTAAAATTAATATTAGCATCACTCCTATAATTTGGGGAGGTTCTATGCTCTAAGTAGCAAAGATCCTACATATCACCTTTTTTTGAGTAAGTAGTGGGATCAATAAGATGCCATATGAAACTTGCAGTTGAAGGTGCATGTACAGTGGCAAAACTAGCATAAGCAACACATTGAAATAACGAATCCAAAATGTTCTTTTTCTTTCATTTTATTGATGTTATATTGATGGTATAAGCAGCAGAGTACACTGGAGTGGGTGAAGAGCAGTGAAGAGAGAAGGCAGGACACAAAATTCAGAAAAAAAACTCCTTCCAAACAGTCTGCTCCTCCCCACACTATCTTAGCGGTGGTTATCCTCTCACCTCAATTTTTAAAGCAGGTCAAGTAGTCCAGAAGACACTAAGCTCCATCAGGATACTTGACTCAGCACCACGGTGGAATCCAGCACTTAACACAAAAATCCTTACAGCTCTGTCAATGCCATCCTTCAATCCAACTGATGGCCAGAACACAGAGCAGGCACAGAGGAAATATTTGTCTTAATTGTTAGAACAACACACTATTACCACTGTTTTAAGCGGGGGACCTCCCTGTTGTCAGAATAAGTGCTTCTCCTTCATATGTTACTCTTTGCTTCAGGGAAAATATGTGGCTGGACAAAAATGCCAGTCTGAATGCTTTCTTCTTCCTCTTTAGCTGAAATCTATATCACAGATATGCGTCATGCATCCTTAGAGCTTTATATCAAGACAAGTAAAGGAAAGAATATGTTCCCACTGTGAAACCCCACTAGGCGATTCTCATGAGTCTGCCACAAGACTAGGCTTATTCATCGAAGAAAGGGCAGAGCTGGGTTCCTAGCTCACTGCCGCTGAAGAGAAACCTTTTCTCTGAAACANCACTAGGCGATTCTCATGAGTCTGCCACAAGACTAGGCTTATTCGTCGAAGAAAGGGCAGAGCTGGGTTCCTAGCTCACTGCCACTGAAGAGAAACCTTTTCTCTGAAACAAAGGTCATCTTCCATAGCTGTGGATTAGTCCACAGAACTTCCACAAGCAAGTAGCACAAAGGCTTCGGGCTTTGCCTGTACAGTGCTTTCCACCTCAGAGAACAGTTCAGCTGCAACGAAGTTAATGAAATAGCTAAGAGTTTCCCATTATTTTGTCATTAAAAGATGAAAAGCATGTATATCACTTCAGTACAGTTATCTGCAATGGTTGCACACTTCTGTCTGTATACAAATGTGTTATAAATCACCTAAATCACATTCAAATAGCTTCCATCAGATGTAGCAAGCAGAAAGTTTTCTTCCATGAATGCCTTCCATTAGGCCTTTTAAATCCTCCCTCTCTGCAACAAAACCAGCAGAGGCACTACTCAATCCCATGTGAGCCACTCAGCCTTCTCGTGCGCTCAGTCCCACAGCTGTGAGAGCC
>RSEF01000002.1:121955261-121966771 GCA_003993805.1 Himantopus leucocephalus | reverse complement strand
TTTTTTTTGGCAAGCAAACAGTAGCTTAAAAGTGATAATCGTTTTAGGCACACAACCACTGAAAATTTAAATCAGACTTCTGTACAACTAGAGTAAGCTGAAAAACATCTAGCTTGCAGCCACGACATTCAGTAGGGAAACCCATTAATCTTACTTCTGAATTTCCTCAGGAGTAATGTCTGCAGACCTTTGATAAAAACAGTCAGGCTTGGCAAACAGGTATATTTGCTCGAGTCATGACAGAATTTCACACCCTACCCTTTGCCAGACCTACTGCTACAATTTCAGCCAAGCTCATCAGTCTAACAGAAATACATCACCTTTGCCTCCCCTTTCTCAAAAAGGGCCTTTCAAAACACTCACCATGTCATTGTTACCCCAAATCCCATTCTTCTGTAGTATTTGTTAGTCCACTTGAAATCAGCCCAGCCATCCTCAACTCCCAAATAGCCATACCCCAACATTCATATGAAAAAGATGATGTTGTCTCTAATGTTTAGTTCTAACTCACAGAGTCACTGAAATACTGAAAGGCATTGAGCTCTGAAACCAAAGCTCACAACTTTTAGCATATTCCTGGTACTCCAAAGTACACGTGCATTATTAAGTCTGTTAACTTCATTACTTCTTGGTTCTCATTCAGGTACTCTGCACAACAGCAAGAGCTTCCCTGAGATGACCAAGCCTGGTGCTTGACCACTCCAATGGCAAGTGAAAGATAGCAAGGAAGATCTGCTTTTCAACAGGCAGAGGCATGAAGTAAGCTGGTAATTAGGGTTGTGGGATTAAAAAAAAAATATCAGCTGTTTAGAAATAGCAGACTGATGGAGGCAAGAGAACAAAGAACTCAAGTTCTGCAGTGGCAGTATGAAAGTTGAAAAGAAGACTCTGTGGCTGTCCCAGGATTACTTTCATCAACCTGTTCATGCTCTTCAAAGACACAGGACAATAACACTGACAAATGTTTCTTTCCCTCAGTACAGAAATATACTTAATTCACTGTTTACATATGGTGAAGGCTAACCTGTTTGTATAACTGTTCACCTAAAACACAGTTTTAACATCACTATATCCATAAATAATACCTTTACAATCTTTTCCTTTAGTTCATACCAATTAGATAAAGATGTTTTACAGGTGCACAGCCAAAAAAATCATTTCAGATCTTATTTCACCTCTTCATATATTCCTTCACTTTAATATGTACAGTATATAATACATATTATTTAAAGTAACTCTTAGCCACTTCATACAAATAAATTTTTTCACACAGAACAATGATTTCTCAAAAGGAACTGTTAACATCTCTTTCTGCCTGCATCAGATGTCTCTAGATGTATTCTAGAACATTTCTAAGGTGAGCAACACGTCACAACATGTTGCGTAATAGTCACAGGCTCAGAAGCAGTATCTTGTCTGCTCGGTTGCATGTAAGTCACAGTAAGTCCTACAGCCCTCGCTACTTGGCCTGGACACAGATATCACTAATGTTTTCAAATATATTTTCCCTGATAAAAAAAAGATGAGTGTTAATACTACTGTCCTGCTGAACCTTAAGAAAGTCTTTCTAAATCTCCCAAACGCAGTGGTTTGGGGAAATGTATTCCTTGAACTCAAGGGGAGTTGCTTTCTACAGCTGTGATGATAGCAGGAATATAGAGCGAAACCCAGCAGGCTTTGCACAGCTATTTATAGTGCTGGGATTTACCCTAGTGGCATCTCCCAGGTTCAGTTACTGAATTCAGTTTTTACATTTTTTAGGGCAGAGATTGCCTTTCTTTTTACTCTACCATTATATTTCCTTGACTAATAAAGTAATTGCAAACAACATATTAATTACAAACTGCCTATTTAATAACAGCTGTTGCCACGATGGCTTTAAAACCTTGTATTCTTTGAAAAATTTTTATATATAGACTGGCTGCTGAGCTATACATACTGCAGCAAGTCTTCCACCTGCTGGACAAAAGGCAGCACTAAGCTTCCTTAGCAGGAAACAGATGCAACAAATATCTGTGAGCTACACAATGACCGAAAAAAAAAAAAGAAAGGTAACATCAAGGTTCTCTTGTTCTTGTCTAAGTGCATTAAGTAAATAAATAAAGGTGAAGATGCAGCCATCTGATAAAAGGATACAAAGAGGTCGAGCATTTGTTGCCGAGGACGACCTGTTCTACTTTCCCAATATTCCTCTTTTAATAAACTCTTCCTACAAGGTCTCTTTATTTGTGCTTTTACAAAAGATTTGCATTATCTGAAACGGAAATACTACAAACCTTCTGCCTTTTGGGCTGTTCTGGATTGATAACTGCACTGATAAAGCAAGTAGAGAGATTCCCCTTTTTGTCTAGCTCAGGTGGTTGGCTAAATCAGAATATCGTGTATTCTGTGATCCTAAACCAGCTGAGCAATTGCCAGATCCCCATGTCCTCAAACAGATTCGGACTGGATGCCAGGCTAAGCACTGGGGGATTTTTACTCCCGGGCCCGCCCCGAGGGAGGGCTGTTCACAGCTCCTGCTGTCGCTGGGGAGACGGGGCGGGGGGGGTGATGATGCATGTCCCTGGACCTCTATCTCAAGAAGACATGAAAAACCCTTTCAGCAGTCTACAGCTCTGTGCCAAACTGCAGGGTGTTATCCACTGATTCAAAGAAACAGGAACGCGATCTTTACTAAAGATCACTTACTTCTTTCAAAGCTCAACTCTTTTTTATTATGTAGCTTCCTTTGAGATTCCCAGCAACATTCCCCCCTGAGGTATTGCCTAAGCCTTGAGCAAATCACGGATGCAAACAGAGAGGCTGCAGGTCTCCCTTGGTGTTATCCGCTCTCCTCTAAAACCTACACATCATCAAGCCAGGGGAAGGTTGTGAAATTGCAACTAACATTAGGAAAAGATGGGTTACAAAATCTTGTGGGAGGGTTCAGAGATCTTAAATGAGATTAGCAGGCATGACCAATAATGAGAGCTGAGCCATAATATGGCTTTGTAGTTTCTAGGTCTGGATAAAAAAAGTTTGAGAATTTTTGGCATAGGAAAAATATACTTATTACACTGCACTTAGCAATAACAAATATAGATAGGGCTCAGTGTTATGAAACTGATGTTCAGAAATTAAAGACCAAACAAAAGGTACAGACGACGCTGGTTGGAGACCTCATATTTTATGTTGCCAAAGGCACCACAAAAGAGTCATCTGCATACATATGTACACATGTGCATCCACATACATATACAGATGCATATATGTATCAGCTACCTTAAAGGGTCAGTTTCACAAAGCTAAACATAGTTTAGTGAAACTAGTTGCAAGAAAATATTTTTTAAAAAGCATAAGAATTTGGAAATGAGACAGTTGCCTAAGAAGCCACAATCTGAGAGAGAAATAATTCTTAAAGTAAATAAAATTACATAGAAGAAAACTAAGGACAATCATAAAAAACAGCAATAAAAGAACTGTGATGAGAAGACACTAAGAGTGATTTCTAAGTAAACTAAGAATAAAGGCAATGTAATATTATTACTATAAATCCTCAGTGATAATGTGGCCATAGCAGAAATGTACAACGAATAGTTCACTAACCTGTTTTAGCATTGGATAATCAGATGCAGTCATACCATAAGGATGATGAAATTCTATTTTATTTCAGTGGTAATGAAGGAGGCTTCTATAAAATGCTTACTAAAGTTAGATATTTTTTGATCAACACGTTGGGACCATGAGTTAGAAAAACAAATGGCAGAGGAACTCTGAAGAATGCTTCACAATTTTCAGGTCAGAGAATACCGCGAAAGATTCAGGACACTGAAAGAAAGCCAGTCTGTGTCACTATTAACAAATATAATTGGGATAACTTCAATATGATAGGGCCTGCCAACCTCTTAAACATCCTGGATAAAATAAAACTGTGCCTACAGCAGGATTCAGTCAATAGAAATGCTAAGAATGGTAATTACTTGCTAATTTATGTGTGTTTACAACAGTGGTTTGATCGATTTTTTGATGGCATTACAAGTCCAGCTGATAATAACAAATAGTGTCAGTGCAACATACTCAGATCATCAAATGAAGGCACTTTCATACCTGCTCCACCCATACCCTGTGCTGGCCAGCCAAAGGCCAGGCTGGCGGTGTAATTCCCTTCCGAAAGCAGCGGCACGTGCTTATAAGCAGGATAGCGCTCAGCACTGGACTAACACAGCCACACGGTATTTGGACATAAGCTGTGTTTCTAATGGGATTCCATAGGATCAGTTGTTATCTCCTCCAACTTAACACTTTTGGAAGAAAACAAAATGGTTATAGAAGATGTGAGGGCTAGGGAAAAGGCAAATAGCAGAAAGGGTAGAGTTCACTGATACAGAGCAATCAAGATCACATGGTAACGCGGACACGAGCAATCCCAACGCATTTTAAGATAAGCAAATGTAAAGTCATGCATAGGAACAAAAACAATGACTTCTCCTCTGGTAATCTGAAAAACTGAAAAGGATCATCAAATGGACATGGATTTTTTGAGAATTCTGTGCCCAGAAGGGCTACTGTGATTCTGGGATGTTTAAAAAGAGGAATATGAAGCAGGAGCAGAAAATAGGAGCACAGAAGTTCCATTATCTCTGTGTTTGGCAGTACTGCATCTTCTTTTAGAAAAGCATAACCTTTTTTCAAGTTAATATGTTGAAAAGAACATTGATCAGCTACAATAACATCAAAGACAAGCACAGGAATGATTCAGAGGTTTGATGGTGCAGGACTCCAGAGACTCAATCTTTTCAGCTTAACAGAGAAAAGCTGAAGCAATGATTTGATCACATTCTTTAAGTACCCAAATGGAAAACACTGGCGCTACAACATTTTTCAGGCTAGCAGGAAAGACATAACAAGACCCAATGGCGAGAAGTTGAAGCCAAAAATTCAGAAAAGATAGAACCTAAATGTTAATAATGACAGTACTTACCTGTTAATCAAAACCTTTTTTTTTTCCCAGTATTGAAGAGTAAATATCTAAGACTGTAAGCTTATTCTGAACATTGAAGTAATATAAACAAAAAATTGGGGCACTTATATAAAACATTAATCCATTGTATCATGTATTATTCAATTCTGTGTTAGTATAATTGTCACTACAGGACAGTTTTAAAGTTATTATTAGATTAACAGTACCACATCGTATTATATCTAAATATCAATTACATAAAGTTGGCTTATTTTATTAAAATAGACAAATGGTAATAATATTTGTAAAAAAAAAAAATGGATTCAAGATGCAAATGCCTCCATAAAGTCTCTGTCAAGGTACAGTTCAATTTTTGACTGAAGACTACTAACAATGTCAGACAGTTGATTGTTTTTGCTTAGACCATCCTCAACCATAGACGAGATCTGGAAAATACTACTTCCAAAAGATACATTTTAACAAAGGAAGGGGAAAAAGTCCTTATAATAAAATTCTTGGGAAAGCTTACGTAAAGGTTTTGCTGTACAACCCATAGAAAATACATATTACGAATATAACAAATAGTATAAGCAGATAAACATCCTGATTTACGCACCTCAGGTAGCTAAAACTCTCAGTATTTCATTTGCAGAAAGAAAATTAAATATCTAAAATATTTTCATGTCTCTTAATGTATCAACATGTGTGCATTAAATGCATTAAAATGCTATTTACTGGCAATTATTTGCATCACTTTGTAAATTCTAAATTAAAGCCAGAACAAAAAGGTTAAAATTAAAATATCATTCCTGTCCTCAAAGATCAATTGTTTGGCCTTTTTTAAACTTCCTGTTTTGCTATATAGGAACTCTTCTTTATCACACTCGATTCACGGAACATGCTATTATTGTTTTGCTTTGCTTTACTCCCCATCAGCAAAAAACTACTGCACCTGAACAAGACAGTAAACCCCTTTTCCATGCATGTTTTCTCACAGAATAAACTGACATCAGTAGATTGTTTGCTTTTAACCCTGACACACACACACCCCCCCGACCTATTTTTGAAACGAATTTTATTTTAGGATGTCCTGACTCTGATACTAAATTGGAAACCCTGGTGTGAATTTTATAGAACACTATTTCCTTTTATAGAGGATGTTCACAGCTAATCTGTCATCTACGGGGCAGACAGAGGCCAGAAGGCTAGGAAACCAAGACAGGTGGCCTACCAGAAGCCTGAAACCTAAACTTTTTTGGCATTTTGTGCTAAATTAAATTGCAGGGAAGCTTGAGTATTTTCTCACTGTACCTTGTTTTATTAACACTATTGAAAAACCTTCTCAGTAACAGAATAGGCAAACGTTGATCAGAAAAACTTTCTTGCAGAACAGTTCTTCCCCCCAAATAAAGATGGGCAGCAAATGCCCCGTTTCCCACAGATCTTTTCCCAAGAAATTATGCCAGGAAACAAAGAATCCAGGTTTGTACAGGCTCCTTCCCCCCAGCCCTGCAAACACCCACTTGTTTTCAACATGCTTTTAAAAAACGTATTTACATAAAGTCAGCAAGTAATGCCAATCCCCCTCATTCTATTATTACTAATAACATAATTGAATGAAATTATTATTATTATATTAAGTATCGCTTTTTAATCATTAAGAACTTGTTAACTATTAGTTTTATACATTGCCAACTGACTCAATGTAAATGCAGTGCGTGGCAGTGTTGTCACCAAAGCCACCATAAACAATTTTTTGTCTCCTCCCTCTTTCCATAGCACATCAGCCGTCTCCAGGAGACACGCCCATATGTACCTCGCTCCTTATATCCTGATAAGACAGAGTGATTCTGAAAACAAAGCACAGTTTGTCCTTGTGCAGACAAGATAGTGTGGAGATATGGGACCTAAGTCTGTGGCAGCAATCTGGAGTGGAGAGCAGCAGCAGAGAGAAATGGGTTACGTTAGTCCTTATGGAGCTACTGTGCCAACATTGTACTTAAGTCCCTCAGCACTTAAGTACATTTAGTTCATTTAGGCAGTAATCAGGAACGGGATTTCTACTGAGCTACGCAGTGTGCAATGTAGGTATCACCCAAATTGTGCAGTGGAAACCTTCTCTAGCTCCCAACTTTAACAAAAAGATGTGGAGCAGCAGCAAGTCCTACTTTGCATTTAGGACACATGAGCTTCTCAGCTCAACCCTTGCAAATCTGCTGCATCCATGGCCTCAAACACCAGTTTGATAGAGCGTGAGGCTTCCCCCAACCCCTCAGAACAGTATGGAACACCTAAATATGCTCCAACAGCACATTTGCTCCTTCTCATTCACATCAGCCTTCCATTATATTGAAGGTCTGTCTTTGGGCGCCCAATTTGACTTTGAAGGCATCAGTTAGCAAGTCTTCACAGAAAAATTCCTCCTGAAGGCGGGGATTTACAGACAAGCAGCAGGCCTTAACTTGCTTAGCAACTGTGCTGAACTCAAACCTAAAGGAAGAAATGCTGCTAAAGAGAAAACCCAGAGTAGTTAACTTACTGAAAAAGTCCCCATTTTGAACACGGTCATACTGTTTTCTACTGTTATCGTATTAAAGGCAGACACCAACCTAGTATTTGGGAAAAGGGGCTTGCAAAACACAGAAAGAAAATACAAATGTCTGTGTTTATGTGTATGTCTGCAAATGGGATGGAAGTATCTGTGTCAGGAAAAATAATTGCCACTACACAACTGTTCAGCTGCGTTACAGTGTTTCCATCTATTATCTACAATATATAAACCACTTTACTAAAAAGGATACACACTGCTGACAAAGCACAGAAAAATGAGATGGTATGTACATTTTGAGAAAATTCCTGGCTTTCTGTTCCTGGCAATTTCTGTTTTCTCAGACATGTAAAATAAACATAGCTAGACTGATTTCAGCTTTTTTATGGTTTATAGCCCACAGTCCCAAAACCTGCCCAAATCTGCATGTACAGAGAAAAGATATCAAGAATGAAATAAACAAAAAAACGTTCTCCCAACTGCATTTTTTTACACTATCCCACCTGTTAGCAGTTTCTCACGGGAGTATCTTTTATTCTTAAAAAGATTACCTCATTTAGCTTTTCATTTTGGAATTCTGCTAATAACACCAAATGAAATATTTTGTCTATCTAAAAAATGCTGCATCACTCTGAAAATGCATCTTCTTACTCAATAGTTTTTCAACACTAAGTTAAGCTCTGCTTTTAACTTGGGAGGTTTCTGAATACAATAGGATGTCTGGCAGAGATGGAAGACAAACTGTATAGACTTCAGAATCATGATACTTGATCCGTAAACGCTGAATTAATAGGCTTTTTGACTTTTCCTCTTTACTGTGGCCCTATACTCATTTTCTGCACAAACTTCCTCATCTCTTCTTTAAGGTAACAGTTCTACTAACTAAAAGGTTCTGCAGTGATTCTAGATTTTCCATTTGCTGTATGGGGGGCATCCTGTTTTATATGTTACATATGTTATCTTGAAACGTCTTTTTAAACCTGTTAAATATAATTTGTCAGCAATTACACCCTTATTTTGGATTAGCATGTCCTTTGTTACTTATAATAGTCTCCTAATACAATCTTGCCAAGTATTTTAGGTCTGGAGCTTGTGAGCCCCTAAGCTATCATCAACTCCACAAGTTTCTTAATTTACACCTGCTAAGATAGGATCAGCAGACTTGGGTTTGTTTAAATGAAAATTTCTGTTTGGATTAGAGGCTGAAGCTGCCTACCCATGGGTGTACACATCGGGATAAACAGCCACCACAGGTGGCCGAACTCCAAATGAAAAACATTACAGAAAGTTGGCTGTACAGATAAAAGAAAATAAATGAAGGCATACTATAAGACAACCATTTGCGCTTGCTGTATTTCAAACAGTACAAAACTGATTTTGTGAAATTCAGAGTTGCACTCCCATAAGCTTTATAAAGCTCTTTAAAGATAAGGTATTGTAATGATGTGTGTGTGTCTGTATGAGAACAGTTTTACATAGACCAAAGCTTTCAAAACTGACTAGCAGTGTTAGCCTATTTGTATCCATTTAATGCCTTACTTTCAGGAGACCAAGTGTTCGTTTTTGAGAAAAACGAATCAGACAAAACAATTTCCACACATATATGGCATAAACGCAGCTAAGAGTATTTTAAAATTAATAGGAACCTTATTTTCCAGTTTCTTGTTAATAAGCTTTAACTTGAAGGTTAGTTTTCAGGTATTCTTTCCAGTAAGAAGAATCAAAAAGTCCGTTATTCATGAATTATGAAAAAAAAATAAAATAAAATGTAATTTCCAGAAAATACCCTAATGTTGTTTTGAAAAAAAATAAAACAATCAAGAAAAAAAATCAGAAAATAGCTCTGTTTTGTAAATGAAAGGAGGAGTCAAGCATTATAAAGTCACATTTCCAACTAAAGAAATCAAGGCAGATTGTAAGTAAAACTTTACATGACATCATCACCTTTTCTGCAAATGCATTTATGATGAAAACAACTAAATTAATCCAATCTAAAATGTTTGGGTTACTCTTAAGAGAAGGTAAGCCTGACTTATTCTGCCTTCAGATTTAAATATTGCATTGTGCCTGGCTATGTCAGATACTTAATTATTTTGTTGGTTTTTCTAATATGAATCAACTACCATGTTTGATTTAGAGATTTGCTCCCTACTGCAATGTATTTAAGTAAAGTTGGCAGCTAGAAACATAACATGATAACCTGTTCTTGTGAAAGGCCAAAATCAACAATTACAAAGCTTTTAGTTGTGAAAACAACCGGTAAATCTTGAGACAACCAATAACATTTTCTTCTATTTTCTCACCAATTAAGTAAGATCCTCTTTCCTAGTCTGAGGTGCATGTAGGTTATCGGGGGGGGTGTGTGCTTTTAGGATTAGCCCTGTTTATGGCAATACAATTACCTGGAGGAACTGGGAAGAGTTTGCATGGTCCAAGTCCAGCTTTTCCATGGTCCATTTCTCATGTCACAAAATACTACACAGCTGTTTGATTTCCACTGACTGCTGCCTGAACATTCACCTACAGCAATAATTATGATTCACAGCTAGAATGCACCAGACAAGGTCAGTGTCTCTAGCTCTAACATGTAGTAAATTGAATGACTCAACATAAGTCATCTCTGTTTCTCAATCTATTCACTAGGCATGACTATGGAAAAATTTACAGGCACATGAGGGTAGAGTCATGAAAAACACCCACAGTGAGCAGACTTTATCAGCAGTGGAAAACAGTTCCAGGACTATCATATTTTTCCCTGCAATTCACTAATTATTTTTCTTTATAAAGAATTCTTACTGCAGTGGTCCTATAACCACAGGAAATAGTGTGGCCAACAGGACTGGGGAAGACACCATCACCCTGTACTTGGCACTGGTGAGGTCACACCTTGAATACCGTCTTAAGTTTTGGGCTCCTCACGACAAGAAAGACATTGAGGTGCTGGAGCATTTCCAAAGAAGGGCAACGAAGCTGGTGAGGGGTCTAGAGCACAAATCTTAGGAGGAGCGGCTGAGGGAACTGGGGTTGTTTAGTCTGGTGAAAAGGAGGCTCAGGAGAGACCTTATCGCTCCCTACAACTACCTTAAAGGAGGTTGTAGCAAGGTGGGGGTCAGTCTCTTCGCCCAAGTAACAAGCAATAGGATGAGAGGAAAGGGCCTTAAATTACACCGGGGAGGTTTAGATTGGATATTAGGAAAAATTTCTTCACCAAAAGAGTTGTCAAGCACTGGATCAGGCTGCCCAGGGAAGTGGTTGAATCACCATCCCTGGAGGTTATTTAAAAGACGTAGCACTTAAGGACATGGTTTAGTGGCAGAGTTGGCAGTGTTAGGTTTATGGTTAGACGCGATAATCTTAAAGGTCTTTTCCAGCCTAAATGATTCTACGATTCTAACATTCTGTGATTCTAAGGACATGCCCTTCTCTGTTCAACAGCTAGCACTTTGCTATTAAGGAACTCTCTACAAGAGACTGACAGCTAACAGAGAGACCAAGTCCTTCATTTAATAGGCACTAAATCATGGAGAATAATTATCCAATAAATTTTCCATGAAATTCTCCTCTTAACTAGGTATGAATTGAGTATTATTCTCCCTTCACTTAAACCTCTGACTTTCATCTACAGGCTTATTCCAGTCACCTCTTATGGCTGGTCTCTTACTTTCAATCTTTCTGGGGTGAGGGGACCTTTATACTGTGTTTGATTATACAGTGTCTAGTGTGGGGCTGTCCTCTGGTTGTCCTCTACCACAATGCAGACAATAATCTTAAAACAATTAGTCACATTATATGATTAAAGTATAAAATCCAAGCCAATTTTGTTTGGACAATTTCCCACTTGCTGTAAAAGATCAAATGCAAATTCAGAGTTTGATCTTTGCTTTATAAAAATTTTAACTTTAAATTTGCAGAAACAACCATGCAGTAGATGACCCCAGCTTTCTGACCACACGTTACAGAGATTCATGAGTTTGGGTATGCTCTAAGGACAAGGTATGGCCCTGAATGTGTGAGTCTTCACAT
>RSEF01000002.1:121935770-121955161 GCA_003993805.1 Himantopus leucocephalus | reverse complement strand
GATAATGACTAAATCCAAATGTCAATGGCTTGCCATCTGCAGTTCTGATGAATCAACAGTGATGAACGAGTAAGATCAGGCAGAAATTAAGAATGGATTTAAACCTTCAACAACACTAAAGCTGAATAAAACCTTTTCCCAAGATGGACAGTATGATATATTTATTTCTCAGAAAAAAGTCACTGCTGTCCTTTCCTTCCCTGATATTAGACGCAGTAGTTATGTTAAAAAATATCTGTTCTCACATGACCAAAAAGGGCATTCTTTATAACCAAGACATATGAATACAAAATTTCATGCTGTTTTTGCAAATCAAAACATCAAACTGTTTAAGGTTACAATTTTAAAATTTGCCCAGTGGAAATGCTCTGGATTTTCATTGTATCTTTGCAATTAGATCCAGTGATTAAATGCACTACAACTTTCGATATCTGACATTTATCTAGATAAATAAACTACAAAAACAAAAAAATCAGGCAGTTGGAAGGTTCTGGAAATTAATTTGATTTCATTTCTTGATAGCTGCAATTGTTCAGTTTTCTTATATTTATGTTCCTTGAGTACTCTTAATACATAAAGTGAATTGTAATATTTGTTATTTTAATATTAATTAAATATTAATTTATTATTTTATTATTAATTAACATTCCAGTGATGTTCCATTGAAACATCATATAAAGTTGTAGAAGAAGACACCTGCACATCTTCCAAATCCAAAGCAGTCAATCTGAATATGTTTCTAACACTATTTACCAAACTTGCAGCACTTTCATTGGCAGACATCTGCGTGCTTTACAGGGCACAATGAAGTCTACAATTTCTCTGCCTCGAATCCATTAGTATTCAATGTTCTGAACACTTTTGACTACCACTGAGCAGTGAGACGGCAGGGAACAACCCCTCATGGGATCACGCCTGCCACAGCTAGCAACTAAATAAAAAAGCAACTAAGCTGCAGAAACCTCCCAGCTAAGTTGAGAAATACAGGGTTTTTTTTTGATCCAGTCACTATTACATGGGCTTGAGATATGTTTAGAATTATCTAGCCTGCGATTTGGCAGTCACACCTATATTACTTGCTTGGCCTATTTCTGTTTGAATAAAACCTTAGAACCGAAAGTCCCCTTTCCTCCTCCTTTGTCCCCTTAACATCACCTTTTTATCTTCACAACACCCTTTGAAGGGTATTTACTGAAAGGATGAGAGAGCAGTTATCACACAGAACTGAAAACTTAAAAAAAAAAAAAGACCGAGGAATTTCAATAAACCTACTCTGTAGCTAGATCAAGAAGTAGAGATCCTCACTCGGACTGCAAACAACCTGCAAGATCTAAGACGATTTCTACCCAGCTATCTCCAGTTTACCAGTTCCATTAAGATAGGAAGCCTGTTTAACAGGGCTTTAGATGCAAATGTTGTGAGAACATTTAATTTTGAAACCTTGCTTCGATGATAGATTTCATTACCTTTTCAGCTTTTAAAAATTCAGTCAAATCTTCTTTAGGAGACAGTTTATGTAGTACCTAGATGTACCATGTTGACAGCCCTCTACCATTAAAGCCTGGAGATGTTTGAATTAATGAAGCAAGGTGCATTACTACAGAGCTTTAGTTTCTGGGTTTACATGTGTATAAATAAACCTGCTAGAAAAGAAAGCATATTTGTTCTTTTTTGGTTCAGACCAGCATCCTGCAAAAAGTGCAGTTTCTCAGCACAGGATGAAACAAAATGTGCCTAAGAAATATTAACCAACTACACTGGTGATTTACTAAGGCCAGAGTTAGAACTGAAGCACACCAAAATTATCCTACACAACTGTAATACCTGACTTTCCACAGTCATGTTTCCAGCAGTCAGTCTCCTAGCCTTCCCTCCCAGTTAGTGAAAAATTGCAAGATTTACTATTGGAAGACCTATGCCACTTCAGGAAATAAAGACAACGAGTGTTGACAGTTGCCATCAACACTCTATATGCCAGTGTATGTGGGTGCTCAAGTATTGCGATAGTCCATTTAAAAATAAAATCGGAACTAAGACAAGCCAAAACACCTGGGCAGTTCAGTTGACAACCACTCAACCACTCACCAGAGGGAGCCCATTTTCCCCAAAAGCCAACATCTGTAGTACAGCCGACCTGCTACCTGCTGGGTCCTCAGAACTACCCCTCTAAAAACTCCACAGCTGCTGAGAGGAGCAGTTACCAATTAAGGGAGCCATACAGACATACCACGAACAGGAAAGTACAGAGCTGTAAAGGATTCTGTAGCTGCTTGATTAATACTTTCTGCAGCACAAAAGGTACTTTGATGAAGAAGATGCCACATTTGCCTTTCAAATGGAACATTTCTGAATGGAACATTTCTGAAGGAAACCAGTCATATATGTGCAGCATGTCACTGACAGATGTAAACATTTTTATGTCATCCTAGGTAGCCTTTTCATAACTGTTTGTTAGGCTGTATTTGTGATATATTGCCATTGAATACTTTAAGCTAGGTTCTTCAAGAAAGGTATTATTTCTTCAACAGAAAAATAAAAACTTTTCCAAGAAAGACACTTCTCGCTTTATCTTTCCTCAAGAGGAAGAACTAGCCTTCTAATGTGTTAGTAATTCTCATATATTCTTTAAAGTCCAACTGAAAAATGTTAGTAATCTAACTTGCATTGCAACGAAGCACAGAAGAAAGCCTGAGCTCATAGCTGACACTAGAACATGTCGTGTTCAGGAAGGACCTGCAGCTCCTTTCAGGGCCAGATTGTGTGTGCACATTCAGTGTTTGAATAATAACAGGGCATAATATAGAGGTTTCTTGGCAGCTTTCAGAACCTGACAGAGCTGCAAAAGTTGTTTTCTGTTGTTGTTGGGTTTTTTTTTGTTTTAGTTTTTTTTTTTTAATCTTAGTCCAGCTAAACACAAGATCCATTTAGCAGTAAAACTATGCTGCTGCCTATCTAAACAGGAAAACCTTCCTAGGGAAGATGTAGTTACAGCAGCAAGCACATGTTTCTGACACTAAAAGATTACCTACAGTTGCATACCTCCTGGTATCTGTCCTTTTGTTCCTTCAATATCAAGAAATATTATTAAGTTACTACTTTTGCATTTAGTGTCGTCTTTGATCTTCACATGCTTGTTTCTTAATTACTTATTAATACATTTCCTCAGCATTTTTCTTTCTGCAGATACTCCTAGCCAGCAGTCAGTAGATGCCACAGCACAGACTTGAACTACTGATAAGTAAAAATCAGGCGGCATTGATTATCTCCTTTCCATAAAAAGCAAATCTATTGGTGCAATCAGATTTTGTTGGGGGGGGATTCTTAAATCTCCCTTTCAGGTTTGCAACAATGCAGACACACATTTTTTGCCATTTGTCAGACTAATTCAACGGCAAAATGCAAGCAACAAAGATTTGATCTGGGTAAGTAATAGTTGTACGTAAGTTGATAATTAATAGTTGAACGGTTTATTTCAAACTAATTCTTAGGATTTTATTTGCAGCCTGTAGCTTCAGAAACATTCTGAAATACAGTCAACTTATTTTTATTTACATATGTGATTACAGAACCGTGGTTGGACATATCACCTGTCTTTGGCAGGGTTCCGTATTTAATGGGGACTCACCGGTCCATCAACTTTCCCTAAGTAGATACTGAATCTTAACACAGCACTGGCTATACACTAGCCTATAAGAACTTCACTTTACAGGAGCACCAAATTCATCTGAAATTGAAACAAGAAGATAAGATAAAGTTATTCAGTTACTAAATTACATACAGGCATGAGTATGGAATCTGGGGAATCCCTTTGACAGATGCATACAGGGTTTATGCTTATGTCTCAAGAGAGCTCTTACTGTTAAGCACACAAAACAGTGAAATATTAACTAGGTATTCTTTCCACTAAGTAGTTAAGTTGCAGACCATTTGATAGTATGCTTATTGATTTTATGCATGTGTTTATAAACCACAGCCATTTATCTCATTGGCTCAGCCTGGAATTTCAAATTTCATATTTCAAAATTTCCTTAACAAAAGCAACCACTGCTGCTTATAATTACCTGCAAGTGGTTCGTAAACAAGCATTATCATCTTCTTAGTCAAAGAAAAAAATATGTGAAGCTATTTTTTCCTTTGCTGGATATTTTCAATAAAATAGAAATTTACAAAAATCTGTATTTGAAAAATAGTAGATTGTGATATACATTCAGATGTGGTCCCAAACAGAAGCAGGTTACTTGCACAGCCCTTGCAGAAATACTTTCCCAGCTTGCTATGTGTGTACTCGCACAGGTTGAGGTTATTGGATTAAAGCCATAGTGATGAGAAGAGGTATATGACACTTATTTCTTCTCACAGTACTACAATTAAAAACTAATACTGTTGCAGCAGTGAGTGATTAGACGGCTGCAATGGCACTGCTTACAAAAACTTCAAATAACATGTAATACTGAAGTATATAGTTTCCTAAGATGTACACATAATTAGGATTAAACCCCACATTATTAATCAGCACAGAATGCTGATTATTGGCTGCTTTTACAAAGCACAGATTATTATTCATCTTTACCCACATAAGAAGAGTGTATAGTTTCACATATATTTAATGTGATTTCATCCACAGAATAGCTATATGTTAATAAAGGTGTAGGTCAAAATCTATCTTGCAATGCTGAAATAAGAGATGAGTAGAAAGACATATCTGTATGACAGAATTTGATAGGAAATATTGTGAATAAATTACTTATTCAACTCTGTAAATTTCAGTGATATATCTTAGAAAATGGCTTAGTTAAATATATTTTTACAGAAAAAAAATTAAATAAAAATGTGAATTAAATACTATTCTTGGCACCAGAAGTAATTGGGACATATCAGTGGGAAGATCACAAAGCGTTCAAGGTTATGTTTTAAATTTCTAGCCAGAATCAATAAATCTATCCTAGTTACTTTACAGCATGATACATTCACTAGGGAAAGTTTTCTTTCAAGAACCAATCCACTGCTCTGTTAAAAATATTTTAAAAATGGCTAACCAGCTTGCATCTTAGAAGGAGGGTTGGATGCAAGGTTAATAGTATTAAGACAATTTTCCAGAAAGTAAACAATTAAAAATCAATTGTATAAATTGAACAAATTATTAAAAAACAAAGTTCTCAATCTAAAGTGTTTAACCACTTTTTTTGGGTAAATTTAAGAAGAGGAGCTCTGACCAGACCCAAGTTCCATGGAATAAATGCATGTCTAAACAGAACAGTGGTCCAGGAAGTAAGAAGCTGAGAACTACCATTTCAGAAGACTCTGAAGATGAGAACTGAGACAGTCAATCAAGATCACAGAAGTAGCTGTAGCTTCACCTCTTTGTCACAAGCTAAACTGGACATTGTTTTGAACAGCCGTTGTGTATCAAGAACTAAAGAAAGGCACTAAGGGGATATAGCACTCCTTGAGAGTTCCTATGTGACTGCAACACCAGATGATCAGCTAAAAGACGTGTTTATCAGGCCGCTACCTACTGCTCTTACCTTGTAATTGAGGATATTCTAAGAAAAAGAATTCATACTTTTTCCAAACCCAGCTTTTGTATACCATCTCACTACAAAGGGCATTTGTATGCTATTTTTTATCCAATAAATGCTTTACAAAGGTATGTTAATATTACTAACACTGTTCTGGACCTTTGGGAACTCAGGACAAACAGATGTTCTAACTAACCTGTCTAAAGTGGGAGCAGAGTGAAAAGGGCCGTGGATCATGTCCCTCTTCCTTTCCCCTCTCCAGTTTTAAGTGCAGTTCCATGCTGAACATAAAGATACTGGTCTCAGACTCCCTTTCTGCCAAGTTCCTGCTAAAACTCTGGGGAAATCAGAGCATCATTAGGACTCTGGCAGATTTACTTTTTGTAGGATGACTAGTCAGGGATTAGCAATAACAGACTGATTACAATCAGTTTGGAAAAGGGTAAATCAGTGTCTCAAAAGAAAACCGCTAAGGAACCTGAGCCAAATTCAAACCTTCACTTCTACTGTGCATTCTGTGAGCTATTCTGGAACTGCAGCTTAACACTCCTTTCTTCTAAGCTTAATTACTTTTCTCCATATTGATCCTAGAAAACAGTGAAGTGGCAAATCACACAGATAGAGCAAAATTGGCTGTATTTGTATATAAATCAGCACTTATTGTATAGTACAAATGACTGCATAACCAATACTAGCATACCTGATTTTTTTCATTATTTTCATTACAAAAAGTGCAATGGCAAGCTAAAGTTTGATTTTAAAGGAGTACCAACATCTCTGACTACAAGAAAAGCAAACTAGTAAATAATGAATAGTCAACTGACTTTTATAGTTACTCTACTAATAAGTGAGTGAGTGAATCAAATATTCCTTTTATAAATTCTATTTGATGCCAAAATATACACAATATAAAACTATTTGGAAAAATAAAGTAAGAAATATTGAAAAATTAATTTATATATCTAAACACTCCAATTTGGATAATACAAAAAATCTTGGCCATTTGCTAAGAAAACTTTTTTACCTTTTTATAAAAATAAAGGTATTGATACCGCTGACTAAGTATAGGTTGAATTCCAATTTGGATAATTTCTTTTGACTCTCTATAATTTTGTTTACACAGTGATTTCATACTGCCTAATTTCAGGCTCTTAGCTTAGGGATTTGAGATAGTTTAATATGGATAAGTAGGAAGAACCCCCCCGAAAAAAATGCTGTATTTTTTTATTCTGCATTTTTAAACTCTGGATAGCACCACTTTTGAATTATTAAACTACAGCTATACCACCTCCAAGCAACAACTACATTTTTGGGAAAAGGATTCCCTTATATATAATTTGCATAGAAATTTTGAATCCTTCAGGATAAAATCCTCTATAAATATGTATAGTCATGAGATACATGTTGCTTGCACTAGGTTTCACAGGCAACTTTTTTTTCTTGTAGTAAAACTTACACAGAGAAAAATTTCCACAGTAATTTTTTCATAAGTATTTTGTTTGTAAAATGAAAATCAGAGATCAGTTATCCACTCACTACCAAAATGGAAGGACAAATAGGCTGGAGTTTCATATGGACCTACCAGCACTAAAAATATACTTTTAACAAAGCTGACTGATAGAAGAGGGCATATATTTATTAAACTTGCAAACTTCCAGCGAGTGAGGAAGAGCACCAAAGAGTTTCAAGAACAAGACTGTAATTAAAATTATCTTGAAAATTACACAGATGGACTAAACATAATAGGATAAAATTCAACATGGACAAATGCAAGGTATTTTAGTGAGGTAGGCATAATCTACATTAAAAAAAGGGAACTTAAAAGCAAGGAGCAGTACTGAAGAAAAAGATTTGGGGAGGTAATTGTAGATGACAGTTTAAACACCAGTCAACAACGTCATGTTGCTGAGAGGAAAAGAAGAGAAAAAACCCATCACACTCCACTATGTAGGTATTTATGCTCTCTGCAGCCTGTGAAGCAACCTTTCCTTTCTCCTCAGGGAAGAGGAGACAAAATAACAGTCTTTGCGTTCCAAAACAGTTGATGTAGTATAGCTTTGTACCCACAGAGGATAGGACAGAAAATCATGACATACTTAAACTGCATTAAGGAAAATTTAGCTTTAATGATAAGAAAAATAGCCTAAAGAAAGTGAAAACAGTGAAGTGTTGGAATATGTTGCCTATGGAGAATACAAAACCCTCCAATTTTTATAAGTAGAGTATAAGTATGTTTTAAAAACAGGCTGACAAACACCTGTTAAGAATGGCACACCTACAGTTGATCTTGCATCAGGTCACAGAATCATAGAAGAGTTGAGGATGGATGAGACGTCTGGAGGGCATCTGGTGCAGCCCTCCTGCTCAAGCAGGGCCACCTAGAGCCAGTTGCCCAGGGTCATATCCAAATGGCTTTTGAATATCTCTGTGGATGGAGACTCCACAACTTGTCTGGAAAACCTGTGAGGGGGCAGATTAGTCAGCCCCTGAAGTTCCTTCTGTCCTTAGTTTTCTGAACTTTAATGAAAAACTATGCTAATATTTAGCTTTGACTTTAAAACTAACTTGCTGATTTTTCTTCATTCCATACTTAAATCTTTGTTTTACCATTTCAATTTCATAGTATGTCTTTGTTCATTTAGGAATTGCTATTCAGAAACTGCAGAGAAGACAAATCATGTCCTTTTTTACACTCAGCCCTCAATAATATTTAATAATTCCCCTCTGTAGATCCCTAAAACAAAACAGTGAATTCATCAAGCTGACCTTAATATTTCTTGCATGGAATTAAAAAAAAAAGTTGTTTCTAAAATGAAATTCAATAAATAAATCTTATACCTAGGAAGTATGCAAACAAATAATCTCTCAGCAGTGTTCCCTCAAGAAAAGTTATAACTATGCAATTCTGATTTCACACTGGGCACTCAGATTATGCTATTTCTTCACAGTTTCATTTTCAACTTTGTGCAAAAAGTACATTAGTCCCATTGGTCAGCCTTGCAATGAAGAGAAGGCAGGTGTTCTAGCCATTTTAGATATCAAATGGCTCATAAGCTATTTACTATTTCCAGTGAACAAATGTTCTGCATACACATATGACTAATTGCACACACAAAGCTGTGAAAAGCTAATATAGAAAATTATAAGGGATACAAAAAGTAACTATATGTTGGAAAGTGTAATTTTCAGGTGAGTTTCAAGGATTTTTTTCTAACTCACATAAAATGTTGTAGTTAAAGAAATTAAAATCAATCCTCAAATTTGAAAACCCTTACAGAAAGAAAATGACAGAGAGATCATTCAAGGAAGCATACAGTTTCTTCCTCACTTTTGAATAATGCAGAATCATATATGTTTAGTATTGACCTTGCAATTTATATCTAAGTACATGACAGAACACAGGTGATTAACATCTCTGAAAGCATCTCTATCCTGCCATGGTTCTGTTTTAAGATATTCTGCTGCATCCTAGAATACCCTTCCTAAATAAACTCCAGAAGGTAAATACTTAAGACAATAGCAAATGAGGGGTGAATGAATGTAAGAACATCAAAGGTTCTCTGAGGGAGCTGAACCACAAGAGAAGCTTTGAACCCAGGTTAAAATGTCACCGGGTGCTACCTGAGCACTGCATTTATCAATTTAATTCCTTCAGAATCAACAAATAAACTTTGTGGCAAAGATAAAGAAAATTTAAACCTGTATTTCTTTCTTAAAGATATCTTTGAAGTTACCTTGTACCTTAATGTATAACTACCATTTTAGACACACACTTTAAAACACTTAAAAAAATTCCCAGCTGAGTAATGAAAAGATGCAATCATATTGAGTCACAAACACACCTCCCCCCAAAAACCAATTATCAAATGGCAGAGTAACAGTAAAACTATTTTTAATTTTATTAAGAGTTTGGGGAAATAAATACCACTTGTCTACTCAACTAGTTCATCTTTCTTTCCAAGAACAGCAATAGACATTAAACATAGAACTTTATCTAACAAAGTAAATGACTTTGCCGAAATTCTATTCATGAGAAATTTGCAGCACTAAACAATATGCCCAGATTTATCAGCCAACCTTTTAAAGTAGGAAACTAAAACTGTGCTTGTGAATCTAAGTATTAGTAGCTAAAGTCTGGTTTGCATTCATATCTGTGCTTTTTTAATTGGTACCAGTTCTGTGTACAGAAATCCATAATTGAGATGCATTTTTAAAAGTCTCCCCCCAAAATCACTCCCTTTACCGAAGTTTCTAAACACTACTTTTTTAATTTGTTAAGTCTTGGTACAATCCTATCCCATGAAAAATGCTAAACCCTCCCGAACCCTCCCTGTTCACACAGTCGAAGGATGGGCAGACAGCCTCAGTTATTGTTTTTCTTATTAGTTTTTTTTCCCCCCTCCACTTTGACATTGTCTGAACTCCAGCAGACAAGAATACTGGCTTCTGATGTACAATGAAGAGGGTGAGGAAAGGGAAGGTCGGCTTTCTCATGCTTCCCATAATTAAAGGAGTCAAAGAAAAAAAGTGGCCTGTGAAGATGGAACTGTAAATTAGCAAAAGTCATATCATTTTCAGAAGATGGATGCATAGAAATAAATACAATGGTAGAATATATTGGCATTCAGGATGTTGTTGACTATTTAGAAAGGGTACCAACTTGATTTCCTGTAAGGAAATTTCTAGTGAGAATTTTTAGTTCTCTTAAAAAAAAAAGCGACTTGTGGGTGTTTTTCTCTCCTAGAGCACACTGAGAATGAACTAGTGAATACAGCATTTTTTTAAAAAAAGTTCTGGTAATAATCACAGTTTTAATAACTCACTGCTATACTTAGGCATATACATTCACAGCATCAACCACTGCTTTTTCCACTTGTTAAAGAGGCTAATGACAAATCCCACATAAAAACATGGCTTCAGCAGAATCCTATGACTTTACGTTTGTAGTTCTGTTTCAGCCTACTGCCCTCAGGTGTTCAGAATCAAGTCAGTGATGAGTTTAACTGGGAAGAATATGTAAAATACACAACAGTTATTATTGAAACAGATAGACATGGAATTGACACTGAAACAGTCCATTTCTGGACTTTTGCTTATTTTATACCAGTATAGGATTAAGGAAACACATACTGCCTCTTCGAAGGAGTGAGGGGTGCTCAGTATTGCAGATGTTGAAATGTAGAAGAATAATAGACAGTGACAGTTCTTAAAGGGCATGGCTAATTTCTCTTAAGTTGTAGGACTTGGAGTGCCGTAGTGGCCTGGAGTAGGGTACAGATAGAGAATTTTATTCCATAGTCTGTCATGCTCCAACACCCCTTCCCTGGAGAAGCTGTGTCTACGACGAAGTAGAATGTTTGGTGACAGACTGATAAAATAGAGCGGGGAAAATGAAACGGCAAAACCCCACAGGATTTATTTTCTCATGGGTATTAATAAAAGAGAAGTTTCTTGAAAATTTCTTTTAAGTAGTAGAAATTGCAGTTATGCAAACAGTATATATTTTCTGCAAGTATCATGAAACCTGACAAGTCAAGACTCTTCACGGAAGTCTTTCAGTCCAGCTTCAATAAATACTATACTCTAAAACATACATTCTTATAAAAAACAGCCTTTAAATTGGAGCCCCGTGTTCAAAACTGCTTTCTTGAACTCTAACGAGCTTTATTGTTTGGTATGATTTTCTGATAAAAAAAAACTTGTTCCAAGGTTCTTTAGGAGAGAGATCACTGAATTTTAATCCAAAGAGTTTATGAACATTATATGTAGATTCTTGTTTGAGAAATACCTGGCAACAACGCTGTACAGCAATTCCAACCAGACTATCTGTGCAGAAGATAAGCAGATTTAGCCAAACATGCCTTTATCCAGGATTGCAATGCATACAAAGAATCCTGAAAAACTTCCAGCTCCAGAAATTAGCTGTTTATTTTGGAGCACCTATATCAATAACAGCAAAACATACCACAAAGGTACTAACAGCTCATCTGCCTTACAAAATTGAAAAGGAATGTTTTGCTTGTAAATCTGAGAAGGAATAAAATAAAAGGAAATGAAAATGAAGTGTCATATGTAGATCCTCATGATAAGTTAACAAAAAGAATCTAACAGCTAACTTACAGAACCTTTAATTTTTACTACCACAACAATTCTAGGATGTTTTCATGTCTGAAAATTAAACTGCCTCTGCATTTTTGAAAGGAAAACTCCGTCAATACCATTTGACATTTTCTCATATATCCTAACACTGTCACCTCACCTTCTCAATTTGACTTCAAGGTGATGTTAACACCTTTATGCACTAAATAAAGCAAGGTACCTTTTAAAATGAAGCTACATCTACTAAGCAGAGAAAAAAAAAAAAGGATGCAAAAAGTTACATCTGCTTGGCTCTCAGTTATATAGCTGGCAATGGGCTGATACCCTGCCCCAGCACAGAGCTGAAAATTGCACCCCAGAAAGCAGAGATGGGAGCTGAATACCGAAATTAGAACAAGCATCTACTTTCCAGGCAAGAGGCAGCGTTTCACTAGATATGTCTCTTTGGGTGTCTGTTCTGCTATTAATCACTCTTTGGTTGACGCTTTCCTATGACATTCTAATCAGGTCTACAGGGACTATTTAGCATTTTCCCATAATTCTGTTCTTGTATATTGGAAATAGGATGACACGTTTCTGATTTTGTTTAAATATATGCCCATTCTAGCCAATGGGCATGTATTTAAACATAGGACCATTCTAGTCACTAACACAACTATTGTGATTTTGCTTTTGTTTATTCACTGTTATTCCAACATCACAGTTTTTCCACTATAGTGTAAAGTATGTTTATTTACTAACCACATCTCTTTCTTACCAACTTTGTTCATTTCCTTATTTTTTTAATTTTTTTTTCTTTATTCTTCAGCTTGGATTGCCTGGGTTTGCACAGAAGCTGACTGACTTACGATGACGTGAATGGTACCAAAGCTTGAAAAGAGAAGTCCAAAGCTGTGCAATATTTAGGCTCAATTCCCGCTTCTACATGCAATATTCTTTTATAAAGCAAGATCCTGAAAGTAGAGCTCTCCAAATTCCATACACAAAAGCAGCACATTCTCTGTGAAACTATTCATTGTAATACTGCTTTTTTACTACCAGCTAGTCAAAAGGGGATGTAGTTGGGATGCTTAAATAGAAATACCTTGATTGCTATACCTCACCTAAAAAAAAGGAGTGCTTCAGAAATGCAACACTAATGAAAAGTTTGTAGCTAATGAAAAGTAAGGAAACAAAGGATACCTGCCACTGGAACTATCCAAATGCCACCAATATACTAAATAAAACTTGGAAAACTTTTATTGACTAGCAAGCTCAGCACGTTGGAATAATAAGGAAGTTTGGAATTTCCTCTCTCATTTGGAGTGTCTTTGCAGAAATATCAGCTGGTAACTACATCAGACTGTGCTATGTATAGCTTTGTTGATTTACAGAGGTCTTTAGAAAGCACACACCCAATGTTTCACTTCACATGAATAACCCTTATAGAAAAACTGCCTAGCATACCCAAAATTTGGAGAATGAGAGTGAATATTACTTTTTAAAGTTTAAGTCATTAAAAATGATACGTGTTTAATTTCAGCATTATCAAATTGAGGTCATCTAACAGAATTAATTCTAGTTATGAAAGCTGTTCTCCAGACTTCCAAAGGACAACTTCTTGCAACACACAGAAAGAATAGTTATGAAGAAAAGGAATGCATTATTTCATTCCTATCCCTGCAATTAATATAATTTATCCACTTCATTTTTTCAAAATATATTTCCTTTGAGTTTTTTAACAATGTTAATTCATTTTTTATTTTTTTTAATAATGCTAAGTGAAAAGCAAATGGAAAAATGAAAGCAAATGGAAACATTAAATAAACAATTGAGTGTTGTTATTCAATTATTTGCATTACAGCAGTACTTTCAGAGACAGGCTATAATGGCTTTCTTTACCAAAACACATCAAGTAAAAAAATAAAAAGACACACTAGGTATTATTACTCCTTTTAAAATGGTATAGAATTAGAAGTTAGATGATTCATTTCATGTCACATTGGAAAATCTGTGGCAGAGGTCCAATTAAAACTTGGTCAGATGAAGAAAAAAATGCAATCAAGTGATATTCACACAAGCAACCTCATTAACATAAAAGTCTGGTGGCAGCTCTGCATCACAGTAAGTCATCTCACCCACCCAGCTTGCTTTCCTCCTTCTTTCTTCACATGCACAAATTTTGCCGATCTGTGAACAGGAGAGGGTGAGCAAAGGAGGAAAAAAGAATCAACATTTATTTCTGAATAAATAAACACACAATTCTGATAAATTAACATTGCTAATGGAACAAAACTCATGTAGTTACTCATGTTTGGTTTTTTTGGGTTTTTTTTTTTCAGAAAATTCCTAAATATGTTGAATGCAAAACTGCATTTTGGACTGGATCCTGTAAGATGCCTACCAGTCATGGAGAAGTGTTTAGCATTCCTATTCCTGCACAGCATTTCTGCAAATCTGCAGATTTTTTTGAAGTTACAACAAACTTCAGGGAAAGAAGTCACAGATCTACAGATAACAAAATGATTTCTGAAAGCCATTAGCATGACTTCTCCTTTAGCAATAAATACTGTGTGTATGATGAAGGGTTTACTTTCCCAGAAGTGCTTATGGGACTTAAGATTGCACAAAAGGGCTGTGAAATGTGTTTCCCTCAGTTCTGGCTCTTCGGTTCCTGGAGCCTCAGGTCACATTCAACTCATAGTTCCTATCAAGCTTTTCCCAAAGGACCTTTGGGCTCCTGCAGTAGCCAAACTTCCCTGGAACAGGAAACTCTATTTACACTGATGTCTTAAAGCCTGGTGCTCATCCATAAAAGGGAAAAATAATACTTTTAGGAACTGTATTTTTCTTAACCTTTTACAGACCACAAGTCTAGTCTAAAATGCACATGCTGTAAAAGTGAGTTTTCACAAACCCAAGAAAAACTATTTCTGAATAAGTAAAAAAACTTCATTCCCCTGAAGTGTCTGCAGCATTCTGACAGTATGCAATATCTTGACAGGAATGTGCAACAGAAAAATACAAATTAATTTCTCAGTTTTCACTGTCTTATATGAAAGAAAGGCCATCTATAAACATTGAAATAATAAAATGTTAATATCTTTTATGTGCATCATTTTTGATGCAGGTAAATTTTTTTTGGTTTTGAATAGTGGGTGGTAAACTTCTGTTTGAGCTATCCCTTCACAGAGTAGAACCAAAGCCTTCCTTGGGGAAGAGCCCTTACAAGAAATTCCACCAGGAATTGAAAATAACCCTCACAATGGCAATGTGACTCTTGAGCAGAAAGATCCTGTAAGATCTGCTTCATATGGGATAAATTACAGCAGGCTACTGGGAAGATAAAGTAGAAGTAGCTCCTTTTCCTTGCTTGTATTACATGTTTCTGTTCCTCATGCCCCTTAACAGACTGTTATTTCACGAGGAACATACGTAACTTGCACTTGTCAAGCAGCTTTTTGATTTTTTTTAAACTGCCATTTTGCATACAGAAGAGTAATCAATTAAAAAGTCAAAACAAGGATTTTATTTAAAAAAAAATGAAGACTCAGTGTGACTTCATCTAAATCTTAAGATGATTTTTAANTAAACTGCCATTTTGCATATAGAAGAGTAATCAATTAAAATGTCAAAACAAGGATTTTATTTAAAAAAAAAAGAAGACTCAGTGTGACTTCATCTAAATCTTAAGATGATTTTTAATTTAAAAATAAGTTTATCTTCATGAAGATATGAGTTTTGATTTGCATTTGAATACTTCGGTGCCAAGATCAAGCTTTCCTGCATTACTACAGCTTATAATCATATCCTCTCTTTCCTTCCCTGTAACAACTTTTGTTTACTGCTTTCTTTTTTGTCACATGTAAAGTGAGTAAGACTGCCAGCTCTGTAAGTTTCTGTAAAATGCCTAGCACTTTACAAATCACATAAAATAACAGCATCTGTTCTATGTGGGATAGGTGTGCTGAAGGCTGCTTTGAGATACTGAGAAAAATCCTTCTGAAAAGCTGATCGAGTTGCTTGCATGAATGCTACTAAAAATATGCCAGACAGTTCAATGCTGCAGGCATCTGAGTTTCCATATTAAAAACCTAAACTGCAATCTTCATATTCAGATTGAGATTTTGTTTGAGAATGTACTGACGTTTTCAGTAGACGTTCCTTAATTAGCACTACCCTCCTTCCAAAATCATTGTATCAAACTGAATCTCTATTCAATAAGATAAGATACTTCATTTTGGATTCTTATTCATATTTTACAGAAATCTACTTTCCAAATACAAAGAAATTTCAACTCCTTTGTTAAAATTCATTTAGCTCCAGCAAAGAAAGTGAGGTGCAGACGATGTAATCTGATTACAAAGTGAAATTGCATCTTTTAATCTAGCTGTAAACAAAAACATGAAAGATAAAGGGGCTGTTACAGTAGCATACTCTTAGTCATGACATTATTTTGTTTGAGGTCAACTATTAAAAGCTAAAAGTTGAAACATGCAATCACCTTGCTTACTAAGAATGGCAAACAGTATCTGCATGACTTTTTCCAAAATATATTTTAATGCAAGGTCTTGAATTCTTTAACTACGACTCCCCTGACGGACAAACCTATTTAATTCAATTCCAAATGCTGGACAATTCTTGGCTTCAGACTAGAAGTCTGGAGATGTCACAGCATTAGTCTAGGAGATTAAAGAAAGCAGAAGGACACAGGGGTTTTCCATAAGTTTCTCTCACTAATCACACAGACTTGACAATGGAAAGTCTCTAATCTGTCATCTAGGAAATGAGTAAGGTCCCTAAAAATAATTGGGAGTATCCCAAGGTGAATAAGTGTAGGTCTATGAAAAAAAATTTGATATATTATCTCTGTATAATGCTACTGGTTTCTTTATCTTGGCATTTGTCCACCTCTGTCTCGTTCTTGTGCTGAATTCTCTTATCAGTTTGAGCCTCATCATCACCTCAATTCTACAAGCTCTTCAAAGAGGCTGCTTAGATTTTTCATTACTTCCTATTACTACATTCTTATTTAAAGCTGAAATGTAAGAAGAGTTAAACTTACTATTAATAGCAAAACTTTATTAAAATGTTGTTCTCCCTCCACATTTTAAGTGTGCGTAATATTGTACATGAAATAAGAGACTTTGCTCGTTACTATGTAAATGTTACTTTCCATCTAGATGTTTAAAAAAACATCAATACATTTACTTCTACCAGGTTGTTCTCTTTTACACTCATTCTTTTGAACCTCTGATTATTTTCTTGGTTTTAAAAAATAAAGTCTATGATACCAATTACATAATAGGTATCCAAACATAGGCTTTTGGGTTTCAGTTACAACCTACACAGCAAACTTGAAAATGTATGTTTGGTTAAACATACAAATGGTGTTACTCATTTAAAGTTGCTGTTGAGCATGTTAAGTCTGTTCTTTCAAAACTCCTACAGTACCTAACAGACTGAATTTTAATGTAAACATTCATAGTTTACTTCCATTAAAACTCCTACAGAAGTGAAACACTTATTGACAAAGATTCAGAAATACTATTTTATAATGACTAAAAAAACCCAATTAAAGGTGTACAAGATCTGACAAATTTTACAAAGGTGGAAAGTGGTAGCATCTAGAAGAATAAAATGTCTCTCTGATATGACGCATATCCCTCTTTTTAGATATTTTTCCACAGAAATGGAATAAAATATTTAAGATGTTCTGCTTCATATGTAAAAGAGAGGCCTAGAAGCCTCAGCTCTGAATTCCCTTTCATTTCCTGTCTCATCTGCTTCTGTTTCAAGTTCTGAAAATATCTGGGAGACAGGAGATATAAAGAGCATATCCAGTGTTACTGCATTATCTATCATCATCCAATGAAAACATAGATTTGCAATCTAAATCCTATAGTGCTTCTCCATCTCTGACTAAGGTATTAATCCTTGTATGTTATAGTCCCTAATACATATTTTCCTATCCAAATATTCAGACATGTTTTATCTTTTGAATTTCTCAATTTTTTGTTACATGTTTTCAGTCACAAAACAAAGAGTATCTAAACCAATCACTTTAAAAATTGCAATCACTACAATATGTAGACAACTTTATCAACTGGTAATCATAACAGCTAGCAGCTTGAGCTTCTGCAGGTTTATAGACCTAGACAGAGAAAATCTAGCTTTAATAATCAAAAATCTATGCTGAACAATGGCATTGGAAGGTTATTTTTAAAATGACAGAGTACATTCAGACAGAGTAAGAGAGATTAATTTTCATTTAGTACCTGGCTAAATAACATGTTTGTCAGACATCTAGATCATGGATCTAACAGCTTGGAGTCATATTTAGGAAATACTAGGAAGTCCATGTGTATCATAGAATTATAGAGTAGTTTGGGTTGGGAGGGACCTTTAAAGGTCATCTAGTCCAACCCCCCTGCCATGGGCAGGGACACCTTCCAATAGACCAGGTTGCTCAAAGCCCCATCCAACCTGACCTTGAACACTTCCAGGGATGGGGCATCCACAACTTCTCCCAGACCTTCAAATATCCTAAATTATATACCTACCCTTAACATTAATAATTCCCAGCATGTTGTATTTCAGCAATATAACCCCATGCATATAACCCAACTACCCTTGCTTTAATGTTATCTGGACAGCATTAGACAGATAAAACAGTTCTCTGTTCCTTCACTAAAGGACCTCAATTCCGTTTTTTGCATGGGCACAGGACAGTTGTACCCAAATGTATCACATTCAGCTGAATCTCTCGAGATGACTAAGATTTCAAGCTGCTCCTTCACTCCCTTCTGGGACATTATGCAAAAAGGTCCAAGGCTTTAACAAACAGATAAGAATTCCAAAACTTGTGCGAAAAAACCCCTATTTGTAGTTAAAGTTACTGTATAGTTTTTAAACAGCTTTTTACCATTCTTTCAAATAATTTCAATCAATATTAATTTCAATTTAGTGCTTCATAAATCTGTACTGTATGAAAACAAGAGTGCTGGCCCCAGCAATTTGCCATTTAGGTGTTCATTATGAATAATTTTGCAATACACATTGTATTCACATGCACGGGCAAAGAAGAAAGGCATAAAATCAACTCATGTTTACTGGGAAGTTGAACAAAAATGACTAAATATTATAGTCAATGTCTAAGTGCTATGTTGGTTTATTTTTAAACTTATCATATACTGCATTTAGGTGATCAACTCGCAAACAAATCTCTTCATGGCAACTAGATATTATGAGCCTTTTGCAAGAAGTGTATTTTAAGGAGGAACATTTAAGAGGAAAGGGTGGAGGTATGGAATGGGTTTGTTTAAAGCTAGTGGTCAAATTCACATGTAATGTGACAATACTGACTTCAAATTTTCACTAGAGATAAACTTGGAGTAGGGATTTTAAAGTGGTTTCAAGTATTCCATCGTCACTCATAGAGGATTGTTTTATTGGAGCCTTTTCAGAAATATGAGGTCTCAGTCATTTCCTCTTCCTTTTATTCCCTCATTCTTTCTTATCTTAATTTATAGTGATGTGTTTATAATAATAACTTAGTGATACAGACACTGGTTAAGCAGCGGGAGCCATCGGAAAGTGACTTCATCAGCCACATGAAGACTGTCTTTTGCACTTGTCCTTGACCTGGTTATGGGAGGTAACACCAAAGCGGGAGGCCTCACTAATGAATGTCAAATCATTCATGAAACTGCCAGCCTAAATTGTCTGTAATTACAAAATCTCCCAAGAACTGTAAAACAATTCTTTTGTTTTATTATTATACTAAAAAAAAAA
>RSEF01000002.1:121913470-121935670 GCA_003993805.1 Himantopus leucocephalus | reverse complement strand
TAATTATTATATTAAAGTGTGTACTATGCAGATCCAAAAATATTAGTACATCAGCTGGGAACCGCAATGAACATGGACTTGTATGAGTAAAAGAAATCCTCATTTCAGGATACTGTGACCTCAGTTTATTGAAGGTTAAAATTTGGTACTTGCAAATACAGCTACAACAGAAGCCACTATCTGAACCAGGGACAACTTTATGATGCCTATGCAGCAGGGGTGCAATATTTCCGCTGTTCCAAAAGAGATGGTTTCCAGAATCAAAAACCTACTCTTTTCTTTTGCTGTCTGCTGTGGTAAGCAAGACAGAAATCAGGCTTTATAAGTGGCTGCAGTTCATGCTTCCACCTCTCCCATCCTTCTGCCTTTGATGTTACCAAATCACCTTTTTCCTCACAGTAGGAATTCATTCTCTCCCTTCCTTCCCAGCAGCCTAGGAAGTCAGGGCCAATACAAGATTGGAACGCAAGGTCAGGAAGTGCTAGAAAAGGTAAAGATCCTGTATCTCAGCAGAATGAGACCAGGAGAGTCCTATACCTGTCTGTAGTCTCCCCAAAGCTTCCATGGCCCTCTGAAACCCACTTTCCTGCACACTGCTTCATCCTCATTCTCCGAAATATCAGCTGATCCCTTACCCTTCCCATCTGAAACTCTGATTTTCCCAGTCTAGAGCTTCAAAGTTTTCACTGATGCCTCCTAATCCTTTTCTCCCCTTTCCTTTTTCCTCTAAATCTGTCTATCCAGTGCTGCAAAAACTGAGTTTGCATGCACTGCTGANTCCCCTTTCCTTTTTCCTCTAAATCTGTCTATCCAGTGCTGCAAAAACTGAGTTTGCATGCACTGCTGAAAGGCTCTAGCATATAATGTGGAGCTGTCAGTTCTAATTGATCTGATTCCCCTTTATTTCTAGCTAAATATTTAAACTAATAGCTAAAACCACACTGATAGAAAATATTGTTATCTAAATATCACACAGGGATAAAGGCAGTCATAACATATATCTGTGCTACAACCCAAAATGTAACTTTAGCTTGTGTTGACAGACAGGAGTCAGTTTAAAACAGCCTAAGCCAGGTATCAATACGTCCCGATAATACAAAGTTCAACATCACCTGCTAAGTCTAACTAAGCTTCCAGGTAAGCAGAGGCTAATCCCTGTGTTACCAGTTTCCAAACTGAAAACATGAAAATAAGCTTCAGGTACATTTAAGTGAACCAACACGCCATCTTCAGAAAGAACTAAAGGCATATATAAGCAGAAGAAAGGGAGGTAGACACAAATACAATTCATATATTAAAACAGACTTTACAGAAGGAACAAAAGGAAACTTGTCCCCATGAATTAAATTAATTCATGTTTCTGCAGTCTGATCAATGTAGATTAATTATACATATTATATATACCTAATATAATTAATATATTAATTATAGATGATAAGTACCACTTCCCTTTTATGCTACACAAGTATCCCTCTATAGACCTTGTAAATATGGTTTTGATTTTCACTTACATCCTAATACGGATGTCAGTCATATATGTTCTTATTGTGTACGATCAAGTAGTAAGACAAGAAAGATCTAGAGAACTACAGTTTGGGCTTATGCATACGTAACACTGCTAAGTACACTGACAAACTGAAGAGGGAAGAATGTCACAGACCAGTGAAAAAGTTCTAATTCTTCATTTAAAACAAGAAGCATTATAAGTCTTCAGACTAGAAAAAGGAAAAAAAACCAAAACAAAGTGGTGCCAAACTGCTATACTGATGTCATAGTCTAGGTCTAACTTGTCTCCTGAGAAATGCTCATGGCTTCCCATGAAATAAGCTCTGTCTTTCATTTAGACAGTGAAGCTAGAAAGTGATACCCATAGTTTCTCACTCATCTGAGCACGCTTGGCAGTTAGCATGCTTCAGCAAAGAGCTAAGCTATTTCCCTACCACCAGTCTTGCACATGTCAGCATTACAGACATGTCTGCATGAAGCTGGCCAACAGACCAACTTGTGAGGTCCCTATGACAGGAAACCTATAAATCTATGAGCATACTAAATCCATCCATCCTTTCCTGAGATTATCTTTTCAGACAGATAGTCATACAGTCATTAAACTAACTAGCATCACTTACGTGTTTAAAGTACAAGTACAGAAACAAAAATGTAAGAGCTCTTGTGTTCATGAACTACTTCTCCACTTCAAAGTGACATTAACATTGTAGTCTGAGGATCCTTTATATTACACACTTTAAAAGGTTATAACTAGGGAAAGAATCATACAGATGTTGTGTGTTATCTGGTGAGCTGGAAGCAGCCATGGATGTGACTTTATGAATGATTTTCCAGTCTATTTTCAAATTTTATTTCAGATGCTTTCCAGAAAACAAGTAGAAATACATGGAATTTTTGTATGGAAAAATTCCTTGCGGAAAATATTTGCTTATATCCAATATACAGGTAGTTATAAACACTTCCCATTTTGTAACGAAACCTACAGAAAAATTAACATTCAAATTGGCACTTCAGAATGGGGGACTAAGTAGTCTGATGGAGAAATAACAGTGCAGAAACTACACTTCCACCAGTAATAATGTGTGAAAGAACTCCCTGATAAAGTTTTTGTGTGAAAATGATGGTGGTTTTTTTTTTCCCTTTTATTAGTAAAATTATCTTAAACCAAGCTGAATGATGTGATCTTACTGGCATGTACATGATTATAAAAGTACACTTAGATTTGTACAGTTGGGAGGGTTACATGTGCAGATCCAACTGCAGGAATGAGTTTTAAGTAAACCAGCAATACATCTGAAGACAGGTCTTCATTTGAGCAAGGATGATGAGCAAGGAATGCATGGTAGGTCACATTGAGCTAACTCTGACAAAACACCACAGGATCTTCACTATCAATGTAGACCAAGCAGGACCTCAATTTTCTAGGTCTTGCTTTAACTCTGCGTGCACTGGTTTTACTGTACTTCTATGGAGCTGATTTCATCATCTCCATCCTATATTTTTATTTACAAGCATCAGCGCTGGGAGGGGTTGTCATACCCATGGACCATAGAAAAAGCACTGCAATCTTCCTTTTGTAAAGGGAGCTATGGATTTAGACAGTGATCAAATGATAACTACATGACAAATATTGAATGTTTTCTGATTATCAGGAAACCTTCTACATCTGAAATTATATTAAAACTTCCCTGAGATGTAAGTCAGCCAGTCATTTATTCATTTTAAGGTAAAAAGTGCAAAGAAAAGTATAGAAGCATTTTTAAAAAAAATCTAATGAACATTAAGCAGCGTATAGAGAAACACCTGCACAAAAAATTTCTGTTTCTTTGGTATGCCAAATTGAGATGCTTGGTGTCCTCTGGTGTCCTGTGTTAACACAAAACTGTCCTCCTCCAAATAATGCTGTCTGAGTCAAACTATATAGACAAAACCATGTCACGTTATGATGATTGCACCAGCTTGACTGGTATGAATGATGATTATAGTGGACTTTTTTTCCTGAAAAAAAAGGCTAACGTTTTAAAACTTGTGGATTATATCTTTTTAACATCTTATTGTTGCACAAACCCCAGCATTGGCATTCTAGACCTCACCAAAACTACAGCCACTGTCTCAATAAAAATTTTGCATTTCATAAGGCCTGAATTATCCCCTCTCCCTATGATCTGAAAGGTCCCTTCCAACCTTAACGATTCTATGATTCTATGATAATGGACATTCCCTTACATGTGTGAGGGAATATTTAAGACTAAGCACTAGTAAGCATGAAAGGTATTTCCTTCTTTCTGCAATGAGATTTGTTTTCTGCACAGAAATCAAAGTAAAAAGGTCAGCTTTTTAACTACTATTCATAAAGCCTATTCCCCCATTCCACCAGGCAGATGCTCTACCAGACACATATGTAGTTCAAATGAAGCTGAGAATCTGGCCCATCATACTACAATACACATGTACATATATCGCTCAATCATAAATTAAGTTTTCTAAATCAACCTTGTCTTTAAAATACAAATATACTAAATAGCTATTACATTTTCTAAATTAAAATTAATGGGAATGTTTATTAAATATTCAAAGTCAGTTGTTAATATTTCATTAACATCTTACAGAAATTGAGACCATATTATTCCTCATCACCAATGGGCACATAACATACCTCAAGAGCAAGAGACAAAATGGAGTCAGAAACATGTATGACAGACGATATCAGACTTGTTGTCAGTTTTTTTAAAAAAGATGCTGTGTAGAAGAAAAGTTCTTTTCTAGTAGGTTCCTACCTTTCCTACCCATAAGATAGTTCACATTAAATAATTCTTCGTAACTTCTCAAATACTTACTGCATTTAAAATTAAGCCAAAGAACAGAAAAATTGATTTTAAATATCCTGCTCTCTTTAGACATAATTAAAATTGACATTTATTGCAAAGAAGTGTTAGATTATTAAAGAATTTATATTCTTTTTACTATAAGATTCTGCCGGTGTTACAGAATTGAAGCTTATTCTCTTTCCCGATGTGACTCACAATCTTGTCGATCATGACAGAAGAGACTAAAAATACAATACATTACTGCATGCAGTGTCTATAAATCCCAGGAAAGAAGTCGCTTTAGACATTTATACAGCTAGTCTGGCGACCGAGTGCTGGTGAGTGTGTCAGCAAAGCGGTTGGAAAGCGGACAGTTTGTGCCGCTGCTGTAAGGACAGGAAGCATTGAGAGTTTCTGCAGCGGTGGTTGGCCTGAGATAATACCATTGTATAAGCAGGCTGAGCGGCCTCTCCCAGCGCTGGGAGCCCAGAGCCTGGCGTCTGGCTGCCTGGCCCCCAGCCAGGCCGGGCCCTGGGCTCTGCGGGGAGGGCGGCTGGCCCTCCGGCAGCTCCGCGCACAGCCCGGGCCACACCTCACCTTCCAAAGGAAATCTGGCGAGAGCTCCAGACTTTATGACTNCCCCCCCCCCCCAGCTTTTTTTTTCCCCTGCTTCTCTCTGGTAGTGATATTCACACCGAGCTCTCAGGGAACTATTTAAAGTCACAAGCAATAAATGAGCCGATGACAGGGTTATTGGGAAAAGTCATACTTCACTACCCCAAAACGCACATTACATTCCTCTCACTTTTTAAACAGTGGCAAATTACTATCACTGCCACCCATCAAACAGAATAAAAATTTCAACAGGCAAGTTCCCCCATCTTTTTAATTTTTACCCCCTTTAATTCTACCGGGTTTATTTAAGATATATGTTCTGTTTAAAAGAGACATTGTTCTTAACACACAAAGGAGTTCAAGGATGTGGCATCAGTGTGTTCCCACCCACCATTTGCTCTGATGGCATTAGATTCTCTGAAAAAAACATGCAAGCCCTAGTGCAAGTATTGTGCTAAGAATATTTTTAAATTATGTGTTTCAGTAATGATAAATCAAAGATACTCAAAGTTGAATAAAAGCTTTCCCTTTACAAAATCTATGTGAAAAAAACCCACTAACCAACAAATAAAATATAATATAGCACAGCCAGCATCTGCTAGTTGTGTTCCAGAGGAGCAACATTTTAGAGTCCAGGCAGCTTCCCCAAGAGCACTACTCATATGCCTTCCAAACATATGTTTACACGTATACAGAAATGCTCATCATACTGGGATTAAGGATCTCCTTAAGCGTTCTGTTGAAAAGGCAGCAAATGGAACAACAGCAGGTACAGCTAATTAGTGAAAATGCCAATACTTGCCTTTTCAAAAATATCAGATATTTATTAAAATCAATGCAAACTAGTGTAAAACTAGGAATAGATTTCTCTATCAGCATTAAATAAATCTATTCCTGTTTTTATATTAGTTAGAATTAAATAAATACTCAAACAGTATGCAGTACTTCATAACTTAATTTTATCATAAAATAACAAGTATTTCAACAGGTGAATTACCTTCCTGTACTTATTTTATAAAAATATTTTATTATATATGTTATTAATATGTTATTATTAAACAATACCAATGTAATTGGTATAGCACTAATATTTGATACAGCAGTAATTCTGGCTAGCAATATAACTGGAGTTCACTTTATTTTTGCAACATTATTTTTATGTGTTTATCAAGTAAAATCACCACAGCAGCAAGTCTTCAGTTCCTAAACAGCATATGCAAAGGTGGTTTTATATTTAAGGCACTACACTTAACCTGGATCTACAGAAGGGCCGTGTGGAGTAAGACCTTGTCCATGAGAGTTATAATCAATATACTGTGAAGTAGCGAAAGTCCCCAAATTAAAACCGTTATGGCTGAGTTTAATAATAGTTCACATTTTGAGAGAGATCTCAAAAATAAACAATGACACTAACTTTAAATGTAATGTTTAAAAATATTTTTACTTGTCTTTTTGAACCTCTAGGATTTGCATTTGCAAGCTGCTCTGTAATCAAGAAAGTGAGAAGAATACTGTAGTATCATGTATTTTTGAAGTCACACTATATTCAGAAGGAAAGGCTTCAAAGGAAGACAAAATAACAATTTATTTAAAGCTTGGTTTGATTAAAACAATTTAGACATATTCTAGAAGAATATGATAGCAACAAAACTATCTTACATTTCTCAGCCAAACCAATATGAGCACCAAAAAGTGACTCATTATAAAAGAGGTAAAATTTAAAACAAATTACTTTGTTACATGTATCAACATATCAAAGTACTTAAAGAGTGATGTATCAACATAAAAAAAGAAGTGATGAGTAATTCTGGATGTCAACGCAACACATCTCAAAAGTCTTATTTTTTGAGGTGATTGCTCAATTAATACAAAAAAGCCATTGCTTATTTTTGAACAATTGAGAACAAGAAACTAATATACAGGTTTCTCTTGATCCCTCTAAAAGTTCTAATAGAGATGAAGTCCCAAAGGGTTAACCTCTTCCTTGTCACACCTATTGTTTCTATGCAGTGACAATATAGAAAACCTGGTAGCAGCCTAGACATGACCCTGTAGTAACCCTGCTGTGTGCACTTCTCTGATTGTCTCCTTTGGACTGATCCAACTGGTTGTCCAAAGATCCAGTAAATATTTGCATGCACAGAGTAAGGTAGTGGCACTTTCCGTGTAGAGCTGGTAGCAAGACACAACATCTCAGCTCTGTGTCAACAGTGAAAAACAAACAGTGGCTGCTAGTGGAGAACATCACCTTTCATGCAACAGTCAGCACTCAGGTACTCATGACCGTGACCTACACACTTTATCACACTTCGATCTGCATTGTGAAAGCAGAGACTGCAGCGGTGGCTGCCCATAGTGCAGCCTTTCAGGGTCTCTAGTCCTAAAGGTATCTTGTTGGTCCTCCTCTCTGTGTTTCTTCCTGATACCCCTTTTACCACTTTATGCAGACACAATAGAAACTACATGATGGAAGATGAGATATATCTATGTAATTGTTGATGTCAAAAACATGTGCCAGCTCTAAAATTTAGCCTGCAATCCAAGGGCAAACATGAGGGTTGCACACATGCTACTATTAGTGGTAGGAGTTGGAGGAATTAGGCAGCAAGGGGCACTATAAGCTTAAGCACTGAACAGATCAAAATGCAGTCAAATTTAATGAAATGTCTGAATACAGCATTTTACCACGTGCACCTATTTTTCTGGCCAGGAAGAATCCTATTTACACAACAGTGGCAATGTTTTCTCTAACTGAGCTCAGGCTCCTGGTCTGCCTTACAATTCTACCATCCATTCTGAACAAATGCAGAATAACTTGTGTTTCAGTAAATGACAATGAATATGACAATATTCAGTAAATACATGACTCAAATAGTAAGAAATACTTTGCTGAATGGAAGTAGATCTGTACAAGAACTTAAAGTAAGATATGGGCTTTGTAGAGGCAACAACCTATCTAACTAATCTGAGATCAAAAAGAATTAAACCCAGGTCTTATAAGTTCCTTAACTAAGACTTAATGCAGTACTGTTATTAATTGCCTGTTTTTCTGCAGCCTCTTGCAGAAAGCACTTTGGGCTGCAGTTTCATGTTGATCTACCCATATACTACTTTTCACCAAGGATCCATGTTAATAAATATCTTCACATCAGTTTTTTAAAATTATTAGTCTTGATTTGAGATAAAAATTAAAGGAAACTGAACTATCAAAGGATGGTCAGAAAATATTATCCTTTTCCTTGCCCACTTTATTTCATTTAGGTAAAATGAGTATTTTAATAGTTTGACAAAAAAGACAACCTAGCCCAGGGTAAGTGCAAAGACAGCCCAGATTTGTGAAACTTCAGTGAAACCCTTGTAGTTTTGGCAAATTTTGGATGTCTACTGGAGCAACTCCAAAAGGCATTTTATCACAATGCATTGCACAGCCCTGATGATGATGCAGACTATATTTGTACAGAATTCAAAAGAATGTGAGAGCCAGATTCTGTTCTATCATCTTCTTCAGAATTTAAGAGCAGCTTGCCAAAACACGCAGAAAGAAAACAAACAATCCTCAGCAAAAGAGGTAGTTTTCCAAAATGTGAATGCTGGAATAGTGAAAGGAGGAAGCTCTTTAATGAAAAGAAGCCATAGTCAATAAAAGAAGAGGTGTAGAAAAAAATGTTTATCATGAGCTCAAGAAGTATTAGAACAATAAGTGGTTTGAATTCTTTCATCTCTGCCCTTTCACCCATACGTGTCTCAGTTAGAGCATTACAGGGTTCAGGTGTGACAGCTTGAGTGATAATTTTAGACCAAAGTGGTTGGCAAGGACTTTTGTGATCAATGTCTTGCAGTGGTTGGTGGCTTCAAGACTGTCAGGAAGTAACACGCTATAGAGCAAAAATCAATATTCAGATCTGCAAGTAACAAAGATCACATGGCACTTCATCAGGAACAAAAAATGTTGTAGACCACATGATGGAATGGGATCAGAGCAAAGCTACAGAGCCAAAGCTTCAATATGTTTTGTGATTACAAACAAGAGGCAGTTTATCAAATGACTTTTTTTTAATATTTCTTGAACTGTTTGTAGCTGGACATCAGTGTCACAACTGTATCTTCTTTTGCATATTCTCAAGGTTTCCCTGTGTTGCCTTCTCTTGTCAGCACTCTTCTCTGCTCCTCCATTCCCCTAGTCTTTCTGCTGCCTCCTCACCCATCCCCACACCCTTCAGTAGTCATCTCTGCCCCATATTTTTCTCAAGTACTACTGCCTCTTCCATATTTGCCCACTAGTAGGTTCAGCAGCACCAGCAGAAAGCCCAAGTTATTAAGCCCTCTTGTGGACTGTTATGATGGGAGCAAGGAGAGCAGGATGAACGGAAAAATGATTAACCTTCCATATGTGGGCAGAATGCGGAACCTTGACAACACTGGATTTATTTGCAGGCTCTGGAAAGTGGTATGCTATAGCAACTGCAGACTTTTCACTTTCACAGCATACAATTCCTACAAATTCCCTTTCTACTTCTAAATAATTTCAAACATTTCTTATTCTCTTCCTTTTTTTTATAACTCTTCTTTGTCCCTCCCCCAGCATTAAGGTCTCCCTCATCCAACTCTTTTTTAGGTGATAAACAGTTTTTTTCCAACTCTTTGCATTTTAAATTGTCTTCCTTTCTCCAGGATGCCAGAAGGAGGAGAAGAAAAACATGAGAACTGTCTCTGTCCAACTTATGTAGCTCAGGACTAGTTGCATAAAAGGCCTTCCTTAACCTCTGCTACTGCATTTTGTGGCACGATCAGTAGTAGCAGAGACTGACTACATAAGCTTAAAATTTAGTGAAAACTATAAGCATCTAAAATTCCTTATTTTTTTCTCATGAAAAGTATAAAATTTATAGAGCCATGGTACTTTTCTGCCTCTCTCCAAACAACTGAAATTTCAAGTCCCTGTGCCAAATAATATAGCTGCTAGATTATTGTGATTTAGTATTAATTAAACAGCAAAATACTACAGCATGACTAAAGAATCTCGTCTTCAGAAGATTCATTATATTCTGATTTAAAAAAACCCCAACACACCCCCCCACCCCCAATAGCCAAAAATCCAGAGGAGAATTTCCATCCAAATTATTTAAGTATGGTAACATTAAGAAGATGTTAAAGTGGGAGGTATGGGCACCTAGGCTGCGGGTTGAGGAAGTGCAAAGTGTGATCAGTTCCAGTGTGATCACTGTGATGTGATCCAAGAAGGAAATTCCAAAAGAAAATTCCAGCAGGTAAATAAAATTACAGGTTCTCTGCCCTTTCAAAGATGTGACCTGCAGGGTGATTTTTTCTGTTAATACTGCAGCCCATATTGAAAATGCAGGTATTTTTGAAAATCTTTGTTCAAAACTCAGCATCTTATTCCTCAGAAATAAAACCAAAGTGTTAGCAATCTTACAGCTGCATGAAATCAAAGATACTTAAGAAGAGGCATAGCCTTGAGGTGATTGAATAGTGCCAAAAGCCATTCTGCAGTCTCAGACCATGACACTGCCTTCCCTCTGCTTTTTGACCTCACATAAGAGAGGAGATGAGGGGAAGAAACTGAAAAAGAGGTGGTTTGGAGTATGATGGCAGAGGGGAAAAACATACAGTTCTGCATTGCACTTGGTCATCTTTGGGTCTCTGCGACAGATACCTGGAACTGAGCAGTCCCAGAGAAGAGGCTGCAGTTCTAGGAACAGGTGAAACAGAGCATGGAGTGGGGCTTGCTGGGTGATTATGCTTCCCAGGAAGTCTGTACCTGGAGAAACAAACCCACAGGACAATGAAAGATACAATTGTGCGAATTCACTAATACAGAAGACAAGCTACATTTGTAAGAGTACATATATATATATGTGTATATATATATAAAATTTGGGAAAGATGATATTTTTTAGTGGAAAATTGTCCTATTTAATAAAAATCAAAATAATAGCACAAAAGCATAACAAGATAAGTGAAACAAGGGAAATAAATTTTCTTTTTAAATGAAGTATAATGGCAAGAAAGCAAATTTGAATGATGGTTTAGGTGATAAAAAAATATTTACATGTCTAAAGGCAAAAACAACCACTTAGAGGATGCATATTTTCTGCTTTTCAACATTATTCCTATGATTCAAGACAGCCCTGTATACAGACCATATCCTTGCTTAGTGTAAACTGAAATAACCAATATCAGATTTGTAACAGATGATGATTTCATTCTATGTGCAGTATATATTTTTATATCCTTTGTGTATCTAGCTATAGGAGCCATACTACATGCGTTTGCTTTCTACTGAAGAGTAACTGGCTTTCAAATACCTTATCTGTATAATGAAATCAGGCAAGGGGGAGGCTGACTCACATACTTGCTGATAGACATTGCAGCATTACAATGTAAGGAAATAAAGTAATGCAGGATTAACTGAAATCTTTTTAGAGGCACTACTCCAAGTTTTCTATTGCTCTAAACAGCACCTATAACGTGGCAATGCCAATTTTCTCTTCTCACACACTAAATGTACAAGATTCCAGGGGTAACTTTTTCTTTTTTCACAACATTCACATTTAGAATTATATGCATTAGTTAACTTGCCAGATACAAACTGCATACCATTCTTTAAGCCTGTTTTCAGTTACAGTGGGGGTAACTCCTTAGGCAACGAAAACTAATAGATTGCAGTCACGTATGAATTAACACTCATTTCACACAATATGTGAATGGGTCACAGCTTACTGCAGTTCATGCCTAGAAATGCTGTTTTCAGATACAAATGCCCCATGGAGACGATGCACAGCACAGTTGATGTTTTGGCTATGGATAATGTTTTGTTTGATTTTATGAAACAAATTACAGCCATCAGTTTTTCATCTTAATATGTTTTTTACAGTTCAAAGGATAAGCTTGTGCAGAATGGACCTTATTGGTGACATACCCATCTTTAAAATCTTTGAAATTCAGCTAATTATAAGTATTTGATTAGGAGTAACAGCTGTATATTTGAATAAATATAGCCATCTCAGGGCTCCCAGAAAATTTTAAAATGCATGTACAAAGCCAATTTTCTCACCAGTTTACATCTTCATAGTTTCCAAATCCACTACATTGTAGCACTAAACCTCCTGATTAAAGATAAGCTGTTACTTAATACCAATTAGTACTATTAATTTCATTTAATTTCCTTAAACTGCAGAAACTGTGAAGACAGGCCACCAGGAAGAAGTCTGCTTTAGGAAAGTCTTGTTAAGATTTGATAATACCAAGCTTAGGAAACAACAGTTACTAAATTGGCACTTGCCTATACTACTGTGTTCTCTGTTGCAACCCTCTGTACTACCGCACCAAGGTGCAAGGCTGGTGTATTTCAGATGAACCATTAATATATAAATACCCAGAGAGGTGAAGCTGGAAGAGAATGGCTACTGCAATGAGACATTAAACCAATTTTTTTTTTCTGTTCATCAAGTTAAAATAGAAATTAAAATTATTTTCAGAAAGACTCGAGTATAACCTTCATAGTTTTGCCCAAATTCTCCTCTAGAGCACAGTTGTCCAAGCTAAGAGCATAGGACAGATAAAAAAAAGCTCAGCCACTGCCAGGTTCACTTTGTTGTCTGTTAGGAAGGTAAGAACAGTATCTCCTTCTTCTGTGCTGCTGATCAGGAAGCTTTAGGGACAGTTTCCATTCACGAAAATGAGTACAGGGACAGGCAATTTCAACTGAGGCTTCAAAATCAATAACAGCCTGGAAGCCAGGACTCTGGGATTTATAATGACTTTTACTATCATAACAAAGAATGCTCTTTAGCTGATTTACCCCTTGAATTTTCATTTATGGCTTGTATATCTTTATGGTATATCTGTAAACTCTCAAAAAGCATTTCTGAAACACAAATATTTTACTGGTGAAATATGTTACATTGTATCAAACTCCAGAAGTCTTCCCAGGAAAGAGACTCTTGCTTGCAAATGACCTCATACGCTAAAATTCAGCTGTAAACTTAGAGATTTTTTGTGACTCTCCAGTTCTTTGAAATTGCAATTACATAGAAATAGCAAGATGTGCTACACTGTGGAAGTTTTAATGACAGAACAAATGACTGAATTTATCCAACTTAATTTGCAAGAAAGACTTATTTTGTACTGAAAGTAAAGTGTGGAAATTGAACAAAGATTTTGTGATTTTTAAGTTTCCTCAAATTTGGGATCCTGTTCATACTCACTTATCATTATTTTCATGTCTCTTATCCTATAACTGAGCATTAGCACAACCAGCTCCCTGACATAGCTGTAGTGGGTAATCATCCTTTTTTTCCCATATTTAAGATATGGCATTGCAAATGTTTTATTCTTAAAAGTATTTGTCTCATAGGAATTTTATTTTAAAATCTTCTCACCAGAAATGTTATATTGATTTCATTGACTTGCTGCAGTTTATTTCAAACTTGCATGTATCTGCCTACATTTTTTTCAGGACATGTTCATTACAGTTTTGTCTCTGAGGCCTGGTAAAATTTGAAAATATTTTACTACTCAGTAGCATCTCTAGTACAAAGGCAATCTTCTACTGGAACATTTGTGATCTTTTTTAAAATTTAATTAGAGGCACAGAACTCCAATTTCTTAATTTCAGCCTAGAGGACACACAATCCCATCCCAGTTTATGCTAAACAAGGCCATAAATTTATTTAGAAAAGACACTCGTTTTGAAGAAGTAGGCACATGGTCCTATATGCTATTTTCATATTCACAGGTATTCTTTACAGGAAGTGCTGCTCTGTCTAAGCAAGGATATTTTATAGTAGCATTACCCCTACTTGTTTGTACAATCCTCCAACAGTAGCAACCGGTGCCAATTTTTGCACAGGTATATACAGAAATTTTGGCACAGGTTTAATATAAGCAGGCCTGGTCTTGTATTCCCAGCACAGGCAAGTCTCCAACAAATCAGTGAACCGGCAATTTGCCTGGCTAAAAAAATGCATGATTTTATTACATTCTTACCTTAATACATACAGAAAGAAAAACTGAAAATCCTCACTCAAAGTTTAGTTCTTACATTCTCAACTTTTTCATCCAGCTGAACAGATAGCTTGATGTGTCGCACAGTTCTGTCAGCTACTCTCTCAACAATTTTAAGAAAAAAGGAGACCACAGGTCCGAAGTCACAAGGCCACAAGAACCTATTTTCAATTTTACAAACAGAACAGTGAGAAGGACACCGAAAGCACCATTCCGTAGCCTTTATAAAATGCCATCAAACACAAATGCAGGAAGAAGACAAGAGATCAGCAGTCACCACCCCAAAAAAAAAATCTTCAGCCTGCTCATACCAAAGTGAGCATGCTGACATTTTCATGTGGTTGACTAACTTTTCTTTATGACTACCATAAATTTAACTTGTTATAATTACTGTCAATAAAACTAATGAAATTACAGGCTGCTCAACAAAAGGAATATCAATCTGTAGCATTTTATTAGGTCAGTAAGACCTTCATTTATCACTGGTACATTTTGTGTAAGGCAGGGAATTGGCTCACGGTTTGTAACTGTTGTAATTTCTTAAAGTTACATTCCAGGATCTTAGAAACATCTCATATATTGATTCTGCTTGCTTGATCAAGAAAAAGCTTCTCAAATTAAGCAGAACTTCTAAAAGACTTTCTAAAGACTTAGAAAACCTTCGGTCCTGAGCCAAATGCAAAATAATAGCAGTTTAAAAAACAAAATATAGAAAATTTTCAGTAACTGCCAATTTGGAAAAACATCTTAACTACAACCCTTCCTAAAAAGGGTTGTAAGGTTTTCCCCTTTGGAGCAGCAGGCATGAAGAAGTCCATACCATACTAGTTTCCTGTTTGCTATAAAACAATAGGGAGCTTGCTGCATTTTTTTCATTTGTGATACAACATTTTCGTTTTTATAATTAACCTGAATTCACACAAAGCCCTTTCCAACATTAAAAAAGAAATTAGCAACACACATTCAAAAACTAGAGCAACACAACCATCTTTTATCTTCCTGTGTTACATGAGGAAAAAGTTTCTTGCTGATTCCATGATCAATGAACGATTGAATTGCTTTACAGATACTTTGACGCTGACTGACTGGTCCTCCGGTGTCAGAAGCTAATTCTTGAGTCTCAGACAACATTGGCAATGGGAAACATACTGGAATTTCACTTTTGAATCTTATTTTCAAAACTATCTGGATTATTTCATAACCTGCTTTCCATTTTCAGCCATGTCCCAGGCACTGAAGAATTCAATTTTCATTGAAAGTCAATGGGACTTAGAGTTTTCATTACATGAAACCACAAGCATTACTCAACAGCCCCCCCCCCCGCCCCACCAAAACCAGTTAAACAAATAGCTCCACAGGTTGTACCATTTAGTCAGACTTAACAAAAATAATTTATTTACTTTCTAGAGTCTTCTGACCTTGCTTTAGCAAAAAGACTACATTGGCAGGTTATGTCTACTGATCACAATTTTCTGTCAGCAGTCTGGGCTCTCAATGAAACAATCAGCTGCTGTTCAGAGGAATGATAAAGACCTAATCCTATTCCGATTTTTTTTAACACTGCAGCTTTCAGCCATCAGCAGAGCAGCATTAGTAGGGGTTTTTTTGTTTTGTTTTGACAGGGAAAAAAAACAGTGGTTTTTCGTTTGTTCTTTTTTTCATCGCTGTAACTTGCTCCCATTTCAAGAAGGCTAAAATGAATAGCACAGACTGCCTACCCTAAAGTTCTGCAGATAGAAAGATGAAAGTAAATGGGGTAGAAGTTGGTGAAGATATACTCCTGTAGGGACTTTTCTTGCTTCAACGTAAGTACCTCAGAATCAATGATTGCTGAAACTAGCTCCTTGTCATGTAGCTCCACAGTAAATAGATATTTTTTCTCAGTTGTATGTGGAGTTATACAAGACCTGTGGAAGCTCCCTTATTTAATTAAGCAACAGAAGAATAGGGATTTAAACCAATAAATTTAATTTAATTTAACCAATACAGTTCAAAATGTTTAATAGCATTTTTCACAACACTGTAACAAGCTGAAGAGTAGTATTATGTGCCATCAAGAATTTATGTTAAAAATCTGCATACGTAAGTTATTAAGTCCTTTAGACACTGAAAAAAAAGCGAGACTGATTTATTCCTCTTCTTTGGATGGGTTTGAAGAGAAGAGATTGGTCTAGAACTCTGTCACCCTTTTGGAGGGTACCTTATATGTGGAAATACAACAGTTCCACTACATATACTGGTTGCTGCAGACTGGCAATATAAGTCTATTCTTTATGTCTAGGAAATGCAAGCCTTACTATTTACTCCTTTTTGTGACGTTAACACAGCACAGGAAATTAATTATGTCTAATTTCTGTTGCACATATCATTTAGCTAAGGACGAGTCTGTTCTTTTCCAGAACCACACCTTTAGGATCAGAAGACAAGTCTCTCTTCACGCTTAGCAACACTGGACACTGTCTTCAGGTAGTACTTCAGCTCTTAACACTCAGACCAGTCACAAACATAATGAACATTAAGAAAGCAAAGTAGATAAGGTATGGACTTAACAAATTCACACTGAATTTTGTGGAGGTTGACATTTCAAGCATCCCTTTTAGTAATCAGCTGGAACAAGGTGCTTATTTCTATAGTCTTTACATGTTTCCCAGGTTAACTTAAATAAGTCAGGCAATTAAAAATAGTAAAGAATCTCCTAACCTAGCTGTATGCAAAATTACCTGCAGTAGAACATGATACATTGCCCTATGCAGTGTAAATGAGGAAACTTTACAATATACCAAGGTTCTTTGAATGCAATTAGACCTGTTCCCATTTAGAAAAATATCCCATAATGACAAATTTCTTTCTTTTTGTGTGACATTTTTTCCTGCTAAGCATCCTCAGGTCAAATCTCGATAAACAGCAACTTGAACTGATAGCCTAGGAATTAACTTCAAGTGAAATTATGAAAGTACTTCAAGAGACGGCAAATCTGCTCTGCAAAGAAAATCCCTCCTAGTTCTCCAAAACTGATGAAGGACCACCAGTGTTCAGCCTAACCACAACAGTAGCCATAACTGGAGTTGTCACAGTAATGAGTGCTTCATAAAAGAAATACAGGAAAACTGATTTAGAAATTCAGGGACATCTTTTACTTTTTCAAGCAGTAAAAACAGAAAGATTAATACATTAGAGTGTAATATCTCATTTTTGTACCATGAAAATCCCTTATCTGAACAAATAATCTCAGAGGCTTCTCATATGAGGAGCTAACCAAAGGTGCCCACAAGAGGACCCATGAAAAGCAAGCCATCACTTCTCTCACAACTATTTGCCTCTCAACTACAAAAAAGCAAACCCTCCTTCACTTCTGTTTTTGGAACGCTACTGGCACAGTCTCTCCCAGGCTACGTTAGAATTAGTCTTCTTCTGCTTTTCAATGTGTTCCTCAATATCTATTCCAGGTGAAACACATTTTAAGGTGCTAAGAAAAGGACTTTTCTTAGGTGTTGACTTTACAGCGTGGTAGAGTTTATCAAGCAAGATCACATTAAGCAGTGCTAGGTTACGTCCTCAGATAATTATTTAATTTAGAACAATGAAGCTGTGTTTGGAAATTATACCTGTCACTTTAAAATATGCCTCCTCCTGATTTAACACTGATTCATGGCACAAGACCCAGTTTCAAAATTACGTCAAAATGAAAGGAGTGCTTTTTAAATGACAGGTCAACTGAACCTGAGCAATTTTAGTGAAATGTAGTTATTTGAAATCATCATCAAAACTTGTTGCTTTCGTATGTATATATTTTTAAAGAGAAAACAAAGCTCTTGTAAGGCGTTTTCTTTTCCTCCTGCTAAAGGAAACCCAAACACCTTAATGTGAAAATCACTTTCCAGTAAGGTAAAAAAAGTGTGAAAAACAGTGAAATCACATGGGGATTTTATTAAAGAATTATCTCTAGTCATAAGGTAGCAGCACTTAGTAGACCAGGTGAGAGGCCAAGTGAGAGAACTAGTACTAATACAAAATAAATAATTTTTATTCCTAAAAATTTACAGTTTAGTAGGTCATAATCACTTTATAGCAAGACACTTTTTAAATTATTCTTTTGTTTTCACCCGGGACTCTTGTGTGAACCCTATCATGTAGCTGTTTTGCTTATCACTTATAAAGATGTGAAGACTGGCGAATATTTTGACTTGTACTGCAAAATACAATCTTGCAGTTGTCCCACGAATTCTACTGAAGAATACTTGGGTAGATGAAATGTATCTTTAACTTTACATACCTCTATATGTTTTTCACTGTGTACAGAAAATACGCAGTTGTTTTTAAAGTTTAGATTCTTATGTGCCATGAAGAACATGTGGTATGTAATACAGAATTTGCATCAGTGCAGTTGTCATGCTGGTAGTATGCCATTTCCTAAGACCCCTTCTTCTGAAGACTTGTGTACTAGGTTGCTGAACCTGGTTCTCTAAAGGTTCAGATTGAGGCCCACATGAGGTCTGAGCTGAGCAAAGAAAGATTCCTAACCTTCATTTTCAACTTAATTATGTTATGAAAGTCAGGCCTATAGAAGATGGCAAATGAAACTCAATTATTACACCTGAAATAGTTCTCTCTCACTTGTTGTATTACTTTAGCAATGTTGTTTCAGAGGAGAGGTCTGTGTTATCACAGCATTTCATTAACAGACCCAAAATCATAAGCAGAGTCAATTAGGAAGGAGACAGTGATCACATTCCTGCAGGACTAAATTACCACCTTTCTATAAGTCACCCAATAAGTAACCCATGTTCCCACCAAACCAAAGTACTTCCAAGCTATTATTAGCTCCCAGTAACTAGCAAGATGTTTTGTATTTTCAATACACCACATATTACAGAATTTGGATCAAATGAACTTTATAAGCAGAAATTTCAGTTGGATAATAATTTAGTCTTGAAAGTCATATTGCCAAATGAGGCTATCATCAGTTTTATGGAGAAAATCCAGATCTGAAACCAAAAAGTTTATTGCAGTGGATCAAAGTAGCAGCATAAAGTCTTGTTATCTTTTTTTTACTAGCAGAAACCTGCTGTGGGAAAAAAATATTTCTCAACCCAACTGTTTAAAACAGGGCAAGGGCAGACAAAATATGCTGTGCTGAGATGACACATCTACTGTACATCCTCTGGCAAGCAGGCCCCAATATTCTAGACAACACATAAACAAGTGTCTTTTTACAGAGGGACAGAAAGGCTCCAAGTCCAAATCATAGCTTTCAATAACAAAGCAGGGAAGTGAAAACTCCAGTTTATTTACAAAGCGTACGTGCTACAAATGACAGAGATAAAAGCCTTTCCGAGAAGAAATTCAAGGAACTTACTAGCTTGTAGCCTTACAGTACTCCCTTGGCTATACTTTAAAAGTAGAGATATACGTGTGTCACAAACTGTGAAACTATGGCGAAAGGTAATTTGAAATCTTATCAACAATTACTTTTAAAATTAAAGGTAATTAAAAAGTATCTATATCTATCTTGAGAAAGTGAAAGCTGTTCCAGGGACTACAATTCCAGCTTTTGAAAGAAAGAAATCTGAAGGTTTTTCTTGGCCTAATGTTTTTATGGGTCAACTGCAAAGACAACATAAAAGTCAACAGGAGTTTCAGGAGGAGGAGGAAGTTTGCAAGAGGAAAGAGAATATGACAGACGAGAGAAGGAAAAAAACAGATGGTCCTGCATAGTTCGCACCTTCTAAAATGTTTTTGTGCAGTTTTGTCATCCTGTTAGTTTCTTTTTACCCCTTTTTAGCACATGAATTGCAGAGATTTAATTTTTCATTGGCATTTTTTTTCTAGAATTACCTTGTAATTAAAAAAAAACAAATCAGCAAAATCCCACAATGTGTTTTATAGGTGTTCAAACTAGATCATCACACTTTCTAGCTTTATAATCCATGAGAAAATTTAGGCTATGAAACCATCTTTGTTACAAAATCCATTTTTCCTGACAGCAGAGGAAGAACATGTATGAAGTTACCAAAAGTTTCGATGTCTTTCAGAGCATTTATCTGCACCACAAAGAGGCCGAACTGACACCAATTCATACATACCAACAGGATTTAAAACATTGGCAGCAGATTTCTCTTAATAGAGTGTATCCAATAACCACTTTCTCTACCAAACACTTATGGCACACTGTTTACACAAGAATGTTTTTACAACCATAGTTATATTCCTAAAACAATATGGAAGCCATGTAACCCCAATTTTCATCAGCTTAGAAGCCGGCTCTAGCAAAATTGGCCTTGTTTCTTTCTTGTCACCAAGGCCCTGTGGAAGGCAGCTGGATGTGCTGCTATGAGGGAATTTCACGGCACCCTTGGAGAGAGAGCCTGTGTCTGGCTGCATGAAAGGTGGAGTTATTTATCCCCTCTCCCCAGCTGTAACAGAAGAGACAATAAACAAAATCCTCTCTTCCCTAGAAATCACATTTTCTCTGAAAAAGCCACGGTTGAACAGCCGGCTCAGACTCACCCTCCCAGCACTGCTCCTTCTGGAAGCATCTGCAGAGGTCTTTCCCCATTCTTCTTCACAGGCGCCAGCCTCATGACTGGCCTCACTGGCTTAATCATGCTTATAGTCTCATTGTTCCTAGGAGATCTTCATTCAAATCCAGAAAAACAACATAAATGTGCAAAACCCTTCCATCTTGGGGAGAGTGACTGAATCTTTCCTGTCAGCACGCAGGCGCTGAGGGCCACTGTCACTTCCCGGCCAGGGTCGGGCCTCTCGTCTCCCCAGCGCCCCACCATTTCTTCCCTTTGGGATCAGTCTTAGTCCTCCATTTTCTTTGCCTCTTTTTCCCCAACACAGATCTTTTCGGAGAGCAGCCGCCACTCTTCTTCAGAGAGCTTCTCAGTGGCCCAGCCACCAGTGGGTGCGGAGGGTGGAAGAAAGGACCAGCCATGCCAGCTGAGGCCCTTCCAGGCATCGGTCGGGCCCTGCTGCCCGCTGCCCGCTCCGAAATGCAACCCGGACTGAAAGCAGGCTGGACTCACGGACCCCGCTTGCTCACCTGGCGCCTCTTGGCCATTAAAAACCAGACCGTGTCACCTCTTTGCTAGAAAATAAAATCTGAGAGGATGAGGCCGCCTGCTGCCCTCCGTCGCCAGAGGCCCGGCTGCCACTGCCGGATGACCGAGGAGAGCAGGAGCGGTTCTCTTCTCTATCCAGTGCGTCAAAATGTGCGGTCGGATTAAAAGTGATGCTGTCACATGAAGTAAAATGAATACCAATACACAGGAAGGGTCGAAGGCACCTGAGGTTTGCACTTAAATCTGGGATTTGACCTCTTTTTTTTTTTTTTCCCCCCACACCCGTTCCTCCAAATTTACTATTTGAATACAAAATTGGTCTTGTGAGAAGTTTTCTAATTCAATTTTGTTAAAAGAAAACCTCGTTAAGGTAGGTACTTAAAAATTTGGCACCCAGCGCCCTTTTTTTGGTCATAAATATTTCAATGGAGGAAAAAACAGCCACAGAAATTCCTGAGATTTTCCCTACAAGTAAAAAAAAAAGATAGGATATAAAGTTTATTTTATTTCACACTTGGCTTTCAGTTAACAAAGACACGACATAGCATAAATCGTTTTGGATACTGTGTGTAATGTATTACCTTATTTTTGGACGATTGCACATTGACTGCAGCTGTTTTATAGGAAACTATGTTTAAAAAAGCTAATTATATTTCAAGTATTCCAAGGGAAGTGGCCAGGAGAGAGCATAAATGGCAAGGATATTCATCAGACACTGGCAGGAGCAAAAGCATGTTGTGATTGGGATTTTAACACATTTCAGAAGCCTGCTGCCTGAGATAGTTTTGTGATTACGTACCCACTCATCTATTTCCCCTCAGTGTTTTTGTTGGAAGGATGGCACGTTATTTTGAAAGAAATGAAGAAAAAAAGGAGTTTGCAGAGGAAACTGTAGCAACTGGTCCTGATATGGAGCAATTTAACACTGAAACATATAAGCAAAACGCACAAGTTAAATGTTCAAAAAATGAACGTGCAATACTAATTCTTTCAAAGTAGCTTGTTTATTATTATTATCCTGAAAGTAGTGTGAGTCTTCCCCTTGACTCTAATAGACCTCAAATTACACCATGTTTGTAGATCTTCTTGGCTCTTTTGGGAGGATGAAATTGGCTTTGCTTTGTAAGCAGAACAGAATATTCACGGAATCACGGAATCACGGAATTTTCAGAGTTGGA
>RSEF01000002.1:121877113-121913370 GCA_003993805.1 Himantopus leucocephalus | reverse complement strand
TCCCACAAGACCTTCTCTGTTAACAAACAGTAGGTCCAGTAGTTCCCTTCAGACTAGAGGCCAGGTCTGTAGACATAGGTGCAGGCATTGCCTCTACTGGCATTTCCCCTCCTCTTTACCAGTTTCATTCTTGAAAGAACATACCTGTTGTGCTGCATGTATTTCTTCTGATTCAGGCAATTCCTTTGGTCATCATTCAGACGGAGCAATAAAAAGAGCATCGGGGTTTTTGTGACACTGCACAGCACTCAGGACGGGGCAGGGTCTATCTCCAAACAGTGAAATGAAACACAATGTCAGACAAGAATCTGTTGTCAGTCTTGCCATCCCAATGCCTTGAATGAAGTATAATTTTCTAAAAAAACGTGAAAAAGATTTGGTGGCTGTGAGTTATTTAAATAAACAAAATCCTATTAAAGCCTCTACCCAGGTTTCATACATTCTTTAGGGAATTCAGAAACCCGGTAAAATCACAATTCTTTTTTTCCTATAGTCATCATAAAATTTAACTAAAAGGAAGATAAAAAAACTTGTACCTGTGGAAACTGTTGTCATTTTAAAAGAAAAGCAAAGAACTCTGTCTTATAACATATCCTCTTTCTGGATGAACTAACCTTCCATAGCATGACAGGATTTCTCCACTGACTATCAAAAACATTGGTCAACACCTTCTTTCAAACAGTGGAGTAGTAAAGTTGCTAATAAACAGATTGACTTCTAATGTACAAGATTAAAAAAAAAAAGAAGAAATTAAACAAAACACTGAGGTCTTCAATTAACGAAAAGGAATTGGGGCAGATGAAATATTGAGTGAACATCCTTTGCCTCAGTCCTCGTAGGCTATGCACAGGCACTGTAACAGGGTAGAAGAAGACTTATCTAATGTAAGGAAGGCTTACAGTGAGCATTAAGTCTCAGAAAGCACCTGAAATATTGTTTATATTGCTCCAGTTCGCATTGGAAACTACTTCCACTCCTATCTAGGACAACAACCATGATATCACGCTAATGACAGATATACCACAAGCAAGGATGTCAACCCAAACATTACAAGCCTGAGGCACCCCTACCTGCTCTTAAGACCACAGCCTTACAGATAAATGCACATCTTGGATAAAAGACATGCTTAAGAAAAACATTTGTCTTTTGTACAAAACTTGTAATACCAAGGAAATATGACAACATATGCCTTTGAGAGTTAGGTTCAAAATATTTATCACTGGTACCTGTAACACATTTCACAAGAAGGCAGAGGAAAGAGGAAGATCCAATTCTCATAGGATCCCAAAGAGATAAGGGGCCGACTTGGATTACAACTGTAGCAATTTTCACAGAAAATGCTGTACTTCAGCTGAAAGTAAAAAAGGGAAATGACACAGATGCATGAACTCCTGCAGTAAAAGACAGGGAAAAGTCCCTGTGTTAGAAGATACTCTAAGTATAATAAATAGTTCCTGGAAGAAACCAAGGTCAGCATTCTGCAAGGCAACTGATTTTCAGCTACTCACAACGCTATGCTATAAATTTAAATTTGTGAGGTCCAAACAAGATCTCATGGCCGTTACTGTTACTCCACTGACTCAGAGTTAACAGCTTTCTTAAACTGGTACATGTGAGTCAAAATCATGTTTGAAAGTGATTGTCCTTGCCCAAAGCTGAAAATAAGTTCTACTGTAAAACAAATGTAATTATGTCTCTGCAGGAAGGAACACATCCAGAACGATCATGAAGTTGGTTGTAATCAATGACCTTTTCCGAAATACCTTGAACTCTTTCTTTTGTTGATGGGACTTTCTAAAAGTATACTGGGAGCCATAGGTTTCTGGCTTGTACCCATTTTAAACATTGCTTATCGCGCAGTGCTACAATTTGTTATCAGATGACCCTGTGCTCATACACAAACACAACCACTATCAGGCACAGACAGGCTATAATCTGGCAATAACTTTAAAAAACAGAAACAAACACAATGTGTAGGGAATATTAATAAACTCAAGGAATTCTGGCACAGAATAAGACTACTAATAAGTATTTGGAGGGAAGTACAGTAAGACATGATAAAAGTCTACATTCATCCCAGTCCTATGCCCTATGACATAAACTATCCTAAATAGCTACCATCACCTGAAGTGCTCTCTTTAGAGCACTTCAAAATCCTTTTACCTTATCTGGCTTTTGCAAATGTGATAATTACCTTGTTTTATAGGGTTCTATTGTGTCAAATGAGTTAATACACAGACATTTGTACAAAACCAGCCATTTAATTATAGCCATTATTCCTGCTTTGGAAGAAAGGTCTGACAAGAAAGACTATTCCTTTAGCAGATACCATATGAGCATACATTACAGGATAAACTCATCAAAATTCAGAATTCTTCAGTACCTGTAACAGGAGCCAGATTTTTTAAAAGCACTCCCGTATAGCAAGACATGTAAAGTACTCTAACTTCAGCAACTATACCATGGTTCATAATGTGTTCTAGGTTCACAATCTCTCATAATACTGCCTTTGCAAAAATGGCACTTCATTGTACTAACTTTCAATAGAAAGTCAGTAAATGGTTGTCTGTTTACTCGAAAATGGGGATTATTTCCCTGCCTCATAAGAATATAACAAAAATAAAATCCAGGAGTGACTATGCAGCTATCCGATATTTTAGTGATGGGTACTATATAACCAGCTGGATGGATAAGAACAGAGAATCTAACTGCATTGTTCTTTTGTCAGCATAACCTCTGAAGACTATGGTGACTTTTCGTTAATTAAACAAATTGCGTATATCAAAAACATTTGTTTATGCTATTCATTGAAAGCTGAGCATGACTTTTTCAGGGGCATACCATACATACAAATGCCATAAAATTCTAATTTAAGCTTATGTTGAAATGCTCTTTGTGAAGAACAATGTATTTGCCCAGATGCAAGTTCATCTCCCTCGGCCAGTGCATGGGTAGACTTAAATTCCTTATTTTGCATCCCATTCTGTCCATTCATCTGGCACAAACCAGGAGGGGGACCAAGCACACAGTCTCTCTTCTCATACTGTATCCAACCTTGGGATCCGGATCCAGAGGTCACAATACAACTACACAGCTAAAAGTCGCAACTGGAAACTGGAGCAGGGCACGGTGATGTGACAGATACGTTCAATACCTAGTCTGAGCAGACAGTACATACATTTTCTTTTTCTATTACTCCTTAGATTGTTTTAAAAGATTATCATATTATCTCCCTCTCCTTTTGTGGATCAAACCTCGCAGGACATTCATGTTATATTACCAAAACCAAAATCCAGAAACTTTGGTCAGCAAGTGTGTGTGGCATTAATAAGGATCACTTAGGAATTATGCTTACCAAGTGTGGAAATAAATGGGATTCCATTTAAATGGTGCTTGTTCTTTCTAACCTTATCCCTCAAGCTGATGAAAGAGTTCCTGGAAAACTTCAAGCTTTGACATTTTAGAGATAGGTTTACTTAAGAGGGCATGGAAGATTTTAAGCCACTCAATACCATTTTTCTCTGATATGTGAGGCATTCCTTTTTTTTTAAAGATATCAGAAGTTTATTTGCAAAATTGGTTGAATAGAATCAACATTGTTCAGCGAAGAGTTTGATTTTAGAGAATCCAATCTCCAGATTCATGTAAGTATTTTAATACAGATGATCTTCTCTCATCATTACCATGACATCACTGATTATAATATTCCAACTGACTAATCAGGAAGGAGGCTATGCCTAAACTGGATGAGGTTATGACTCTAAAGTATTGTTATCTTTTTCTGTTAAGGAAAGACTGGTTGGGAAACTCCCACTCAGGAATTCTTTCTTTTGCCAGCTGAAGGGAGGTTAAGGTGCCAGTTCAATCTGCTTTAACACATAAATTGGTAGATTGCACCCGTGCTTAGGCAGTGAAATAAATCCACTCATTGTCTCTTATTACCATATAATATTTGTATTTCAATAGCATCCACAAGTCTCATAGCACCTTTACAAATGTGGGGAAATATAGTTCTTCCCTAGAGATATTTTTTATCTAATGCTAGCAAAAAGTGACACAGAAAAAGAAGGCAGAGGGAGGTATAATCATATTTACATACATGTATACGTGCGTGTGTGTGTGTGCAGACATACAGTTTTTATTGAAATCAACATGACCAAACTTAAGCATTCAAAATTACCAAGACCAAAAAATTATGTCATAGGAGGAGGATTCCCCATGTAGAATAATTTACTGAAATCTCTTAATTAGCTAATATTATTCAGCTGAATATGGGGTTTAGAAAATTTTATAAGGATAATTAAAAAAAAAATCAGAATGCCATGTGGGATGGTATGAGGTACATATAATATAGAAATAGGTATTTTTATCCAGCAAATCTATAGCTCAAGAAAAAGTTACCAAATATCTGATAAGACATTTTCCAAATAATCAAATCAATTTAATGAAAAATTAGTTTTAAGAATTCAGTTAATTTTTAAAACAACTATTTAATTAACTATGCAACTATCCTTTAGGTATTTTCTGATTCTTTTGCCTGAGAGTGATGTCAAGACAATCAATTTTCTATACGAAATTAAATCTAATTATCTTTTAAGTTAAAAATAATGTTGATATATACTAAGATGCCCCTAAAATTTACACTCATTTAATCAGATCTTAGAAAAGTTGATGCAGAGTTTTAACTGAACAAATTCTTCTTTCATTTATACCTAATACACTTATATATTAATACAATTGACTTTTGTGAAGTCAATCCAATTTTTTCCTAATACAGATAAACATAGAAATGATTCCTTTGACATTGAAAATCCCAGATTAAATTAACAAAATAATACTACAGATCTAAATTTTATTGAATATTAATTCCCCATTTGGGATCTTAAAATTAAGCCTACTGTATTTGAAATATAAGCTTCCAAGAAAATGGAGAAATCCACACATAAGCAGGGAGTATTAAGTGAGACTAAAGTGGTAATATCGCCTTTGTACATGTTATTAAGGGAATCATTATTCAAATATTATGTCCAGTTCTGATGATTACACTTCAGAAAGATACATTAAAGATTTGGACATAGTCTTTGAAAGTACGGGAATAATTTTAAGGTGGAAACTAGGCCTTGGAGAAAATGACTAAAAAAGAATCTATTGATTTTTTCCAAGAGACATTGAAGTATTTTACAAAAGGAATACACTTTTGACACTAGACAGTGCTGTAGTGTACCAGGAAAACCACAAGATGTTCCAATGACTGAAAACTGATGGAACTCAACGTAGTTGGAGTGCTTCCCTAATTTACCCATTGGAGTACATCACATGGTGATATTCTGAATTCTTTATGATTGTGATCAATTGAAAGCTGATGATGTTTAAGGTTTGTGAATGCCAGAGTTTGGATTAGCGATCATTAATAGGCTCCTCTGACCCTTAAATATGATAATAAAATGGTCTCTATGTGCATGAGAATTTCTGGAAAAAACATTTTTCTCCTTAAAAGTATATGAAAAATATGTTATTCTTACATTTAGATGTTGCTAACTTGCTCCACATGACTTTGAGGCTAATTGGGCAGAGTATGAGATGGACTACTTTAGCAAATCCAGTGTTCTAATTTAAAATAATTATTCAAGTCCACACAACTGGGTCTGGTCAGCTTAAGTCAGTAGAATCATTCTTTTGTCATCCCTACAGTCATATGAGGTATAAAGGCTCATGGTATCGCACTTTTTAGTTCCTATGAAAGCATCAGGGAAAAATAGTATTGTAAGCGGAGAATTCCATTGCTGCACTGGGGGTGCAATTACACTGGATTTTGATGCACCACCTGCATTTCTTTTACCTACTGAACTTCTGCAATAATCTCCTTTTAAAGTGTTTAGATCAAGGAGACATATTCCTCAACTGATCTGAACTGACACAGGGCTGCTAAAGTTATTGCAATGTTGATTTCAGCATCCTGAGAGATGGATTCTCAGGTTGCAGAAAAGTGAACCTAAAAGAAACAGGAGTTTGCCTTTCCCCTTTCCACTCCTTTTTTTTTTTTTTTCTCCTTCTTTTACCTGTTTTGAATAACGTATCTAAAAGAAAAAAATCGGAAATTACTGAGTGATCTGCAGAAGATAGTTGTTTGCGAATGTAAAGGTAAGGATATTTCCATTTACAGAATTTAAATGCATTCCAAGTGGCACAGCCAGTACAGCGTCAAGTTTTTTGCTGCGATAAGGCTGGAGGCAGGAAGCCGTGAGAGGTCAGGAAGGAAGCACTATCAGGCCTGAGAGAGGACCGAACAGCAAAGGGAGCAGCAGAGCCTCTTGTATTTAGGCTATATAACAACTGCAGTAGTTTCTAAAGATAAACAGCTACAAGTGCAAAATCCCAGCTACTGTCCCTTTAAACTTACTGGGGGAAAAAAATCCTCTTTAGCCTTTTGCTTCTCACAGCTTTGCAAGGGGAAGAAGGAAGGAGGGGAAGGCAACAGGGAAAGTACTATTTCACATAAACATTTCTTCTGGGATGCAGACCGGTTTGTTTATAGCAATTCAGTTTGACCCTGGGCACACCAAAGGAAATGGCTTTAACACTGGTTTTGATCCATCATGCCAGAGCTGAATCTGAGCAGTTTAGCTTGCCCTGGTATGTTTCCAAACATCACCTGCTTCCCAATATACTGTCCTATGGGAAAAAGATCAGAGAGCAAGTTAAGGAGAAAGGGAAAGCTCTTACAAAGTTTGGCTTGTAAAAGAGGCACAGACGGTGAAAAGTCCAGGGTTGTTGCTCTGTATTACAGCACCAAAGATTTTCAAAGTAGGTGAGAAAGTGCAGCTAAACCGGGCTGACAAGTGGTTTTCCTATCCCATTAAATGAGTAGATTTACATTTTCATGACGAAATAAAGACATTTTAGATTTTTCCTTTGAAAATGAGAGAGAGGTGAACTGCAGGAGAGCCACTTGCCTGCTATAGGGTGTTCATTCACTTGCTATTTCACCTACCGAGGTTGTTGGAAGTTCTTGCTCTGCTGTTCAACTATATTGGGGCAGTGGCAGTGGCGGGGGGGCATTGGAGGGAACCTGGCAATCTGACTTGCGGTAGTTTTTTGTTATTATCTCTAAAAAGCAACGGATGCTGAAAGAGACCACCTTAGAATAGCTGATACTTGGTAGGACAGCCATGAAGGAGAGGGCGGATACAGACCAGAGCCAGTAATCATGATGCTGAATGACACAATGCTGATTTGTCCTAGATCTCATTTATTCTTCTTATTGTTTTGTTCAGGGAATACCAATTAGCCTACAGTGGGCTAGTGTCTTTCTTGGTCCCACTGTGAATTTTATAGAATTATGCATGTTCTTCTGATTTTAAAAATCAGCATTTTCGAAAAAAGGGTGTTCTGTCCAAATATTCCCCACTCTCTCTAGATTTAACTATTCATCCTTAAAGTCAGTTAATGTAAAAATACGTGGCCACATTCCAGTGGTGCTATGACTTTCAGGCATAGAGAGACTTCAATTTTGTTGCTACCATTTTATGCTTATATTGTTAAATCAAAGCCAAACAATTTACTATTGTACTAGGCCATCTAAAACATAAAGGGTGTAAGCCAGTGCCCACTGCCTTTAATGAAAGCAAGATATCAAAAATAGTACCAGCTCCAAAAACCTGTCTAAAAATACAATTACTCACAATAGTAAACTTGTGCACATGCTTTGGGATCTGGGCCCAACTAGGTGCAGAGGAACTCATTCCCAATTAACTGGTGGGATTGCTCAACTCCACTCCCTTAAGTTATGGAATAACAACCAAAAAGCTTATCCAATCTATAGCAAAAGTGAGAGCTGTAGTTTGATTGTTACAATTCTTTTTCCATAGGAAAAGCACTGTTAACAGCGAAGAGAAAAGCAAGGAATATAAATACAACTTGACTCCTTAATTTTTATATTTTTTTTTTCCAAGCATAGGACTACCATTAATTTCCTGTTTTCTGGGGCCTTTTTTAAAGCAACTCAAGCAAAGCCTTCCCATGAGTAAGAGATTCATTAAAAGGAAATATGGAAACATTTGAACTTTTCGATAAGACCATGCAGAGTCCCAACCTTCTTGAGGAGGCTGCATACTTCAGGCAATTTGCTTCTTCCAATCAATCCAGCTATATTATCATAGACTGCTGGATTGTTTGTTCACTGTCAATCTAGTTTTTAAAGCAGTGCAATGCAGGGGAAGGGAAATAGCTTCTTCTGAGGAGGTTACAACTGAGCAAAGCAGAGAACACAAGTCAATGTAGAAGGAAAGGAAGATTTTGTTGCATATGCTTGTTTTTAGTAGGTTTTGACAACAGCTGCTTATTGTTATTTTCACTAGGATTTAATTGATAGCACTAAATTTGAGAAATAATTTGGAGAAGTATTTGGATTAAAAAAAAATTAACTTGAAAATAAAGAGCTTTCTAAAGATTGGAGCAAAATGACAGAAAGAAGGTATCCTTTAGACAGGTAGCAGCTGGGCAGCGTGAAGCTGCAATGCACTGGTGGAGGTAGAAGAGGTATCATCCCTGCTGTGATGCCTGTGAAATGTGGCCATCCAACAATGACTATTGGTGATGTACCAAAACTATGACTAAAGATATAAAACATAATTGCCTATTTGCATTGACTCCCATACCTTGACTCTCTGCGTTCTTTAAGACAGAGACTCTCTTTTATTATGTTTGTATAAGTCTTAGTACCTTAGAGTCACTCAGCAGTATAAATAATCAACTATTAGAAAGAGGTACATGAGGACTGCTTTTATAATTCATATTTATCATTGAAATATTAAACTGGAACAGCAAAAAGGTCCAAGAAGTGGACAAGGACAACCATTTTAATTATCATTTTTTGAGTTATCAGAAAGAGATTAGGGGCAATTTAATGAGTTTTTCATTTCAGAAGTGTAGCCAACATTCAATATTTGATATTTGGGAGCCCCAGCTCCCAGATCTCAGACATAATTATTTCTTAAAAGTTTTCAAAACTCATAGTTGCTGAGTATAACAAAAATCTGAATTTGAAGAGCGCAGAAGCCTTAATAAAATAAACTTGACAATTTGTTTTTTCTGAAGTTTCATTAATTCAAATCCATTTTCCTGACCTGGGAGGCGGTAGATCCTGGACTTACGTGTTTTGAGTACACCAAACCACCAATAACTGCTTTTTTTGGAAGTAGTACCTGACTTTCAGAATATGAACCCAGATCAGAAACCTCAAAGTTCAAGAGAGTTTGGATGGAGAGGTTTTCCTCCAAATAATAGTTTTATTATGAAGGAGGTACCCAAAATGGGAAAAATGATATCTGAAAAAGAAATGCGAACAGACCTCCATTCAGCAAGAACTATGAATACTACGATAGCACCCTAAATAATGTTTTTGGTGCAAAACCTGAATTTATGATAAAACTAAAACTCTGGCAAAACTTGAACTTTCCTCTGGAGGAAGAGGCCTGGGCATTTCTTGGTGTGCATGAGTGTATTTTGCCCACATGCCTGGTCAAAACATGGAAGGTAAATTCCTTTCTGAGTCCCTTCTCAGGCTGAAACACTTTGTGTTTGAATGCCTCCTCTGTTCAGTTAGAAAGCAAAAATGTGTTTCATCAGAAAATAGGAACATCAATAGGAACATAAAGAAAAAATCAGTATTCAAAAAGACTGAAAACGCATCTCAAGCACTGTATAATGTCACCCCTTTTAAGAGTCAAAGCTTATTCCTGCTAAAGAGAGGTGAAAAGAAGTTCATTTTTGTAAAAATATATTACCTCTCTGAGCTGCCAAGGTCAGTGAGACCTCTCCTGAGTTGAATAAGTACCGCTGGGGCACAAGAACCAGACTGGGAGGTAGCTTTAGCTTATGAGCTACTTTTTAGGTTGCTAAACAAATTAGGGAGGAGAACATATAGAGCTAAATCCTACATATTTTATAATCACGTGATTCCATTACCTTAACCGTGTTTGTACAGAAGTAACAGATAGAAGAATTTGGTTCATGGCGAAACTGGTGTAAAAGTTATTCTTTGTCACTGCCATTAATAACAAACTTGTGCAACATTGTTGTGTGGCACTTCCATAATGGGAGAGTTAGTGGAGCCTGACAAAATCTGGCCCAACTTTACATCAGGTTTTGAGCAAAACTAGGACAATTTCTGGCACGACTTAGGGATTTTTATTAAATCAGAACTGATGCAAAATTGGGTTGGTCCACCTAAAGTTCACACTGAATTTTTACACTTACTTGAACTTGAACATCAAAGTACAGTTTAAGAGCGGGCCAAAATAAATTAACTGAAAGTGTATCCACAAATCCTGCAAGTCAGAGCTAACAAGGCTTTTGAAAAACTCTGCCAGCTATCATTTGTGATGCATACTACTCTCCCTATACATTTAGAAGCTATATAAAGTTAATGCTAATATATCATGAAAAGAACATTTTGATTGCAGTAGATGATGCTCTCAAAGGCATAAAGTTTAGCCTTATTTTTCTTTCTTTAAATTAAGTACAACTGTTTTACCTGCCCTCTACTTTTCTCCCTGTGCAGGTAGCAGAGTCCTAGAACAGAGACATATTCTATACAAATCTAGTCCATGTCTAATTTGCTAAGGAGGNTTTCTTTCTTTAAATTAAGTACAACTGTTTTACCTGCCCTCTACAGGTACTTTTCTCCATGTGCAGGTAGCAGAGTCCTAGAGACAGAGACATATTCTGTACAAATCTAGTCCATGTCTAATTTGCTAAGGAGGCAGTTCTTCTCACTATTGTGGTCCACAAACACATCCTTTTTTCTTTCCAAGCAGACAGCTGAAAGACTTTTTTCATAAGATTACATCCAGCAACAGGTGCTCTAGAACAGGCACCGTAATGCCTGATTAAAAATTCTGTGAAACGTTCTGTGAAATGAAGTTCAAGTGACTGAACTGGAGAACAAATGAGCTGACCTTGTAAAAAAGGAATGATACTGTGCTGTTTGGGGGATACTTTAGAAAAAGCTTAATAAAGACGTTGATGTAAATGGAAATAGGTTTTATTGCATAAATTCTTGAATCCAATGACTAAATACTATGGGCTCTTCCCAGATGTTCTCTTGTCTGTTGGCTTCTTACAAGTCAAACAAAAGCTGATTTTCATGTTTTGAATCATAGCTATTGGATTTCTTTCATAAAAAATGTTTTCAGACAAGATACATCTATTTACCTGCTCCCTCTTGTGTGCTGTTACAGAAATGGTTTGAAAAATATTCCTTTACTTCACTTACAGAACCAGAAGAAATCTCAACTAAAAATGTAATTTAAAAAAACCTGAACAGCTGGATTAAGCATTGTAATTCCCATGTTAAAGACTGTCAATGGTGCTCTAGTGGATACAGTGCCGGCAATTTAAGATATGACAACGGTTTGCCTCTCCTGTCTGTCTGCCAGAGATTACTATCCCCAGAGCAGGTACCCACCCTTTAGCAATTCCAATTTATAGCATCTCATCTGAAACAGCTGAGAAGGCTGATGCACACCACTGTTTTTTACTATGAATTAGAAAGGCTGAGGTACAGGCACACATCCCTTCTGCTCTCCTGCCACAGGTGCTAACCTCTGTAGGTATTAACCCACCAAAGCTGTCTACCACAGCCCATAAATCTGAGCCTTTCCAGAAAGTATGAAATGCTGAACGATCTTCCATTCCCAGAGTGGCTTCTACTCTCCTCTAGTTCACTGTAGAAGATTAAATCTCCTTTTCTTCTGCTTGAAGACTGGACCTGGCTGAATGAGGAGTATAAAACTGTAAGGTGAAAGGTTTAGTGGGTGTGTTGTTTGCCATTAGAATTTGGTTTGGAATTTTAAGGAGCTTTCAGGAGACAGAAGATGATGATCTGAAGCCACAAAATTCCTCCAGGCATTTCTTCATCCCAATGTGCACTACCTGAGGCAGTAATACCATCTTCTGTGCCTACCGGTTACTTCTAAGCAAAAGGGCTCCTTAATCCATTCTTAAACGCTTTTGTCACCAGATTGCTTTGTGTTTTTAAGCAAAGTGAAATTCAGCACTCGAGAAAAGTGCAAGGATGTTGGTATACTGGAAACTAACTCTAGTAACAAAATAAATAACAGCATTCACAAACTTTCAATGACAAAGTGAAAATCGTGAGAAATGAAGTTGTTTTACACATCATTGTAGTATCAGCTATGCTACCCACCCTCCCCACTCAAACGAAGATCAAGGTTGTGTGAGGCATCCAATAGAAAAACACTCTAACTTTCTGCAAGGATGCTTGGACTACCTTGATTTTGAAAAGAGGAGAAGAAACTGCACACCAGCAGAATAACCAAATTCTCCCAGCCTCTTACACACTCCATGGACTACTCCTCCTGTCTGCAGCCTGAATTCACACTTTTGACACCTTTCCAAAAACACTGCTTTCACAACATACCAAAGGCCGTCATATTTGAATATTGCAAACCATGGGAGGTAATAAAAAGACACATTGAGCTGAGAGGTTCTTACAGAAAAGGCCATGGCAACTTCTCCCTTTCTGATGGTACAGGGTCCCCCGCTGAACTGACCTGTGGTAATAGAACACTGATGGACTTTTAGGTAGGTAGGCCACGTAAGGCTGTTCAACTTAACACCTTAAAATTTCAATTAGCAGTCAGTAAATAGCTGGTGCAGATCACAGACAGTCACAAACACTTGGAAATACAGGCCACAATATTCTGCATGAGATGCGTATTCTAAGCAAACTTAATTTTAGCCAAATGTTGAACATGAACCATGCTTGATGGTCTCACGCCCATCAGTGGGTACGATACACAGAATCACTGTCCATCTGAAATGCGCCATCATTTCTGTGATTTGGGTTGACAGATAATAGAAAAAGTGATTATTTTTCCCAGCATTTTATAAAGCTGAAAAGAACTGAATGATATTTTGATAAGCAGTAACAAATGTTAGAGTGAATGAGCAGAGGATGATTTAATTTGGAGAATTTCCTCTTACCCTTTTTATGAGGTCACAGATATCTTTTGGTCATTCATCTCCTAGTTTCACCCTAACAAAAAGAAAAGCAGTTTATTGCCTTTCCTATGCTTGATAAGGCAAAAATAGAGATTTGGGTACCATAAGATAGCACTGAGCATAGAAAACCGATGAATGCTGCGGCTGAAATCTCTTGGCAGAAAAGCAGTTGTCAGTCACACCCTCCTGGGATACCTAAGCAAGTCTGTAAGTAAGCAAGCAAGCGAGCCAGTCATGAAAGTATCATCCCTCATTCCAAACAGCAATAATAGATGGGCATGTGGACCACGTCTCATGATCCTGAGTATGAAAAAAACAACTAATCTACCTAATGATACCAGTGTGAACATCTTGGGAGAAATCTTACCCCATGGAAGTCTCCTTCTTTTTGTTATTTTCTTAGTACATAATTATGAGTGAAGCTTAAATATTCCCCATTCACACTGAGATTTTCACATGGGAACACAAGACATCATCCCCTTTTTCTGTTGTTTGGTACTGAGTTATTTACTGTGATATATTCCTGAGAACTTTAACAGGAAAGAACAGTAACTGACATCTGGCAGAAATATAGACAGTTATGTAGATTATAAACAGAATGATCTACCACTTTTAGCAAATATATACCAGAACAAAAGACATTAAGTAGTAGCCTAAACGGCAAAACATAGATGGCAGGAAGAGATCAAAGAAATCCTGCTCTTTGCTATATGAATAGAATAGGTGAAATTACTATACAAGGAAGAGTCTTATATAAAATTAGCATTGATATGTTTATCCTTGTTTTGAATACAGCTTTGTTTGAACTGAGAAAAAAATCATAAAGCAGCCAACAGTGCTCAAGAGTGGGTATCCTTTATTGCTGTATTATGTTTTCAGGAAAGATTGATTTCCACCCTCTCCTTTTCTTACCCCCTGCCATTAAACATAAAGGCTTCTTCTACTAACACATTTTTATTCATTTGAAAGCATTGAATAGGAACATTATATAGAAGTTTGAGCTAAAATAGATTGAGAAAAACATTTCCTTCTTAAAAAGCACATTAAAAAGCACATTTTAATAGAGCACTATATGCTCTAATAAAAAAAAAAAAAAGGATAACTGAAAGCTAATGCTTTCACATCATTAAAAGCAGATAAGCTATATTTAGGCAGCTGTTAAGTTTCTTCGGGGTGGCAGAGGCTGCAGCGGTGATGGGTTTGTGCAGTCCTGCAGCCGCTCCCGGCTCACACGACCAGCAACACGTGCTGTAGTAAGCGGTGCTAATGGGGGTGAGGGCTCTAGCCCCCATGGGTCTTCTGGGAAACCTTTCCTGGGACTTCCTCAATTTTTTTTCTGCTAAAATGTATATAATTTTTAAGGTCCTACTTATGAGTTGAACTGTCCAAAATCAAGAATTTTGTGAATATACCACTAAAATACACAAATATCATAGGACTGCCTTATTTCCTCTCCCCTAACAGTGCTCCCAGATAGGTTTTCTTCACTTACTTTTTTCTGGATACCATGAGTATAAACCCAGCTGTTATAGAAGAACAGAAAAATCTCACCCCAGAAACTGCAACCGGGGTGACTAAACTGTATGACTTCCATTAGACAATCTTTGTTACCGTAGCAGTTGTAATCAAATGGATGCTATTACTTGATACCTGAAGGCTGCATTTCAAACATCAGCAACCAATTCTGCTGCTCTCACAGCACTAACACATTGGCACTTAATAAAAGTTACTGTTGATACAAGATGTTTATTGCTGTTTGCCTGTGCCTTTGTGCCAGAGTGGTGTTATAGGACCAGTGAAAGAGAATGTATGTGGATGCCTCAGATATTTCAATAGAGTATCCAGCCTAAACTGTTGGCAAATATGATTTTAAACAAAATATGCTGATCTTGTACTGAAGTAGGTATGATACACGTATACATCCCATTTAGCACTGGGGAAGTGGTAAACTGCTACAAAGAGTCAGAATGGGCAATGTAGGGCTGTGAATTCTTCAGCTTGATTCACTGGAATATCTGTGTCACTGTCTTAGTTGGCCAAGCTTCAGTTCCGACTTAGTTTTTCTGCATGAAATAATTGTTTCAACGCAGAAGTTGTGAAATTGTTACGAGTGGTGCAATGAAAGAGTCCAGTTGCACTATACTCTATCAGACAAAACTAAGGAGCATACTAGAAACTTTGCTTAAAAAAAATCAAGATCAAACATTAAAATCATGAGAATGTGATAAAATCACTTCAGTATGTTTGACGCAAGTCTTGAAGACAATAAATACCTGGCCTCCTACAACTTATTTTAGATGACTCTCAGATGAGATTGACAAGGATTTTATTTCTTTACTCAGAAGGACCTTATTTTACAGTGTCTTGAAACCCACGTATGTGGGGTTTTGCCATATGAAGGAAGGTCTTCTCACTAAAGATATGAAGGTGTAAGATTGACAATACCATTTCAAAATGCCGCATGAACAGTTGATAAGATGAGCAGGTTGTGTTTCAGTGGCTTTTATGTCTGGTGTAAGAGGATTTCATTAATGAAACTAAAACAACTAGCTCCTCCATATTTTCCTAATAGGCAAAGCATAAGAAAAGCAAGTTGGATGTTGCATCACAGAATGCATTTGTTAATTTGCAGTAGGGACAAAATGAATCAAATCAATAGTCTACCTAACCCAGCATGGTGGTACTCATAAAAGGCAGGTATTATGGGTTGAGCAGACAGTTTAAGAAATCCTGAAAGATCCAGTTAAAGAATAATATACCCAAGGGAAAGTCCCTTCCTAATTGCCTTTAAGCGTAAAGTTGCCTTCTGTTTGGAGGCAGCAGAGTTCAGATATGTTTCAAGCCCCTGGGATTTGTTGTTCATTTAATTATGATACTATCTGCATTATTTATCTCTAGNAGTTAAAGAATAATATACCCAAGGGAAAGTCCCTTCCTAATTGCTTTCAGTGTAAAGTTGCCTTCTGTTTGCAGGCAGCAGAGTTCAGATATGTTTCAAGCCCCTGGGATTTGCTGTTCATTTAATTATGATACTATCTGCATTATTTAACTATAANTCTGCATTATTTATCTCTAGAGAATGACTGACACTTTTTAATGAATTACGCTGTGTTCTGTGGTTCAGTAAAAATTATACGTGCCAGTAACTTTTATCAACAGTTGTTTAGAAATTTTATATCACTTGCAACAGAATATACAGACATATGGATACTAAAGTGTTTCACAATAATGCCAATATTGTTTTTTAAAAAAGTTAAGTACTTTGATCTCATGAGAACTTTTATGCCTTTCTGTTCAGATGCTTCATCAAGTGGTTTTACATTTTATTTTAACAATATTATACAATACAAATAAAAATAAGGACTCAACTAATATTTATTTTGTTTTTCAAAATGTGGTAAGAAATATCCAAGTTTCCTCTCTTGCACAAAATCAGAATTTTCACTCTAGGCCAGATATGTTTCTTGCTATCATGTTTTATAGTAAGGCCTACAAGCCAGCCCTAATTTACAGGGACATATATATGTATATGTAACCTACTTCAGGTGTTGAATTAGGTTGTTGATGACAGCCTTCCTAGGCTCCCTATATAATAGATTCCTTCTGAGGGCTATCCAGGGCAGGTGCTTGAAAGTAGATTGTGTGAATACCTTCTAAAGAAACTGGTTCTGGCCTCCACCCCACAAAAAGCCTTACAGTCTATGGAAGGAAATTCTGAACAGCATATTCTGTAAAAGCAGTAAATCTTAGCATATTATAAGGTCCTTGGAAACTTTCTTCTTATCTCTAGCTATGTAAGTTTNTTTTTTTTTTTTTTTTTTTACTGCAGAGGTCTTTTAGTCCTTGGCTGCCAGCCACAGTAAAACAGCTGAACATCTTGATTATCAACAACTTCAGCTGTATTTCCATCCTCGAAATAATTTCTTTCCTGACTCAGGTGGCAATTCAACCACAGAATAACAGGAAAATGAATTTGCGTGTCCAAAAGAGCATAAAACTTGTGACAGTCACGCTTCAGCAAGAAGTCTGATCTGAAGTATGGAGTTCTGCACTTCAGTTTTAAAACCAAAAGGCTCAGGAGATGCCCAGTCAAGTTCATTGTCTTTATACAAAATTATATCTTTAACCTCCTGAGGCCTTCTTCCTCTGTTAACAGTGATAACAATACTGATCAGCATACAGCTTCCTTTTAATAAAAATTAATGTGACCATCAGAATATACAAAAAGTTATTAATGAAAGTTAAGTCTTTTGACATTCCATTGTCCAAGCTGAGAGCAACACCTTAATTTGAATGCAAGTATGACTGGATGTTTGGTATTAAATTCACAGTTTATTCATCACCACCGGCAGTTCCTATCTTTTGAAATTTGGGATTAATAATACATGCGCCAGACCAGCAGGTCTGTCCTACAAAAGTATTATCCTTCAGCATCTCTGAACTCAAATCATTAGTGCATTTAGAGAAAGAGGATGAGCAGCTAAGGAAGAAGTGGCACCAAAAACTCTCCCCCAAGATGAACTGAAAATGGAATATAATTTTTAGTAATATATTCATGACTTTGGTAGCTTTTTCAAACCTCAGGGTTTCAAATTCTGCTTAAAATACCTATGCAGACACTAATTCTGTTTAAAAAGATGTATGAATGTTACCTCTGAAGAACAGATGCCAAATTCCAAAAGATGATCTAATTGCCAGACTTTCAGGTTTTTAATTTCAAAATTATGGTCTTTATAAATTAACAAGAAAGGCTGGTCCCCACTGTGTAGATGTTTAATTTAATTAGTTAATCAGAGATGGATTAAAAAAAGAATATAAGTAACAATTAGAAATCTGCACGCTGCTTTGAACAAGATTCATTGGCAACTATTCCACACAGCTGTTTTCTCAAAAAGCCTTGCTAGCATATGCAGATATTTCTTATTATTTCTGTTAAACAGAATGTTGGTATATGACTGCCCCTAAAGGACACAGTTTTAACAGCACCAAATTCATTTATCTTTTTGATACGACCACTAATTGTAAAACTGTACCTAAATATGCTCTGAAAGGACTAGATAGTTTTGTCAAATACCCCTAACTTCAGTTTATCAAGTAACCAATTTTATCTTAAGAAGCATTACTTATTTTCTTAATGGATGGATTTTCAACATTTACCTTAAAACTTCAAAGTGCAGGTTTGGATCCCTAATTCTGCTTGGGCTAAATAGGCATTTAGCTTTATAATTTTTTCCTAGGGAATGAAGAAACACAGGACAACTACAGACTCTTAGGCTCACTGAGGACAGGTGCCTGCTCTTAAACCTACCTCAGTCTCAGCCTGAGACACAAATTATCTCTGACTGTAGAAGGACTATTAGGCTTCAGAAGTTCCTGATGAAGTTGATTTCCTTTTTCCCTTACAACAAAGGTCTTAGGGCCTTTTTCAGGGTCCAGCCCATGACAAAGGCTAGGCATTAGGGACATGGCATGGTAATTAGGAAACAGGCAGGTAAGGGAGAAAAGAGCTGGAGAAATGGAAACAGAAGCATACAACTCTGTAAGGATAAATAGTGTCCCTACTAAAAATAAGCCAATAAAATGACTAATTAATATAGCCAGAAAACAAACAACATACCAAGCATATAACAGATTTCTCTTGGAATTTTTTGTGTCTGAAAGATTGCCTGTTTTCTCAACTTCTTCAGTTGTCCTAATAAAAAATATTCCCTCCACAAACTTTTCCTCATACCTCCTTAATCTGTGAATGCTGTAGGGAAGATAGTAAAAATATATGATTCCTTATATATATATATTTTAATTACTTTTCCCTGTGTTATTTTGTGTAATAGCTCTAAATATAACAGTTATCAAGACAAGATTTTGATCACTTGAGTTCTGCAGAATTTTCATTTTATGTTTTACAAGCATGATAATATTAATCTTGGTGTACTCCTGTTTAGACCCTTCTGCTTATCTAAAATTATCTCTCCATTTACGATTGCAAAATACATAGTTAATTTCTAGTCAAGCCATTGTATGTTGTTGTCGTGTGTGGAAGTATTCACACCAAGCAGCCTGAAGTCCTTCAGCTACTCTCCCTAAATTCCCTTTGCAGAAGTAGAGCGGCTGCTCCAGAGGACAATTCAGACCAGTGCACTACATTTCTAATTTACATAATTCTGCTTCAGAACTTCTCTCCCTGAATATAAAGCAAGTCTAAGGAGATTAGCTAACAAGTAAGAAACCTTAATTAGATGCCTAAAACTGGGTAGTGTGAATGTTCTTCCAGCTATTAAATAGATAATATGAACAGCTTTAAATACCATTGGGAAAGATATTTCAGTACACAGTCTAATTTGTAGTGGCAATGCTGTAAAGCAGTAAAGCTATGAGACAGACAAGGTTTACCCAGAGATATAATAACCTTATATTATTAAGCCATCTGATATATCTGGGGGGAAAACAGACAAATTTTTGAGCCCATAAGCTCTTCAAATATGTTGAAATTGCAAAGCTGCTCTGGATGGGAGCCACAAGTTCAAGGGAAGCCTGAGAAAGCCAGAGGAAGAGAAATTCATAAAGGGTTACTACCTACATAGAAACCATGTCTAGCTCAGGAAATCCCAGAGCTTCAAATGGTTGAAGGCTGGGAGAGCATTCAGGAAAATAAGATATACGCTTGCCCTGTTCTTATAGCTCCCCTTAGGCATCTGCTCTTGGCCACTGCCACAAACGGGATACTGTGCTAAGCAGACCTTGGTCTGACCTAGTACAGCCACTGTTACGGACGTATTTATGTTTTTAAGAAAAAACCATAGAAATGAATGATAGTTTCATTAAAAAAAAAAAAATACTCGATGCCTTTCACAGTTGAAAAACATTTTCCAGGTGACATTTCAGAGAATTCATTTGCCTCTGCATGCATATAACATTGAAAATTCTTCATTCTTTGAAATAAATTACTTTTTGCCATATCTCAAGAAATGCCTAGTTAATAAAAACCAACAGGTTTATTTCAGGAGATATATTAAGGAAAGGCATAATGTTTTCTAGTGAGGGACCGATACATCAAACTTCTGTTTACTAACAAGTACTTCAGAGCCTTTAGTGTGCATCCTCACCCTAATTTAGCTTGCTAGTCCTCTCAAATGCGTAGGAGATGAAAGCAAAGCTAATCCACAATCCACTCACCTTCCTGGTTATACATGCAGCACCAATACAATGCCTTCCTGATTAGAAGTGAATCAGGTACGGAGCGCAAGGAGAAGCCATCAATAGAAAAGATGTAGATTACTATTGTTTCGGTTAGGAATGGACATCCTCTCAAGCCTAATCTATGCAGTGCTATCAGGTGCTAAAATATTCTCTCTGACAGTACAGCAGCAAACAAACAGGGTCCTTATTGTACTGCTCCGAAGTATCTCAGATTCACTTGTGATCACATGCTGTTACAAGAGGAATGTGAAACAACAACATCACAGCCCTGGTGAACACATTCACAAGATTTACCTGTCAAGAGGACAGCGGACGTGCTTCATTGAAAGGCACAGATGATAGCTCATTTCCTTGTTTTGTCTTCTTTGCAGAAAACAGAACTATTTGAGGGGCCTACAGAGAGACAGTAGAGAAGTCTCTGTTTCTTAAGTTGAGACCTGATAACACTACTAGAATTTTAATGCATGGTCAAAACACAAGACACCACTAGCCTTAATGTTTTTAAGTTATTCTCTGATCTGTAGTTTAGCCTATCTGAGAGCACAAGCTATGTGATGATTGCCTTATAACTGCACACAAACACAGGACTAGCTGAGAAATATATTGAAGGACTTCAACTATTGTAAACTGGAGAAACTAGTACAACAGCTGTGCTCAGTGATATCAGTTATGGCTCTGGCATGAAATCTTTATTACCTTCTCCTTTTTGAACTATCTACTTCTTTACTTAGAATTTCAAGGTCATTTTTTAAAAAATGCAAAGCCATGCTCGAAGCACAGAAAAGAGCTGTCTTTGCACTGACTGTGCTCTACCTGCAAAAATCAGCAGAGAACAGCTATGAGAATAATTCCTCTTTAGGAACCGTTAGCTACTATGAACCCTAACAGAAACCAATTGGCCCAAACAGTCCTCCCACCTCCAGATACTACCTTCAGAGGAAGAGGAACTGCAAGCTTGGGTCACAGACATTTAAGCAATGTCTTCATTGACATAATAATTTTTAATATCCACTTGCTATACTGTCATGAAATCCATCTGGAGACTAGGCCTAATAGCTTCTGCTGTAGTGCAAGTGGATTAGAACAAAACCTGAATTGTCTTACAAAGAGAGACTGAAAAAAGATTGTGTGTCTTCAGGCTGGAGAGGAGAAGGCTGAGGGGTGTGTGATTGAGATCTTCATGAAAACAGTGGATAAGGCGCATATGATGAAGGTGAAATTGTTAATCACCTGTTCTCCAGTAGCAGAATGAGAGGAAACACGGTAACTATTAGAAAATGGGTTTAAAAGAGGTAAAATATTTATTTGCACAGCAGCTAGTAAACTTTGGGAATTTGCTGCCATAGAAGGCATTGAAGGCAAGCAGTGGCTGCAGGTTTGAAAAGGGGTTAGACGAGTTTGTAGGAAACAGCTCCATAAACATGCTCTGAAGGGAACAGGCAGGGACATCCCCCCAGACATCCTTCATGAAATGACCATGGCTGTTGGGAAGTGTGAGGGGAAAGCACCACAAGAGGTGGCTGGACTTGCAGGCCTTTCTCCAAACAGCATCTCCTGTTGCCTCACTGGATGCAAACTGCAGAGACAGACCATTCTCTGACCCTGTAGGGCATTTCTCCTGTTGTGTTTTGTCTTGAGGATTGAATGGGAAGTTCCTCAGTCACTGAATCCTCCTTCCTCTCAGTTTAAGCCATAAGTCTTAGACGTATATAAAAAATTTGATGTCCATCAGCCAGCTTTCCCTTCTATGCTGCCCTCAAAAGAGGATACACTTATGCTTAATCTTAAAACACCACAAGGAGTTCTGTTGATTTCAGTGAGATCAGTCTCACAGGCTTGAAGTTTAGCACATGTGTACCTGAAATACCTGGCATTCAATTCTTCTGTGAAACAGAGACAACCAAGAATTCACATTAGAAAGATAACAGATAAAAACACAATGAATGAACAAACCAAAATATCATTAATTGCTTCCTATTACAAATAGTCCATCACTTCCCTTAATTGGTGTCTCTCCTTTTCTTCCATCTTTTATCTTCACTTTTTAGTGAAGTAAGTAAAAGCTTGCCCTTATGTTTCTGTCCTCTCTTTTCTTTTCTTTCTGACCTTTCATTCATCCATTCCCTACTCATACCAGCATTAAGGCCTTAAATGGAACATGTAGTACTTTGGAGAACTTCAATAGGGTCTCTGGATCTCCATCAATGAAGAAACCACACAGAAATTCTTACTGTTCTAAAGGTGCGCATTGCGGCGCTTGCAATGTGCTTTTGAGGTGCTTCCCTGGAAATGCTATGTAGGCTCCAAGTAGGACTACTAAAGTCAGAACACACAGAGGATGAAGATGGGTTGCCAAGCTCAGCAGCAACGTGGTAGTTATTTGTTGTCACTTTTTGCTTGCCCTTTCTAGGTTTTAAAGTTACTGATATTTATTTCAGACTATTAGGGACTGAAATGTCTTTCAAACATGCCACATAGGATGTGTGCATGGATCCACCCAGCATCCTGCCTCTGAAAGGGAGTGAGCTTTAAATAGCAGTGAAAGAAACCCCGATTGCTAACTGTGTATACACCAGAGTTTCCACTTAAACCCCTAAATTGGAGGTAGTATATGGCAAGGTTTGCATCCCTTGTAGAGAAATGTGATCATATTTTTTGTATAAATATCCAATCCTTTTTTTGACATATAGGAACAAAAAGATGAAGAGAAAGTAATGATTTCTCACATTGTCTAGCTATGATCTGCTGACTGATAAAACAAGCAGGAAGGTGGAAGGAGAAGACATGCATGCCTGCTGTTAAAGAAAAGCCTATTTGCACATAATGCTCTGGAGAAATTATTGAACATTTCATCCACACAAAAATACAAGCCCTGTCACTCTGCCAGGGTCAGTGAGACCTGGGCTAATCTACTGAGTCAGTTCTAGTTATGCAAGTTAAACGGTTTAGTGGTTGCTTTAATTAGGAACCTCATTTTGTTTACAAACTCTTAAAAAATTGTAGCAAAGAATGTTCCATGCCCATGCTTACCAGCCCCAGTCCTTGTCCTAACCTTTACCCCTCCAAAAAGGGTTTCTTTGCTTCCTTCCATCCATGCCTGGCAAGCTGCCAGAAACACATTCCAGAGTGTAACCCACACAGGTATCACAGCATAAAAGTAAGATGTAGCACAAAGCATCTCTTCTACGAGAATCCCACATAGTACAAAGACAAGGAAGGATAAGGAATTATTGGCACTGTAAAGAAAACAACAGGAATTTAAATTAAAGAACAATAAAAAAAATTATTCACATTTTCCTACATCTGTTAACAACATCACTGCAAGTATTTTCATTGTGACATCAATCGTCCTTCACATAATACTGCTTTCTCATTCTTATCTCACAAACATATCCGCACCTTCTTCCATGCTGCTCTTTCTAGCAGATAGGAATGACCTTCCATAATCTCTTTGTCCAGTTTCACCCTTACCTGACACAAACCCCGGCCAAAGGAGCTTGTTTACAACATTGCTTCATTAAATTTCTGTGTATACTGAGGACAGAAACTCATCAAACAACTCAAACACTAAGATGGCCAAACCTAATCCTATTTCCATACCACAGCCACATCCCCACTGTTTGACTCCCTTTTTCCTGAGGCCATTTCTTCTACTGGTTGTACCGCTGTACACTGGCAATAACCAAATTAAAGCCAGTAGGCCCAAGTCCCCACTGCTGTGAGTGGGTATATAATCATCCTCAACACAGACTTGTTGTTTTCTCCAGCTTTGTGTTCATCCCTCGCCTCATTTGCCTGTCCAGTTCATAATTTATGAGCGATGCATGCATTCAGTGGGGCTGGGATCATTTTCCACGCATCCCCTGTGACTCATGTAGCACGTTTGTAAGTGCTGTAATCAGCAAGGAGCAGTAAAAAGTGACATCTCTCACATTAGGCATAGCTATACAGAGCCAACTCAGTATTTCTCAGAATCATTGAATATTGCTGCTCTGAAACAGAACGCAAAGCCACAACCATTCCTGTTATAGAAAGCAGGAAAGGGGGAAGGGTAACATCGAGAACAAGCAAGAGGAGGCCTGAAGATTTTGGCTAGCCATTCTGCGTCTGCAAGGGGCCCTTTCTGCTGCCACTGATCTGTGGACATGAAACCCTCTCTTGGGTAGAGGAGCAGCAACTGCTTCCAGTTTGGTCTTCTGCAGGTCCAGTACAAGCAAAGAAAACATTGCATACATTGTCACTCTTCTGCCTTAGCAGTTGCCTGCTTTGTCTTTACCTAGAGCTTGCTCTAGCTATACAGCTTTTTCCAAAGTATATGAAGGAGACGGCTTTGACTTTCCACATGTTTGAACAAAACCTGGAGAGAAAGAGGGAGTTTCAATGGAAATTGGGTTTATGAATTTGGATACAGTTGTGTCCTCTCCCCAGAACCCACACTTCTCAGAAACTTTCAAGAAAATTATAGACAAGGGGAAAACATCCAAGTTTTCCCCTTCAGAGATCCTAGTGAATCTCTCAAGGTAACCTGAGGTGGACCAGAAGGTTTCCATATTCACATTGGAAGGTTGTCTTGCTAAAACAGGACTTTGAAGAGTTGCAATGAAAGTGACTTTGTGACCTGACTGAGTGCTCTGCCAAGGGAGGCAACTACACTTAGCATTGTGCCAGGTGACCGTGGTGAAGTGACCAGCCAAAGTGTAGTTTTCACCAATTAATACCATGGTCAGCCATGTAATTTTGTAGTTTGTAAACATGCCTAATGAATTAGGAGAATGACCCTCCAAGATGGATCCAAAGGAAAATATGACAAAATTTGGGCTGCAGCAGGACCAGACATCCTGTTCAGAGAAGTTGTTCTTCTGTGCAGCTTCCTTTTCCCACTTCCTCTTGGCTCCTAATCCTGTCCTCAGGTCATTAGACCACATCACTTCCCTGTTGTTAGCAGGTTATAAATACTGAGACAGATAGGTACTGACATGATACTGATAACAGTTTGATAGTGACAGATCTACATTATCAGCTATATCACTTGCTTAAAAGCTAACAGAGATTTGCTGGGTCCACCTTGCTGCTAAGTACCAGTTGCAAATTTAAACCTCCCTTCCTATAAGCCTAAAAGTTTTTTTTGCATGTTAGTATTCACTCAGCCTAGTGATTTTTCCTACATGCCTGAAGCATAACACCGCGCAAAGCACATGAAGATTTGGACACCCACAAAAAGTATTTGATCATTTTTTAAAAAAAAGTACATTTTAAAGACCCAGAAAAACAGTGCAGCATATTTTATCACTGGTTACTATGGGATTCTTAAATCAAAGCCCTGCCAATCAATAGCGAAGTACCTCTTAGCTTTATTGATTGTGTCTACACAGATTTCATTCACAGGTTAACCATGCTGGCTCCCCAGATCTCCTCTTTGCTGAACCTAGACATAGCTTGCACAAAGTGGAGAGTACCTTCCCATCACACTCTTGTTCTTTAAGCTGATTAATCCAATCTAAATCCATGTTGGCAAGTGCTGGGCAGTTTGGTGGTGGTGTAGCCAGGGAGAAAAAGGTTTCTCAGTGTGAGCTGGGTTTTTTAACACATACCCCAAAGGAACGTGCTCTCATTTCTGTCGCATAAAAAAGCACCAACGAACTGATGCTGTCAGGTGTTCTCAGATCGCTTTGTAAATTCTCCTGAATTATTTAGATTTTTTCCTCAAAGCAGAAATTATTCTTTTTTAAATTGAAAACAATAACAACATCAACAAACCTCCCATCAATAAAGCATGATTTTCAGGCAAATCCCTGTGTACAAAGAAGAGAAAAATGTCAATGCAGGAACAGACTTCAGAGGACACGGTTTGAACATAGCCTCTTAATTTGCAGGAGGAGTCAAATCAGCAAGACATCATCAAGCTGACTGAAGTGAAGATGTAATCTGTGTGTTAAAATCAGGCTCTGGGCAAACTCTTTTCAGTACCTTCTTCTCTAAGAACATGCTCTATCATAGCCAGTAGGGATGTTGTCGTCAATTTGGGGTAGTGAGAGAAGATTTCTGCTGTGCAGAAGTCTGTGGGAGTGAAGGATTTGAGTGAAGAGGAGGAAGAGTACAGGAACAGCCATTCAGCAGTACATCAGCTGTGCCAACCAAGGCAAGGAGGGGAAAGATGAATAAAAATTTCTCCCAGGTCTTAGCCTGCATTCACAAAGGGCTTCTGGGGGGAAACTGCTTCTCTTAGTGTACTCTGCAGCTTTCTGGAATAGGTTTGCTGGATTAGCAATTGAGGAGAAGGGAAAGAGTATGAATTTGCAGCCTTAAAGACTGCTCTCACTGGTTATATGTGCTGCCTGTACTGGTGTCACTGCCCCTGTCACATTTTTGAGACTGTGGGTATGACATTAGTTTCTACCATATGCAGGATTACCCCAGCACCTACATTTTCACTTTGTGTAAGCAGCATTCAGCACCACAGTGTAACAACTTAAGAGCCACATGAAAGAAGAACGTGGCCGTCAGCCAACACTACAGTTGACACTAGGATCCTGGCTTAACTCCAAAGGAGGGTAACCATAAAAAAAATTATTGAAAATCTAAAAAATCTCACAGCCTGGCTATGTCAAGAGCCACCAATCACCTGAAGCAGTAGCACAAAGTCAGTTCACAGGCCTGTCCTCTACCCACAGTGAGCCTCTTTTTGGACATCGTGTAATGGCTCTGCAAACCTTGGTTCAGGCATTTCTCCAACGCTGTCAGGGAGAGAAGAGTCCTGTCTGCTGACTCTCCATACATCACGCTACCCCTCCTCCCCCATATTAGGTATTCTCAGTTTCTGTATCCAATAATACCTTATTCAAGGTTGGCATATTGAGCTGTTGTATGAACACCGTTCATCCCTTCCAGGCGATGACCTAAATGATTTTTAAGATATAAGTCAATTATAGATTTCATTTCAGAAACTGCCCAAGTTTAAAAATAGGTGTTGAAAACCATCTGCAGAACCGTGAGCCTTTTTGTTGCTCTCACACCCTCTATAGATTAAACTTATCTTTTTTCCTGGAGGTGTGGCAAGGCCTCTATTCCCAGAAGGCATTTGCCTCCTAAGGGTAAGTTGTTTCCTTAGATGTTACACTTAAGAAGTGGAAGAAAGTCGACAGAGAGCTGCACAGGCCAGGGACTGGCAGTCCTGTGAAGAATGGGCAGAGCTAATTGTGTGAAGAAATAGCTGTGGCTCCCCAAGGAGGAGAAAGATGGAGGGGAAAAGAAGGGAGGGCGAGTGAAGTCCAAGCCAGATTAAGATCTCTTTCCCTCTTTCTTCTTGTTGGCTGCAGCTGGGTCTCACCCACTCTCTGCCTTGAAACTGTCAGCAAGCCAATGCCTGGCACAACGGCCAAGTAATTACTGATGACATGTGAGCGGTATTTTTTCCAGATTGGCTTTCCTGCCTTTCTGCAAGAAAAATAAATGAAAAGCTGTACCCCAACAAACATGACAGGAAAAATAACAATGCTTGTATGGGACTGATACTGGAAACGTGCTGCTCCTCCAGCTGCAGGCTGGAGGGAACTACTACCACCCTCGCCCTCCGTCGTCTCAGCAAGGAAGGGAAAGATTGAAGGCAGGATGGGCTCTTTCCAAAGGTCAGCACATCTCTTTTAGTCAAAACCCAATGCAACACCGAGAACAGGGAGAAGACAGCAATATAGAAGTTACTGGGCATGGATGTAACTGAGACTGACACAGCACAGCTTGTATTTGATTTACTGGGAAGTAAAAGAACGGTATCGTTCAGTACTCTCCTCTCCTTTTTACCTGAGCTATATGACTCATCCTTGTTGTCTGTTAAAGATTAGTAAGATCGCGTCTGACCTGTCACGCAAGTGGGTCCCCCCAAATGATGATTTCTCCAAGTCTTGTCTCAACTGTCAAGCTCTTCATTTATAGAGGGGAAGATCAAATTCTAAAATTGCACCCCATATTACAGAACTGACCTTAGTGTTTTGTACAGCTCTATTCTGCAGATGTTATCTGCTGGCTTATTCAACATGTTGTCTTATTCCATCTCACAAAATCGGGAGCAGAGATCCCGCTACCTGAAAAGAAATCTATGTGTGCAAATAAGATCTCATTTCTACCCCAAAAAAGTGCGTTTTCTTCTTTTTTTGCATAAAACTTTCATTCTATAAATCTCAGAGGGAGCCAGAGAGAACAGATTTCTAACCTTCATCTGCTACAGTTTGTGAGATGTTTATAAACTCTGTCACTGTGGACAACACAAACAGAAGGATACCCATTAGATGGATGAATGGATGTGATTCGTTCGGAGGTCTCATGTTTTTTTTTGCAATATAAGGACTTTGTTTCTCTTCCCTCCATACCTACAGAGCATAGATTCAGTAGGGCTGTCCTGGAAAAGAATGTTTTGATTATATAGTTAGGCTTCCTGACATATACACTTATCNCTGTGGACAACACAAACAGAAGGATACCCATTAGATGGATGAATAGATGTGATTCTTTTGGAGGTCTCATGGGTTTTTTTGCAATATAAGGACTTTGTTTCTCTTCCCTTCATACCTACAGAGCATAGATTCAGTAGGGCCGTCCTGGAAAAGACTGTTTTGATTATATAGTTAGGCTTCCTGACATATACACTTATTAGAACTCCATTCAATTTAGGATTAGAAGATAGAAAATCCAAACAGTAAGTCATTGTATAGCTCAACGGATGAGCAAAGGAATTAGGGTATGTTTTGCCACAGGCAAATTAATTCATTAATAAGAGATAAAGAAAAAATTCATTTTAAAACTACAAAAACTCAGAATGGGAAAAAATAAATGGTTCATTTATACTACAAACGGTCACACTGCTGCAGTTAATGATAATTCTGCAAAACTTTCTATTCTAAATTTTCATATGCTAAGTTTTTATATGCTCCTCGCTAGAAAGTGTTACCATTTTCAGGGCAGTTTTTTCATTCTGTTCAAAAATGAACTTCTTCATTTACATTTTTGTTAAGTTCTTATGGAATCACTTCAACTATTTTAGAGTCATGCAAGAACAAAGAGTCCCATCAAAAAAAGAATTATGTCTAGCTAGGCCTATGAGGTTAATTCAAGTCATCCTGCATTGGAAAACTTCAAATTTGGGGCTTAGTCTTCCAAATGAGACCAACTGGCCAAAATGCCTGTGAGAATCAGTGGGACAGCTCTCAAAAAATGCCTGGTAAAACTGTAATCATTTATATTTACTTGAAAAACTGATGCAAAATCTGAGCTTGCTCCTACAGAAGCAAGTTATCAAAATAGCATGCTTTAAGATGATTTAAACTAACCCATTGTCCTTAACACCACAATAGAGCAGAACACACAGAGCTACTGTTCCTCAGCTGAAGGATAATAACTTCCTGCTAAGGGATGGTGACTCCTTTAAATGCGTTAACTCATTCACTTTCAATCACGTACCCGTATTTGTGAGCAACCTGCCAGAAGGTGTTGTCTGTGGAGCACTGGTATTCACCTAGCTCTGCTCCCCCGAAATCTTACCCCCATCTTTCTCCTGGTTCAAGTCTCAGACTCCTGTTCCTGGTGGATGGGACTGCTCCCTGTCTACTGGGGCGATCTCCACTGCCCAAACCGCTAAGCTACCTCTGAAGCAGTTTCTGAACCACTACAGTTTGCCCGCAAATTGCTTAGTGACAAAACATAAACCAGAACTCAGTATGTGATCAGTAATAGAAGTAACCTGTACATGGCTTTGTAGCAGAACAAGGTTAATATGGCCAAGAAAGCCAGCTCTGTGAGACGAGCATTGCAGTGTCTTCAAAATGAAAAGATAACTAGATGCTGTACCCATGAAAATACTCTGCCTTCCTTATTTTTTTCTTTTTAAAATATATTCCACATGTAAATTTATAAAGCGTTATAAAAACATGAACAGAAATTTAAGAAAAGAAATTGCAGAAGCACACCTTTATGTAAGACATATCTGTGTTGCCCATGAGAAAATTTGGACCTCCCTCCTTTCTGAATGCTTTGACTCACACAAATCTGCCTATGAGAGAAAGCAACAATTGCAGTAAAGTCATTAAAAAATGAAATTACTCTTCAGAATATTTGGACAAATCCTAAATCGGAGAGTGCATTTACAACATACTAACAGCAGACCAGTCAAAATCTGCCCCACACCTACTTACAAACCCCATGAATTTTACCCATTCACATTGCTCTGCCTTCTGCTCTGTGATCCGATGCACCAGGCGCGTTTCTTGTCTGGTAGTCCAACAAGTCCAGTTCCTCACACTGGGAAAGAAGCTACCTGGGCACTTTGCAAGAAACAGGAATTGTAGATAGGTTGATGTGTGCAGCACCCGGGGTATGCACTTGTAGCAGTATACAATATATAAGCCTTTCATCTTTAGTTCGAACTCTAGAGCTCATACTTGAAATATCCAGTGTAACCCCTAACGTGTCAGCCAAGGTAGCAGTAACTATCGTACTTCTTAAGTACCTCTGGTAAGTGGGCAGTATTTAGGGTTCTTTTTTTTTTTCCACTTCCCCAACACTTTTTCGGAACAGTTCCACTGGCCCACATGAAGCAAGTTCGGCTTTTGATACTTCAACTCTGCAAATAGCTGGTGCTTTTCTAAATGGATGGTTTCTTTTTTGGCATGCTACTTGCTTCTCACTGCCATTTCTTGCAAGAAAGAAAAGGTGAATAAGGAGACATGAACAGGAATAAGCCCTTAGTGAATTAAATCCCAGTCTCTCCGCTCCAGCCACAGTGTGCTTTTTGCACCGTCTCATTAAGCACAGAGGTACTGGGATGCAGAGATTATATCTCCAATATAATGATCAGATGTAGAAGATTTCTGTATTGTAACATGAAAGAATCAAAAAGGGATAAATAAATAAACTGAGAAGTGTGTATAGCAGGCTCTGTATTCTCAACATTATGTTTGCTTCATCATCTTCTGTTTTACTCACGTCAAAATCCTCCCAAAGTCTTTGCTCTGCAAGCATCATGTCCTCTTCCACGAGCCATATTCACTTGCACTGCAGCAAACTTGAAGTCATAAGATTATATGCAGGCTGGGTTGACACATGATACAGAAACCTCATTTGAAATTTTATTATGGTAAAGGTTCAAATACTGCAGCTTTTCTCTCTCTTTCTCTCTCTCCCCTGTCCAGTCCTTATTTTCCCCCATTTTGTAGCACTTGCAAGTCGGGTTTCAGGGTGTTAATAAAGCACGGAGCAGAATTTTGGAAGGTGTCCAACTCTTCACCCCACCCAGATGAATACCTGGAAGCACACTGTTACCATGGCTATCCTGCCAGACCGAAATCGAGTGTGGCCTCAACTGGAACAAATGTTGAAAAGATGAAAAGATGCCCTCTGAAACAGGTAACCACAGGACTGACACAGCAATACTTGCTTTACAGTTTTATACCTTTCTGGTAAATACTTTCATTTTACTCTATAAATCCTTTAATGATAGGACCAGACATGTTGCAAGCAAGTCTTAGTGGTGTCTCTTTTCAATGTACTTTATCATGCTGTTTTCTAAACTAATCAGATTATTTTTTAAAAACTTAGGAATTGAGCAAGTTTAGGAGTTAGGATTTTGCAAGACTATCTAATATGTTAGCTGATATCACATATGCTGCCCAGTGTCTGGCAAAACAGTATAAAGTGGTTTTCTTTGTGTGTCAGCACTAGAACTGGCTGAAGAATTTGTAGAGCACAAAATGCTTTGCATGTATTGTTTTGAGTTCAAAAAGCTTTCAAAAACCTAAGGCAGGAATCTGGTGGAACCCATCAACCATTTCTACAAATTAGTTTAGAGCCAGTGAAAGCTGGTGCTTTCCTGGGTCCTTGGCTCCACTTCCACCGTCCGGGAGGACTCTGTGCTTCCAAGGTTTGAGGTTTGGGTACAGCACCTCCAGCTCATTTGTGCCAGAGGGACCCCCAAAATCCCTGGCTCCAAAACCCCTGTTCCAAGGCTTTCTTGTCCTGTACCATGGAGTGAAGAGGCTCAGATTTCAGCTACCCCCATCAACCACTAGTCTCCTCCTGGAGCTGCAGCCAGGCCAATAGTTTCTGGGTGTTCCACCTCACTGAAAGCCGCCTCCCTGGGGTTCCTTACATCCTCAGGAAATCTGACATGGTGGTCAGTGTCATGGCTGAGTGGCAGGAAAGGGGTGGCAAGAGGTAAGGAGGCTTTGCCAGGCTGTTGGCCCCGTCAACACACCCTGCTGTGACATTGTGTGAAACATGATTTGGATGGAAACAACAGCAGAGAAGGAGACTCACAAACCAGCAGAAAAAAACAGCCCAAAGTGAACGTTGGTGTTGCTGTAACTTTTGCACCCTCACACAGAAAAGTCAGGCGTAATGCTGGACCCTGCTCTCAGAGCCAGGCAAAAGCCCTTTCGTCCCAGCTCCCCTTCACTGCAAGCTGCCCAGAAGCCTGGGGCGAGAAAGGCCATTACTTACCTCATTACCTTCCTTTGCTGTCTGCGCCAGAGGATAAAGCCCTTCTCCTTCAGGGTGGTAGGGTTGGCTCATTTGTCCTCTGTGGCAGACGGGGTTATATCTCTGGAGACAAGGTTCCTCCCGGGTCTTCCTCCGTGATGACTGGCTCCACGGAGCCCCTGCCATCAGCCTCCATGTGTCTGGCACCGAGTCTGACCGTATTGATTTAGTAGCCCATTGTCCTGTGGGAAAAGTGCTTAGTGGCAAATACCAGAACGGGATCAATAATGCACAACTTCCAGAGTCTGTGTTAGAGCTTCGATGCTGGGCCTTGGGCACCAGAAAAACCTCGGTAGCATCACTGCAAACCGGGCATCAGCCTGGTGAAGTGAATGGATCAAACTGGGAAACATCAGAAGCAGGCCAAGGACGCCCGCTTTGCGTGCCCCAGGTGCCTGCCAAAATGTCACAAGCCACCTGACTGTAGCACATTAAGACTCTTTGAAAACCTAGGACTTCAGAGGTGTGATTCTGCTTTCAGGTACATGATTTTTACACTTCTGAGAAGCCGCTGATTTCAGTGCAATTGCTCCTGGTTTTCAGAACTGTGAGCTGAGGCTCCAGCCCTTTAATTTTTAAGATGTCAGCATTGTGCTATCACCAACCCCAAGCCTGGAAACATCAGCAGATCGTGACAGATGTGTCACATCCTCCTTCCCCTTTCTGGACCCCGCTCCCTGCTACCCACTAATACTCCCTACCACGGCACAAGTCAGTCCACAGCAGCATGATGTATTCTTGTAAAACAAAATAGATGAGGTTTGAAGAACATAAACAGCATCATACTAGCCCAGTTCATCGTATGATCCCAGGCTCCAAACAAAAGGGCAAGGGTGGGGCCCACAGACCAGTCCAAGTGTCGGGTGGGTCCATGTTTTACGAAAGATAAGAACATATTCTATTAAAAAAAGTCTTTTGTACAGTTGCTCTTTGCGACCCTGAAGGGGGAAAAAATTATCTTCACGCACAGACTGCAGTGGTGTGGGGCGGTGCACGCACATACACATACCCTTGCACTGGTGTTGCCAGGCAGTGGGGATGTGTATGATATGCACAAGTCAGCACTGCCAAGGGAATGTTGATGGAAACTCCATCACCCAACGGCAGCACGGCAACAGATTTGCCCTATGGTATATTTTTATCTTGTTTTGTTTTGGGTTTCTTTTAACCTCTTTCTTTGGTTATTATTGTAAATGACAGTTCTGGGATGCTGTCTTTTCCTGTTACCAGGATTTACAAGCACTGGACATTTATGTGGATGGGGATATCCATCATAATAATTTCAGCATCAAGAAAACACGAACATCTTCCCGCTTTAAGACATCGCTCTTCCAATGACCTACTCGTGGTCCTGATCCACAGTGAGTCTGCTTTATGTGGGTCTTGCCAGGGCCTCAAACGTGGCGTGTCCCACACTGCTCCAAGCCGGTCCCCAGCCCCTTGGGGAGCAGCAGCAGGGCCCACCAGCCCGGCTGAGCAGGGTCTGCACCCCACATCCTGCGCCCTGGTGCAACTGTACGGGAAACCCCGGCAGCGATCCTGTGAGGAGCCTGGTTTTAAATCACAGGCCAAGCCATCTTTTTTAGCAACCCGAGCAAAGCTTCCTCTGGAGGCAGGTACTCCCCTAATTGCCCAGTACAGGATTTTTATTACTTTCAGAGGCAGAGAACAGAGAATTGACTGAATCACAAGTATAAGCACCTTGGAAGTTTTACATTCCTTTGCTGTTATGTTGTGCCCACCGCTGCTGGAACTGCAGTGTTTGGGTTCACATCCAGTCTTCAAAGTAAATTTCTTTAAAGTTCAGGGAAATGTTTGGGTTTGGTTTCAGTCCAAAAGGAGCCAAATTTAAAATCTTGATCTACTTCGGCAGACTCCTCAAAGGACTGCTCAGATGCAACAGCCTGGGGTCAGCCCATCTTAAGAATCATCACAAAACAAGTAATATTACTGGGATACAAGGAAATTAACACACTCCTATTAAATCAAAATAATAAATCAGTTCAATTTTGTCCTATTTCTTGAAAACGGAGATTGAAAATGTATGTGATCAACTTTCTGTAACCCACTTGTAACTCTCAGCAATTCAGTCAAGGATTTTACGCCTACCAGCATTTCATTCCTTTCAGGAAGGGTTAATTACGCCTAAACAAAATGTATGTTTCTTAGGAAGTAACTTTAAGTGTTTAGGAAGGCACATTTGCCTGTTTATCCTAAAGAAAATCAGTCCATCAAATTTAATGACAAGTAATATTGTCCCTAAGAGAAGTTCTGTAATTACCCATCTATCCCCTTCTATTCTTTGCAATTATTCACTTGCAATTATCTCCATCCTGCCTGATGTTTTTCCTAAATCCTGCATAAATATAAAGTAAAGCAACAGTCAGATCAGTCATGATAGTTTTTTAAATTTCTGAAAGGATTTCTGCAGTCAGTGAGAGGGTGGTATGGAAGGGGTTACACTCTGTGTTTGAGTTCCTCTTTGTGTCCCCAAGGAGAGGAAAGAAGCAGAATACCTCCAGAAGCTAATGAAACATGGAAACAATTTGTGTACAAGCAAAAAACCCAAGGTTTGTCGTCTCTCACTGCCAATAATAATACTTTATTTCCTATTTGTACTGTATAACGTTCAGGATGAAAAACAAGTGATATTACTTGGTAATTCCCAAAGATGTCATTTTATAGGTAGTGTGTCCCTGAGCTCACAGTAGGAATAACTGCATCCACACGAACCAGAGCCAGGAGCTACCTGTTTTGCTTTAGTTCAGGCACCTTTGGAATCTCCTTGATGGAAAACTTCAGGAATTTTGGCTTCTTTGAGGAATCAGACTTCCAAATCAAGCCATCATAAACCAAATTAGAGGTCTCCATCTGCAAAGTAAATCCAGTTAAACCTCCTTTACTGATAGTATTTCAGGGCCTATTTTTGTCCAAAACTAGAGAAGGTGCGGGCACAGCACAGGATAGGATGCGAGGGTGATTACAGATCAGCACCGATTATCACTGACAGTTTCCTCAAGAAAGAATTAGAGTCAAAACCGGTCCCAGCTCAACTAGGATGCAGCCTCATTGGCATTCATGGAAATTCCCCTCTGTTTTTACTAGGTCTGGATGTATCCAGGGAAGAATCCGAAGCTGCCTGCCAGAACAATGCGCAAAGGCGCAGCGTTTGAGCCCCCTGCAAATGACCGCTTGGATAATTATAGCAGGTGTCAAAATCCCTAAGAATAGCCGAGAAACGGTACCTCCCCGCCCGGCTCTGGTGTCAGATCAACAGAGATAAAACAACAAATGGACGAGGTCCCAGTGGGTCTCCCCAGGCACCGCAGGCAGGGAGCTGAGCTTGCCGGCAGGGCTCGCCTCCCTCCGGGAGCTTGTTTGCTGCTCCCGAAAGACAACCTCTCTGCTGGTCTCATACGTCCCTTCACCGGCGACAGCAGTTTGAGACCCTGCTCTACGGTCGAGGAACGCAACCTAAGGCCAACAGCTTTCCTGTAATGTGTTTCCAGAGG
>RSEF01000002.1:121851265-121871271 GCA_003993805.1 Himantopus leucocephalus | reverse complement strand
GTGTCATTAGAAACCCTGCATCTGTTATAGAATCCAGCAAAAAAACTAGCTCTAGGCTTGTTATCTTAGCTGTAGTGTCCTGGGCCCTACTCCTCACTTCAACACTTCAGTTTTAATTGCACCATAGAGATTTCTAGCAGTCACAGAACTACGGAGTAATTCACGCTGCTGTCTCTAACCCTATCCTTAGCTCTGCAGGCTTTGCAAGATCCAGCAATAAAGCCAGCTTTTCTTTGCCCCCTACCCTGAAGAAAAACACCTTCCCCAGACAAAATGCTGGCCTTGCCCATGCTACAGTGACTCACAGCACTAACAATAAGCCAGTCGCCTCTGCCTGCTCTGGCCCTTATCCTCATGGTGCCAGTCTTGCTCTGTAAGCTGTTCCCCGATGCAGAAGCAGTTCCCAGAGTGGGATCAGACCATGGACTGCAGCAGTAAAACTGAACATTTCCACCTTGACTTTCCCGCCCCCTCACTTTCGGCCTCATTTTCCTGTTTCTTTTCCCCTCGCCTCTGGCCCTCTCCTCTCCACCAGACCTGCGGCATTCCCATCACATCACATTGACGCAGGGTGCATGGTGGAGTAGTGGGTGAGTTAGTCAGAGGATGTTCTCTATGCATGTTTGGCAGCAGCTGGCTTGCTCCTCCTTTTGCCTCTCTCTTCGCTTTCCCCACCTCTCCTATCATGAAGTCAAAAAACTGCAGGGCAGCAGCTGTCCCAGCCCCGTGGGGCCACCAGTTTGCCCAGGGGATGCTCAGGTTGACAGGACAGGGTGACACAGTCAGGATATCAAGCCGTGTCCTTGCAGGGTCATGCTGCTGTGGGAAGGGTGACTCCTTGTAAGATTTTTGGCATAAGCAAGGTGCCCAGTGCCTGGGGGAGGTGGGAGCAAACCCTGGCAGCCCTGGTGCTGCAGTGGCCGCAGGGACCGGGGCAGGCAGGCAGGCAAGGCTGGGCGCACCAAGCTGACCTGCCCCCAGGGACAAAGAGAACCAGTTAGCAGTTAAATCTGCGTGTTTCCATCAAGCTGCAATGTGGAGCTTTGGGAAGAGAGCACAAAGTTGCTGTAGCTGGAGGCACAAGGATTTTTTGGTGGTGGAAGAGAGTGCTGGGTATGAGGAGCTGAAGGTGCAATAACAGGAGCCACAGGCAGCCACACAGATACGCAGGGAGGACGGATGGATAGTGGGGATGGGATTCAAGCTATAGAAAATAAGTGAGATCCCAGTTTGGAAAGTTTGCATTTTCCTGGTTCAGGGGACTAATCTAGAACACAAGTGAATGACACCGAGGTTTCTGACCAAGCACAGACATCTTGTGTGACCTTGGGCAGGTTTCCCTACGCTGCATGTGCACAGCAGCTATCTTAAATGACACAGGATAACCACCTTTGTTTTCTAAGGGTGGTGTGAAAGAAGTAACAGAAGACTGTGAGGTGCTCAGGTGAATTGTAGGGAATGCTATAGCCGTGAACCAGCCAATACTGTTTACTTCAGTGTATGAGAATATTATTTAACTAGCCCTAACAAATAACATACATCTGTATGAGAATTTTCAGTCAAAAAGCTCCCCAAAGCTTTTGCACTTCTGGTGAAGAAATGATTCAAAACACTGAAGATTTCATTTCCACTGCCTATACTCAAATAAGGCAGCTGAAAAATAATGAGTCATAAAGTGTATGAAAAATATGTCCCCAGTGATATGCCTCAGTACTAGCAAGCGATTCTCTTACAAGCAGATATCTGATTAGTTGTTGTTGAGGTGGACTTGTGCTTTGACAATTCAAACCGACTTTTTCCAGTTGCCTTTAATATCCATTGCAGGGTGAAAGCATTGTAAAACCTGGGCATAGTGAGTTCTGGGCCCCTCTATCCCAGTTTGCACCAGGAGACAGGAAAGCAAAGATGGGGTGCAGTGATAATAAAGGCATCCCTGCTAGAAGGTGTGACGTAGAGCTGGTAAAGCCCAGCGCAGAGGGTGCTGGAGATTTGTGCTCAGAACTTTAGTTACTCTCTCCCTCAACCTTTAGGAAACCAGGTCTGAAAACACTGTGTAAACAAAGCGATCGAAAGGCAAATTCTGATGCAGCTGGCTACTTCTCTAAAAATGAACAGACGCAAGCATTTAGTCTCATCCTTAGCTAGATGAGATTGTATTCTTCCTACAGATCTATAAGAATGATGTTTAAGATACCTGAGTATTTAACAGAAAAGCTGTCTTAATTTTCAAGAACAATATGCTACACTTGGAAAAAGGGGTGGCCAGAGACCAAAGAGAAACAAGCCCTTTTTAGTGGGACTTTGAGCCTTCCAAGCAAAGCCGATGAGTCACGGTCACCGGCGCTGGCTCCCCACCTTGGTGGCCGTGCATGCCAATCCACAGCCCCTGTGTCTGCCACCTCGCCAAGCACCTTATTTACACGCCAACGACTTTTGCCCTCTTCAATCACAGATAATCAGGCTGCCTGGTAACAGCAAGGGATGGCTATTTAAAAGGCTGACCTATATTTTTCACTATCAAAAATGTAAATACCCAAAGTCATTTTAAAGTGCTGTAGGAGGGGAGGGATAAGTGGGAGTTATTAAAGGACTAAGAAACAGCTGTAAAACTTGGGCCAGTCTGTCTCTCAACCGCAGCACCCAAGAATCGCGAGTGAAATCTCTTCAGTTCAGATTTTGAGCTAAGATTCTTGTTTTCATTTCCTTATGGCTTAGAGGTAGCAAATTTTCTTCCAGGAGATTCCACAGCTACTGCTTTTAATTTCCATCTATTCTGTTAACTGTTAAAGGAGGCACATATGCAAATGCACTACTTCCTCCTCACCCTTGCGCTTGATCAAAATCACAGTCACACTGAAGGGCTTTTTAGATCATTCTGATGGCCAGTTGGCCCATCACTCCGGCAATTAATTCTCCTACTGCGTAAGTTCCCTAAGGTTACCCTGGCATTCCTGCTTCGAGAACTGTGCAAACTGCCTTGCTAAGGTAGCAAGAACAGGCTTGTCCAAAGGACAAGCACGAACTTGTTCACTCAGCTGTCCGTCTTTCCTTCTCCTCCCCCCTTCCCCCATTAACATTGCACTTCACTGTGGCAGACAGAAATCTGAATCATGAAGTGCTTAGCCCCTGGGAAGAATTTGTATCAGATGAGCTAAGTAGTGTTTATCTCTAATTAAACCCTTAACTACCACAAGGGATTGTCTGGCCACACTATGGATTTGATTTTTGGAACGGCAGCATCTCAACACTTTCTCCAGCTAGGAAATATTTTTCCAGTTGAATGAGTCTCCAGAAACTGCCATAAACAGATATAATTTACGTACATATTTTATATGAAAACCACTCCTATTTTCAAAGTTTTCTTTAGATTTTGGAAATAGTTAACCAGTCTTCTAAAATCAGCTGAACAAATGGACAAACACACATATATAGGTTTTGGAGCCCTGAAGTCTCCATTTTTCAATGTGCAAGATTTCAAAAGGTTACATATTTTTAAATGATCTCTTTCGTTCAGGTATTTGTAGGAGGCAATGGCAAAATTCGAAAGAGCAGGCAAGCTTATAAAAGCAGCAACTTTGTTTACAAGGCAGTTCCAGATTAAGAAACCAAAGCGGAACAAAGTGTTTCTGGTGAAAACCTTTGCCATTTTATGTCGCTGTCTTTTGTCGTCGTAGTAGAGGAATGCCAACTGCAGGCGCTCACTGCGGAATGCCTCTGCTCGACTGGCAGAGTACGTTACGTACAGTCAGGATACTGCGTCCTGGATTCTCATACCTTTTCCAGCCCTGCCAGCTTGGCTGTCAGCCTGTGGTAATAGGAGGTGCTCAACTGATTGCTAACAACAAACAATACTTTCGGATCTTTAATGGCTGGTAGAAAAAGTACAGTATGTGCTGTAAACGACATTTTTTTTTTTAATTCAAAAGGAGAAACTGTCCAAGCAGGGCATATAAGGTATGCACAAAAGGCAACTAGGTAAAACCAGGTTATGCTCGCAGAGCTCCATGTTTCAACTTTACCTCAACCTCATTTCAGTGTCACCTGAAGCATCTGACGGTGACAATTTCAAAAGCAACTAGCTATCAATAGCGTTGATTCAAGAACCCATAACAGCCTCAGCTTTAGGGCAGACAGTAGGTAAGCCTGTCAGAGATCTAAATAAAGTAGATGAATGAATGCAACCGTCTGTCACATGTGCATTGTGTGCAACAAAGGTAAATTTAAGTTGAGCTAAGGATGTTTTAAGAGCAAGTGTGCAAAGCTGAGCTTCTGAATAGGTATTATGTCCTATCAAGGACTCATTGTTTAGCAGATCCTATATCTAACAATGCCTCATTGTGAAGGCTCCAAAGATCAGTGCATTAAATACCAGTTTTTCAGACCCCTTCACATTTTCAGTGTCTTCCAGTGCTGCAAACACTTGGATATTCTTGCTACACTCATACCTGTATGTGCATCTATTGGCTGTGTCTACGCTATTCTGTGAATGGGAGAAATAGCTCAGATCAATGGCTTCAACTCTTCAAGGTTTTTATTCTTTCCCATTCCAAAGAAATCTCCTTTTTGGGATATTGGAAAGCTACTGCACATGTGAAAAAAGAAATTTGGGGTTCACGAACGATTCTACCTGGATGGCTACTTCAGATGGAGAAATAGCACTCTGTAAGGCCATGGATTAACATGCATTTACATATCCAGGCTCTGTGCGTGCAGCTGAAGGAAGGATATGGCCTTCTATAGGAGAAGAGATTCCGGTTCGTTATACTGTATGTAGGAAGTGGTTTTATGCAATCCTGTCATGGGCACAGGGAGACAAGTGCCTCTTCCTTGCTGACAACTAAAGTATGTGAAAATGCTGTAACCTAATTACCAAAAATGAGTGGAAGACTGATGACAGAATCAACATCAGAGCAGCACGGTGGTGCAGATCTCCACACCTCTACTGCGGAGAAGGTGAGACCTAGCTCTGGATTTGTAAAATCAGTGTAATGAATTGCAGCAAATGTTTCATTCTCAACAATTCCAACATGAGATACGTTCATGGGGCAGATCTGTGACACAGGGGGTGGTGGTGGGGTGTCAACAGCCCTCCCAGCCATTAAGGTTAATTAAAATAAGGACCTGTATTTTCATTCTGGCACAGCCTCCAGCAAGGGACCCCTTGGGGGCAGGTTGGAGGAGGACGAAGGCGGAGTAAAGGGGGGGGGGTGTGTGAAGGGGGAGGAGATCTTTGAAACCACTGCTTAGTGATCACAAGAGGATGCTTTCATGCCTCTGGTAGCCCTCTAAACCCCTGCACAGGTACGGGCAATCTGGTGGGTTTCAGAGACAACTAAAATCACTGCTCCTTTTGCTGGCAAAGAAAGGTGAAAGATTACTATAAATGCCCCACCCCTGCCATTGAAAAGAAATGGTTAATAAATGCCATACAGCAAGTTTGGCAGAAAGATTTCCCTGGGCTTGCCTCCCAGGCTAGTTATTTTCAGGTTTGTATCCCAGATTTTGCAAATGTGCATCTCTGCTCCAGCTTTGTCCCAGCATCACACCAACGCAGGGCATGCAATTAGCCACCGGCACCATAACGAGAGGAAATGTTACAATCCAGTTTTGTCACTGGAGAGCAAACCAGCTTGCTGGCAATTTGAGCTAACTGAGCTCAGCTGGGTTTCTGAGCAGCGTATGCTGCGTTCAGCATATCCTCCATAATAAAGGCATCCTTTTAATCAAAATCTGTACATTTTACACATACCTGAAGCTCTGCTATAACAGCTGAAAACTAGTGAATAGTGATAGTGAACTTTCACAAATTCCTGCATGTGCTAGACTTGCTATTTTCAAGCATCTTTAGACACTAAGGAGAGCGAGGGTCTGCCTACATAAAGATACAATGAAGTTCAAAAGGCGCATCTGTAAAGCACTAGAAGTCGGTGTAGAAAGTGGTCACATCAGCTGTGAGATCAGCCTTATTAAAGCACAATTAAGGTTAAGGATGTTTTCTTCACTTGTGTATTCTAGTGCTCTTCTCACTGTGTTAAGCTAATTAATTTACAAAGCTCGTCCCTTCTGGAAAAATTGCCTATTCCAGAAAATCAATATAGTAGAGCTACTGCCAATTCCCCCTTTCTCCACTGCCGGCAGCCTTACATTAGTGTGAAGAAGGAAAAAAAGAAAAACATCTGAACCTGTCTGTGTTCAAATGTAGCAGTCCCCCGTACTCAAATATTTCCGACCAGATTTTATTTCCAGATTATAACCAGGGAGAGATCTGACTCTTAACTTGACCCCAGGGCGATGTAACATTTAAGTTCAGCGTCAGTTTTGAACTGCAATTTTAAATGAAATGGCAGTCCTTCAGAGCTGTTCAGCTCTGCAAGTCAGCCAAGGTTTTTCCAGCTTGGGCTAGCTGAGAACAGTTCTGACTGTAATTTTAATTTTGTCAACACAGAAATGCTCTCCACTATGTCTTCCCGTGGCATTCAGCGGCCCTGAGTTTCTGGCACTCTCCTTTCCCTCAAAATTGTAGGGTTTTTATCTGATTAGCTGTAGGTGATCTTGATAACTACTCAGATCTAGTTATTTCTTGAATTCGTTGCTTGGAGATCAAACATTATATCACAAGAACTTAATCCTGTTCTAAATGAAGCCAAGGACAAAACTCCCATTGACTTCAGTGTGTGCAGGGTGAGGCCATAAATCCTTGAAAAGCTGAGTGTCCAATTTTCAAATTAAAACATAATGAACTTAATAGTCACGGATTTAAAGGCTGTTAGATTTCGCATCTTGCATGAGATTCTACAGCTGGGTTACAAACACTTTTTAAACTTTGATGCTCCGAGGGAGGGTCATTTTCTGGGAGCTCCCACCATTATCTATCAGGCCAGTACACAAAACACACAATGGAAGTGATACTGCCCTGACTGCAAACAATGTCTTTGGAAAGCTTCAAACAATTTCTTTGTAAACAACTGATCAGGGTAATTACATTTTCTAATCTGAAATGGTGCTGTGACATTGTTTCAGGTAACACATGAATCATGCTAAAGGGTTTTCCTCTGCCAACGCTGGCTACCTTATCTAAGCAAGCTCTAGCCTAAGGATGGAGACCTAAGCCTGATGAAGTATTGTACTGGCACTGCAGGTAGTGGCTCCACCGCCTGCCCCCAAGACTTCTCCAATCCACTGCTGCTGTTGGGCAGACAGCTCGCCAGGTAATTAAAAAACCTGAAGAAGTGGTGGAGCTGTGCCTAATGCCTCATGATCACAACTCATTTTCTCTAGGAGCTGAGGCGTCAGATGGGACAACCTTGCTGCATATCTGAATGATGCTAAGTCCAGGTGAGAGAGCTACAGCCTTGCTTAGCAGGAGAAGGCAAACATGGCTTTGATGACTTTGCGCTTGCTAATGAACACAAATTACCTAAAACACAATGAGTGCGTCTCCCACCACCTTTGAGCCAAGTTGCAATGTAATAATGTGGCTGTCAAATCTTCACCACTACGTGGGATTGTGTTAACAAACTAGTCCAAGTTTATTACACAAATCATGATTAAATACTTGCAGAAGAAGCAGCTCTAGCTTTCTGGTTTGTTTGGTTTTGTTTTTAACAGTAGTTACAATAGGAAAACTGCAGTATGACCTGCCCCTGCAGTATTCTTTTATTCTTCAATCTCTTGTCATAGATGCAATCTGTACACCGCTTAATTTTTGTTATCATTGCCTTGGATATCTACCAGCTATGATTGTCATGATTAAATCAGTATTAACTTAATTACAAAGGGCTTTACTCAAGATAAACCGTAAAGAAGTGATCCAGAACAGTGAGAACTGCACTGCTGAGGACGTCTAGCAAAGGCCCTTCAGATACTTTGAGCTATCTTTTTTTTCCTCACATAAGTTTGGTTGGTTATTTTTTAAATCCAGATGTGTTGTTTTTGTCAAATCCCAGAAATCAGACCAGTCTGTCACCTCCGAGTCTGAGCCTTGAAGACAGTCCCATCAATGCCTTTGGCCATGGTTTCTCTTTACTGCCTTCAGCAGCTACGTTTTTCTCTTCACTCCAATCCCGATGCCACTGGTGGTCTGCCATGAGTCAGACAGTGAGGGTTTCCCTAATTTCGTCCTCACAGTGACATGAAGAAAGGACATCAAGTTTTGGCGCACTTCCCATGTTCACCTCCTGCTCTAAGGTGTTCCCATTCTGGAGGATGAACGCACAATCATTGATATAATGGAGGGAATGGAGGGAACCATTTATCTCTTCTCACCTCTCTTATTTCACCTTGCAGGAGTTTAGTTGTGATTTAGACACTGAATCTGCCCCAGCTGAATTCAACAGCAGAACTCCCATAGATTTTAATAAGAATATCAGGCCTTTTCTAATTAGGATAGTAATCATATACTGCTGACACAACAGCTGATGATCTAGCCTTTTAAAAAGCTTTTTAGAAAAAATATCAAACATTTCCACACATTTTTGAGAGTACTGTATAGAAAATCTACATAAGTCACATGTAAACAGACAGCAAGGGAGGTTTCAGCATTTCAAGTGAAAATCTAAGAGTTTTCCACAAATTATACAAGATTTGCTTATAAGTTTAGGACCTAAACTAAGTTTTTCAGAGACCTTGGTCTGTGTATTCAGCTGTTTGTTAGAAAACCTGTGGCCGACCACTCTCTATTCTCCAGGGAGAAGCCTGGAAGAACTTCCATCAGGTGAAGTGTAAACGTCCTGGTTTTCCTCAAAGTCCCGCCTTCTCAACAGACTCAATTAGCATTCTCCTGAATACTATCCACAGAAAAGGAGACATGGCATTCAGTACAAAATTCAGACTTCTGTTTCTTTTCTGTCACCTATGCTTAAAGGAAAATACTTCCAGGTAATGAATGTTTCCTAACTTCTCATGCATATTTGTCTAGAAATTTCTCTTGTTTTCCAATAGCAGGAGAAAGAGCTATTATTACACCCTTTCTCACTTTCAAGAGCTGAAATAGGGTCCTGTTTACGTCACATTTCCATGGGATGCCACCAGAAAGGTTTGGATAAACTAACCCATGCCTTATGGTGACAATTTCTTGGATCCCATTTTCTTGTATGACAATTTTTGTATGACATTTACTGTATGACATTCCTTTTATTTGTGCTTGTATTTCTTCTGTAAATTTCCCCTAATTATTAAATACCTTCTCCAAAGGCCTGAAAATAATTTAATTAGGGCTATGTCCTTTCTACTCACTGGTGGTTTCTTCATTTTGCTCAGTGAGACAACCACTTGCAATTCTCTCTGATGCTTTTTTGGCCTAACACAGAATAGTTTGTTTTTCTAAAGGAGTTAGATCTAGCCTCATCTGCGAAGCACCAGATAAACCCTACCTGAGACTAACCACTCATATGCAAGTTGATTATAAAGCACAGAGATTCTGTGGTGCGGGGTTGTTAGAGAGCCAAAGTTATGGGATGCAGGCCAGTTTCTTGTCCATGGGCTTCTGGCAAAAGTCAGAAAGGTAAAACTTAAAGACGGACACATAGAAAAGATCTTCCTCTGGAGGAAGGAATGATGAATTTGCTCATGTTGCATACACTGTTCTTTCTGGCTGACAGAAACTTCATAAAATTCAGAAGAAGCCCCTGCAACACTGCAAGCTGGAGACTGACTGGGGAGGGAGCAGCTCTGCAGAGCAGGACCTGGGGTGGAGAAGTTGATGAACATGAGTCAGCAGTGCGCCCTTGAGGCAACGAAAGCTCAGCACATGCCAAACCACACTAGCAAGAGAGCAGCCAGCAGCTTGAGGGAAGTGGCTGTTCCCTTCCAACTGGCACTTGTGAGTCCACATTTGGAGTACTCAGTCATGTCCACTTTTGGGTTTCCTAGTAAAAGGCACTAACCTCTCTAGACCAAGTCCAATGGAGAGCCACCAAGACTGTGGGGCATGACATTCAAGGAGGGACTGAGGAAACGAGGTTTGCCCAGCCTGGAGAAGATCAGGCTGGGGGTGGAAGGGGACCTGATTGTGATCCTCAACTGCTTAAAGAGGCACTACAGACAAGGTGAAGCCAGGCTTTTCTCAGAGGAAAGGGCAAGAGGCAATGGCCACAAGCTGCATCCAGGAAAGTTATCAGCAAGCACAATAAGAAAAAAAAAAAAATCAGTTGAGAGTGGTTAAACCCAGCCAGAGAGGTTGGGGAATCTCCACCCTCAGATACTTTCAAAACTTGACTAGACAAGATCATGAACAACCTCATCTGGCTTTTAAGTTAGACCTGCCTGGAGCACAGGGTTGGGCTAGATGACCTCCAGGGGTTCTTTCCAATCTAAATTATTCTGTGATTCTATAAATAAGGCAGAGGTTGCAAGGAAAAAGACCTAAATCAGACTCAGGAGTGGCATGAGTCTTTCCTGTGTTGAGAGGAGAGAACAAGCCTGCAGGCTGTTGCTACTGCTGACCTCTCAAGGGCTGGATGATTGAAAATCACTCCTGGATGCAGCGGAGCGTGTGTTCCTGGCACAGCGCTTGCATTGAGCCATTCCCAAGTTTCTCTAAGCAGTGGCCTTATCTGGGTGGAGTGCTGTCAGTCAGGCATTTATTCCTTCAATTTTGCCTCACCCCTTGCCATCGCAGTGCGTAAATCCCAGCCTGTTAAAAGGACTCACCAAACTTCTACACTCCAAGGACAGGAGTCTGATTTTAGCAATCATTTTAACTTCTTAAAATACGGTTTTAATTTCTTGGGAATTAATTTGTACCTTTGACGACACAAGTGTTGCACAAGTAAAACATACCAATTACACACAAATTCCTATTTCTAACCTGAATTAGAACAGCAGACAGCAAGAAGAAGCAAATGGACTTGGACTAGAAATATTCTCTCTTTCTTTTAGTTAAAAATAATTCCACTTAAGATAAATAAAGAGCCATCCATTTAATTATTCAGATTACTTCAGAAAGTAATAGTCTGGAGTGACAACATTTTTCATGTTGGGTAAAGTGGTGGAATGCATACTCTAATAACTATTGAAAAAAAGTTGTGATACATTCCTTAGAAAAGTTTTACTCTGCTATCAGCCACTCACCCAACACACACAACCCCCCTTACCTGTATTGAACCAAAACGTTTTACACCGATTAAAAAAAAAATTTAAAAATTTGAGTTTGATTTTCAGACTACTCAGTTGGAGACAAAAAACATTTTCAATAGACTAATAAAGCTGTCTTTTATCAGGAAAAAGTATTGGAGTTTGGATTTTCTTGCTTTACGTAAGGACATGTAAACCTTGAGAAACCTTGTAGATACAAGTAGTTCTAGTAATGTGGCTTCTCTTGGGTTTAGGTTGTTCCCTGCTCATGTTTCATAGGGCTGGGACCTATGAGAAGAGTAACAACCTATGGCAACAGTGACAAGAAAAGGGAATTTTTGTGTTACTAATAAATTCAATAGACTTTTCAGAATCGTGCGTGTTTCATGAACAGTCTGTCACTCCAAAGTCCCCACATTTTCACATTTGAAGAAACTCCTTATTTTTATCTCTCCAATTATAGAAATGTCATTTTGTGTTAAAGTCTTGCATTTTCTTGTATTCATAATTTGACATTGACATGCCACAGTTGGTCATTTTTGCTTGTAGGATAAAAAAATCAAGACAAACATCTACACTATAAAATTATCAGCAGTCCTGAGAACAGGCTAACGATGGGAAACTCCATCATCCCGGTCCTTATTCAGCCTGAACTGCTGCCTTTTAATCCAGGTGGAGCTCACACCCTGAACACCCATATTGTGCTTACGATGAGCCAGACTCAAGACATCTTCCCGGCACTCTAATATGACACCTGATTTGTCCAGACTGTGGGAAAGGAAGATCAGATCACATCACAGTGTAAGTGTGTAAGCCTTTCCCCTTAGCACACCAGAGCTGAAACCAAGCCTACATCCAGTATGAACATGGGCGTGCATCGCACGGATGGCTGACAAGCTGAGTCTCAGGTAGGCCCATGGAAACAGACTTACCTGGCAGTGGAAGTAGCCTCAAGCTGGTCAAAATCTCAGACATGATTAGGAAATGTGTCCTCTGGTCAGCAGACAACCATTTTATGAACATCATTAAAAACTTTTCTACTAAATTGGTTTTGTTTTCAGATTTATTGTGGGTTCAGTTCCTCACTAGACCTTACACTATTTTCTTGTAGTCAGGTGCCTACTCTCTGAAATACATTAAGGTGAGCACTTTCAGATAGAAAATTGTCATCTTCTTTTTCAAGGGGACCCAACTCAGTATTTTCTTAGCCTTTAAAACTGGGAACTCAAAAAGACATGCAAACGTTACATGGAAAGAAAAGACTGCTAATTTTAGCTCTCATGTCCCTAGCTCTTGCCTGAGTAGACTCCAGTGTTCAGCAAATCACACGGATTGTGGTGCATGCTGCCACATCCCAGTCCTTTTGCAAAGCATGGCAAAATTCCCAGTGATTTCAATAGGAGTAGGTTTTAACGCAAAGTTGGCAAGCTTGGGAAAAAATCAAATAACGCAAAAGCATTTTTAAGTCTTCACGTTAGAACAAAAAGCATCTTACAGGCTCTGTATCAAAAGTGAAAACTGAGACTGGAACTTAACTCCAGCTTCATGAGTACTTCTAACCTTTACACCAGTATACTGACCAGTTTCTTTAAATACAATAGAAACTCTGCCACTTTGAAGATAAGCCCTCACAGTTAGCTTAAAACAATAATTCTGTACTTTCTTTCCTGTTTCTAGATTTATTTTAAGTATTAGTATAAAATGTCAGAGTCTGATAGCAGCCAGATCAGTTTGTATAAAAATCGACTGCCTGTTTGTAGTATATTACAGGCTATATTTGACACAGGAAAGCACTTAATCATGAATGCTATCAGCACACCACACCCATCTTTGTAAGTGCCTTATAAGCTAGATTTATCACCGTGAACTTGAACTGGATAGAGACAAGTAATAATGAATAATGCAAACCCCTTCTTGCTGAGGTAGGGTTAAAGGTGTATTGTCCACAATACGACTGCCGGACTACAGTTCAGAAGCCGTGCTCGTATCTGTCAGTGGCACAGAGGCATCAGGACCAACTCTCTTTCACTTTGGATTGATGTCCAGAGGACTATTTCCACTGGAGTCATCAGGCTCAGTTAAACAGAGTTTAGATAAAAGAGAGAAGAATCTGTCTCAAATATATGATCACACAGATTCTGCCCTTTTATGTATTTTATATCTCTCAGCTCATTGTATTTGCACAGCAGAGCTGATGGCCCTTCAAAGACTTAAATAAAACCCACAAATCCCTCTGCCACATGTTAAGTTTGATTTGATTTCACATGTCTAATTTTTCACCTTTATCTAGCTTTTGAGCTCTAATATACCGCTTTTGAGCTCTAATATACCACTTTTGGGATGTGTGCACTTCAGAAACATCCTGAAAAACACACACATTACGTAGGGGAGAGGACCTTCCTGCTTTTCTTTGTTGACGCGTGCAAAGAGAACTGCTCCCTCCTACCGAGGCTGCCCCTGTAGCTGTCGCCTCCACACTTCTCTGCCTACCACAGCACAGAAGCTTTTCCAAGCTCAGGTACAGAGTCAGCGACAGTGAAGGAGCAGAGCCAGGGTGGCCAAACAACTTCTGCTGTTCTCTCAGCTGCCCTCTCCTGCCCTTCTTGTCTCCCCAGCTCCTGCCAACAGCCCTCCATGGAGAAGGGAAGGATTCAGGCGGCTGTAGAGGCTGCCTCTCCTCCGGGCTGCCACTGATCCCCTGCCAGCTTCTTCCCTGCCACCACCATGCTCCACGCCGGCCAGCCCATGGGGGATGGAGGGCAGAGCGGTGCATCAGGCAGAGCGTGCTTCTCCCCTTGGCAGAGCGCGTGAAGAAACCAAAATCTTTGTGAGAAAAGAAAGCAAAAAATGCTGCCAAACCCAACACCTTCTGTGAAAGCTAACTGGAAAGCTAACTGGAGAGTAAGCAGTGACAGTCACTTTGAGAGATGCTGTGGACATTCACATTTTTGGCACGTGCTCACTGCTGAATACACACAGAAAAGAGCCCCGTTACCTATTTATGACGTGTTCACAGCAACCCAATTATAATCATAGAACCATAGAATTGTTTGGGTTGGATGAGATCTTGAAGGTCATCAAGTTCCAACCCCTCTGCCATAGGCAGGGCCACCTCCCACTCGACCACGTTGCTCAAAGCCCCATCCAGCCTGGCCTTGAACACCTCCAGGGATGGAGCTTCCACAACTTCTCTGGGCATTAGGAACCACATTTTAAAATCTGAGCCCTTGGGTATTGCCTTGATTAAAAGAGAGGAATTTTGTTTGGCCTTTATTAGTTTATTAGTCAAACCTAGCTCAAAGGCAAAGCTTTTTACCCTGTATATCCTCACAACTTAAATGATACTTACTGGAATAGTGCTAAACCCTCAAACGCTTTGCAAGTAAATGCACCCACAGGAGTGTTACACATTTGTGAATCACTTCACCCTTCACAAATGCCTTTAACTCAAGCTAGAACAGGGAAGCTACTGAACAACATGCTGGAATATATTTCAGCAGTTCAAGAGAAATGCTGAAACACACAGAGAAATACTCCTTAGGTAGAACATTTTTTTCTCTCCAGTAAGAAAACACGCTGGCGTTTCCAAGGATCAGTTTTATATTTCATCTGAAAGATGCCTCCTTCAGTGGACGGTGCCCATCGTGTGGTGGTGAAGGACTTCTCCATGGTGACTCAGAGGGCAGTGTGCCACCTACCGCACTGAATCACCAACGTTTCCTGGAGCGCCCATGAGTTCCCAGGTGGCCCAACCTTGCCAGCTTGGGATGAGGTAATATGCTGCAAACTAAATAAAGACAGAAACCACTGAATCAAATTCAAAGGGATATGGCACAGTGATATATTTTGGATTTCAATAAATTAAGGTCATTCTCATCTGGGGACATGATTCTTTCCCCACCATGCAGAGCAGACACCCATCCATTCCATAACTTCTTTTTGGATGTTGTTAATAAAGAATTTTTATTAAATTAGTACTCCCTTCAACTGCATAATGCTGTATACCTGGAAGAAATAATGGGTTTGGTACCCCTAATGATAAGTTTGAGCACCAAAAAACAACATGACACTAGGAAGTGTGTCCTTTACCTTATCACCCTAGCCCTAGCTTTTTTTAGTCACAAATGTCATTAGTGACCATACAATTAATTAACATCTTAAAAAAATACAGATACATTGTCAGCTGAATGTGGCAACCAGTACTATGAACTGGCAATCCATTCATCAGAGGTAGTCGACCACAGTTACCAGAACTAAGCTCAAATCAAGGTATAAGAAGGAAAAAAAAATCTATTAATGAGACACCATTGGTATTCAGGGCTTCATATTACATCAGGCATCAAATTAGAAAGAGAAAAATCAGAATAAGGCAGATGTACAGAGCAATAAAAATCCTAAATCAGCTCACTCCAGGTAGATGAGACTAACAAGTAGCTTCAGCAGGAGCAAGGCTCTGAACAATCTCATGGCCAAGACACTGAAAGCTCAAAGAGTGGTTAAATAGGGTTTTGAAAGTTTGAGGATTCTACAATGGTCCTCACCCTCTAGGTGATCTGTAAGTTTCCCCAAAGCACTGTTTAAGAAAATAATTCAGATATGATGCATTGTATCTGGAGGTACACAAACCAGCAAAACCCACAGACAGATAACAGAAAATAGAGGCAGTACTTGTGAATTGGGAGAGCTTAAATTCGCTGTTAAGCTAATGGCAAGTGAATGGCCACCAAATTAAAAGGCAAAGCCCTGTTTGTTTCATACAGGTAGGATTAGAAAGAAGTATTAATCAATCCCAGCTCATGAAATTTCTGAGCCAGTTCAGCCACTGCTCACTCATGGATTCCTAAACCTGCCATCTCTGCTGGGAAATGCTTTTCAGGGTTTGGTGGCCAGATTTATCCTTAAGGGTACTGCTGTGACCTACAATTAATGACACAGAAACAGAAAATAAATTATTATGTCTAATAATCACTTCTAAGGCTACAGAGATTGATTAGTCCTCTTGATGTTTTTTTTTTTTCTTTAAAGTGAAATTGCATAATCTTTTCATCTATCCTCTTTTGGTGTAGAAAGTGGGTCACCAAAATGCCTCTGTTTTCATTATGGCTTAAATGTTCCCCCAGAGAAACTGAACATCAGCTGGAAAGAGGTTTTACAACATGAATACCTGGGAGATCAGGGGCCTGAAATGAAGGCCAAAGAAGTCCCTTCCAAATCCATGTTTGTATATTGCTGTTCTTACTTTCCATCACCTTGCGAGACAATACTGCAAAGCGGAAAGGCTTCATCTCTGCCCTGAGCACTTAGTGTATAATTTAAGGGGTGAAGCGATAGTGACGGCCCTAAAAGAGGAACAGAGAGCTGTCAGAAGACGTCCCCACTGGCACATGCACTGAGTCTGGCTCCAAAACCCACATATGAGCCAAATCCATGTCACTGCCTCAACACTGATGCTCTGCTAACCTGCTTGGTGCTACCGGCTTTGGTGTCTACCCCAGGTTGTAGTGCCCCAGGGTCTGTCCAAGGAATTTGTTCTTTGCATGAAGGTGTCCAGCACCCACAACAGGGCTGCTCACTCCTGCTGCTCTGGCACACATACTTTTATCCATCTAACCTTCTAAATGTCTCCCAGCAGCAGCTCACTGATCTGCAGAAACCCATAACCACTCACCTGATGGCACTCCCTTACCCACAGGTGCAGGAAGGAAAATGCTGGGAGAGGTCTCTCTCCGATGTCACCTGTCCAGGCTTTCCTCCCCCCAGCGATCTGGAGGTGGTGGCTGCTGTTCCCCGGACCACCCACATCCACACCTTCTCATGGAGACAGCCCGAGTTCCAGGGAACAGACATACCCATTGGCATCTTCCCAAAGAGCCAAGAAGGAGAGCATGTGGCTGGATGCCTACAGCTGCATGCTCCATCTGTGGTCCATCTGGGCTGGGGGCAGCTGTTATGGGGTCAGAGTACACTGTCCCTTTCAGCCAACTTCCCCCTGAGCCCTTGTGATGGGTCTGCTCATGCAGCCCTGTGCTCAGCACACCAGGGGTTAGCGGGGGCACTACAGATGCCAACACCCCCTGCTTCTATTTCTCTAGTGAGGACCTGCAGCTGGACATCGTGCTTTTGGCCATCCTCTTGCTGAGGCTGGATAAATACAGAGGGAACGGGAGGTGGTGTCTAAACCCCACAAAGAGGTGATGTGCCTTACAGAAAAGTCAAGCATTGTGGTGGCAGGATCAATGCAGAAGACCTGCTCTGCATATAGTGGTCTCTGCAGCTTCCCTAAATGCATTCTAGCATTTCTAGTGCAGGGCAAGCAGCAGAGAGGGAAAAATCAAGTACACCTGACTATAAGAGTTTTGAAGGTGGAAGTTGATCCTTATAAAGCTACCCAAAGAGCTCATCTCTTTTGTCCAGCACCAGGATGCATGAATGAAAAATGCCTTACAGATCCAGCATAGGGGACTTAATGGCTGTCAGTATGCAGAATGGCCACCCCAGCACCCCACAGCTAGATGGCCATGAAATTTACTATTCAACTGTTAGTGTGATGTTAACGATGGCAGAGCTGTACCTTTTGAGGAATGCTGACACTGCCCCAGTTGCAGAAATCATAGAATCATAGAATCATTTAGTTTGGAAAAGACCTTTAAGATCATCAACTCCAACCATTAACCAAACACTACCAAGTCCACCACTAAATCCTTTCCGTGTGATTTCTCAGCTTTCACTCCTGCATTATTATTATTTCAGCTTAGTCATAGAGTCTTCCAGGGACAAGCAAAACCCAAATTTCTGATGTTAAAAAACAAACAAACAAAAGAAACACAAACAGAGAGGAAAAAAAATCAGGAGGAAAACTAGCACTCCTTTGTGCACTACAGCACAGTCAAAGCAAAACACACACCCACGCTCCCTCCTACTTTGTAGTTCACTTTTAAGTCCTGCCGTGTCTAACAGCTGGAAGCTGTCTTGTGTTGGACTGTGTGCAGGGATGTGCCAGAGATTCCCTCTTGCTCCCTTGGGTGGGATGTAAAGAATTCCTCTCCTCATAGCTGGCATTCCTGCTGCACTGAGTCACTTTATAACCGAGACAATAACGTACAAGTCTTGTTCAAACACTTCATAGATAGATACTGTGATTTTTTTCTAATGATATAAATATGAGAATGTCCATTGGATATGAAGCTTCCTGGCCAAAGCCTGTATTAAAAACAGAGTAGCCCATGCTCACCACCTGCAGTTAAGAGACATACTTTCGTGTTCTTATCCCACCTTCCCAAGATGAATTATTCAAGACTCAGGGAGGGGATTCAAATTCACAGCACCCTGGAAGATGCAAGAGTCAGTAACCTGCTCATTCCTCCTAGTAGCAACTAGCACACACACAAAACTTGTGTGTTCTGTGTTGTTCTTAAGCATAAGACTATGTGATCCTTTACCAGCAGCTTTAGAAGAACATGTCATCTTGTCTGACATGTTTGTCCTGCAGTGGTGGGGTAGAAATAGAAGGGTTTGGGTTTTGTTTTTTTTTTTAACTTGATTAGTTGGAAATACAAACGTGAGTCAAAACTGAATATGGGTCATGAGCTGCCAAAGTCATATTTCTACTCTGAAGACATTATTAGAGATAGTTGAAAGCAAATATCTCTGTTATCACTGTTGACAATGTTAGGTGAGATTCTGGAGGAACCCAGTGCAGGCAAGAAGAGGAGGGGAAGGAGGTGGCTGTGATCTAGAGTTCAAGTTCTGTGTATTAACAACTGACAAAACCAGAGATGTTTGCATTTGTGGTTCTGGAGCAAACTGAAATGAAAGAGAAGTCTTAAACACAACATCAGGGTTTGGGGTTTGGACCAATTTCCCCCTTCCCTCCAAGGCTGAGGTTGTCAACATTGGGGTTTATTGTCCATCTGGGTTATGAGACGATATCTAATCAGGGAGAGCATCAGAGCTCTGCATGCACCAGAGAAACACTGGGATGTCAGGACTGTTTCATGGTGTGAAGTGGTCACCCATGATTGGGTTACGCATTATTGCACCGCAAAGAACTCAGCAAGCTTCTCTTTGTACCTTTGCGCACATGAAGCCTCTTTCCTTCTATGCATATCACCCCCATAGAAAACGCTTTCTCCCCTCAAGATTAATTGAATGTGTCGGCTTTACATTAGGTGTGTTATAGGTATTTTATTCAGCTTTTTATAGCTTGTTCTTTCCCCCNTTCCCCCCCCCCCCCCCGGAATCTGATGGAAGAAATTTGGAATTACAGGACAGCAGATCCAATTTAGCTTGTACTCTGTGAAGAGTAAGGCTATCTTGCCATTCAAAAGTAGATCTATGGAAAATAACAGGATTAATTGCTCAACAAAGTAAATTTTTGCTTAGTTTACTGGTATTGTAGCCCATGAGTGAGAGGTACAGCTCTTCTACAGAGCAGCTAAAACTTTGTTGATCAGGCCAGACTCTTGGAATATTCCTTAAATTCCTGGTCTCATGTCTCAGGGCTACTTTGTGGTGATTCAGTCTTTCTGATTTTACATATACAAAACCTAACAACTCCAGTCCCCCAAAGGTCTTGGTTTCTTCAGTGCAGAACAGGAATCATTTTGAACTGCAGAAAAGCTAAGTGGTAAGCAAACATAATTTTTTGTTCAGTCTATCCAGTCCCCATCTGAGAGCCAAGGCCCTTTAAAAATTGACTTTGCATCTAACCACTTTGTCCTGGTTTGAGGTAAAACAGGACCAATTTTGTTCAGTAACTTCGGTTCTTAGCTGGGCCTCTTCTAACTACTGAAATTAACAGCATATTGTGCAGAAACTGTTCTCTCTCAGAATGATAAGACCGATGTTTATAGCTGATGCCAAGGAATAGGATATAGAGAGGTTCTTGCTTATTGTTGCAACAGCCAAGGCCAGATAACTTGGTTATGTGCCCC
>RSEF01000002.1:121840871-121851165 GCA_003993805.1 Himantopus leucocephalus | reverse complement strand
TGACTGTCATCCTGGGAGCTTGATACAGTGTTGTATATATTTCATTATTTTCTTTTTATTATTTTATTTTTAATATTTCATTAAAGTGATTTAGTGCCTTCTAAACTCATAAGTCTCTTTTTTTCCTCCTCTGCTTCTCTCTTTGAAGAGAGGTGTGGGGGAGTATCTGTCGGTCCCATCTAGGGTACCCCATGTGCCCAGTGGCCAATTCAGCCTAAACCACGACACACTTGTCCACACAGGAATTTGGATTCTGGATGACTGGAAATATATGAACACATTTCACTCACAGATAAGAGCTCTATCTTCTGCAAGAAAACTATGTGCAAAGTATCCATGGGATAAGCTTTGGAAGCTATTTTACTATAAAAAGATAGATTTATAAGTGCATGGTATAGGCTAATTTTCACAGAGCAGGCATCATTTGTGTTCAGCATCTTTCTAGGCAAATCGCTGGCATTTAGCCAAGTAAAATCTTTTAAACACAAGAAAAATGAAATCATTTACTGGAACTAAACTACTGATTCACTTTTGGTCACTTTTACCACTCAGTTCAATGTCCAGGCAACAAATGACTCCTTTTCCTGAACTGGCCAGGATTACAAGGTACCAGCCAAGGCCGGGTTCTGCAGAGCTGCGTGGGAACGGGACGCAAGCGACAGATGAGGAGCTCGCTGGGGAGTTGGGCTGGACCCGGCTGAAGGAGGGGCTATTTATTTATCCAACCTCTCATTAAAACACAAAACTTCGGTTACAATGCACAAACACACACAAAAGATAAACTAATTAAAGTGACGTTTACTTACCTAGTACAAAATCATTTTTGTACGTCCCTTCCACAAACCCTAAATGTCTTGTTGCTGTGAAAGATACCACTACACACAGCTAAGATAATCCTCCCTTTGTTCCTCTTTTTCTTTTAGAAAAACAAAATAAAAAACCAGAGTTCAATGTAAGGAGTAGTGATATACAATATTATATAGCAAGCACATGTCCTTTACAGAAAACTTCCATGTAGCACAGCAACTGCAGCTCTACAAGCCACCAAAGGTGCAGGTGCCATGCCATGACTGCGGATGGGTCTGGGCCATCTGGTTCCACTGGACACAATTTCAAGAGCCGTTACACAAAATCTCTGCCTTGCCTCACTATATAATGAAAAAAAAGGCTTCCCTGGTATTTTTGTTGTCCTTCTTCCTCCTTCCTAGTGAATTTACCAGTAACATTACACCAAGCACAGATTTGATGTGGTAACCCAGCCTCTATTAAGGGAGAATCTATATTGCTCATTTTTTTTGTTCAGGATTAGGCAGCTAAGATGTTGAAAATGATCCTATTTGTCCACTATAATTACACTATACCAATAGCAACTGTCCATCAACACACAAATGTAATAAAAAAGTGCCAAATTCATTTTTTCTTAAACACAGAAGTAATGTGTCATAAGTTGCTCCGGTGACCACATTACATAGGGTGAAGTGATTCATGGCTATATCCCCCTTAAATTCCTGCAGGTTTTCCTTTCTGCCGCTGTAGGTTCACATTTGATTTTGATGCTCCAGCTAACATCGTTGTGACTAAAATTCATCTGGTGTTTCCTACCTACGTATGAAGCCTTCTACATTAAAAAATGGTCCTTTTAATAGAGAAAGTATGTAAAGATCTTTTCTCTCACTTTTTATTTGAAGTGTTTTGCTTTTATTCCTGTTTGAAAACAAAGAATACGTTCTTACTGCAAACATCTCGAGGCTACATGGGGTTTTTTGTAGATTTTGTGAGCTCTTTTACCAGTAACTTGTGCATGAGGCTGCAGGAGCAGGTCAGGAAAGGCTCCAGGTGCTTCACCCACAACGCTGTCTTTCTAATGTAAATGTAGAGCAATGCATGAGCAAGAGGGTTGAAGAAAACTTAGATTTCTTTGATCAGGATCTGATGTACTCATTTAGTGCTGACAGTAGCCTTAATGCTAGGTGTTACTCCAAATACTTTGCACCACTTCATCAGAATACTGGTTTTGGCCCTGTCCCCTGAATGATCTCTTTTAACCAGATGGGGTGGTGGATCTGTGGGAGTGAGCAACTCCTACGCACACTCTCCTCTCCGCCGCCAAAAGAAGGGGAAACAAGGAATAGCCATGATATGCTTCTAACCACAGCATTTGCTGCTTTCTATCATTACAGCCATTATATGACTCAGTGCTGGCTCCAGGTTTCTCCATAGATAGTATCATAGGAGCATCAGTGGATGTTGCACGGAAGATGCATTGCGCCAGACTCCTCCTCTGTTGATAACGAAGATCTGGCCACTATGTTCAACATGATAGAGAAAATCAGATAAATCCTGCTCTGAAATGGAAATCAAATTCTTGTGATCATCTGAATGTTTCTTCATCCCCCCCTTTCTCCTTTCTAAAGAAGATTTTTTTCATGAGTCCCCTTTACATAAGCGTTTTACAGACAGCTTTACCTGCATTTTGCTTTATAACCCTGTCATGCTTGCTGCTCCCCCCTTTCTTGTGCATGTGTGTGTGCTTTTGTTACTTGTATTGTATAAGGTGCCTTGGGATATTCGCATCCTGTGCATTGTGTGGCATTGTGTTGAATAGGAGGTACAGAAATTAAAAGCAGGTCTCCTCCTACCCACATGTGCCTTTTCTTTGCAGGTTTTCCTGGAAGTTTTGTGCGGGGAGGGAAGGGAAGAGGTAAAATATGACTTGGCTGAGACTGCCGGATGCTGAATCAGCTGCGATTGCCTCACGTTTTCCTTTCTTTTAAAATAAGGGGTACAGTTTTCAGAAATGCCCATCTGACTTCTCTACAGGCCCTACCCAGCCCATCACTTCTCAGTAAGTCCCTTTTAAAAAATGGTACATATGCTTCTAAGTCACATGGGCACCTTTGGAGAACATCTTTTTAACGCCTTCCTCCTAGGTCTACAGACTACGTGCTCTGAGATTGCAAGAACCTGGTGCAGCTGCTGCAGGGTCCCACAGTGCTTATGATCAGCCACAACTAGTTTTCCCTTCCCAAAAACATTCTTTGCAAAAAAAGGAGGAGATAACCACACTCACTAACTCAAAAAAAACCTCCCGCCACTACCAAAGCCCTGAAACACACAATCTCTTAAAGCGTAATTTTGTTCCTCTGCACCGCTCTGGTTAAAGGAGCTGATGCCTAAAGTGTTGGCTCCTTGATGCTCGCAACTACACACACCGGCACAGATTGCGCTGACGAGGCTAGGCAGCGGTGGCGTGGTGACGCAAAAGTCAACGAACAGAGGAGAACTTCAGGAGCAGCAAACAAGGTGTGCGGCATCAAAATCCTACGAGCCCCAGAGAGTGCCCTTTTCACAAGATTTACACATCCTGAGGTTGCAGACAGAAGAAATCAGCTGTTGGGTAGGAGCTAATGGCAGCTCGCTGGAAGCATGTCATCTATTTTTAGCGGGGGTCAGTATTTTGCTTCCACCGCATCCCTATCTTTAAAAGAAAGGAAGAGTTAAAGGTCACACAGCCCTATAGCATCTGACCACATACATGGTGCTCATCTTTCCCAGGCTGTTTCGCTGTTGTGCGCTAACTCACGCGGATAAATGTTCATCCAGTCTTGCTCACTTACTGGGGCAGCTACCGTGATTGAATACTTGAAACTCCGGCAGAACAGCAGAGGAAAACAGAGTGTTAATGAGGGCTGTGCCCTCTGAGGTGCACAAGAAAAAGAACAGGCTACTGACAAGCAAGGCCTTTGCATTCAAAGGTGAGAATCGTAATTGCCAATTGCCATCTTTCTTCTTTTTCCTTTGCAGAAATGTGTATATATTCACCTGATACAGCTAGCTTTCGAGGTCTCGATGGCTGGTTTTATACGCTCTCCTAAAGGTTATTAATTCTTCCTACACTGTTCCCAGTTAGATGGAGTACCTTATAATATAACTTCCTCATTAACATCAAGAGCTGTGATTATACAGTTGTGTTACCAAGGGCTTCAAAGACATGAAGCCTAAATATAATCTCACAGTACCTTGTTACAATACAAAGCACATCCTCTAATACATTTTTTTGTTTGCATAAAATGCAGCACAATAATGGTTCACTTGACCTTTGCCCCCCTGTATAGTTCATTTTAACATTGTTTGAGCAGCACAAGAGTTTGCATTTTGCAGGGCACAGGTGCTCTGCCCCACGCTGGAGGCTGAGGCTCAACCCGGCGGTGCGGTGCACCGCTTCTCCCCCCGCCCCCCCCCAGCAGCTGGACTCAGGGGATTGCTTTTGTGGTCCACCAGGAATTTCCTGTGATAGAATATCAGAAACCTACTGGTGACTAGTAGGAGGTGACTTCACAGGGCAAAAGTTCTCTCCCTACAATAAACATTCTCAGCGCCGCTGTGGAGATTTCCTACGCAGACCTGACAGCCGCCAGCTACTTGTCATCTCTGCAGAGAAGGGCTCAGGGAAGGGATCGTTGTCATCTGCAAGCGTTTGTCCACTTAGAAGTGTCGCTGAGCCCCTGCTGCCATTTTATTAATGCCTCCTGAGAAAAGGAAAACTTCAAACCATCTATGCTAATTAAAAAAACCCCAACCATTCTGACTGAGAAGACTTTTAAAAATATACAAATCCACAGCCAAAGACAGAGTGTGCTGGTATCTATAGCTACCACGATATGCATGCAGTTCATATATACTGAATAACCTGGTATCTATAGGTACCGTGATACACACGCAGGCAGAGAACTAATACAACAATTAGGAAAACACCGTACTTTCTCTGTAAGGAGGTTTCCTTGGGAAAAACCACAGGGATACTCCGCCGCCAGATCTCTTGCAGGAGACTGTCATTTGGAGGATCCAAGTAGTAAATACGAGGCTGACACAATTCCCTTGGCTGAGATTACTAAGAGGGCTGTCGGGGGCACTAGATGCGTTTGGCTGGCTGAAATAACCTGCAACTGGGCAGACTGCAGTGAAGTTTACAGACCGAAATAGCTTTGGGGAAACAATACATTAATTTCCTGTGGAAAATACATCTATTAAAATGGAGACTAGCCTTGGTTGAATCCAACGTGGTAAAAAAGCACGCTGTAAAGTTTGGAAGAAAATACAGCTCAGTGTTGGCTTGGAAGTAAAAAAGTGCTGAAAAGTAATATTACCCTCAGAATCAGGGCTGTGCCAGGGTCTTCTGTGGCAGACCCAGCGAGAGACACAAAAGATTTCCAGAAAGTATCTTTAAGCTGTTACCAACTCCTCCGCATACTCCAGCATTTATGAGCAAAGCCTGCAGCCATGGCCTTCACCGTGCGCTTTCTGTGCAGGTTTCCTGTCCACTGGACAAAATTCGACCCAAAGCAATGCTGATTTATTCTGCTTCTGCAATCTTATCGTCAGCTAGTGGCCGTTTCCACAGGTGACTCTTCATCAGGGCTGGACAGGACAGATCTGTCTCACATCTCGCCTTGCTCTGCAACTAATAGCACCGCATCTGGAAGAAGAAAGGAGAAAAAGGCGGTAAGAAACCTGCAGGAATACTCAGCAACACTGGAGATGTTTGATGCCGCGCTCCTTGTTTGCTGTTCCTGAAGTGCTCCTATATTCATTGACATTTGCACCGCCACACAAATGACTACGTCGCCTGGTCAGAGCAGCCTGTGCCTGTACGCATACGTGTGAGAACCAGGGGGTCAGCACTTCACCTCCTTTAAGCACAGCAGTGGGGAGGAATAAAGCCCTGCTTTTCAGAGTTGTTTCCCCTTACATTCTCAGATAAACTTCTATTTTTCTCCCAGGCATGTACAACCTTTAAAACAGCATGATTTCTACAAGAGCTATGACCATTCTTTCTTGGAGGGCTTAATTCAAAGAAATAACATCCGCCGCACCTGACAGCCTGTTAATGACGCACAGGGAGACGAGACCACATTATTTGGCCTCAGTGTACTCACCAAACTTTTAGTGGCAAATAGATGTTCGTGCTGAGGGAAGACTAAATCCATCTGTCAAGTACTTCTTCTTTTTTTCCTGTGATCAAGGCTGATATTTTTAGTCTCAGTGACTGAACTTCCAGTCAGTCACTATGTACTCAGGAGGAAGAAACCAGTTTGGTTAGCTTTTTTCTGTTTCTCAGCAAGCAGAACACTGTATTCCATTTCTGTGGACCGTGACATCCCATGGCACATTAAAAGCCTTATTCAAACTGCAAGACAGCCATATTTTACACTCAGCAGGAGACTCTAGGAAGAAGTATGAGGCCAGGGTTATTCTGACTCTGGACAGCTTGTCAAACTGGGAGCTAGGAACAAAGCTTAGGACATTCTCTGCCAGTTCATGTGATCCTGAAATAAATAAGTAGAAGATTGCCTCAGCGGGGATTTTCTTTATATTACAGGAGACTCTGCATAGAGGAAGGTTTAACTTCAGAAGTAGCTGAAAGTGGCCTTGTGCTTTTGTTCTCAGTCTCCATCCGTTGCGTAGTATCGCAAAACCTGTGGAAACGCCGAGGACAGCTCTGAAATAAACAGGATTTTATTTTCTTGTCCACACTTGAAAAGAGCAGTTGAAGAGTAAGATCTCAGCTTAGTTCATGGACTGGGTGTGCTGATATCTGGGAACTCCTCTTTGAACCTGGGCCATGTCTCACATGCTCATCCATACTTTTACCTCAAAACTATAAAAAAATCATCAGGTAGTGGGAGAGCTTGGGAAGTCCTTTATTAGTCTGCTCAACATTTTATTCTGATTGATCTTTTCAAAGAGATGATGACAGAAACCACAAGAATCGTTTCTACCTTCCAAAACAATAAATGGCATTTATTGAACTCTACCACAAAAATCTCATACATCACTCATCACGTAAAGGCAGAGTACATTATATTTCCTATGGCTATCCACTTCTACCACATTGGAGAGAGGGTTTATACATTTCTACATGCCAGGAGACCTTTGTCTTCTTCTCTTCCACAGACATTTAAGATAAACAGGAATGGAACAAGCTCTGCAAGGTGGACACTTGATTTCAGCATGCAAGGCTGGATTTAGGCTGGGCAGAATAGGATCTTCTGAGTGTTCCGAAGGACATCAGTTTCTAGCTGATATTGCTCATGCCTGTGTTATGTAAATTAGAGCTATCATCCATGAGAAATAAAATCATCCAGCCTTAGTTGTGCACTTGAGTCTCACAATTAAGAGGCACAGAGGTCAAAGGGGCTTCTTGAGCAATTTAGTTCACATTATTCCAGAATGCTCCAAGATGGCTTCTTGTCTTCAGAAGCTCAATGCAATTCCTAAGGTGCAAGCAGCCAACAAACCTTTCAGTGATTTTTGCATTTGCACATGACAGAAAGTTTAAGGAGTCTGTTCTTGGTGCCATGCAGGAGAGCAAACCTATTGATACTGGTTCCCTGCTTGTACTAGCAAAATTTAACCACAAAACCTCCACTGAAAATTCAAGATAAACTTAGGGAAAAAGCTTTCATTCAGTGAATGTGTAGGAAAGAGGTCTCGGGTTGGAGCTGGGCTCATCACTCCATGGGTACATCATGGGAGAAAATCCATTGACTTTGGCAAATCACTATTTCCATAAAAAAGGTGCAGACTAAACTATATGATCCTTTTGATCACTGCATCTACTGCACTTGGTGTGCGTGTGGAGAAAGACTGAAGACAAACAAAATGACTCTTGCTTTTGAACATTTCTGAAGTTAGTAAACTCAATCTGGTTTTGTTGTGGGTGGAAGGTGTCTTTTGTGAGAGGTCTCTAACATGTCACCGAAGATGTTACATTGTGTTAAGTCACGAGGGGAAGACAACGGTGATTGTCTGATCTTACACAGGTTGTTTTTCTCCTTCACATTTGTCCTGTTTTCTCAGGGCTGTAAGCAGAGGAGTTGAGGACAACCAGTTTTGAAGTCCTTGATGTGCTTTCTGGGAGAAAACAGAAAACTTCCCACAGTCAGCAGCGTACTTCCCATCTAACAAGGTATATCTGACAGTAGTGGACTTCAGGAAAATAGCAGAGTTTATGGAGCCACTAGGTTGGCAAAATCCCAAACACAAAATCTTGTCCTCAGCAGAGCTAAAAACAAGACAGTCCTCCTCCAATACACTTATGTTGCAATGCTATGCTAAAAATTTCCCAAGCTTAAGGAAATCTGAAGATCCTACTTCACTACACATTCAGATCTTTCCTGAATAAGAGGTGAAGAATTAGAAGACTCACTAATGGTAAAAGCAAGACAGTTTGCTTTATGTCTTGTCTTAACAAATTGGCAACCAGGAGGTGACACAGCTACAATCCAGAAATATAGTGCTCTAATTTTTTGTGATATAGAGGATCCTTGAATTGGCCACTTTGTGCTGGGTCCACAGAAGGTTCCATTGCTTGATTTTAGGGTGAAAAGGAGAAAAGGTGCCTTTTTCCCTTTCAATAAGGCACTTACAATGTCTCTTGCCATGTTATGAATGTGGACTGCACACCACAAAATTGGTTTCCCGTAACACTTTGGCTATAGAAATGAACTTGAAAATGCTGTGTACTTGTATTGTATGTGATTTCCCAAGGCTACTCATTCCAGCATTTGACTGCTTGATGCTGCTTTCCCACCCAGAAGACTAAATCTCATCATACCTTCAGTTCCTTAATTTGTAAGCAGAGCGCTTGAGGAATAAGTTTATTCCCACTAAACGGTAACTTCATAAGCAGCTCAGTAGGGCTGTTCATAGAGTGATGTAGCATAACACAGTTCTAAACTCCTTGAAAACTGGTCCAAACATATAATAGTTAATGAATACTTCCCATCACTGTTTAAATCTATTAAGAGAAAGAAGAATTGTCTTTACAAGAGACCTTTGCTTACTGTATTGTTAGCACTTCTTTTCCTGACAATCTTAAAGGGTTCACCACCACTTCATTATTTCAGTGTAATGAGAGTATTCATCTTACCATTTCTGACTTACAGATATCCCCAAAGATTGCAGTTTGTAACACCAGGAAAGGTAAAGGTAATAGAGTAGCAGCTTTCCCATTTACTAAAACCATTATCTTTCAAAACTCTCCTTTCCTTCCCCCCAAAGTTGTTGCCTCATTAATCTCCACGCATGACTGAAAGCGTTAAAAGCCTTCATGACCAATTAATTACAAAAAGATGTCTGGGGGCTGTTTCCCATCGTTTTAAACTGCGCGTTCTGTTTTGGCACAAAGCACATTTTGACGTATTCCTGCTTCAGAACACCCCCGAGACTTCTCCTCCCAAATTAGAGCCTTTTAATCTCAATACCTGACCCAGAAGTGGTACCAACCAGCTCGCCCTGGGAGCGGTGCGCGCCCCCGGGGTGGCCGGGCTAAGATCTCCCCCCAGTGGCCACGACGCTGCTGTCGTTCTTACAGGTTTTTGCACATTAATTTTAGGGGAAAAAAANCCCCCCACACACACACTTCAGCCTTAATTCTAAATTCTTGTAAGGCAGTGGAGGTGACGGGTGTACCTCTGGCTGTATAACTCCGTATGCGTCTTCCTGCTGAGAGCAACGGATGCCGCCGTACTCCCAAAACTTTGCAGATTACCGCTGCGACTATTCCAAGTGGATTAAATGCAAACTCAGTCCTGTAAGTTGAATTTTTGCACGCTGCTTTGTTCCAGCTTTGTACCTGTCTCCACTTACACTCTTTTTTTTTTTTTTTTTCCTTTTNAAACAAGAGAGACGGATTTTGTTGATCAAAGAAACGCACATCGACCACTTATTCACCGATGGCACAAAATCCACAAGGCTGAAAAAACACGGCCACAAACTGGAGATGCCCTCCTTACCCTTTGAGGCCATGGGAGGCAGCCGGCTCAGCCCCAGCCCTCACAGGGCAGCCGGCTGCCCTGCCTCGTTGGTGCTGGTGTTTTAGCAATAAGCATATTTTGGGGGCTAAATCCCCTTGGGAGATCCCGGGAAGTACCAGTCAGCTTCTTTCTTGAGCGGCGAAACACGCAGTGGCCCTGCTGGCCCCACGCGTAGCCGAGTTACCCCCTCGTTTCCCACTGAGTCACACAGGCAGGTGCACTCTCCCAGCCCCAGCCAGGGCAGAAAAGGAGCTGGTTCCTCTCCCAAAGAAAACTAGCGGCAAGGGAAGAAAATAGTTTTTTTAGGCAGGTTGAAAATTTGCATCTGCAAAATAAGTTTACACAAAGCGTTATTTTTTATGTTTGTCAGAGAGACCGACAAGTCACCACCAAGTCACGCATGGCATAAGGGTGAATGTTCTTCTCACAGAAAATTAGGACACTATTTTGTTACTAAAAATCTTCTCCTAGGCTAA
>RSEF01000002.1:121821510-121840771 GCA_003993805.1 Himantopus leucocephalus | reverse complement strand
GCCTTTCCTCATAGGAGAGGTGCTCCAGCCCTCTGATCATCATATTCTCTTTATATGGCCATGTTCTCTTTATTTAGACCAGCTGATAAGCTTTTATAGGAAAACGGAATTAGGCATTTTCAAAAATCCATTTCAAAAAGGAGTCAGTAACACTGTAAGCAGAAATGATCATAAACAGTTGACTCCTTCTGATGAAGAATATTAGCGGCTAGACATATAATAATCTCAAAGGTCCATCCCCTACAGTGTTTCACTGCAGAATCATGCATTTTCTTGTGGTTTCCTATCAAAAACAAAACAAACCCCAACAAACAACCTCTATCAGGGTAAAATCTTCAAGTTTCATCAACTGGTATTTTTAGAACGCAGTTGTGTAAAAGTGAACGTGCAGTGGTGAGACATCCTGAGTTGTGAGAAGAACTAAAATCAAACACGTACATTTAGCTTTAACTTTCATTTAACTTTGGCTGCGAGTGAAATTAGGAAATGCCTTTGTACTTCATATTTGCAAGTGTACGATGAATCCAGTTACATTATGAATAAAACACGGGTAAAATCCAAGTGAATTGGTAGAAAAGCTTGTAATATGAAAAAGGAAGTATATGTATTAGCATCCTTGGATAGTCAGGAGTATCACTAAAGCTCTTGCGACTTTGGATACAATAAAATGAAAAGCCGCAGAGCTGTATGCCTTACTTGGTTCCTACAATACCGCATGCAAAGTTCTGACAAAAGCACACGAGTGTGAAAGATCAGCCTCTTCTTTTTATGATGGTAGTCAGTCGTTTGAGCAGGCAGAGTTAGGGCTGTGACTGTCCTGGTGGGGCTTGCCGTTATTCAGAGAAAGGAAATATAATTCTTCCTGCATTACCAGGCGGCAGCTGATAGTGGGGGCCTCGCAGGTGAGCTCTGTCAGGGGAGAAAACAACTCCTCCTCAGCCCCTTGCTAGACCAGGGGGCAGGCCACCCTTTTGGCTCCCAAGCCAGCAACCCACGGTGAGGGTGGGGGCACACAAACCGGTCCCCATCCAGGTCACAGCACTGGAGAGGACGCGGTAGCACCTGCCTGGGTCATGGGGCTCTCCACGTGCCACCACCTCCCAGCTGGGACATTGCTGGAGGAGCATAGCCACCAGGCAGCAGAGGTTTCAGGGGGAGTTTTGAGCACGGGGAGTTGCTCTGAGTGATTTCCCCTGGCTATGCCTGCACGCATTCCTATGTCTGCACTGCTGGAGCTCCACCCCATGTGTTATTTTGGAGCAGATGTATGGACCCCGCTCTACCCTAGGGCACCTACTACTTGGGTACTACTGCTACCAGTGGAAGTAGAGCAGCACAGGACCAACACAGACTAGACAGGTTGCCTGAGGCTCCGAGTAGGTTTTCCAGAAGCGACATCTAACTGTCCACAGAAGCAGAGCTGTAATGAGATGCCCTGCTTTATTCCCTGGAGACACAAGAAGTTAGTTTGATACTGGAGAGCTTTATTTTTCCCCTCCACTTTGAACAAAGGCAGGAATCCCACACTTGTGGTCTGAAATAATGAAAACAATTGGCTTAGTCTGACCAATTAACAAAACTCCCATTAGTTCAAAAACTAAACAAAACAAACAGAAAAAGAAGGGGAATCATTATATACTGCATTCCTTATAAACTCAAAGATCACATCCAAGGCCTTCAGGGTCCCCACTATTTAGCTTTCAAAATGAAGGATTTGAAGTCTCTTTATTAGTTATACCTGGTCAAAGTCACATTTACCTATTCTGTGATTCTTGTTCAGAACTGATCATTAGCTTTTCCGTGTGATCACTTATCTTTAAGTTTGGAAGCCAGTTTTTGTGAAGTTTTAAAATGATTATCCATATTGACTGTGCAAATTAATTACCCTTTAACCTTGTTTGTGAGGTCCTTTTGGAGACACACCAAGGACAGCTGCAAACACGGGTGAGAAAACGCAGCTTTCCCTTCAGGCAAACATCACTGGGCGACAGTTTTGAGACACCAAATTGCACCATCAGTTTTTCAGACAAGGATAAAGAACTGCATTGCATGTGTGTGTTTGGACAGTTTTCCTATTCTCATTCCTAGTGTCACGGCACCATGAGGGGGCAGCAGGGCAGGGGCTGGCAGCATGTCCCCTCCTGTCCCACCTCACCAGCCAGGAGCAGGGCAGCCAGGGGCACCAGGACAGCCCCAGCCCTGGGCATCAGGCACCTCCCTGGGGAGGCGAACAGGACACCGGCCAGTGGGTCAGGCAAGGATGGTCAGTCAGGTTTGTTGGTGCCCTTGAAGCCCTGGAACAGAACTGTGAAAGCTGTGATGATGGAAAAAAAATAGTCTGCGATGATGTGGACTACACTGCATAAAAAAAATTAAGTTTCATTTACACCATGTCAGAGCACCTGAATCCCAGACTTACAGAAAGGCGATGGCTATTTGGAGGCTCGTATTGCTCAGAGACTGGAATCTGCTGCCTTTGATGGAGATTTTTGCCTTGGGAATTTGTTAGCCCTCTCTCCAGAGGCACATCCTATCAGAGACGATTAGCAAATGAAAAATCAGTGCCTTTTAAAACACAGGACCTTTATTTTTTCACGGGCTAATTAGAAACACGCCACAGATACAGAACCTGAGCCACACGTAAAGTTCTGAGTCAGATATAAAAGATTATCTGAAGGAAAAAAAGGCTGCCTTTTCCGTTCAACAACACAGAGCTTGTGCAAGTTCCTAGTTATTTCATTCAGGAAGAATCAAAGTTTCCTTTCAGCCACAGAAAAACATTGAGCTTTGACTCTTTGTGTAGCCAAACACAGTGCTAGTAGCAAAGAGTCATGCTGAATCAACCAAAATGGTTATTTCCAATATTTCAAGAAACATTTAAGTGACAAAAGACATTTAAAAGATAAAAAATTCCTCCAGTCCCAAGGACTGCTCCAAGAAGGCTTCATTAGGGCTTCAGTTACATGTGAAACCCATTGATGCCAGGAACCACTGAGAACCTCCGCAGTCTACTTCTGGAGTCAATGATTATTCTTACAAGGAGAAAACTGCTTTGGTTCACACTGGGATGGCTGTTTCCCCAAATTTATATGGCTACTCCCTTTAGTAAAGGTCACACACAATTCTCAGCAGTATGTTATACTCTTGAAACGTTAATCTACATCACCAAAGAAAAATCAGAAGCATTCTGACTGAGCCTTTTAGCTGGGTTTTACTCTTCCTTTAATACGCAGTTCGCTAAGGCACAGAACTCAAAAGTATTTCCAGCAGGATCTGCAATGATGATGGAGCAGGTAGCACCTTCCAGGTGGCAGCATCATTGTAAGATGCTACCCCTGGTCAGCAGACATCAGTTGACTGCAACTCGGAGAATATGCCATTATGTTTGATTTTGGATTCTTTAAAACAAGATAAGCAAACAGAATCCAAACAGTAAGGTCAGCCATTATTTTGTTAAGGAAAAAGCACAAAAGGACCATATTCTGAACTCACTGCTGATTGCTATCAGCCATCTCGCAGTTTGCTCAGAGCAGCTGCAATGCACAGCTCCCAGGAGACCACACGCAGAACCTTCATGGCTCCAATGTTAACCCTGAACAAGCTTTCAAACTACCTTAACTTCATCTTTAGAGTACACTAGAAACACTGAAAACAAAGGTTAAAATGATGATGAAATAAATGAACTATTCGTTTTTGAAGTTTAAGCCTTCCAAACTTAGAAGAGTGAATAGTCACCGAACCAGGCTTCAGTGAATTCCCATAGGAATAAATGCCTCTGGTCACTAGGTGTCAGCCTTGCCTGTACCAGAAGGACACTGGACCTTCTCCCCGTCCCTGTGAGCAGATGCAACTCTGAGCACTACAAGTGATCATAGCAGTCTTGTAATTTGGGGAAAGGAGCAGAGGAGGACGTTGTTTGTGTCGAATGCTTATGTACCTGGTAATGTAATATTTGTTACCCTCAGCTTTGGATGCTGGAAACCACAGCGTGTTTCTTTCATGCCGAGGAGACGTGACTGGAGGTCAGCTGCAGAGACAGCAGAGGAATTATGCTCTCAAACAGTGAAGAAATCAGCAGGGTATAAGCAATGAATCAGTAACTGTTTTGCAAGCCTCACAACATTTACTGTTTATCCTAAAGCACCAGTTCCTGGAATAATGCCATCACATGAAAATGCTGGCTCCCACTTCTTAAATTTGCTTCTAGCCTTGCTGGATCCAGGAACAATGCTTGGAAACAAGATCCCTGCAGGGCTGAAAACTCTAAGGACAACAAAGAAAACCTAAAATGTATTCTTTAAATGATTTCTTGAATACTTACGGTTCATAACAGTACAGTCAGCAAAAACAAAGAGTAATTAAAGATGCAGCAGAGTTTCAGTGGTGTTTGCAGAATACTCATACGTTTCAGATTTTGGAATCTCTTCAGATGGGGACTTTCATACCTTGATTTTCACGTTTCCACTGCACAGATTATCTTTTCTTTTGCTAGGGCCAACTATAGTACCATAGCTGCATGTCATTGCCCATAGTGGTCTGCTGCCATTGCAGTTTCCTAACATGCTGCAAGCCAAGTCATCCAGCTCAGCTGAGGGCAACGGTTCGAACTGGGAAAACATGCACTTCTCACAAGATGCAGCAAAAATGGCTTGACAGCTTTTTACCCTCCATTTTCTTCTTAGGTTCTCTTAATGGGCCGATAAGCTTTTCCACAATAACTAAAGACAAAATCACAGCATCCCAGTGCTTCGATTCCCTCAGATACATACAAATGAGTGCAGAAATACCAACCAAGGTAGAATTTTGCAACATGTTCACATCCTCCCTTCAGTAATTCATTTCATGATCATTCCACAGTAAACACCTGTCTTTAATAATGAACCTGGAAGGGCTGGAGCCTTCCAATAACAACAATAACAACAAAACCCAACAACAAAGTCACAATTAGCCCAGACATTTCACAAGTCCTAGACGTCAGGGCAGCAGCAATGTCAAGCCAGCCAAGCCCAACATAAAACAAGTAGAATAATATTTTGACTGGAACAGCCTCAAGCCTAGTGCATGGCCCATACCCAGACTGCCTGCTGTGGTGATTAGTGCGATTGCCTTGCCAAAATAAAACAAAAACAACAAAAAAACCCACAACAACAACAAAAAACAACTAAAAAAGGTTAAATGATTGCCTCTGTGCTAAAAACCAAACATATCTATGAGGTTTCAGGGGCCCAGAAATCACTGAAAACAGGAGAAATGGCAAGTCAAAATCTGTAGGAGGATCAGTCCCAAATCTCTTTTATACACACACCGCAATTCATCACAGCAGTTGTAGGAAGGACCCTAAGAGACAACCTGGACTGCACGTTCTCAGAGAACAGCGAGACAACATCTGTGTTTAAGTACCTTAGTCACCTTCTCTGACCATTATAAGCACCACTTGCTGCAGCAGACACCTCAGAGGGACACTATCCTCCTCTCCCATTTTTTCTCATTGCAAGTTCAGGCGACTTCAATTTCCATGCTTTTCTTAGACAGGAAATGCATAGAGTTAGCACAAACATCAGCAATGTATTACACGAGGGTCAAAGAAGGTAGGTAGACAAATTTTGAATGGCAATATGAGTGCAGAGCTCCGAACTGGGAGTCATCCACCTTGAAAGAGTCAGAGGTTTCGAAGTGAGGATGCCACCAATTTCTGTATCCTGGAAAAGCTGTGCTCTTCAATAGTTGTTAAATAACAAAGATCATCTAATTGCCAGCATTTCACCTCTTGTAGCACCAAGACACCTGATTTGTTTTTTATTAAATTAGCAGGCTTATTTTCAAAGACAAACCAACCTAGTACATCAAACTTCAGAAGTCCCCAGTGCTGAGCTAGACAATCCACACTGGTGACTTGTGATCCACAAGGAGATCTCCCCACCATTAACTTCAAGGATCTTAGGTCACTGAAAACACAGAGCGGCATTCAGTTCCAGATACTTATGTTTTAGGAATATACAGGTGCACTATATGTTAAAACTACGGTCACAGTCAGTCAAGCCTAAAGTGCAATTTAGTTGCTCAGATGTCTGCTTCAGGTTAAAGGCAGTGATTCTCCAGGCTCCACTGACTGCATCAATCAGATTTCTACCAACTATGAAATGAAATTAAACAACTGTCTACATGTGAGCAATGTGAATTTAGACTTGCATTAATTTTGAAATTAAAAGACAATATATCACTATACTAAATTTATAGGGAACTTGGATTCCAACTTTTGAAGCTCTGAACCAACAAACTAAAGAAAGCATCTCCCTTGTTAGACATTAAGAGTGAATTTATTTTCTTAATTTAAGGTACTCCACACCAGAAGCAAGGCAAACTACACTAGCATCACAAAAAAAAAAATCCTCAGAGAACTACTTTATTGTAAATTTACACATCAACTTATTTCTCATAGACTGCTCTGTGTACATAAACCGCCAGCTGTCATTACCTGCCCAGGGCATAACAATAAAAACATAAACATCAAGAAACGGCAGACTTTCAGGCTAACTTGCCCTTATTTATAGGTTAGAGAGCAGACAAGACAATTCTGTCATGAAACTAGAATGAACCTTACAGAGGCTGGGTTTCCAAAGGTGCAAGGAGAGGCTAATTCGGGCATTGATGCACTGAATGCAAAATTGCCTATCCATTAAGACTTTTGTCTAGTGTGTGTAATTCTGAGTGCACAGACTCCCTTCTAGAAGTGTTCCTTGTCTCTGAATAAACTTGGACTCCGTAGCTCAAAGGCCCTCACCTCTGTCAGTGTGTGTCTTGGAATCTACAAGGTTAACAAGTAAACAACATTGCTGCTGACATTTTTAACAACAAAAGCAACACCAGTCCAGGAAACTCAAGCCACGAAAAGCCTCCTCGTATAAACAGATGCAGGAATGATCAACACTTTTCCTGCTCCAGAGGCACATAAAACAACCAGATTTTCAAACCCAGAGTGGGTCAGACAGGATGACACTGTGAGAATCATTGAGCCCTGTAGTTCCCACCACTACAACAGGAGAAGTGAGAAGAGACCTTGGGAAGATGCAGATGCAACAGACGGAATATTAACCAAAGGAGACAGAACAGATCTGAGGATAGTTTACTTCCACTGAGAAATCAGTAATTCTTTAGAGAATGACATATATTTCTGCTACAAAAGACCAAGATGGGCCACCTGGGCTAGGAGGTGAAGGATCTTAAGAGGTTCAAAATTTTCCTAATGGGTAAGAATTCCATCACGCCAGGACTTGGAACTACATCTTTTCATAGACTAAAGCTTAACACAATAAATTGAAGTACAGACTGCAACTTATGTAAAACTACTGCCGTCTGATCAGCGATCAAGAAGTTTTAGCATATAAATCTGCATATGGAGTATTAAACTGGCCATTTTGGACAGACACAGCATCTTTCTTATTGTAGATATATGTAAATATAACAAATATTTTAAATACAAAACTCATGCAACAATTTCAGATTAGAGACAATTTTTACAGAACTCGTGAGCGTTCAACAGTCCAACATTAGCTCTGCATTAGCATTTTAAATTTTACCTATAAAATAGAAAATAATAAAATCGCAATGGGAAGCTATTTTCATAACCGATCACTTTTATATGACTTCCTGAAGCACTAACATCAGTTATGCTCGTATGTCAAAGCAATCTTGGCACACTGCCAGCGAAGATTCAGATCAGGGCCACTGATTTATTCATTTATTCCTTTTTGGAAATCAGTGAATGGTACAGTCAACTTTTGGTTGTTAAACGCAAATACTATACTATGAAGTATAATGAATTAAAAGCCAGTGTGTCTTTGTTGTACCTATAAGTAAAAGGGAAAATGCATTTATTTTAACTTGCTTCAGTTTGAGTCTGCAGTCAGCCACCTGTAAGGGTAGTACAGACTACCAATAGCAGCCAGTCAATCTCATAAGAAATGGTGATTTCTAATTATCAAGGTATGATATAACAAGGTATGCACTTGTTCAGAGGCCTTTATTTTGATTTCACTCTCAAGTATGTAATCAGTTTTATCAAGAAACCATTCATAAGTATGATGTTCTTGATAAAAATTGACATGGCTTTCAGTACTTTATGGCACAAATAACGTTTCTGTTCCTCAGCTACTCGATAGTGCTTTTCCGGTTACAGCAGATTGGGTACTTCTTGCTGTGTAATACATTGTTGCATATGAAAACCCGCTATCAAAACAGGATATCCAAGGCAATCATTTATCTTATAAACATGAAAACACGGTACATACTCCTAACTAAGAGAATGGCCTTAGATGCCAGTGCTGGCTTAGAGTCTTGCATCAGTGAGCCTGCCCCTCATATAAACAACTGTCCATTGGGAGGCTGTTTATTACATATTTATTAGAAACCTTGTCAATAACTTACTTGTGCTTTTGATAATTCTGTATTCAGTTGCCAGGAGACTTGTGTTCCTGACGAGATAAAACGAACAGGAAATCCTCTATAGCCTTGTCACTTTTTTCACTAGTAAATAAAAATCAGAACCACCATTATAAAATACTAGCTACTGTAAACAGAAGAGAGAAAAAAAAAAAAGGCAAGCATTGCATATTTTAAATAAAGCAACATACAGCCCTTTTTGCCCTCTCCAATTATAAGATGATAAAAGATCACCTTTATAAAGTAGAATGACCGGATTCTGTGGAACGTGGCTGTTTTGGCTCCAAGGTATTTGTAGCGTTATAGTATCAGAGCCAGGATACAGCTGCCTTGTGACTAAGATGTCGTTCACTGAATAAGTGCTATCCAATCCCTCGACGTCACCAGACATCTGTTTCCTGTTTTCATTCTTTCTTTCACTGTTATCATTTTATTCAAGTTACCCTTTCACCTGAAAATCATTTAGAAACCTACAGAAACCAGCGCGTGCACGCGTGCGTATATCAAAGAAGTTGATTTAGAAAAAAAAATTGCTGAGAGCAGTTTGTTCATTTTAATACAAAGAGCAGGAGTGGAAACAAAGTTGCCTTCCCCCCTCTTCTCCTCCCAAAAATACACAATGATACATAAACACTTTTGTCTTCTGGTCTTCACTAATATGACTAACTTCCTTCTTTGCTTCCAGTTAAGTAGCTTTCCTGTTGAGTACCACCACCTCCACAAAATACAATTGTGAATCGATTCATAAAAACAGAAACATTATGGCACAAATAAGGGAAGGCAATAAATACTCTTCCCCCCCTCCAACTCCTTCCCAAATGGAGGCGTAGGATTGTAATAACAAAAAGAAAAAAAAAAAAANNAAAAAAAAAAAAAAAAAAAAAAAAAAAAAGAAGTTTAAAAAAAAATAATATCGCTTGTCATTTAAGTTTCCAAACCAACAATCATCAGGATGCAGAACAGGATACATCTAAAGTGAGAAAGTTATTTACTTCACATTCAAGTTAACACTAGCTATACTTTTTTTGGCACACGGTATTATTCTTAATGTGCCAAAAAAGTGTTGTGCACCTTATAAAACATGAATGTTAACGCCACTAAGAGCAAATTCCTGCTATTCAAAATCCAATTTTATATTGGTGTTGTTTTGCTATGTTTCACCTATACTTAAACCACAAGTCAGGAGAATGACCATTACTGATAGCATCTAACACACATTAACAACGGACAATAGAAACTGGAGAGTAAGTTGTCAAAAATTAATGACTTTTCATTGTTAATCTCTAGATTTCAGATTATTTAATCATCATGAGAATAGAAAACTTGTTTTATTTTGGTTTGTGATTACAGATGCTTATATTAATTGACAAGGCAGTTTGTTGAGTGAAGCAAAAATCTGGCCTGGTTGACAAACACCAACAAAAAAATTCATCTGCTTCTTGTAATTCTCTGAAAGAAAAAGAAGATATTTTTAAATTTTTTTTCTCTCCCCTCCCTCCCCTTGAGGCATAAAAGTGAAATACAGGTGTTATACAACAGAAGCAGGAGATTCTGGCATTCAGAGGGCTTCCCCTAAGAAATAGGATGGTTTGGCAGCTACAGGAAACTATAAGTAGCATTTCCAAAGGCACATGAAAATTAGAAAGCAAGACTTAGTCTTGTGTTCTGGTTTTCTGTACTGTTTCCTGCAACCTAACAAACAAATTATCACTACTCTAAAGCCAAATTCAGCTTCCATTGAAGTTCATGTAAATGTGATGCATCTCATTAACTTCTGAGGAGTCGGATCAAGTTCTGACAGATTCACTAGTCTCCTCTCTCATCTTTCAATTTACTGCTTGGTTCACGATCCCAAATACCCAATCCTAAGCTTCCATATGAAACCTAGAATACTCTTGCATAATAATAATATAGTATTTTGGAGAGATTGATGAAAGAAACATTTGTTGGAAAATATTTTTCAAGATTGTATCAAGTTGACGTGATTAAAATAGTTTCACATAAAAATAATTTGTTCATAACTTTTCACAACATCTAAATTAATTTGTCCACCGTCACATATGCAACCTGTGATCAAGCTGAAAACTGAACCCTAATTGTGGACTTTGTCCATCACATCCCCATCCCTCATGCTCTCCTGTCACTGTCTAATATTCATTGACTCTGGATTCTGCTATGCGTTTTTATTAATGACATTACATTTGTGTCTGCACAAGTTTTAAATTCTGTCTGAATAATAAAAGCCATTGATTTGAAATAGCTTTTTTTTTTAAATTTAGATAGAAGGTTCCTTTAAACTGCACATCCTGTCTTTCTCAATCCCATCTGAAGGAATAAGACAAAGATAAGACCTCTCAAGCTCTAGTGCTACTGATGACAGTGGCAAAATCCAAAACATTGCTATGGAATCGAAGAGGTTAATAATTCTTCTGTACTTTGTTATTTCTGGTTGTTTTTAATTTTCCCCCCCATCCAAAAATAGATGCTCTACCTCTTAGAGGTATTCAAGATACCATTTTCTGAAACATAAAATACAATGCTATGTAATATGACTGTAAAACTAATATTAGTTTTGTACAGCCATGTTTCCAATTTAAAATTGAGGGGGAAATAATATAAACTAATTATTAAGTCAAGTTACTCTTTGGAATCATCCTCTGAAATAAAAGCAACATCAAAACATTTTGTCTGACAAAAATAACTGGCAAATCATCGCAAGAGAAAGTGCCTGAACACATGCTTTATGTCAGACTCCACACTGTTTCCAAATGTTAAGACTCTTCATACACAGTATTGTGACAATAAAAAAATTGAGAGCTACACCAGAAGATTACATAAACAAAAATTTATGTTTTGTCTAGTATAACAGGAGTCTTAAAAAAAACAAACACCACTTCGTATCCATTATTTCATACCCAGATGTTTCCTGTGCACCTGCAGTTGTCTCCAGTTCTGAATTCACGAGCTATAGTATTTTAACAGCCTCTCATCAGTTGGTTTTAGAATTTTCTTGTCTGCCATGTTTACAATCCATCCTGGAGCAAGACCAAAAAATATCTGTCTAGGATCCTTGCGCATGCTTAACATTTTGAAGAGTTCATCCTTAGTTATGTCTGGTAAGACATAACCATACTTCTTGGCAAGTTCAAGCCTGGCTTCTGCAACCTTGGATGGATCTGCCAGGTACCCACGATTCCTGGCATCTGTGTAGTAACGGACTAGATCTTCAGGTGGAAGCATTCGCTTTGGAATAGGCTGGCCACGCAGAAAAAATACTACTGGCTTACATAAAATTTCTGTGGGCAAACATGAGAGAAAATTAGATACTATCCTTTATAATACATATTTAAAGACATTAAACGATACCTTCTTATTTAGTATTTTGTGCTAAATAAATTATTAAACTCTTGTTAAAAAGTATCAAGCAAAATAAACAAATCTTAAGAATATTCTTTTTCAGAATGAGATAGTGTTTTACAAACAAACAATTTTAACCAAACAAACAATTCTGTTTTAACTGATATTTATAGTGACAGTCTGAATGAATCATTAATTTCGTACATTTAGAATGCCTACTTTGGAAAGATACAGTAACTAAGGTAGATGCCACCATTTATTTAAAGGCCTGACTTCCAGGTTAGAAGCAATGCATTTGCACGGCTATTTACAGTATACCAACAAATGTCAAATGTAGTGTTTCTGTAAGTATTTTAAATAAAGAATGTGCACATGCACCTATTTAGTCATTTGTGAAACTATTCTCTCCTCCTCAAGTTTAATTGAGTTTGGCAAATTACATTTCAGATCCTTTTAACCTTAATATCTTGATTGGAAAAAAATAAATTGTATCACTCCAGGGTAACATATTTTGCACACTAAAAATGTCCATTCCTCTTGTTTTCAGCCTCATTCACACATGAAAGCTCCATTATTGTCAATAAAAACTGCATGAATGAATATTAGGCAGGATGCAGCCTCAAGCAAAGCAAAGCCTCATTCTCCAGTGAAAGTGTTCTGAAAACAATAGCCATTTTAACTGGAATGATTCTAAGCTTCTGTAACTTGGTTATTTCCTCACTTCAACTGGAAATGTATTTTAAATTAAAAATATAAACATCCACAGTGTTTCTTAAATCTAATTTTTTTTCCTGAATTTTCTTAGGGTTATTAAACACATGAGAAAGTTAGAAGACAAAAATTCAAAGAAACAATCTTTTATTAGTTCCTCTGTTTACAAAGCTACTTGGATTTGATTTAACTGGCTGATTGGTAAATGACTACTAACACCGGTAGGGCTAAACAGGTGAATGGTTAAAAAAAGCAAAACTGAGGATGCATTACAGTTCAACATTTGTATAACAATGTATTGTTAAAGCTTTTAGCATAGAAGAAGTAGATGTTCTTCCAGCAAGAACTATGTTTCAAACTTTGATTTGGATCATTTAATCTTCACACATTAAAAAATAAACTCAGAAATTAAAAGAAATTCTTACCCAAACTCCTTGGATCGTAGAATGATGTTGTTACAACACCACCATTTTTTTCTACGGCTGCAACTGCTAATTCAGATGCTCTCTGCACTTCAATATTTACTTTTGCTGAAAAGATATCAGCACCCTGTAAATCAATACATATTAGAGTAGCATTAAAATGAGTGGTTTAGGACATATATGTATTCTTCTCTGCAAAGTTGTAAGAAACATTAAACCTCGCAAAATATTATGATTTGCCTGTTCCCTGCACCAAGACGGGTAANCACCAAGATGGGTAACCAAATTGCTCTCACTCAGGCACCTCAGTTGAATGAAAAAAAAGTTTGCCTGTCCAAAATACTCATACATTTCTTTCAGTACATTCTAGTCATCTGTTGTAATATACTTGTTCGACTTCTTGTTATGTGCTCCTTAACTATTATTTTTGTAGTCTCNTTGATTTTTTTTTTTTTTTTTTTTTTTGCTAACACGCAGTGCCCTCTAGTGGATTTTTTACCACAAAAATCCCACAGCACATTTAGAAAAGCTAAGATGTTTCCAAAACAGCCTGGTATGGAAAAATTGAAAACCCAAGGCTTTATGATGCCTCAAGTAACAAGTGTCTTGTGTGCATACCTCCTCCACCAGCTGGACACCATAATCCCTTTTGAGAGGTTGCACTGTCACACCTCTGGCATTAGTGAGCTGTGTTAAGTCAATTGGTTGCGTGGGGTCAACTCTACCCAAATCAATCAGGTACTGCAGCCTCTGAAGACTGAGCGGTTGATACTGACGTCTGAGGCTAGGGAAAACAAAACAAAACAAAACAAAACCAAACCAAAGAAAACAATGAGAAATTTACAAAATTGAGGCTTTAATATGAACTGGTCAACTGAGACACAGCACACTGTATTGCATTTTCTACCTACTCTAAAAGCTACTGAGTAAATGTTTAAACCAGACCCACCCAAAAGCCAAAATTTTAAGTTTAATTTAATGCAAATACAAACCCTAATTACAGCCCAAGACTCTATTATGCATTCAGGTTTGCTCACACACCCCCACCTCCAATACGACTTTCATAATTTTGCTGTTGCTGAGCTCAATTGACTCCAGAATACCTCTCTGATTGGTTTAAGCAAGCAAAAAAAGATGAAGAAATTGAAGTGTCAGCATTTCTTGTTAAGCCAACAAGATTCTAAATAACTACCACTTTCAAAGCGAATCCAGGTTGGTAGCTTCACTGATACATTCAGAAAATCTGAGAAAAAAATATAGTCAAAACCAAATATAACCCCTCACACACAAATTTAGTCAAAGACTATCAGCCAAACCCTGTACACGCTCTTGCATAGCTTGCCTATATCCAACAAGATTTTTCAGTCCATTACCACTGTACTTGACACCTCACAAGTACTGAATGGAATCTTCCTCAAAACAGCACCAAGGGAGAGAAATACTGCGAAAATATGCATTAACCCACATCCCCAAAGGAAACAGGAATATTTTGTCAATAGCCATCAACTTCAGCAGAATCCACTTTTGCATTTTATGAAGTTCTAACTTTACTATACAAACCAATCCTTAGAATAGCTTTCCTGATCCCAGTGTCTAATGCCTACTGCATACCATTTATGCGGATGCTCAAAACTTTCTCATACGATCAGTTTAACCACTGTTATTGGAAATCAGTGAGTGGTAACAGAAAAATTGAGAAGCTTCTCTTTGTTATTGGCAAGTTAAGTAAGACAACAGAATTTGCACTGTCAGTTCCTAACAGAGCAAAAGTTCAAAAGCAGAGGAATACCACTGCAGACAGAAAGAAAAGTGAGGTGAAGATGAACAGGCAGAGACATTGTTCAGCATACTCCCATCCTGCCACAATACTGTCTTCCCCAAGTGCATTTACAGTGTTCACTAGAAAAACATTCACAATACCCTGGCATTGAAATTTTGCCAACAACATTGAAAAGAAATTAGAGTACTTTTTTTTGTTTCCACATGCTGTCAGATGCTGTTAAAAACAGCAAGACCCTATTAATTTCTTGTCACTGCAGAAACTTGGATTATTGCTGTTGGCTATTAATGAATTTGTGATGAGTGTTAACGTAAGAAGCTCAGTGCCTGCAATCTGTATTCTGCATTCCTTTGTGGGATTGGGACTGTGGATCTACACCGTGTCTTCAGCTACCAACAGTGCTTCTCATTTACTCTTATAATAAGTAAAGCAAACAGGAGAAAATGACAGAACTTGGAAATATAGTTTGAATCACACTTCAAAACTAGTAAGACTGACAGAGAAAAACTTTGATAATCAGGACAGATCTGTAGGTTACACTGCATGCACAAAGAATGGAAATACTAAAACTGCACAGCTGTTTGATGAAGTTACAACAGCAAAAGAAACAAAATCAAACTAAGTTTAACAATTTGCAAATAAGTTCACATAAGTCCTTTCATTCTTGAACTGGCTGCTAGGTGCGGCATCTTTTTCTGTTACTACTGCCTATAGCAATTTCCGTATCCATACAATGCTTTCATGACCATACCTAAAAGCAACAAAATGGTTAATGACCAAGGTAACACACATGCCATCTTAGGAAACAAAACCAGCTTTAAACAACAGACAAGCAAATATTTGTAATTGTCACTACAGTGAAGGAAATGAATAAAACACTGGCATAACCTCCAGCTAAGAACAGTGACTGGTTAGAAGAATCATTTTAAACGCTAAGAAGCTGAAAAAAGGACACGGCACAAAGAAGCACAATGTGAAATGGGCTCAGAAGTGTCAAACAAGGCAGAACGTCGGAGGAGAAAAATTGTGAGAGATTACTTAACAGCTTCATCCAAGAGATTTAATATTAAAGAGCTTGTGGAGTTTCTAGGTGGAACAGATGGAGCGCAGACAAAGAATGAAGTGTTGCAGGGCTGAAAAAGTAGAGTCATGAAGAGAAGCAGAATTGTTTGGCTCGGAGCAGATCAGAGCTTCAGGTGAATAAAGCTGAGAAATAACAAAGCAAGGCTTTGGATTACAGTTCCATGCTTAACACCCTCACCCGAGTCAATGGGACTGTTCCCAGTCAGTTCAATAGGTTATCTGCTGTGCAGACAGGCAAAGGGAGAAACAAGCATGTATGAAGGAGCGGTCTGAGAGGAGAAATGCACTCAGCTGTAGGAGGAAGGGTAACCTGCTACACATGAGGGATTATGCAAAGAAAAGGGCATATAACCAGAGCTGTAAAACAACATAAAATAAAATATTTCATTTAAGAAATAATCTCACAAGAAATGGGAGACTCGCTGGTAAGGAAGCTAACAATCTGAGTGGAATGTCTCATTTTCAGTTAGGCCTGTTTTGGCATATTAGATGCTGGCTTCAGGAGAAAGATCAAGAAAAGCAATGATTAATCTGAGTAAATCTGAAGAAACTTACCTATGTCCATCATTAAACCCATATTTTGGTATGGCCAAGTAAAATGGAGTCTGGCCACCCTCAAAGCCTAATCGGGGGCGATTTCCTCTTTGTCTTTCTCCTTTATGACCTCGACCACACTTCCTACCTCCATGTCTTCCACGGCCACGTCTTCTCTCCTTGAAAACAATCAATGATATATTTAGTCAACTACTTTGGAGATCAGCATCTATAAAACATAAGATTTCAGACATAAACAACTGAGCAAAATGCTGACTGTTGAGGAAAGAAAGAGCTCTTTTCCAAGGTGAAAAATAGAAAAGCAGTTAATATGATTTTTGCAGAGCACAGCTCTAGGCAGGCACCACAAATAGTCTGAAAGTTTACAGGAACACATAGTGTGATAAAAGGAATACTAGCATTTAATCCTACCTCTTACACTCTGCACTCCCCAAGTTAGAGAACTTTCCTGAATTAACTATTGATATTTCCTCCTATTTCATGAGGAAGTTGCTCAGTGCTCAGAAGTTTCCAAACACTGACAATATAAAAAGGAATTTAAAAAGAAGAAAAAAATCAATTCTACTTCAAGGGGCAGGGGAACAGACTATATATGCTACACACACATAGAATTCTTTTCATGGACTCAGACTTTATGAAGAGTCTGCAACTGCTGCAATTTCTACTGACTACAAAGCAAAACAGAAGACTGTATTTTAAACCTTTATTATCTTTAAAATTAAAACTGCGACACTAAGCTATTAGTTTCCTGAGCACTTTAAATTAGCATTGTAGCCATAAGTAGCGGTTCAACAATCTTCTTGCACTCACCTCCTATTTGTGCCAGCAGAAGTACTTGCACTGCTAAACGAGGAAGGGGATCAAAGAGATAAGCAAAAGTAAAACCTTTTTTTTTTTTAAATTTAAAATCCAGGTCAGTTGCACCATTCAGTACAATTCACGGGTGTGCAAATATCTATAGGATTACAAAACAGGCAGTAATCAAGGGTGGAAATGAGCAGCTGGGGGTGACTGCTATTAAATGAAGTGGTGCCAGCTCACTCTGACCCAACAAAGTTTTCTGCGTAAGGTGAGTCCATTTAATTCATATACTGAAGAATTTGCAGCACTGAGGCTCGCTTTGATTTTTTTTTCACACTTTGTCAGAGATAAGACAAAGCCACAAGCTTCAGAATCCTTACTGCCATGCTGCACAGGGTAGAGTTCAGTGTTCAGCTCCAAGAGGCACGATCACATCCGTGCATCCTTTGATAGATCCATCTGATCTTACAAAGTTTTTCCCATTTAAGCAAACATTCACCGGAATGGGAATGCATGTGGAAAGAGCAATATCATGTTGCTAACTAGTCTCATACCAGCACAACACAATTCACAAATTTGCTATTTTCCATTGTGTTCCTCAATGTGAATCAGTCAGGCTGGGAGACACGTAAAGCATCACATTCTAAACAGTATTTGTGTACTGCTTGTAAGCTAACCTGGGTTAAGTTAGAGCATAGTCACTGTTGGATCAATAATGATGTAAATAATTCATTATTAAAGACACTACACTAAGCCTCTTCATTTTCTCATTTTTTGTATTCAACACTTGGAGAGCCAAACTTTGAGCACCTCTAATCCTACAAATCACTCTATGCAGTTAGACTGCAGCACAGAATACTGAGTAAAACTCAGGTCTGAAAACTGCTCATTACATCATGGTACTTGATTATTAGCCTAACACCACAAAGACACAAAATTTTATGTTTTATGCTGTTATGGAGCACTTAATGTGCACTGAAATATTAGTATAAAAGTCAGTATGGACATACATTAAAAAAATGCATTAATGTATTTGGAACATTGCCTGACCTAAGATGCACAGCTTACCTGTTATAATACTAAATAGTACAGAGTTCAAGTGCAGCTTTATGGTAGACTAGACTATCCCTGCCACCAAAGGAAGCTGACTTGTCCCCAGCCCACAGGCTACGCTTCTTTACTCACAGCACCTCTTGTGCTGACACAAGCAGTCGTGTTGCTCTGCGTTGAGCAGGTCAGGGAATTAAACTAGATGAAAACTAATTTTTGTGTAACTAGTTTTCGGCTGGTTTAGTTCCCTGCTCTGGCTGACCACAGAACGTCTAGCAGCAGTACAAAATAAACAACGTGTGTGAGCAACTGGACACAGAGGGAGGGGACAGTGGGCCCACCCTTTCTGGCAATTGCCCATACACACACCAGATTATGCAGCAACTTTAGTTAATACAAATACACCAACAATATCTGGTCACAAACATATCAGTACATTGACCAGACTTTAGATTGTCAGAGGAGCCAAACAAGACATTTTTTTTTACAGCAACTTCTGTTTGTGAGGTCAAATGCTCTTAAATCTGCTTATTTGAGAACTTTATTAATCACAGAATAAGGCTGTCAAACACCAAAAGAAAAAATACCAGAGAAACAGAGCTGAGGTCACTTGTACAAACTCTAACTGAAGGCAAACAGTTAGCAGTAACATGGGAAAAACATGCTCATTTCCTACATGGAATTGCAAATTACTTGCTAAAGACCCAGTGAGTGTACAAAAATCTCTAATTTCAAGATTGAAAAAAAAAAAAANTGAAAAAAAAAAAAAAAGGTGTTTTCCTAAACCCAATAGCTACCTTGAAAAACAAAAAGTCCTGAGACCAAACACTGGCAGGAAAGCATCAGTTCTAGTAAACCTCAAGTTCAAACTATCTCCCAACTTCTGGATGCTAAGCCTGAAAATACCGTTTTGGAGCGTGGATTACTTTGAAAGACCTTAAGAATCACCACTCCAGTCCTGTAGAGGGCTGCTTCTTCCAGTTCTGCTTGACCCCGGCCAAGCTGGGCATTCACAGCTCCGAGTGAAGTAACTTGACAGGGGAACCCCAACAGCTGTGGGGGG
>RSEF01000002.1:121803809-121821410 GCA_003993805.1 Himantopus leucocephalus | reverse complement strand
CCTTGTTGAACTTCATGAGGTTGGCATGGGCCCACCTCTCGAGTTTCTTACCCCCTTCAAAAAAAGTAATAAAAATCGCAACATAACAATACACATGAAATGCTAGTATGGACCAACCGCCTTATCTAAGTCCATTTCAGCCACAAGGATAAGGAAAAGTACATAGTTTAAAGCATGCTTTGCCTTGTAAAGCTCTCACTACTTTAACCAGAACCTTGAATTTAGGTAGAAAAATGTCACTTGTATGATAGATACCAAAACACAAAAAGCTACCTGTGAGAATAACCCGATTTTAGCAATAACAGGCATCCCCTGTCATAATACATAAATACGATGTATCAAAGCAGCCTAACAATCGTGGCAAAAGAGGCTGTATGCTTAATGTTACACAGTTGGCGCAAAGGCTTCTCCAACGTATTTTACGCAGCCATGCTGATAAAAATATTAACATTGTTGAGCAAAAGCTTTGTGAAAAAAACATCCCTGCCTGGTATGGAACATGCCAGTGGGAAGGATGTGAAAGAAGTATAGCGTGCGTTCAGCTGCTGTTTGAGCTGCCAAAAAAGCATCCATGTTAGCCAGATACCACCCGGCAAATACAATGAGTAGATTGACTTTCTGGGAGGAAATATCTGACAAAGATGTATGGAATAGAAGACAAAGAACAAAGTATTTCATTTTGATAGAAATGTGTTTGCCATACTTACTCAGAGTTGGTCTAAGTATTCGGAATGGACTGGAATGATCCAGTTATTTCAATACGGAGTGCCTGAATAGCCCGATACATTTGAAGATGAATGAGAACCATTGACTCTTTGGCTGCAAGCCAAGAGATTTAATTTGGTGATGAAGGCATCTGATCTGATGAGGACAAATGACTTCTGTCCAACAATGCTGTTTGCTGGTTTTCCTGTTTCCCATGACTTACTATTTTAATATTTACCTATTTAAGAATACTGTAATTTCCCTTTTTCCCTGACAATACAGCATAAAAATGATTTTTACAGGAAACGCTCAAACCATTGACATGTACAAATTGTACTAGAAAAGTGCAGTATCACCTGGCAGGTATATCTGGCTATTTGAAAGGTAGTTTTAAAGGTGAAAGACAGTTCGAACTCTTTGAAACCACTGGAAAGCCAAAGACAGCAGCAGCTTTGCAGAGCCTGCCTTTTAAACAGCGTATGCAGACTTGCCACACCTCAGCACACCGGGCTTCTGCCGGGCTTCCCCTGAGGGGTTTCCCCCGAGGGGTTTCCCCTACCAGGCGTTAGCTGCCGCCGGCCCGCCCCAGGGGGTCTGCAGCTCCCACACGCCTGCCCAGGCCGCAGTCCACGCCGCCGGCGCCTCTCACGCACGCAGCGGGCCGGCCCGGGAAGGCACGTACAAGGCCGAAAGCGGGAATCAAAGATCGCTGCGGCGGCTCCGCGGAGGCCACGTTAATCTTTTACTTCAGGGCCCCCCCCGTTCACGGGCGGGCGGCAACAGCTCCCCTCAGCCGCGCGGCCGCCTCCGGGCCCGCCCTCGCCTCGCGCCCCGCCGGCAGCCAATCGGCTCCGAGGATGGCCTGGGGGGGGGCGCTGCCCGGGAGCGGGGCGCGCTCCGGTGCACGGGCGGGGCGGGGCGGGGGGGCTGGGGGCGCCAGGGCCGCTCCCCCGCCCCCGGCTGCCGCAGCGGGCCCCGTTGCCGCCCGCCCGCGCCCCTCCCACCCCACCCCGCTGCCCGCCCTCCCCTCCGCCTTCCCCCGCCTTCCTGGCCCGGCGCCCGTCCCGCCTCCCCGCTCCTGGCCGGTGTCCCGCTGGCCGCCTCGCAGCCCGGTGTATGTGCGGCAACAACATGTCGGCGCCGCTCCCCGCCATCGTCCCGGCCGCTAGGAAGGCGACGGCTGCCGTGAGTGCTGGGGCGGGGGGCGGACAGGCGGCGGCGGGTAGGGGTCCGTCCTGGCGGGCGGTGGCCCCGCGCCCCGCTTTGTTCTTCGCTGCGGCCTCGGCCCCGGGCGGGGGAGGGCCGCAGCGGCCCCGCGGCCTGGGGGTGCCGCCGCCGTCAGGCCCGGCCCGCCTGCTTGGCGTGAGGGGCAATGGCGGGGCGGCCCGGCGCGGGCAGGTTGACAGGTCTGTCCCGTTACTTTCCTGCCAGAGCCGGGCCGGGGTCCCGCTGCCTTCGCGGTTGGAGTCGGCGCCGGGAAAGGGGAAGGTCACGGGGGTCGGCGGCGCCGAGCGGCGGCCCAGGGCGGGGTGCGCCCGCTGATGGCGGCGGGGAGGCCGGGGCGGGAAGTGAACGGAGCAAGAGTTTTCTCCTGAGAAAGTCGTTGTCGTGCTCTGAACTGGGTGTGATCTCGCGTGGGCGTCTGTGGTACGTGGGTTTGGTGCGTTTACCGTTTAGTGATCTTACACCGCTATGTTTTTGTTTGTTTTGTTTTTTTCTCTTTAGGTCATTTTTCTTCATGGATTGGGAGATACCGGGTGTGTATTCAGATCTGTTAAAGACTTAATAGTTATTATAGTTTCAAATATAGGGCTGTGCATTTTAAAGAAGTGAGCAGTTAAAAGTTACTTAAGCTTCTTATTTTGCCCACAATGGCTAACAACAGATGAAACTTCATATATGCTGGGATGATGATGACAACTATTTACACAAAATTTCCCCGCATAAGTCCTCAAAAACTTTTTCTTTTCTCTGTTCAATCACTTACCTAATTTGGTCTGCATGTGATCCCTCTTTTGTTCTTGAGTCAAACTTGGTAGAAAAAAGAGGTCTGTGGGTTTCTGATCTTTTGCTTTCCCAAGAGTGGGTTCCTGGTTATTTCTGTGCTTGTCTAAATTTAGAGTTCTCTTTTTTTGCAGACTTGTGGATTGCAGGTTTGCTAGTAGGTGCAGTTAGGCCATGTCACATTTCACACTTCAGTATGCCACACTTATATTAAAATCTAGGGTTACTTAGGCAAACTCCTAAGTAATCACCTAATGTCTACAGATTTCTCTATCGAAATATGAGATATGGTCTTCAGAGTCCCCCCAAAACCCTAAACAAGCTGTGAAATAATCTGTTTGTTTTGTTCCTGTTATTTCCACATTTGAGTAGAAATGGAAAGACAGGGAATTTCTGGGAGGCGTTCTAGGTGTGGTGTAATATATCCATTTGAAGCTTGTGTGTGCAGAGATAGATGCATACATTCAGTAAAGCCAATGAATTAACAAGTTAGGGGTGTCTTGAATCCTGTTTTTGGTAGAAGACTTTAAAGGAATTGGCACTTAGATACTGAAAATAAGTAGCATGAATACTTTGTCTATTGTGCACCCTTATGGGCAAAATTACGTATTTTTTTTTAAAAAATAATTGTTTTGTTACCTGGAACTTGAATGTTGCCTGTAGATTGAAACTTGCAATGTTTAATACATAAACTTTTTCTGAAGAACTAAAAAAAAAAGTCTGCTGTCAGAATTGAAACTTGTGTAACCTGGCCACTTAATAAGTTAGAAAGAGTCAAGTCCATGCACTTGGCAGTATAGTACTAATGGAGATGTTTGCTCTCATTTGTTGTGCTGACACACCACCTTGTTTGCATTATCCCTCTTCCTTTCTGCTGGTGGGACACAGCTGAGGCAGCAGTGTTTCCTGCATCTTGGTACCAAATGTTCAGCAAGTGATTGCAGAATCTCTTGAGTCTTTGGAATTTGAGTTCTTTCAAATAGGGTTGATGTTGGCTTTGGCAAGGAAGAAAAAAAAAAGATTTGCTCTTTAACAGAAATTGTATTCCTTATACAAATGTGGTATTTCCATTTTGGTGACAAAGCTAACGCACAGTCCTCAAGCTTGCAAATGCATTTGAGTGTACTGGAATGTATGCATTAGCAAGTCAAAACGCCTCTGTGGAAATATGGTGATTTAACTGTATTTTTTCCTCTAGTCCACTGCAGATCAGATTAACTAAAACTGCCTTTGACATACTGCCATTTTTTTTTCCCAAAAAGCCATAGTAATGACCCAAAAAAGAATCGTCTGAAGAGAACTAATGAACAATTTTTTAGTTTCCCACAGTTTAAACTGACCTGTTCTACTTCACATGAATTTTTAAATTGCTCACTTCAGTTTACCAACTGTATTTCTCTTACTGTGAGAAGTGTCTAACAGAGGTTATGTTCTTTTTCTCTCTTAGCTCCTATATAAATGGCACTTAAAGATTGGTACATACTTGTCAAAATCAGAACAAAAGGTACAACATAGAGGATTGTTCTAAAGAGTCTGCATAAATGTGTATACCATGTTGCTTTCCAAATTTGTCAAATTAATCTTTATAGTTGGCTAAAAATTGTCCCCAAATTCTTATTTAACTAGTTTTTCTCAGTTGTATTTCTCCTTTAGATTCTTATTTGGCCTTCTGTAATATCACCCGCAATTTGTTAATTGTATATATAAAAGTATTGGTAGCAAGTAGGCTGAGATACACAGCCAGTGTTTCAAATGTCTGTGCTGTCTCTATGTGTTTCAAATGTCTTTAACTTTAGGTAGCATACATTAACTTTTCAGGAGGATGTTGAAACTAAACCAAATATGCTTTTATGGCTTGTCTGCTGTTGGTCTGATTAGTTCAGCTGTGTCACTGATGAATTCGTTACAGGTGTTCTCTGCGTAGAATCAACTTCCCACTATCTAGATTAGCGTGTGAGTTAGGAGCACTGAATAATGAGAAAAATCAGGAAATATAGGTACTATTGAGTGTTCTATGAACGCAAAGTGAGGGGCACAGGCAGTGGTTCTGCACAGGTTCAGATTTGGGTCCAGCTCGGTTCGTGTCTAGGTGAGCCCTGGAGTGAGTGTTTCAGAGCTGTTTATTTAAATTATGCTTTTCGGTTTCCTGGTTTGTAGGAAGCTTGATAACTCATCTGCTGTGCAGATCTCGTGTTGGTCTGTGCCTTCAAACAGCACATGCTTGAGATTAAAAAGCTACCTGCAATGTGGAGTGGTGTTCAGGACTGCCTGAATCTGAGAGCATTTGAGCTCAGCTGAGCCAAAGTTAATAGGTCTGATTATTTAGGATGGCTCTATGTGAGTTTGCTGCTCTCCCACATCAAGAAATTTGGTTCTGAAAAAGCGAAGTTGGCTGTGAAAGAAGCTGCCTTAACTTTACAGGAGCAGCAAAGCAGCCTCTAGGCTAGAGCTGCTTGGAAGCAGAATACCTGTGTTCATATGTTGTAGCACCCAAGTTAATAAACCCAGCCAGATATAGAGCAGGCTTTGCCTAGAGCCAAAGTGGTATTTCTGCAGCTGTGCCGCAACTATGGTAGTCAAATTAGGTGAACTGTCCTTGACTGTATATATGCAACAAATATTCAGAGGCAGAACAAACCTTTTAAGTTTAGTACTGTATTCATAGCATACTGCAGTTGATGTAAAAATTTTATAGAAACGTGTTTATATTGATATCATTCAGCATATTTCATACTTTCTCTGTGCTGTTACACCAACATAGAAATAAGAGTTAAGCCAAAACATAAATGCCATTTAATATGTTTTTTTGTTAACAGGCACGGATGGTCAGAAGCACTTGCAGGTATCAAAAGCCCCCATGTAAAATACATTTGCCCACATGCGTAAGTTTGTAACTTTTCTTGTTTTACTTTTTTCTGTAGTTACTTATTAAGACACTTGGACAGGCGATGAAGTCAAGTGGCATTTGTATGTCTCTGCACCGTGCTACAATAATGTTCATGCTATTAAATATTTTGTTATTTTTAGGAACTGCTCTGTGATTTACTTTATGGCAAAACTGCATTTTTATTCATATTTTGCTTTTGTTACTAATTCAGACTGAAAATATATTTGGAAAGTTTTATGTACAAAGTTAGATTGTTTTGACTTTGTTTTCAGTGGATTGAGTTGTTTGTTGTTTTTTTCCCCCAACAGTCATTTTTTAAAAGCCAGTCTTAAGAAGGAGTAATTTTTTTTTATCTTACTGACCATTAAATATACTTTGTGTTAGGTACATGTACTTCTTAAACTCAGGTGCATGTATAGTAGATGAAATTTCCTTGTTACCTACAGCAAGTTTCAGATACTCACAGAATATTTGTATATTCAGCAAATAATGCGATTTGAGCTGTCTTTGTGCAATTTGAGAAGTGAAATACTTCTGAGCAGGGTCAGGAGTCAGTAAATAAAGCATTAAGATCTATCTAGTATTTACTCAATGATAGAAAAACTAATTAAATATAATCTTAATTTATTTTAACACAAAATTCAGATTATCTGTTTCTCCAGTAGTTTTGGAAGACATGAAGCAGGGATGATAGGGAGATAAGTAAGCAATGTTTTGGTGTATTACTGATTACTGGGCTGTGAGTTATTTATTTTACCACATAGCTAGCTTTCCTGAGCCATTCAAAAAGAGCTTAGCGGTATCTGCTGTTCTTTTTGCTTGCCCTTTGTCCTCAATTTCAGTAGGTTAAAACCATAGCCAGATTTTATCCGTGGTATGGTCCATTGACCATGGTCTTGCTATATCTGAAAAGATGCCATACAGCAGCATAAGGGTGGGAATGAGTCCTGCAATGAAGGCAGGCACTGCTTAGGCAGATTCTGCTGTTGAGAGAAGCATGTGTGGCTAGACTCGTGTCCACCACACTGCTGCATTTGGCTGCAGATTCCTTAGGTGTGCTGATGCTGCTGTGTAAGGTGCCTTCATCCACTGACCATGTGTATAGAACTATGATAAATAACTGTTACTTAGAAATAACTAAATGAGGTACGTGTGTGTGGTGTATATGTATCTTATACGTATATGCTATATATGTGTGCACACACACATATATTTTTATATAAAGCAGCCCGTTAACGTTTTGCTTGCTCTCCATAGAGTGGTAATTCAGCTCTGAATATTAAATGTGTTTGGGCTGGCAGGTTTTAAGAGAGATTTCCTGAAGAGATGCTACAAAGTAGCTAATGTTAATTATGGTTTAAAAGTAAGACAGAATTAGGTATACCTAATTTCATGACATACTGCATCTGCATTATTAATTTCAGTATTTATCTTATGTCAGTGTTGTTCATTCTCATTTCTAGGCCGGTTATGCCAGTTTCTTTGAACATGAATATGGCTATGCCATCATGGTAAGTATTTGTTCAATTGCAGATGATTCTAATCAAAAGATATCTAGGGGTTTGAACTCATTATTCTTAATTAAAAATCATGAACAACCTGAATGGCTAGTTTTAATCAGATCTAAGTATAAAACCCTTTTTGCTCTAGTTCTGTTCTTCTAAAAGGGCTCTCACGAGTACACTCTAATTCCTTGTGTACCTAAGGTAATGGTTATTCCTCAGGACTAATCTGTATGTCTTAAAATACAAAACCCACTTCGTTTTACAAGTATAGTCTGTATTGTGCGTAAATTCATAGTCAAGAGTTGTAGAGACTTGGAGTGGAAACGTAATTGCTACTAGTGAGTAATATTTGGTGGGTCATTAGGATATCTAGAAACTGTTCTTTAGAAGAGCAAAATTCAGAAAAGCTTTGTTGACTAGATCAAGCCTTTTAGCCACATTCATGGATTGTCTACTGTTTCTTGTAAACTATGGGTGGTTGGTACTAACTAATATGTCAGCTAAAATTGGGGTATTTTCCAGATAATAATGTTATTATTTGTGTTTTAAGGAAGTGGAATGGATGCTCTAATGAGTAATGGTCTTGTTGATATTTTTGTAAGGTTTGATATCATTGGACTTTCTCCAGATTCACAGGAAGATGAAGCTGGGATCAAGCAGGCAGCGGAGAATGGTATGCTTAGGAATACTTTGTATGTCTTAGAAGTACTTCCATGTATTCTTTAGAATTAATTATCAGTCTGAAACAGATTTTCCAAAGACAAAATTGTTAGAGAAAGTAATATGTATATATTGTATTATTGCTGATCAAAGTTTACCTAAGGGCATAGTTTGTTTTGTGGTTGTTTTCTTTTTTAACTTCATGGGTATGTAGCGTAATTCACCAGTACAAACACTTCACACTCTCAAATATGAAATGTACATGGGAGCCAGTGTACTTGTTTGGTTTTTTTTTTTTTTTAAGAGCTTCTGGGTAGCATGGCAGGTTAGAGCTGCACGAGCATCCACTTGTGATGCTGGATAGTTAGAAGAGGATACCATCTTCCTGGCAGTGGGGCTTTTGTGAGACCTACTTGCGTGTTTTTCTCTTTGGAAATGGTACAGTGGCACCGGAATTTCTGATCGTGCTCCAGATCTTTTGATACTTTTTAATGTATAGCAGATTAAATTTTCCTTTCACTAGCTTTCTGTTGACATCATGGAGAAGGTCTCTTTCCTCTTCTAGACTTTCTAGAGAATGGAGTGGTTTTTAACTACGAGCCTTTATTTATATTGCAGTTAAAGCACTGATAGATCAAGAAGTAAAAAATGGAATTCCTTCTAATAGAATTATTCTGGGAGGCTTTTCTCAGGTAAGACATGGTTGGAAAGAAATGTGTCCTTTTGTAGGGAAGTAACCTAGCTTTCCTAAGGTGGGAAATCCAGATGCTTGAATGGAAAAGAGCTGATGTTAGATGCTTCTAAAATTTTAAGATGTCAGTTTTCCTTTGCCTTAACAAATTAAGTCTTTCAGTTTTATGCAAATAATTACTATTCACTACTGTCCTACATGAACATGCATGTAAAAAAGGTACTAAAATTAATAGTCTATTTTAAAGTCTTTATGGATGAAACTTAGGTAGCTTTGCTTGCAAATCTTGCTAGTATTTTTAATTTAATTTGGTAGATATTTGATGGTCTGGATTTACTTGGGAAATTCTTCCCTTCATACTTGTAAGACTTCTGCAGTAGGTAGGTTAATAGATTGATTGGTCCATACGCCAACTCTTCAGCCTGCATGCAAGTACATTAAAATATTAAAGTAGTGATAACACTGTCCTGAGTGATAGTGCTTTATTTCATGATTTGTTGGTTGTTTTTTTTTTCCTAGCTGTTAGTTACAGTAGATTTCTTGGTTTACTTCTGAATTGATCATGTGGGGGGAAAAAAGCAAAATAAATGTACAGGAATACTGGTTTCAGCATTGTTTCTAAGGAAGAGTAGGTTGGAATAGAAAAAGACCTTTAAAGGAGAAACCAGAGATCTTGAAACAAGCATGAAAAGGAACATTACCATCACCATTCTAATACTTGTATCTCTTTATCTTAGGGAGGTGCTTTATCATTGTATACGGCTCTTACAACACAACAAAAATTAGCAGGTGTTGTAGCCCTCAGCTGTTGGCTTCCCCTGCGGGCTTCTTTTCCTCAGGTATTTATGTTTCTTTTGTAAACTAATTTGCACTTGGGGAACAAGTATATCTGAAGGTTGTATCTTGTGCTGCAGGAATTAGTGGCCATCATTATTACTGAATATGGGCAGTTGTTTGATAACTCAGAAATTTTTAAAATAGGGCCCTGGAGTTTTAGAGTTTGGCAAGTAGGGAAAATAAGGAAATACTCACTAGCTATATCTGCTTAAAATGATATTCCTAGGAGACTTAAAGGGTACAGTGAATTTTCCTTGAAGATTAATTTTGTATTCGCCATTTGTTCCATCTGCAAGTCACTATCTTATTAAAGACTAGGTATTTAAACCAAGTATATTTTTTTCTCTTGGCCAGAAATCATGTTATTCTGTCCTGAAACTAGTGCCAGAATTTTATTTGTAGGTTTTTGAACTTAATGTGTTGTCAAGCACAGAGCGTACTTCATAAGGAGCTTGCAGACTATACATTGTGTTTTTTTCCTTCAGAATTCAACTAACTTGCCATGCCACAGGGCATAGTGGCATGAGGTTATCTCAAAGATGTTAGCCTTACTTCCACTTACTGTCTCTTTATTCTCTTCTCCCCTTTAATTCCATCCCTAACAGGGCCCTATCAGTGGTGTCAACAAGGAAATTGCTGTTCTTCAGTGCCATGGGGACTGTGACCCATTGGTTCCTTTAATGTTCGGTTCTCTGACTGTTGAGAAGCTAAAGAGTATGATAAATCCGGCCAACGTAACCTTCAGGACTTACTCTGGCATGATGCATAGTTCATGTCTTGAGGTAATTTTCTTAATAGACAATGTTTTAGCTGGGTGTGGTTAATTTTTTTCCCTCAAAACAAATACGTATTGGGTTGGATTTTTTGGGGGTTGGGGTTTTTTTTGGTGGTTTGTTTTTTGTTTGGTTTTTTTTAATAACAAGTGCTTGATGCTACTGACTTATTTTAGTGAGTAACTGGATGCCTGGCTGAAAAAGCATCCAAAGCAAAAGTTATATGACTAGTGGGAGCTTCCTTGTAAGATTGTATTTTTGGGACTAGGCTAGTTGGTCTATAAAATACTCCCCCCCTCCCCCCCCCCCAGGTTTTTAGTATTTGCTTACTAAAAAAAAAAATCACTGAATTGGAAGGCAGATTCTCACAGCATAAATCCAACTTGATATTTTGGAGAGAAGAATCCTGTTCTATGGATGGAAACATCAAAGGAGGGAGGGTTGATGCTATGGGAGAGACAGCCCCAGATCCTATATTTATGGTTCTCGCTCAGCAGGCAACTGAGCTGATGTAATGGGTTGCTGCTGCCAGAAAGGGGTGGACTAGTTCCCTCTGCTCGTGACCTTGTGGCCCTCTTTTCCTTGCACCAGCTCTGGAGCTGATCAGAAACTTCTTTGAACCATTTGAACTTACTAAAATGGCAAAAGCTGCTGGCTTCAGTTTTTGCAGCTGTAATGAGTTGAAGTATCGGAACTCACACCAGATAAATGGTAGGAGGAAGAAACAGAAGAGGAGGCAAGGAACAGATCTGCTGTTTGTCAGCAGCAGTAACTTTGTTAATTTGGATTGCTGCATCTTGTGGGAACTGTACCTTTGGACAACCTCTTTGGGGCATTCACACATTGCGTTTAGGCAGTAATAGCATTGAGTTGTCGCACAAATACATTAATGTGCTCTTTCTTAAAAAAAAATATTGAAATGAAATTATTTTTAACGTGGATTGACTTCCCAGTCTAATTCTCTGTATTGCTTTTCCTTAAGGAAGGAATTTGAACTGAATAGTTAGGAGGAGGAGCTGCTGGCTTTTCACACTGCTGCTAACTTGCAAAAGTTTGAAGTATACAGGAAGCTATGGCCTTAGCTACATTCAAATCCTATCTGTGCTCAGCCTGGTGCTACTCAGATCATTTGATGATTAATGTGTAAACTTGCCCGTTCAACTTCAGAGAGAGAGAGGAAAAAGTAGTCTTTGCTGTTTTTCTTGTATTTTAGCCTCTTTTGAGTGCATAGTGCCTTGAAGAGTTATCATCCTTGACTTGTGTGCAAAGTGTTATGATTTTATCAAGTAACTAATTACTCAATATTTGTAGCCCAGCTGCTAATTATAAATGAAATGTCGAAACGTGATTTAGTGTAGCTGAATATATATATATATATATCTTAGCAGGGATCTTCAACTAATACGTACTTTTGTCTTGAAACAGGAGATGATGGATGTAAAACAATTCATAGACAAACATCTACCTCCCGTAGACTGAAATGATATGAGAAGCCTTCTATATAAATGCACCAGCATCAACTGTGGTAGAGTGTTAATCTTTTCATATGCCTGATAGGAAGCATTATTTCTATACCTGCAGTGTTACTACTGTGTTGCAAATTTATACTTAGGATGAGGGTTAAATAATACACATGTATAAGAAACAATAATCTTTTTAGTATTAATCATCCACTGGTGGGACTGTATGAATAAGGCAGCTAGGTAACAATGACAGAATGTAACCTAAGCATACTGTTTTAAGACATGTGATTTTTTTTCTGATTGCGGAATTTTAAACTATTTGTACAAGTAATTAAAAACTAAATTTAAGCAAGCAACATAAATGTGACCAGTTTAGTTATACTTGAGACATGATTTGTTCTTCGTACTCATTGAAAACATACTAAAACCTTACCTTTATGTAATGGATGTGTAAAGTACACAACATGTAACATAGTGGGCATATGATGGTAGAATAAATGTTACCAAGGACAAAGCTTTAAATATTAAATGTTTATTGTTACTCCAGATAAGGAGGGTTGTTCTCCTAGAATGGCTAGAAGTCAGTGAAGATATTTCTTATATTTAAACCGCTTCAATTTTTAACTTTTCATATAGGTAGATATTGTGGAAATTCTAAAGGGACTCATTCCTTGTTAGATTGTCGTTTGTTGTTCATTGTCTTTTTTTTTTCCTTTATTACTATAAACTCATGTCAAATGCTGACTTGGAACAGAACTCTGAAGAAGTGCATAGGATTAATTTGAGTTTCATTTAAAAATATTCATACTGAATATTCATCTTGTGCTTTAGTCTTTGTAGCTTTCATTTGTGTAGAAATGTTGATGTATTTCATGTGAGCAGTTCCAGCATATAGTTTTGATTTTTCTGTCTGCTTTGGAGTAACTAACTGAAAATAACACAGCTGTGTAGTTTTGTGTATTGTTGAAGTCTCATCTGTAACACAGACATTGACTAATTTGAATTATTTTTTAAATAGAAATGTAAGTTCAGTTGGGATATAACTTAAACTTTAAATTGATACCATCTAATACTTTCTTTTATTGCATGTTGAGACTTGAGTTTTTTCTGAGAAAGAACAAATAATTTTATTTTCAAATACATCACTCTACGTTTTTCTAGATCAGTATAGTCTAGGAATATGAAGATCTACTATGGGAAAAAAATAAATCTACAAGATACAGAATGTCTCTTCGTTCAGAAGCTTAAAATTCTAGAATGCACTGGGTTACAGAAATTGATGCACACTTGAGAGCTTTTTGCTGTTAAGAGCCATAATTTACTTCTGGGAACAGCTGTTCCTCTGTAGAGTTTGGAGGCTGTCGCCACACTAGGAATGTTTAAAAATACACTACAGTTTTTCGTACATAATATGCTCTATAACAATGTTCTATACTGTAATACATTTGCAAGCAAAGAATATTCCTATTTTGGATGCATTTCTCATGTCAGCACTGTGCTTTATACCTGCATTTAAGGTACCTTCTCCTCTCCCAGCTTAATCCAATGGTCCTCTTACAGTGTACATGGATTTACATCCAAGGCATCTGCCAGTACAAATGCATAAACAGGGAATTACACCTTTATATCCCTTCTTTAACACAGCTGCTGCTGGAAATCTGACTTGTTCATTTACTGTGAGTTCTCAGTTTTCAGTGCTTTTTTTCCATATGTATTGCACTTCATTTTTAGGCAGCGGTTTTTCTTTTCTAATCCACTTTCTCTGGATTATTAAACATCTCTTAATATGTAAAATTGAAAAGGAATTTTTTTCTAAATGGTATTGAAACACTTTCTAGATATTCCATCTGTGTGGTTGAGAGGGCATATCTATTAACTTTGAAGTTTAATTGGTCTTTTCCCTCAGTCACTCTGTTCTATAGATCTGCCAATTTGTCTTTCAGTTAATTTAGTTCACAGAAGAAACCATAATATTCTTACTGTAGTTGTGCCAAAGTTCTATTGAGAAAACAGTATGTCCTAGCTTGGAGTCATTCCCAAATTGCATTAGCTAATTTTGCAGTTCTGCTGAATTGCAAACTTGGTAAGCAAACTATATGTTATTTCTCCTAGTTACTAGATTTATCCTCATTCCCCTGTTGTCTAAGTAATTCCCTGAATATTGGCATGTTTCCAAAGTTCTGCACAAGCCTCTGTTTTTTTCCTTTATTATTTTCTTGTTCTGTTTGTAAAATGTTTGGTAATGCTGTTCAGCTGTCTTGTTCAACTTCTAATTGACTGTGTGCTCATTTCACACACTGTTTCTTCTGTTAGAATGAGTTTAAAAAAATAGTTCTAAGACGATGAAATGAGATCAGTCCTGGCTTTATTCTGTGTTAGCTTCATAATGTTTTCTTCAGTTTGGTGAACTGTGTTCACAGCTTGTGGTCAGTTTCTGGTACTTAATGTGTTTTAATCCAAGTCAGCTTCAACTATCGTCTTCGTGATGCTTTCGGATGTTTTTCTAGAAATGCTTAATGTGCTAACTTTGTTCAAATATTCAGCTATTGTAACAAGATTTTTTCATACTGTTGTTTTGTTGCTTGCTTTTTCTACAAAGAGCTGTGTTACCAAAGTAAATGTAAGTAAATGTTGTGACTTATTCCAAATTTCTGTATTCTTGGAAGAAATCTTCCTCTCCAGTTTGGTATTTTTTTTTTTCAGGGGTATATGTGTATGTTGTAGTTGGGGGTTGCTAAAGAGCCCAGAAGCTAAAGGAAACTTCAAGGATGTATTTGAAGCCTCTCCTGTCTCCTCCCATACCTTGAGCTCCTGTATTTTGTAACTTCCCAGCTGGTTGGAAAGCTGTATGTGTGATCTTGTAGCTGAACGTTTTCACTACCTGAAGTGATTGGATGCTGGGATTGTTGTCATAATTGCATGTATTTTCAGGCTGAGTGATAGCTCAGTCTGGTGTGGAGGTTTTCATAATATTCTACTCAAATTGAGAAGTTGGACTGTCAGTGTTTTAAATGTGAATGTCCTATCCTTATAAACTACTATTTGAAACCGCCCAATAATGAAGTTGATTTTTTGTAATGTTAGACTTTCCCCAGAAGGGGATGGTGTCTGTCAAACTTGTGATAGCATTGATATGAAAATAACTTGCTTGCAGATTAGTTTGTTTCAGTGGGTATCTAACTCCCTAATGCGTTTTTAATTTCAAAGTGGTACTTAAATTTGACTGCAGTTCTGTGCAGTCAGAAGCCTGACTTCTTGTTGGAATATGTTGCCCACTTTTTAATAATCATGTTGAATTACATATTATAAGCCAAATCTTCCAGCCGTTCTTGAAGTAAACCTGTACTGGGGTCTCTACTGTGGTGAGGGCTGTATGATTTGGTCTCTTCCTCCTATCTTGTGTAATTACAACACAGTAGATTGGTAAAAGTACTGTACACTGTAACTGGTATTAGAACTGTTAATTAAAACATGTTCTCTCTAATGGACTATACTGCACTTCATTGAAATCATTAGGATGCATCTTTTATGTAGAGATGCTATTTGTGTTGATGGATATGACTGAGAAGAAACTGTGTAAGGTGTTAATGAAGCCATATGTACAAGGCCTGTGTATCTTAAATTTTATAAAGAAATACTGAACACTTGCTCTTTGTGTTATGAAGTATAAGCCATTTATATTTAATATAATCATTTAAGATGTAATTTACTTAGTTTACTCATTTTATTTATGATAAGAAATCTTAACTTTGGAAATTATTTCTGTAGTAGGGAAACTGTAAAATCTTTTGATTTTTATCATTGTGAAATAAATTTCAATCAGTGTTTGGGAAAGTACTGAAGACTTTTTCTGTACTTACCTGAAAGAAGTTGAGCTTTCATGTGCTGTGAAACAGGCTTCTTGCAAATATATTGCATGGTAATGTGTGCATGATGCTATAATACAACAGAATGGTGATTTGTAGTTACAGAAAAGAAAAGAAAGAAAAAAATCACTTGCCAATTTATGTTTTGCAACCTTACTGAGAGAATGCTAAGTATGGGGGTTTTTTTTCATATTCTGGGTTAATTTTATTTTAACTTGTTTGCTTGGAATTTGCAGTAATTTTGAAAGGTAGAGGAAATTAAAATATTTTCTAGTAGCCTTATTCTAGGACACTAAAGAGACAAAGTCGTCTCACTGTGTAATGCTACACCTTTCTCTGGGGGTTCTGCAGTGTTGGGAAGCCTTTGAAGGTATATTAGGTTTAGCATACATACCACTTAACATACTTGTTAAAGAAGCAGTTTTCAGGTCGGGTTACATGTGCTCTTTAGGTTAACTGTAATATTTGAGGATGATCAGTGGTATGTGTAGTGTGGGGCACCCTAGAGAAAACTTGAGATTATTTGGGAAGAGATGCTGAAGAAACTTGGGAGGGAATGGGGTGTACATGTAGTAAAGGTAGACCTCTCCCCTCAAGCAGTTTAAAGCAACTAAACGTCCGCTTGTCTCTAGAGACTGAAGTCTAAAAGTCAGTCTGGAGTACAGTTAGGAAGTTCATGAATCTGTGGAAATGCACATCAGATGCAGTGCTGTATGTGAATATATTGTGGCAACTTAAGGGTATAAGAATAGCTAGTAACAATAAAGATGCAATACTATACAGAGTAATTTGTCAGTTTATATTTTAGGATAAACTTTTTGAGTCATCTTCAGTTTCTATTTACTTTCAGCCCTGGCATCCCTGAGGAGATAACTGTGAGGAGAAATGTTGCCTAGAGTTAGCACAGTAAAAAATTACAATGTACTATAGTATTAAACTTCATCAAATACAGTATAAGACCACTGGTGTAAGTGAAGAAGGTGACTCAATAAGTTTTCAGAATGTCTGTTGGTTAGCTTGGAAATGGGATTCTTTGAAGAATAGTAGCTGTAGAAGATATTATTGTATTCCTTTTTCTTTTTCTTTTCCTTTTCATTGCTTGCCACTCTCATTTTACCACTGTTTGCCTTTGGGATAACAGGTTTTATTAGTTCTGTTTGAGTGAAACAAGTGCCTTCGTAGCTGATTAAAGCTGACTTCAATGAAATACTTGTATAATTTAATGGACCTCCACAAAGTGAATCAGTAGATAATGGTTTTCTCTGCATTCCAGTTACTAGAAAAGAGCAACCCCTTGCCTCCTTTTTCTCTACAGAACTTGTAAAACTTAGAACTACGGGCCAGTTTGCTGAGGTGTAGTCAACTTCACTTCAGGCTTCTGAGTGGGAGGTTTAGCTTCTCTGTGTGGAGAAGGTAGACTTCCCTCTGAGGTTGTTCACAGTTCTTTTTTTAAAAGTCTACTTGTCTGCATTAACAGATGGAGCAGATGGAGCCCAAAAGTTGGAGTTTGAATGTTCCCTGGTTGTGAATACGAGCGAACTCTTAAAGTAGCTTCTACTTGAAATCATTTGCTAGCTATGTATTTAAAATTATTTGGGGGAGATCTTTAAAAGGCTTTAATATTTTCAGTCTATGTACAAAAAATAAGTAGAGGTTGCCCCAGAACATAGAACATGGCTTATCTATGTGACAGTCTAATAATATGACCTTAAAAAAAACAAAAACATTTTCTTAAATATTTATTTTTCATGTTTAACTGCCTCCAGTTACTGCTTCTAAGTTGAAAAAAAAAAGTGAAGACAGTTTGAAAATGAACTTAACATACTGCAAATGCCAGAATTTGACAATGATGCTTGGTCTAACTTCAGGTTGTACCACTATAATCTAGAGCTAGTCTGAGGAAATAAATAAAACCCTATCTGTTGAAGAACAATAGAAACAACTAATCAAGATGCATGTTGCTGTTGCAGAAATTTTTGAGGAAAATCTTGCCATTAAGAGGAATCGGAACTTTCATTTGCTACAGCTCCCCTCATGTATCTGGTTGGCCTCGTCTCTTCTCCTGCGAAGGTTGGGGATCAGTTGCCTGATTCATCCCCTGCCAGTAGGGTAGGGAGAAAAGGAGGAGAGAAAAAACCCCCCAAAACTCTGGGGTTGAGATAAAGACAGTTTAACAGAACAGTAACGGAAGAGGGGGAGGAAAAAAAAAA
>RSEF01000002.1:121790002-121803709 GCA_003993805.1 Himantopus leucocephalus | reverse complement strand
GAGTGCTATAATTCCTACTTTGCATTACAGTATCATTGTTATGCTGAAATCGCAGACTACGATAACCTGTGTTTATTTTGAAATGACATACCATATACAGTTTGCTAATAAGTTAATTGGTTTGGAGGTAAGTGTTACTGGATTATATTTTTGAAAATGGCACATTGACTTTTGTCATTCATTTTGTTTTGCCTAAGATAATTTTCTTGAATTTGATTTTGTTTTGTAGCAGTGAAGACAGTTAACTTGCTTTACTTGGATCTGTGTTAGCACAGAAGAAACCATGCTTATGGCTGTTTAGAGAAAGAAATGGTTTAGTTTGCTAACTCAATTTAGTACCTGAAAACAGCATGACATTTCCCAGTCTTGCATCATTGCTGCTAAAATTCTATGGTTAAAATTGGAGAAGTTCTGTATATTATGAATAAGACTTTTTGCTATGATGGCAAAATATTAAAACTTTTGGTTTATAAATGAATTGGGTTTGTGTAAGGTGGGACATAGTGGGGCAAGGCTTCCTTGCTGTCAGATGTGTTTAAAAAACAGAGGTTGCAGCAGACATTTGAAAGCGTCCAAAGCTGTACCTGTTTGGATGTGACACACAAGTTCCACTTTCATCTTTCTTCGCTTCTTGGTGGTTATTTTATGTGCTATCTTTAGTGGTTAAATTGTAAGACCTGCAGATGCAGCAGGACATGACAAGAGTTTCGTTGCAACAGGTGTCATATTAGAAGCTGAATAGGGAGAATTTAAAAATAAAGATGAGCAAAATGCTTGTTGAAGTAAACAAAATATAATGAGCTGAGGGAGAGGTAAGGAAAGAGGAATCAAATTCCAAAGGTCTGCAAGATGAAAAATTTGTAGGGTTTGTTTCCAAACCTCATGAACTTAAAAAAAGCAAAACAAAACAAAAAAGGTGGGAAGGTAATGTGCTNTTAGCCTGAGTAGAGCGACCTCCTGTATGTGAAGGCTGTTGCCTTCTTGCGGTTTATAGCTCACAGGTTCAGAACCATATGCACTTGATTAACAGCAAAACCTCTCAACCTTTAGGAGGTTGCTATAGTCCAGCAACTTATGTGCACAGTAAGAAGTGGATGGTGCAGAGCTTTGCTTAAGTAGAGGTGGTAAATCATCGGGGATGTAGAGGTTAAAGTAAATTATGGAGCTCACTTTTATGAAAACTTTTTTTTTTTTTTAAAGTAAGGCCAAATTCACCAAGGAATGAATTGTTAGTCAGAGTAGCTGTGTATAGAGTTTGTTAATGCCTAACAGTACAATCTCTGAAATTAACTCATCTATCTAGAAAGTTGCTGCCTACACAGTATTAGTTTAAACCTTTCCTTAGTGTCTTATCAGGCGTCTGATCATAGTTTTTAAACCAGTAAACTTTTCTGGCTTGACCACACAACCGCAAATACAGTTAAGAGTGTTGGTTATATGTGTTTTATATATAGTTATATGTCCGTGTATATATATGCACATTATATTACATTTTTTCCTTAAAAGAAAAACCCACGACAGCTGAATAATAAACAAGTGCATTAGCCCAGATGTTACAGCACATTGGGATGGGCTCTGGCTTCTAGTTTAGAACATGTTGATGCTTGACAAGTCTGGTATAGGCTGAAGTGTGTTGTCTGCACTAATCTATGCAGCCTAATCTATGTAATTCATTGAATTAATATTTAAACTTAATAGCTGAAAATAAGACTTGAAAGCAAGTCATGCTCAGCTTTTTTTATTTGGGCATTTGTTTGTAGACACACTCACAAAGTTGTCTTTTTCTATAACTGTGTCTTTTTCTATAGCTGTGCCTACTAAAATAGTGTAATCTAATCACAGTTTTTAAACCAGTAAACTTTTCTGGCTTTACCAGACAAATACAAGTACAGTTAAGAATGTTGGTGATACATGTTTTTTTATATATAGTTATATGTGCATATGTATATGCACGTTGTTGATGGACTATGCAGAGCTTCTCAACTCCAAGTTCTTGTGCTAAAACAGGTGAGGTTGTTCTGAACTGAAAGTTGCTGTAGACTGTCTGGCTTATTTCTGATGCTGTTAAGTGAAGTACCCTTGAGGCTGTTTTCTTGAGGATGTGTGTTGGTTAAGTAGTAATTGACAGAACGCTTTAACTAGCATTTGAACTATATGGGATAAAACTTCCCTAGTCTTTGAGTGAATACTTTGATTTCTGAGTTAAGGCCTGTTAATGCTTAGAGTTTGTGGAGCAGAACATTCCTTATCCTAGAGTTGTTCTGTGGATAAATTGGGAACTGATGGTTTGAATCCAATCTGGGATCTTGAAGGCAGATAACAGTATGTTGTTGATATTAAAGTACCTGATTGCTACTATTTTTAAAATTTTTTTCTTTCTTTTTTGCAGGCTGGAGCTCTTGATTTATTGAAGGAGCTTAAGAATATTCCCATGACCCTTGAGTTGTTACAGGTATGATTTTCTTATTGTTGTTATGTTGCAAATACTAACTTCGTAATGGTGAAGGTAAAGCCAGAAAATTTGGAAGAAGGTTGCACTATTAAAGTAGATTCCTATGTTGAAATTCCTTGAAAGAATCAGTGTTGTTATAGGGTAACTAGTCTTATTTCACCCTGATTTAGGCCACTTATCTGAAGTGTTTTCTTCCAGTAGTGAGCTCTTAAAGCTTATCTTTAAGTTGAAAATAGTGAATTTTGTCATGGACAAAGGGGAAGAGCTGCTTATAAACTTACCTTACATATAATCGTAGGTTCTTACTAACACAGACGTGATGTGTTTCCTTCCTTCTGAAGGAGAATGCACCCAATTACAGCTGATACCTCTAACATAGTATTTTATATATTATTTATATATTCTCTCAAAAAGTAACTCTGAACTTTAGTTGCATGTCAAGTTTCAGAGTTTGTCATGTAATTCATCAATGAACCACTTTTGTTGCAAAGTAACTAGATATTTCCCATCTCTGAAAATTTTCAAATGGCAGAGGTAAATGTGAGACCTGATTTGCTGTGGTAGCCACTTAAATTGGAAGAGACTGAAAAGCAACTTTTCTCTAAGTGATAATTAATGGTCACGGATGCAGAATTAGCTATAACGTTAAAATCTTACATGTCAGTAGCAATGCCATTCTTGACAAATGCATCCTATGTATTTACAGAATGTACTTAGTACCTTATTACTAATACTGTTTGTGACAGAAAGTAGGAATTTGGAAATATCTTCATGCATGAATGAGCATGGCTGATACGACGCTGCAACCTTCTCCCCTATGTCCAACCTCCTTCCTTAAAAAAAAACAACACAAAACTCCACCAAAAAAACCCAAACCCAAAACCCTCAAGCCCCACACAAAACAACAAAACCCAGAAAACCCTTCTGTTAACCTGATTCTTTTGAGTACCTTTGTGCAGGTGTTCATACAAAGTATTTGTGTAATAATGTTTTTTTGCCTTTGGAATGAAAAATCTCTCTGCAAGTACTCTGGAAATTCTGTAAATGCTGCTGTGCAAACCTGTTGTGCTTAGCGTGAAGAATGAGACTAGAAGGAGAAGCTTTACGCAGAACAATTCTACCCTTGAACTGTGAGGATCTGAAGAATGTACAAGTACATAATCTTTTTTCAGTTGCAGTGAAAACCTTAGAAATGCTATCAACAGAGGAGGATTTTTAATCTTGCTAAGTACAAACAAGCTCAACAGTCTGCCTTTTAGGGCACTTGTGTGACCCTGACTTAATTTATATAGGGTTGCATATTAATTCTGTCTAGTTTTCTGTCCTACTTGAAAGCAGCTTATTTATGCCCATCCATATGGCAGGTACCTGGTTTTAAAGTTAAATAATATTTGCAGTAAAAGACTGTTTTTAATCTGTGTTGGGGTGGGCGCTATATAAGTTTGTAAAGAAGATTTCTCGGTGTTACAGTAGGTCTGAAGGAATTGGGTATTTTAGCGTACTCTTGCTCAGTAGGTTAACTGTAGCTTAGTTAAGAAATTTTTCTTAAGTGCCCACTGCTGTATTCAAAAGAGTTCCGCTGCATAAGATTGCATTTAGCAACATGTTTAAACTCAAATTTACATTATTTCTGGTGAGAGTATTATAAATATGTAAAGTCTGCTGTAAATTTTCTATGTTAGTCTCCCAAATTTGCTTAAGCAACGGAGGACTCGGAGCAACAGTTGAAATGCAAAGTAATCATATGCATCGCTCTGGTAGTGGATCATTAGTGTGCTAATGTCAAGAAGGGTGATGATCATGAGAAAGTGGGAGCACTGACTTCCTCTGTTTAGATGGAGATATCTATTGAATGTGTTTGAACTGATGAAATGCAGGACACAAGTGAAGACCATACTTCCACACCCATTTTTAAGCAGTTTTGAAAGCTGGCTACATTGAAAAAAGCACTGCTAGCTGATACGATAGTTTCATTATTCCTGTGTAGTAAGAGAAGTGACGATTTTTCCTGTAACATGACTGTTGCTTCAGTCTGAGCTGGCGGGGTCCTCTGAAAAATTTACAGGTATGTGGAACAGGAAGGTACACATCAGTAGTCTGCACTTGTGCCTGTGTCTTGTGTCTTTCTCGCCTGTTTTTTTTTCCATGGAAAGCCGAAGCGGTTACAGACAATAATACGACTGTGTCATATCTAACGAGTTTTATGTAAGCAAGCTGATCCTTGCTCAGCTAGGCAGGGAGCCAGTAGCCTTCCTCACACGTGACTTACCCGGTGGTCAGAATTACAAATCTGTTTAGCAGCCGCACAGTATTAAAGGCATCGTGTCACTGGTGCTAATTGTGGGTAGGGCGCAGCTAAACAGTGAGTGAGACAGAAGGTCTTTATTTTAACAAACAGGTTTTACTGGAAATTACACACACGTATGCAGAACTAGGCTGTGATGGACAGTCCTTGTTAATGACTTCTTGCCGGTTCATAGGCGAGCCGGGGAGACCCGGGAACCTGGAGGCGGTTATTCTTCAGGGCTTGATTTGGCTCTGCTTTGGTCTGGGTGCTCACCAGTTCTCTGTCCTCATACTCACAATTTAAAGTTGGTAACACCTCTGCTTGCTTCAGTGGTTGCTTTTCTTCCCCAACTATGTTCCTTACGTTGTCTCATTTGGTCTGGCTTAGAGAAGAGTGGCTGCCACTGTATGCTTTGTTTTGGGTTCAGTCATAGGTTACTCGTGCTAACTGTTGCTCACATCGACTGAAGGCTGCTTGGCCTACAGCTTGAAAGTTTTGGGGGTGAAAACAGCTGTCTTACGCTGTCTCTGAGCCTCTTTACTCTCAGAAAGCAGATGAAACAGGCTCTAGAATTTGAAGTGGGGAAGAATGATCCGTTAAAAATGCATTTTGGACAGGTCTGAGGAAGGTGTTCATATACGTCCACACTTAGAAACTGGCACAGAGATAAAGCAATTCCACAGGTTACACTGGGCTGGGCAAAAATACCAATGTTTTCCACTTGAAATGGGTCTCACAAGAACAGCTCCTTAGTCTGGAAGACTGAGGAAATTTCAGATGCTGACAGTTGGTTTGTTGTTAAAGCACAGTTATTTTGAGAATGTAACACTGATCTTGTGATTACCTGTGTCAGTTTGCAGGCAAATAAATTGGTAGATCATTCCTTGCCCTCTCTTTAGGCAAGGCCAGATCAGGTGCTCTGTAAAAACAAACAAATGAACTATGTTTATGTCCTGCTTTAAGAAAGCCAGCAGTTTAGATAGTTACCATAATCTGTTTCTTTTTTTTGTGATCAGAGGAAGAAATTAATTTATCCAATTAATTTTGGGTTTTACTTGAGTTTTTGAGTTTTACTTACCTAAATAAGCCTGTAAGTTGGTGTCTTTCCTTTTTGCTGATGAGAGTTGGCCATGGTTGTACCCAGTTATCAGTGGAGGATTATTTTTTTTGTAGATACTTTTTTCTCATTCACGTGTGATGAGTATCTTATGGATTTCCAAGCACTTGTTATTCTTTATTGTCTGAACATAATGTCCANATTTTTCTCATTCAGGTATGATGCGTATCTTATGGATTTCCAAGCACTTGTTATTCTTTATTGTCTAAACATAATGTCCAGAGTATGTGTTTAACATGTCAAGAGAGTTGGCTGTTACTGTTAGTCTGAGTGAGCAGAGTCCACCTTGAAACACTTTAGTTACAGGTGGGTAACCATCTGGTTTTTTTAATTGAAAATACATGTGTAGAGCTGATGGTCAGACCTGAGGTTATTTGATGTGTTTCCTTTGCTGAAATACTATGGAATATTTCAGTACATTTCCAGTCATTTAACACATCCATGGTGCCCCAAAAGGTGTTGTGTGGGTTGTAAGGAGTAATTTACAGGAACAAATCATTTCCATTTTTAGCGAGCCACAAAGATTTATATTTTCTTTTAAAGGAGAAAGAAATTGATGATGACCTACTGCAAAAGTAAATAGAATAAATTGTATTTAATGAGTCCTGTAAATAGTAAATGCAACAAAACCGAGCATCTTAACAATTTAAAAAATTTAGTTATCAATCAAAATATGAAATGATAATAAAGTACTTACTTGTATTTTTAAATGCTTATCTCCTCTCGTAAAACTGAAACTGTGGAAATGATCTACTTGTTAGATTAACACGGTAGTCAGAGAAGTCTTCTAAAATGAAACTTTTGTTGGTGTTGAGCTAAATTTCTGTCCTCATCTTCTAACAGTGGATTGTAAATTAATCTCCTCTTCACTCTATAGGTGGCAGTAGTGCCAAAGGTTTAAAGCCTGTCACTATCTTGGCCTTTTGAGAGAGTTAGACTACTAGTCCTACTATTTCTATGTAAAAGCAGAACCCTCTTGTGCTTAAGATTTTAAAGAATCTTAGTGTTGCCAAAATTATTAAGAACCTAAAACGTGGTTGCTCCCAACTGATATTACAGCTGCTTCTACAGCCACTAAATGGGAATTCTAAGAGTATGAAGCCATTGAAGCAGTTGGCAAGCTTCTGATCATGCCAAAACATAAATGCAGTCGTTGCTTCACAGAAAAGTAAGGTTTTGAGGCTATAACCATTGCTAGAAGTTTTATGTAACATGAAGATGTATATATGATTTTCATGTTAGATGTTTTGAATGTTGTACTTAGTTTAGGTAAGTAGTTCTGCAGAGCTTTTTGAAAGGGTTTGTGAGCAAAAATCTTCTGATTGACTCCCCTTAACCTCCTGTCCATTGTTCCCCCCTTCCTCCGAAACTTCTGTGATGGAGACAGATGGTAATACTGTTGTATTTCTTTTTAAAATGTCTATGTTGTTAAAATAAGTTTTGTAAAAGCTTGCAGCATTTCGTCCCGATAGCCTTGAAAAAACCCAAATCAAAACAAAACACAAAAGCAAAGAAAAAAATACTTTCAAAAAATTATGTCAAAATACAACTTTATATATGTTTACTTGTTAAATTGTCTACATGTCGCCTTTTATCATGTATATTCTTACTTCTTTTGCAGTCTACCAGAATTGGAATGTCAGTGAATGCAATACGCAAGCAAAGCACAGATGAAGAAGTTACATCTTTAGCAAAATCTCTGATCAAGTCTTGGAAGAAACTGTTAGGTATGGCGACAGAAACTCCCCCCCCTGCCCTTGCATGTTTTAACTGTATGCAGTCTTGATGCAAATCCTTGACACTGCCTCGCTTTAGATGTATTTGTGCTCCTGGGTAAGTATTGAAACTTTCTGCACTCATGTAGTTGGTTTTTACTCTTTGACTACCACCAGTGCATTACTGTGAAAGTGTATTCAGAGAAAAAGTTAATGTATTTTTATTGGGGCTGGCGAGCAGTAGGAAGCCAGCTTCTGTGACATGACTCATTTCTGAAGTCTTGTTGCCTGCTGTTGAGCTAGAGTGACTGTTCCGCAGTACTAAGCGCTAACGAACCTGTTCTTGACTATTTCCTTTGTCAAATATAACAGGTACTCTGAAGAACTTGTGCAGAATCTCATAGGAGAGCGTGGAGGCTTTGAAGTTTGGTTATAAAGTGATTCGTGAAGAGAAAAAAAAAACCTGACGTTAAAAATCTGTTAGAACTTAAAGGTAGTGAGAAATAGATTTGCACTTTCTAAAACCTTTAGAGTTTTAAACAACTTACTAATTAGTGAGTTAATACTTTTTGTTTAATTTCCCTTAAAGCAATGAATGCAGTGAATGAAACCTTTCTTTTAGCAGGATTTTATTCAAGGGTATTTTGTAGTACTTAATTTTAATGCATTTGAAAACACTCAAATCTCAAACTGTCCAGGTATTTTTGTTCATAGAGTATGCTGTACTCTATTTTGTTTCTTTGTATCTAATTTTAGGTAAACTACAATTAGGAAGTTTAAAATTTTGAAATAGAAAATGGTTTATGTTATTTTCTACTTATTTAAATATTTGCCATTCTATCTAGAAAAATATGCTAAATACCAGGAAGTTGTTAGAGTCCCCTGCCATTTGAAGTCAGCCTAATTTTTATCAATTATTAAGTATTTTATCAGATACTTTATTACTCTTTTGTAGAAATGACTTTGTGTCCATCTGACAGTATATGTATGTAGAAATGGACAATTTGTCACAGCTTTCAACTTCTGTATTCTAGTAAGATGCAGCAACCTCTACAGCAGACATGTTTTTTAACCTACCTTTAAAAATTTAGATAATACTAATTAGGTTAGTTTTAGTAATGAAATTTAGATGATACTAGATATGCTGACAAATACTTTTTAAATCATGGTAATGGCTCTTATTATAAATGAAATGCATACTTTATAAAGGATCTGATCAGAGTTCACTGGTAAATAGTGAAAATTATGTACTTCTTATGTTTAACTTTCCACTTAGAATACAGTTGGACTTCAAATTCTATCTGATACAGAAAACTGGTAAGACACATAAGTGAAGAAATGGGCTTGCATATTAACTTGAGTTACTATAAAGACTTCTAAAAGCAACAGCTGGATTGAGTGACCTAGCGCTCGATTTATTAATCTAAGTTTAAAAAAAAAAAACCCCTAGCAAACTTTTGGGTTTTTTTTTTTTTCCTCTAAAGTTCACATTTTTGATACTTAATTTAGGCAACAAAGTAGTCTTTTTTCCTGCAGAATTCTCAACTTTTGGGAGCGCCCTTCGAGACTGCTTTTTTTGCAGGGGGAGCTAACCCTTCTGGTTATCGCTGTCCTTTGAGCAAATGAATTGCTTTTTATTTGTTGAGACAGTGAAAATAGTCTTCTGTCTCATTTTTTTTTAATACAATATCTTAAGTCAGTCAGACTTGTCTTAATATATTGTTACTTATAGCTGACTGATCTGTATGTGTTCAAACATTGTGAAACGCGGGGAGTATTACTCCTACCAGAGGGCGTTCATGCTGTAGAAGTCTGGAATGAGATGGTGGTGCCTGATGGTCACGTCAGGTCAGTCTGGGTGTAGGCTGCTGCTGAAAGGGGTGGTCCTGGCTTCCCTTCTGCACAGGTGCCTCCTTGCTTCCTCCTGTGCTACAACTAGTGCTCAAGTGGCTAACCAGGAGATCACAGCTGGGAACTGACCAGTTGGAAACTAATTGTTCTGTTGCTTTTTTCTGGTTTAAATTTCAACTGTATCAGATTTTTTGGTCCAGCCTGTTTGCAGATGCTGTTTTCTGCACAGGGATTGCAGCAGTAACATACAGCTGGGGCAAAGTGGACCTTCCCCTTTTGATGACTTGCTACATGCAGATTGTGTTAAGGCAGTTGGGAGACTCTACCTAAGGCTGCGTGCATCAGGTGAAGTCAAACATGTAAGGAGTTGGAAAGTAAATAGCAAATATTTGACATTAATCAGAACTGAATACTTTCTTCTTGAGGCAGTGGGTATATGACCTTTGTTCATGCTCTAATTTTTGTTACAGGGCAGATATTATTGCTTGTACATTATTGTGCCAGGTCTAGTACAGCTGTGGTTGTGCACTTGATAAAATCAAGTTATTCCTGAAAATACAGCACTGCTTGTATTCAAAACTTAAGTAGTTAAATTCTCCTTCTTTGTAACATGGACCTTATATTAAAGCATAGTAGCGCAAATGTTTCACCTCTTGTTTCACTGTTCAGTAATTCATTAGAACTTAAAATCTCATCACCTCTTGTTTCACTGCTCAGTAATTCATTAGAACTTAAAATCTCATCACCTCTTGTTTCACTGCTCAGTAATTCATTAGAACTTAAAATCTCATAACTGTGGAAGATAGGGTATCTGGACTGCGTGAAGTATGGGTGGGAATCTTACAAAGTGCTCTTATTCTGTTTTGTCATTAGTTTTGACTTTCTCGGAAGAATACGAAATACCATATGTTGAGCTGCTTGAGAAATCAGTTTCGATTATGCTGTTTATAGTGCATGTAAAATGGTATGGATCAAAGATGGCAACAGAAGCGGACAGCTGTTAATCGTACCAAGCATTGTACTCAGAGATCTGAAGTCTTTGTGAGTTATTTTTATAAATGACATTTTGAATTTAGGCAAGAATTTTTGACTGTTCAGGCTGCATGTACTGTTTAAGTTCAATGCTATTGGAACGTACGTTTTAAGAATGTGTGGGAAACATGAGAAGAAAACAAAGTAAGGTTGTGAATCACCAGATGTTTATGGCTTTACCAGAGCCATGCCAGGTTACCAGTGTTTTTTCAGGGGGGTTTGAAGCTGCCCAGCAGAGGGCTTGCAAACCTTGTCTGAAGTGACTCGCTGAGTGAGCTATAGTGCAAGATCGCTTTTAGGTGTTGCTGTAAGGACGTTAAACCACACATCTGAGTTGGTCACAATTTATATAAGGAAGTAAATTCTGCTCTCAGAATAAAATACTGTTCAGTTATAACATGAGATTTGCAAATAATGATTTTTTTGCCAAGTAGCTGAGTATATGGAGTATGGTATGCAGATAATGAATTTGTGCATATGCGTTTAGGTTATGAGGAGTGTTCCTTTATATAAAAAAACAACAACAAATCTTTAAGGAATGTAACATTCGCCATCGCAAATAATTACTTACTGAACTCTAATAAGAGTATACGGTGAAAAAGAATGTCCAGACCTCTAAGTAAGCTTAACTCCAGTATGTTTGTGTACTGAACTGGAAATACAGAATGATTGGACATTAAGTCCAGAATGATCTTGACATTAAGTGCAAGTGTGATCATCTGCTGCCAGTAATAAAAACTGAAAATGTGCCATGAGCATTTTGAAATGCCGCTTTCAGAAAAGGTGCATGCCTAGGTAATTTTATTTTAAAAGAATGTTTAAGTGCTTAATGTTGTCAAGAGAAGCTAACATCAGCCAGACTTCACAGAAGTGTTTTACTCAGATTACTTTGTTCATACAATCCTTTATTATTTCGAACCCGAGTTTGATTCTACTGGAACAAGCTGGTACAGTCTAGGACTCTCTTACAGGTATGTTAATGCTCTCATGAGGTAAAGTTGTTCAAGAACGAATAGTATCCTACTGGCTTTGCTCAAAAAAATTTGTAATTGACAAAGCAAATTCCTAAATTGAGGTTTAATAGTGTTTAAGAGTATTGTTTACTATTGATAAGAAGAGTACATGTCTTTATAAGATATCGTGTAGAATCAAGTGCAAAAATAATTTCAATAGTTTCATTTCCATATCAAGTATGAGCTGTGGAAATCACCTTCTGTCAAATGTGTATTTGGAACTGTTCCATGTATAGTTAGTAGATCTATAGTTTGTTAGGATTAGCAATGGAGAGATAATAACACGTGATGCAGATTACATCATACTGTATAGGAGAAAAAAAACAGGTATAGCAAAGTAGTTAATATGTCATGCTCTTTTGTCACTTAGGATAAAAAAAATCTTTTAAAATGGCAAAAAGTTCATACCTTTGTTGTTTCTTTATAGATTTTAGATAATATTCCTCCCTATGCTACTACTAGGAAGAAGCTTCTCTGATCTTACCTTCATGTCTTACTCCTTGCAGAGGAATTACTGACAAGTGTAGCTACTTGTGCATCTCAAGATTATTTTGGTCAGGGTCTGGAAAATGGGGCCAAAAGAATTATTAAACATGAGGGTCATTGTTAAATTAATGACTGTGCCATCTGTTACCTGTTCTCATATCTCTTTCCTTTAACTTACTTAAACTGAATACTCAGAAAATCTTTCCAAGTTTTGGTGGTGAAATCTGAATCAGTAATGTAAGGTAACCCACTAAATTAAATTCTCATGTGCTTCCAGGGAATAACTAGCCACCTTTCATTAACATTTCTGAGAAATTTTTACTTTAAAAAAAATTGTAATTTAAAGTTAAATTTATAAATTAATAACATTACATCTTTTTACTTTTTGGGGTTTTTTGGTGTTACTAGCAAATGTCTTGAGTTCATGTGTAATATAATTAGAAGACTCTATGAGGAAGCTATTAATGGCTTCTAACATGCAGATTAATTATGTTATCTCTGACCATATATTATTAGATTAAAAATTTTGTTCTGGTGACAGAGAACACTGTCATGTCATGTTTTACTCTGGAGAGATTATTTCACTGGGAAAGGTAGAAGTACCTTTCAAATTCATTTCAAGTCCCAGATAGAAACTGCAATGCAGTAGTCAGAAATTGATAGTCTTATTCCAAAGGCTAATAGTCAGTTCGTGTTACTAGCTTGGTCTTTGTATTTTAAAGAAGCGTTAATATAAATTAGCTTATCTTATTTAACCAAAAAAAAAGCTTAAATTTTTTTTATCACCTTCTGAAGCTGCAGTAGCTAAAACTGTGAAGTCACAGTTTTCAGTCCTAAAATTGATGACGATTCCAGTTTGTTTCTGAAAAAAAAAGTTATGGCAAGTTTTAATAGATGTACAAAGTTGAAAAAGTAATTGTGCCTCTTTTAAAGCAACTTGTAATTTATATTATATAAATATTTATGATGTTCTATAGACTTCCTGATGTGAATCACTTGCTCATTGGAATTTTTAAATGTCTTTCATAGAAGGGCCCTTTTTTCCATCTTACTTTGTTAGAATTTCTGTGGTTCTTTGTGGTTCCCATTAGCCATCATTTTTCCTTTGCGTTAGAGTCTGGCTGTTGAGTGTAAAATAAGTTAATTAGGAGGGACTTCTAGTTTCTCAAGGATAATTCTTTTTTCCTTTCCCCAGAGGAAGTTTGAAATGCTGTCCAGCAGGCTGTTAATTGCATTCTGTTCTTTTGTCAATACAGTATTTTAATAAAATAAAAAAATCCTTATTAATGTGTGAGTTTAAGAATAAGTACTGCTTGATACTGGATCTCTCCTCGGTGTTTTCCAATTTATGATCCATAAGAGTGAATGGCTTAAACACTTAGGAGAATATTTCAAGCAAACAGAGAATATTGTTAACTTTATTTTCAGATTTCTGAAATTGGATTAAACAAAAGTCCTATAAATTCTAATCTAAGTGGTTAAAGAAATCTTAGTTTTGAAGACATATTTGCCTGAAGATGGTACAGTTGTCTCAGCTGCTGAAGTTTGACCTTGGTTTGAGACAGGCTTGCATAGACTGGTCTGCAGGTATATGAAGAGTTGTGCTTTTACCTCTTGCGTTATCCCCATGCTTCATGTATACCCTGCCCTCCGTAAGTGGAAGAAGCAATTGGGGTATTGGCAGATGTTGTCAGGTGCCTGCCTTCTCTTATGAATCATAGAATCCTAGAATGGTTTGGGTTGGAAGGGACCTT
>RSEF01000002.1:121766299-121789902 GCA_003993805.1 Himantopus leucocephalus | reverse complement strand
CTGCTCTCAATCCATTCTCTGCTCAGCCTGTATTTGTGCTTGGAAATGGTGCTGGGCTAACTGGAAGTGTTTGATAAACTAAAACTAGGTGCCAGCTATACCATAGCAGTGTATTTGATGCAAAATAAGCAGGAGATACTTATGTCAGCTCTGAGTTTGACAGCTTGTGTGCCAGAAAAAAATACGGAAGTAAATGGACTGAAGCAGAGCTCAGCTCTAAGGCAGCTATGCTGCTTTGTGGAACCTGATGTGTACCCCAAGATACCTGTTTGATCTATCAGTTTGTCTTAAAGCCTCTGACAAAAATGTTCATGTACTTAAAAAATGATGAGGGTAAGTGAGATTACATGCATATTTAGAGTATTTTTAGAATTATGTATCATGTAGGCGTTTGTTGTCACAGAGAATAGTCATATGAATATGTCTGTTAATATGTGTTCCCTACCACCAAGTTCCCCTGAGAAATGTGGGGATGGGGCTCTTTCGGAAATGAGGATACTTGTAGATGCTTAAAACAAGGATTTAGATATCTAGTTCAGGACATCTTCGTGGGAAAGACTGAGCCTTATTAGCTTTCCCTCCTATTCTTGATAGTTCTTTTTAAAATTTGCAATATATATCTATGGATTTTGAAGTGTAATAGCAGCTTCATGAAGGCTTAGGGAGAAGAATTCACAAAATATAACTGTCAGTGAGCGATGCCGATCTCGCTAGGCTTTCTCTGTAGGCAGTGGAGAGTCAACCTTCCGAGAGAGCAAATCAAGGCACGAGCTCAATTTAGCCACTCTGAATTCCTCTTTACAATAGAAGGGCGTATGGTGTTCTCGTTAGGCTAAAGTTAGATGTTGTGATTGCCCTTTTTAATAAAGGCATTCATCTTTATAAAATCATCATTAAACATGGCCTGTATGGGAAAGGCAAATTCAAGTATTTATAAACACTAAGGCAAATAATTTAAGAGCTATTGCAGAAAATACTGTGTTCAGTCTGAAAAACTCCTTCAAAAGCATATGAAAATGATCTTTATATTTTTTGGCAACCATGGTAGCTTTCACACTACAGTTTGTTTGGTTCAGTCCTTTGGTAGAAATCCTGTCAATATAATTAAAAAGAATGACATGTATTTAGTAGGAGCTTATATTTAAAACATGTAAGACAAACTCCAGAGATGATGCAGTAGTTTAAGATGTTATTGTCTACCTCATGCAGCAGAGCTGGCAAAAATAAATCATAAAAGTCTACATTTTCATCCTGTCTTCACTGTCAGTTTAAGCAGATGCTGGACTTGACTTGAAGGATCTGAAGTGTTGTCATATTTTGCATTTGCTGGGTTGAGGAGAGTGCTGGGGAGTGGAAGGCTGTACTGCAAGAGAAGGTCAAAGCAGAGAGTGGGAGCTGCTAGCATTTCCAACTGGTGCAGGAGAAATCATCAAAGATATTTTACCGCTGTTTTAAATTGGTTATTATTTCTGGGTAAAAGAAAGTTTCTTATGTTTTGTCTTTCCAGATGGACCTTCAACCGATAAAGATTCTGAAGAAAAGAAAAAGGAGCCTGCATCTTCCTCACAAAACANCCGATAAAGATTCTGAAGAAAAGAAAAAGGAGCCTGCATCTTCCTCACAAAACAGCCCTGAAGCAAGAGAAGAAAGGTGCTTAATTCTTCATGACTATACAAATAACCTCATTCAGTATAAATTAACATTAAACTATTTGGTCCAAATATTAGAGACAGCTTCCACATTCTTTTCTGACATACATAGAGTTGTACNCTTCCACATTCTTTTCTGAAATACATAGAGTTGTATGAGGGAAGTAAATCCTGCTGCTCACATTAAAAAAAGATGAAAGCCACAGGTCAAGATATGGCCAGATCAGTTATTGTTTATTCCATCTGTCAAATACTCCTTCCTCTCTCAATACTAGCACTGAGCTTTGAGAACCGTAAAACAACTTTCAGTTGTGGTAATTGCACATGTTAGAGGTTTAGAATACTACTTCTGTCTGTTAGCTTTTACATTTAATAAACAATCTCATTCTGTACTTTTTTTGGTAAACACAAAATATATGCTATCAGGAAAATGAGCCCATGTTAATGATGCCATAGCAGCTGAAAAACATTTGCAAAATAGTATCTGCAAGCCCATTTCTTTTATACGTTTCTGGTTTTAGTGAATCTGTTTTCAGCAGCCATTTTCAAATTGAAATTTAACCTCTAACCATTTGTCCTGATGCAAGCTGAAAACTTTTTGGTTTAGAGTTTGCAAAGTTACACTAATTGCTTGCTTGTAACCATGATACCACTTCAGTACAGTAAGCAGACTGAATGTTAGTGTGATGTATCTTCACTATTTTTTATAGTAAAGTTACATGGGGAGGAAGAAGAGATTTCATGTTAATGTAAAGAACGGAGAACTAAAACTTATATGCTACATAATGGAATGAAATACGTGCTGTGTCTCTGTGTGAAATACCCTGATGAATTGTCTAAAGACAGTTCTAAAATTGTATTGACTCTAGAGCTATAAGTACCTTTAAAAAGGTGGCCTGTGTTCTTTTTTTGAAATACCGTCAAATGGATGTTGGAGAAAACCTGTGTTTTGCCCTGGAACAAAGTTACATGAAGAGCGGGGAAAAAACATTAATATCAGTTTTCTTTTTGCCTTTTTTTAGCAGTTCAAGTAGCAATTCCAGCAGCAGGAAGGAGGAGGGTAGCGCTCCCTCAAATTCTTTCATCCCTTCTTTTCCCCGGGCTCCAAGCACTTCGGATTCTGTACGAGTGAAATGTAGAGAAATGCTCTCTGCCGCTCTCAGAACAGGAGGTGAGCTTTGTAGACTGTATTTTTAAGATTAACTATTTCCTTCTTCTCTATTTCAGTCCTTCCCACTCTGTTTTTTTCCTGCCCCGTAGGGTAGAATAAGCCCTGTTTATGTCCTGTTTGTGCGTATATACCCAGAGGCCGGTTCACCTAACTTGCCAGTAATGAGTAACCTTGACAGCATGGGAATGTATTAAAAAATAGCTTTTTGTTGCTGCTGATACGGGACATTTTGTGGCTTCTGTTCATCTGATATCTTGCCTACAGTGGAGCTTCTTTTCAGGAAGGTTGTTGCCTCCTTAATGCCTCGTTTAAATCTTTTTGTGGAAACTGCTATTTTTTTGTCTTACCTCTGACTGAAAGTGCCGCTATATACATGCCTGCCTTTCTTACACCAGAGTTCCTGTGGCCCTTCAGATTACGGATTTTGAAGCCTGCCTTTCTGTTTTGATTTAATCTTGGAAGGAATCTGTAAATTCCTTGATTGTTTGTTGGTTTTTTTTCTTTTCCCCCCTCATGTGCGCTTGGGTGTCTTTAAACTGACAAATTGAACGATACGCTAGATAAGGAGCAAACTAAAAGTTGGGCTCCTCAAAATGACCTGAATTTTTTCTTGTGGGTCCCTCTTTTCTGCCAGAACTTACAACCCAGCTCCTGTTTCTCTGTTTTTAGCTTAGTGTAACCTGACCCAGTGTAAGCAGACTTCTGAATCACCCATTTTTACCCTCTTCGCTCTTATTCTTTCTTCTAATTCACATAAATTCAGATACAGACAGTAAGCAAAGCTGACTAAAGGCCATGAATTTGTGGTCCTTTGGATATGTAGTTCATAGACTTCTAAAATAATTTGTGACCAGAAAGTTGCATATAGTGTCTTAGTATTCATAATTCTATGTAGTCTTAATTTTGGCTAGTTTTCCAAGAACTCTTTTTGCTATGTTACTTTCTACAGCACACGAAAACTGATCATCCATGGGTTGAATGCCAGTCTCAAAAAAAGTTATTTTCTGATTTTAAGGCCTTGTGCATGAGATTGAAGGAGAAATGTTGTTTGGATTACTCATTGAAGTATACCCATGTTAAAATGAGAAGGAGGAAAACACCTAATGTGTCTAATTTGACCTGAAATGTCTCAAGATAATTGTTTACTGTTTCTGACCAAAACCCTAACTCATAAAGACTTTCCAAGGTAGCTTAGGATAAATGTTGTATTGTCTTCAAGGTTGCTATGGTTTATTTCTTCTAATTTACATGCTTTATGACACACCTCTGCTTTGCATTTTTAAAAAATATCTAATAATATTGATTCTGTTATTTAATTACTATGTTTCTAATGGGATCTTTCTCTTACATGCTTGCAAAACATGAATTGCTTATGCTTGTATTATATGTGCTGAAAGAATTGATGAAACATTACAAAATGTTTTCTTTTTATAATAGTCTGTTCTATGCACAGACATGCTGTGGAGATGGGTATTTGCCAAGCCTAATAGAATATTTAAATTTTTTTCTGTATATCAAAGTGTTCTGTTACTACTTGTGTTTGGAACTAGATGTCAGAATTTTTGGTTTTGTGAAAGATTTACAGTTGTTCTACTTTTTTAAACTTCTGTTGCTCTTCATTTCACTCATTTTTGTTCTCCCAAGTAATGTTAACAAAGTCTTGAAAGGATAATTATACAGTAAATGAAACTTTCTATACAAAAGGAAAATTCATTGCAGTTGTTTCATAATTTGCTGAGTTTCAGGGTTTCGAATGGGCTGTCAAGGATATAGAACACTGATGAGATTGTCAGGTTACTAATATTTTAATATTTGCTTTCATCAGATGATTACATTGCTATTGGTGCTGATGAGGAAGAGCTGGGTTCTCAGATTGAAGAAGATATCCTTTCTTGGACGTCTGTGTGCTCTAGAACAAGACATTTAACTAATGTTAAAAATAATTAACTTGATTTCTATATTGAATCTTTTTTAAATTCATTTAAAACAAAAATAGCAAACTGTTCAACACATCAGTGCAGAAACTTAGTGTTTAAAAAAACAGCACAACCTGAATGATTTGCCTTAAAACATGTAGGAATGTGTGTAGGTGAGTGTGTGGGTTTTTTTCAGTTCAGTATGTTTTCCTTGCAGCAGCAATATTATATCTTACTGAAGCATTCAGACATAAAATGCTGGGGTCTTCTATGTTATTTTAAAATCTTTTCTTGTTAACAGTTTCAATATTTTTCTACAAGTTTATCTCTTAATTAATTTGGAATTTTCAAAAGGGTTGTTCTGGTGGCAATGTTTGAATAGTTACATAGCAGATGTCTAGGATTNTTTTTTTTTTTTTTTTTTTTTTTTTGTCTTGGGGGGGGTATTCTTAAGCATAGAAGTCTAGGCTTCATGATTATAACTTGCTAATGTCCTTCGGTAATTACAGTCAGCCACCATTCCTGTTAAGGCATTTCCTGTTTCTGTTGCAAACCTGTTTTAAAATTCTGTTAGTGAGCTGCCAGTGTTTGAATACTTGATTTAGAAATCAGTTAATCCTCAGGATGAGGTCAAAGAACTGGACATAAATTTATGGGACTTTTCACAATTTCAGTTGAGATCCTACTACCCAAAATTTCATGTTTCACTGACCATGTGCTAAATTATGATTAGGCTTCAGAAGGACAGGAAGTCTGCTGTGTTGAACAGAAAAGTAACTTGGTTGGCGTTGGGGTCGGGGGAAGGACTTGGTCAACAGTGAAGTACATTGCTTTAGAAAAGTTACCCCCCAAAATGAATCCTTTATAGTGCTCCATTTTACTTGTTAATGTTTTGTTCCTTAAATCCAAAGCACCTATTTTTCAAGAATTAAAAAACACTGATATGAAATACAAAAACAGGGTACGAAGTAGGATAGCAAATCTCAAGGATGCAAAGAATCCTAACCTAAGGAAAAATGTGTTATGCGGGAACATTCCTCCTGACAAGTTTGCCAAAATGACAGCAGAGGTAAGTAAAGCATAGTCTTGAACTTTTTCCCTGTTGGACTTACATCCTGGCCTGTAGTAGCCATGAGAATAATTCATGTAAGCTGTCTGCACATCTGAAAGACTATGGCTTGTTTGTGGCTTGCACAGTCTGAATTAGACAGGGCTGTGTTGGGGCAGAGGGAATGAGGGTGGTTTTTGTTAATGGTTCCTAAATACATGATTTTGTCTCTAAGTTGGAAGGCAGGTAAGCTGTCGCATTCAAATTTCCTGAAGCACATTATGTTGTGCCATATTTGAAAAGCCACATGATGTATCGGTGATAGCTTTTTAAGTTCAGGAAGATGTAAATATATCTGGCTAGCGACTCCAAGCTGCTTACCCATTCACCTTTCTGGATATGTAAGTGTTAACCCGTCTTGCCATTTATTTTTCAAATGCTAACCTCTGCTGTTATACTCCTATGCAAGGTATAACACTGCAGTTTTAAAGATCAGTCCCTCTCCTGTTGGCATTTTCAATGTTCACTTAAAGCTTTTCACAAATTTGACAGAATACTTCAAATGATTTTGAAGGAAACTCATCACAATAAATAGAAAAAGCCATAATTGATAGGGGAAAGAGGCTAGAAGAATTGCCCTTTATATCAATTAAATTTCTGTTATTGAAAGAACATTTTGGACACTTGAATAGAAATTTCTGTTCAGTTGCTTACTGTCTGTACAAATCAAAAGGAAGTAAAATTAAAAATTAGCTTTTGTGGGAGAGAAAAATGAAAGAACAGTTAACACCTGATTTCAGTTTTGTAGTTCTGCTTGTGTGTTGGATTCTTCCCCCTCCCCAATCAGGTATAAAGGAGTATCTTGGAGACAAAGAAATCAAATTTATGATCAAGTAATGAAAATCACGTTTAGCTTTATTCTAAAGGAAAGGTTTGGTGTGTTCTGTTTTGTTTTGGTTTGGTTTTTTTTTCTATAGCTTTAGGTACAGGATAGGGCAAACAGAGGCTGATTGTATCTTCAGTGCGTATTTTGAGTTTTTTTGTTCTACATGTGTGTACGTACATATGCACAAACATTTTGTGTTGTCCTGTGCCCATTCTTTCTTTTAATTAATGTCTTGGATTAAAATTATAATGGCTAAAAACCACCCTTGTTAGTGTGTTAGGATTACTTCTGAAGTGAAACAGCATTGATACAAGGTTTGCATTCCACATCTACATGGGATGTGGAGTAAAACTTTATCGAAGAAAAATGCAACAACTTGTTTTTGCTGTGCACACTTGATTAGTCTACATTGTGGAGGTCTGCACACTAGAAGTGTTTTAAAGGAAAAAGAAAATTGGTGAATCTGAGCTCTTTGGTTAGTGTTTTGAAACTAAGTGTATATGACTTCTGGTAACACAGTAAATTACGGCTACATTGTATTTCTCAGTACAAATATGGAAATAGTCATAATAGCGTAAATTTTTCCTATAACAATCTTCTGTAGGTCAGTGAGATAATTATGCAAGGATCTGNTTGGTTAGTGTTTTGAAACTAAGTGTATATGACTTCTGGTAACATACAGTAAATTACGGCTACATTGTATTTCTCAATACAAATATGGAAATAGTCATAATAGCATAAATTTTTCCTATAATAATCTTCTGTAGGTCAGTGAGATAATTATGCAAGGATCCAACCTAGGAAGAGGACCTTTTTCCTCCTCTCTGGAGAACTTTTAAGTCCTCTTCTACCTTGTCTCTGCATTACATTTCTGAACTTCAGAAATGCATTTGCATAGAAACGTTTCTAAGTGTTTAATATTGTAACTTTTACTGGGTTTTTTTTCAGCTGTGTTAAAAAAAATATCAAAACCCCCCCCCACAAAAACCAACAACCAAAAAAAAACCCTAAACCAACCCCTCTCCCCACAGATTTTTTAACTTTTTGTAGCTTCTGTGCTGTGAAATACCCCAACTGAAGTCTTGTAAAATTAAAAATGTGTGGAATTACTTTGCCCTTCATTAGAGTTGTTGTTCGTGGATTCTAATAAAAAATGGCATGGGCTCTCACAGTGGTAACAACTTATTTAAAATTAAAACTCTTTAGTAAACTATCTGCTCTTTGTCCGTAACAGGAAATGGCAAGTGATGAGCTGAAAGAAATGCGCAAAAATCTGACCAAAGAAGCTATCAGAGAGCACCAGATGGCTAAAACAGGAGGTACCCAAACTGATCTGTTTACATGTGGCAAGTGCAAAAAGAAGAACTGTACATACACCCAGGTACATGGTTGTTCAGACTCTTTGTTTTCCTCTTTCAAAGCTTAAGTCCTATATAAAGATTGCCAGAGAAAAAAGTTTTAATTACAAAATGAACTTTTAACATAATGCTAACAAATTACAAAATACTTGAAGATGGTTGGATCTATTTAGGTGTACTTACAGAAAGAATGTTTGTTGTATTAATTTAGCAATTCACCAAAGATTTTTTGTAAATCTGAGCTGAGTATCTATACAGCCTGAAACCATAAGTTTCTTTTCAATGCTGAGTTTTTGCTAATTCTTCTTATTAGTATGGTTTTATGTGGAGGAGAGCTAATTTACTGGTTTTAGTATGTGTAAACTTTTCTCTACAGAAGGAATAAATAGCAGAAAATAATGATACATACATATAAAATATATGTACATATATATTTTATATATCTGTAACCTACCATTTGACTAACGCTTGACCCTGATTTACAAACATTGCTACAACTCTTTTAATTAAGAAATATGTGCAAGAAGGAGGGCTTTAGTTTGTTTAGCAGTGCTTCAGGGCATGTAATTTTGATCATAGGATCAGCTGCATTTATAATTTCATGTTGTACATCAGATGCTTTAAGTAGAAACCTGTTTTTGAATTATGAGACTTTTAAGCCTTTGCATCAGTAAATAACTGTAAAGCTGTAATCAACATGTAGTTTTACTGCAGAATCTTTTCCTAGAAGTACGTGCACAGTTTCTATGTCGAAACGGATATTTTAGTGCTACTAAAGCTGTCAAAACATAAGTTTATGATCGCTTTATAGTCTAGACAAAAAAACATTTTCGATTGATACGGAAAGTTAGCTTGTATTTTTATGCAGATGTGTTTCCTTAATGTTAAATTTTGATTTTTAAACCTATACATTGAACACATACTAACAAAAGTTGAAGATACTAATTTTCCTTTTCTGCTCTGGCTCTTGCCTTTGCCAAAGGTTCAAACCCGCAGTGCTGATGAACCCATGACAACGTTTGTTGTCTGTAATGAATGTGGAAACAGATGGAAGGTAAGACTGCTCTATGTATTTGATAGCAGACAGCCAGGCTCTATGCTTAATTTTGGTTTACAGTAAATTACAAGTGAGTTTCTGTTGACTTTTGGTTATTTCTTAGCTCATTAATGATATTATGTGTTGATATCTGAAGGTGTGAGATGACACATTTAGGGCGGTGGCAAAGGGGGAGAGAACTCAGGACGCTGACTTACTCCTTGTGACATTTAGTTACAGTACTGCTTTGCCATACAAAGTAGTGGCAAGTTAGTCACTGTGTTTTCTTTTTCTTCACCTGAAGATACTCTTAACTATTTTTAATCTCTGCTTTGATGAGTGGAGTAGGCCTTTTGTTGTTGTTTTTTTCTGGGGTTTTTTTGCTACTCTGAAAAGAAGGGGGGATAAAAAAAGAGATGAATGCTGCTGTATTTATGTGTCAGGATAAGTGTAGGGCACTGATAACTTGATTTAATTTTTTTTTTAAGTTCAGGAAACGGGAATTATAAAAGCTTCTGAGGAACACTGATAGTCCAATATCAGTAGAAATTTTTCAAAGTGGAAAAACATTGAAATGAAGGCCTGTAAAATTTACACCTTAAGATATGATAGCATGCAATATGAAGCATCATACCCTTATTCTGTTGTTTTTCTGTGTTAAGAATGCTGCAGCTCTGCAGAACCATATTGCACAGCATATATTAAGATTATGGCATTACAAAAATTTCTTATATGCATCTTGCTTTACATACCTTATTACTGAATATTGTTCAAATCTGTACTCCAATATATCTAAAAAATTTATAAAGCTTAGAAATTGTTTGAAGCAATACCTGGAAAAGTTCATTTGTCCTTAAAACCTTCGGTAAAGTGACGGTTACAAAAGTGTCTGTATAAAGATGCTTGAGTGAAGGAATGGTTATGATATAAGCAAATGCTTTAACTAGTAATTTCCATATCCTAAGTGTGGTGTCATATTTCTGTTTATTCTTGCAAAGATTTAGAAATAAGCTGTATGAAGATCTCATAAAAATTCTTTTCTTTTGACAGTTCTGTTAGAAGAAGAAATTGTCAAGACATCTGGACCAGTATGAAAGAGGATTTTGTAATTAGCTTTAAAAACTAGGCTAAGCATCTAGCTTCCTGCAAATGCGAGGTTTTTTTGGGTTTTTTTTGTTTTTTTTTTTGTTTTGTTTTTTTAAGCAGCATACATGCCTGAAGTTAGCCTTTGTTTTGACACAACCATCATTTCCTTAAATGCCTTCCTTATAGCTGGTAGTCAGTAGGGCCAGGTTGCTCAATTGTATGGTGAATGTTAAAATATTTTTTCATTTTTATAAGTAAGTTGACATTAAACTTTTACCAATTAAACATTTTGGTAATTGGCTTGTTTTTTTCTAACTTTGTGAACAGTGTACTGTATTTTTTGTGGTCTGAAACATACACGCTCCTCCCATATGTATTTTTCCTCTCCATATTTGTTCAGTTGTAAGAATGGAATTTGTTCCTTGCTGCTGTGTTGACTAGTTTTGCAAAGAAAAAAGGTATCCAACTACATCTAATTACGTTAAACTCGGTTGTTAACTACATCACAATTTAGTTAACTCTCTAGTTTGTACGTACTGTTTCTGAATTAGGACTAAATTTGTGGTAATGGGGTTTGGAAATTTATTAGTGGATATGATGACCTCTATTGCAGTGGTTGGTTAAGCTTGTTTATGTAACCAGCTTTGATCAATGCCATATATTTTATTGCCCAAAGCATGTATTTTACATTTTATCAATAGGTATTATGTCTAGGAATGTCTTAAAATAGTCAGTTAAATCTGATTTGAGTGTTCAGTTTTGCTTAACGTGCTTGACAGCCAAGTTTGGTTTAGATTTTGTAAATAAGCGAAGGCATTGTGTTATAGGCTGTCCTAATAACACCAGCTAACTAATTCATCACAATGTGAACTGGCTGGGGAGGTAATATTAAATTCATTTCATATAAATGACATTAATTTTGGTCATGAACTGAATTTTGAGATGTAGAGTATCCGATGTCAATCATAGACCTGCAGGTGAGAATAAATTATTAAACTTAACGGTCTTTTCCATATGTGGAATGGTATAACTGCTGCTTTGTTAGAGGCTGCTTTTTAACAGTGCACATGTTTAGAAGTATTTTCAAATGTGCTTTCAAGGAAAAACATGTCATCCTCTTTAGAAGAGATTAAATTCTTCCATTATACCTAAGTTTATATTATTTAATTTATTGAAGCCTGGGGCTGAGGAGGTCTATCCTGGCGATGTGTAAAGGATACATGGGGGGATGGGAAGAGTGTGTGCGGTTTCTCGAGAATAAATTCCTTGACTGTAAAGGTAAAACAAGATTTTGTGTTGCATAACTTTACATAAAAACGTTTTTAACTCAATTTGATTGATATTAATGCCCTGATTCAGAAAACGTTCTTTTTTTCTACTAACAGAATGGGTTTATTTTTAGCCTGTATGTCAGTCCTTTGGCAGGACTGCTTCTTAAGAGTTACTTAAAGATGTGTAATTGGGGTTTTCTTTCAAGTTGTTTAAGACAACAACAAACTAATGGCAGATGTTTAATATCAATCGCAGTGCTTTGTTTGGAGATCTTTGTAAAGGAACAAGTCCAAACAATTATGTTAAAAATGATTGCAAATTGGATGCCAAGTAGACCTAAATTTCCCCTGCTGTTCACAGCATATATACAGGGCAGGCACAGGTTGGCTTGCATAACCTTCCTCATGCTACGTGTCCTTTAATCTGTATGCCTGACTGTGGCACTTAGGAAAATAACCTTTTGAGAAAATACAGTGATTGTCTTTCTGTACTTACCAAATTATATCTGGACTTCATTAAAAGAGGTAGAACTGCAGTAGCACTTTGTGTGGTGTAGGTGTATCCAAGTAGGAGTTCAAATAAAATGTTGTTTCACCTAATGTTACCTTATAGCTGTGGCAACAGCTTTCACCCTTTCTCTTTTCTGTCCCTGAGGTAAAAAGAACATTTTCTTTCTCGCAATGAAAGATGAAGTCCAAGACCTAGATCCAAAAAAAAATCTTAGGTGCTGGGGCTGGGACTGTATGTCATTTTGCCAGCTGGCTGGCTTATCTACTGAGCTGCGGTCATGCTATGACTGACCCAGTACGTTTGGATATTTTATGCAGTGAAACATGCTGGCAGAACTGGGGATGATTCTCTCCCAAGCACAGCAGGTTTGTTTATTACCTTTATGGACATTTGAATCCTCTCAGATGAAAGAGAGACTGGAACATAGTTGCCCTACAACTTAAGCTAGTTTTTACACTAATCTAGTAGAGACAACTTAAGCTAGTTTTTACACTAATCTAGTAGAGAAATGAAGGGGCTATGTTCCTTTTGTTGAAGTGTGTGTGTGTAGATCTTTAAGGATGCCATCTTTCCTTCTCTAAGGAGGGCTAGAGGTGTCTGCTGCTCAGAAAATGCAGATTCCAGATCCTTAGTTGGAAGGCATTTCCTCATACGTTAACTTGCTCAGGAGAAAGTGTGGGTTTTAAATTACATTGTACTGAATGATTCTTTTTGACGAGCACTAAGCAGAAGGTAAATATCTGCTCAATGATCTTGGCGTTTGTGAATCCCACTTCGAAGCCCTATTGCACTTTCCAAGCATTGCAAAGGAAATGCCTGGTTTTTATCCAGAGTTCAGGATTCCACTTGTGGTCACAGATGTAAATTTTAAATTGAAACTTGCAACCCATACCAGCTTATGTAGAACTTAAATTCATCAACATGAAGTCTTCGTTCTGCAAAAAGTGGTTGTATTACCTTTCAAACATACGCCTTTTGAAATAGACCGTAAGTAGTCAGTCATATGAGTTTTGCCTCTAAGAACAATTTCATACAGGTGTGTATTAGCTTCTGTTTCACTAGATCATCACACATCTTGGATTGGTTTACCATTTTAAAAGGTTTGGGATTAATTTAGTTACAACATTAGGATAGATTTCACTAATGTCATTGAAATACTGATACCTTTCATGGCGGAAGATGTGTTCTTAAGTATGGTTTAGAGCAAACTTGTTGAAAAATTACTTCATGTTGTGATAGTCTTTCTCATCACTGTATCTTTTTCAGATACCCTTTGTAATCAGAAAATGCGTGGGTACATGATGTTTGTGTGATAAATTTTAATCTATCTTTATATAGTAGAGCCCTTCAGGATATATATAAAATTTTTTTTTTCCTTCGTTTGTATTGTGCTAATGACTCTGGAATTTAAAGGTCAGTGTAAAGCACAATATGTTGGCTGAAGGAGCCCATGCAATTTTAATACTGCTTAGCAGGCTGGTGAAAAGAGCAGCCTTTAACAGTATGCGTGTTCTGTGGGAGTTATTGGTTTGTGAAATGCAGAGACTGAAGAAAGAATAGCAGTGGACTGGAAAGTTGTTAGAGCTTAATGATATCCTGCAGTTAGGTAAATGCCAAGACAAACCATCCATGCTTACTTTCAAGCTAGGTTAAATTGATTTTGTGATAATTTCTTACTTGATGAATTATAAATAATATCTTGTGTCAATATGATTATTTTCTCCTGGTACTCATGTAACAGCTTGTGTATAGTAACTTTTCCTTTTCGCTTTTGCCCTGAGAAAAGTTTGCGCATAATGAGCTAGCAATGTATAGTATAGTATATAGCAATGAAATCTAGTGAAAAACCTGTTTTNCCCCCCCCCCCCCCTTTTTTTTTCCTTTCTCCTTCCTTCAATTAAATCTGGCATTAAACAGCCTCAAAATAACAAGATATTTAGGGGAGTGGGTTGGTTGTTTGGATTTTTTTAAGAGATACTCTCAGGGTATGTAGGGACCAGCATTGTGCCATTGGTGTTGGATGTAAGTTTAAACCTAAAACACAGCATTAAAATTTGTTAAAATTTTTCAGGAAAGATGCACATTGCAAATGTCAGCTTACTGTAATGTAGAAGTAAAATGAAAAATGCCTAGAGAATTTTAATTGTTTAGAAGTTGTGGCACATGGAAAATAAGCTTAGAAATTATTTTCTTCTTTTAATAATCTGGTGTTAACTATAGAACTGCCCCAACCAACATAGTTTTTTTCTCCCCTCCAATTTCATTGCATCTTTTCCTTTCTCTTTCTTTTTTCTTTCTTTTCTTTTCTTTCTATTTCAAGCAATATATTGCTTGATATAAAGCACAAGTGTTTGGTCTGTCTTCCAGCTCTTAATGAGGTATCTTTGCAGGGAAGAGAGATAATTTAAAAGAAATGAAATCCTCCGTTTCATGAAATGACACACTTTGAACTTTTTTTGATGTGCGTGTCTGATCTTCCCAGCAAGCTGAATCTGACCTAGTTAAACTTACTTGGTCAACTTTGAGTTTTAGAGCAGTCTTACCCCCTCTGATTAAAACAAGTACAGCATTGTCAGTCTGAGTGCAAGCTCCCCATGAATGCTGCCTTACCAATACATCTAGTTTGTTTTGTTGAAGTTACTACCGATCATGTAATCCTTCATGTAAACTGAAATTGTATTGGTATTGCTTTGGGTATGTTTACTAGAAATTCAGCTGAGATAACCAGCGTTGATACGTTAAGCAGTGGTGACTGCTAACTGGACCGTGTCTTAAGTAGTAGTACGTAGAAGGGCTTCCTCTTAACTTAGTTATCCAGTGTTGTGCTACACAGCAAAAGCCCTTTGATTTGCTGTCTCTTTTTAAGTTCTTTGGTTTACTTTTTTTGTGCTGACATGTTGAATAGTGGTTTATTTTCAGAAGGAGATGATGGAAACTGGTCCGTAGCTATTGTTAACTTACTGTGTATCGGGTCTTCTCCTGTGGTGCTGTGTAATGAAAAAACTCATCACTTTTTTGTTTAATAATGTGAATGCAGTAAGGGGAGAACATGTCTCTTGCAGAGTGCATTGAGGAAATTATTAAATTGATCTCCTAAATTTTGCCTTGTAATTCCCATTTCATTTTTTCAGAGAAAGTCCCCATTTTGTGCTTTTCATAGTGCTGGAATTAGGCAAAGAGTAGGTTTTAGAAAGGCTACAGTAAGTCACTGCACTATGCCTGTCTGGTTCTTCCCTTCTAGGGGTGGGTTTTTTCTTTCTGTTCCCCGTATCTCCTTTTCCTGCCTATACCTGTCATTTGGTCGATTTAAATAAATGTGCAGGAAAAAACAGAATTTATTGGAAGTCCATTATAAACTCCAAAGTTTAATATAGTGGAATTGTAGTGAATCTTGTAATTAAAATAAAGAAGTTATTCTAATAACAGATCTACAAATAGATTTTTGTGGATTCAATTTACTTTCTTCCTAGTACTTCCTGTGATTAGTGATTTTGAGATATGATCAGAAATCAAGTGTACTGTTTTGGGGATACTGTAAATGAACATGATTTATTAGCAGATAGAGCTGTTGCTTTTCTTTTGGACAGTCTGAAATAGTGCTATATCAGAACAAAATAGTTCCAGCTTCCTCCTTTTGTCACTTAAATGTATGAATATCTGTAATAGAAACCTTACAAGATCTGTCAGGTAACAGGAGAATTTAATATGTACAAAACCAAGATGGTTGATACTGCCATCCTCTCAGGTGCAAATACTGAAATGTTTTTTACATCTACCTACTGTGGGAAGAGAAGAATATGTGAGAATTTTTGTGCTTTATTTCAGAATTTAAATGCCCAGACTCTTCTTCCTCTTAAGTAAATAATTTAACTTTATAAACATCAACAATATGAACTTAAAAATGCTTTCAGCAAACTCTAGTAGTAAAATAACAATTCTTCAGCAAAAGATTTTTATAGGCAGCATTATTTCAACCATTAGCTTTCATAAACTTGAGATTGCCGTACTGATTTCCATTAGCGTACCGTATATGCATTAAATATACCAAGACAAGTGGTATACCTGTGCCAGGTACGATTCGTACAATATGTGAAACTTTGTCTAGCGTAACTCAGATATTGACAGTACTGGTTTTGCTTTGGTCACAGTGTGGATGGGACAACTGGTTTGGCTTTCGAGAAAATTCTAACATTCCACTTAAAAATAAAATTTAGTTTTCGTGCTCAGTTAGCATTTGTACTTCAGACATACGTTGTAACAGATTTGCATCTGAGTTGCCTGCTGCGCTTGAAAAAATACTACATTTTTTGAACAACAACATTTTCATTCGCTTCATTCTCTTTTGCAAAGTAACACTGAATTTGATCAGAAACTGTAGTTAGCTGATTGTGTCAGAGCCTTGTGCGGGTTTAAATCATTCAGTCTGTAGTAAAACTTGCCTGAGTTATTTTCAGGTAAATATCTGATTAATTTTAAGTTCCCTGTGGATTGGTGTAGCCCAGAGTTCTGTTTGCTTCAAAATAAATACATTAAAGAAAAAATTCTATGCTTCAATGGATTTTTCAGATAAGGACCGAAGTAAGTCCTTATAAATAGCAGAGTTCATAAACCGTGGGTAGGAGTCTCTGTGCATTAAGGTATAAATTTGGAGCTGTGCGTCATCGAAGGTGTGTTGTGAGGGTTCCAGCATATTTCGGTTAATAACTTCTCTTACTCTGGAGTCCAGACTGACCTGCATATTAAAATAGAAATTAATGTAAATAATAGTGGCTAATAGTACACGTAGGTTTTTAGGTTTGTTTTATTGGTTGAAAAAGCAGTCTTTTTTAACCGTTTCAGCTGGTGTCCTTCAAGAGTGTAAAAACCACAAAATATACGTAGGCAAAAAGTGACTGTGTTGAAATTTGGAAGTAGTAATCTCTTGAGTATGGATAGATAAGTTTTCTCACCGAGGTGACCTTACTTTGAACAAGGCTGCCTGCAATCCTGTTATTACTGAACCCTGAGAGACTGGCAGATTATTTCCAGACCAACTTCCTGCTGTGTAGTAGAGAGGATTTGTAATTTTTTGTGACGGTTTATTTCCTTGGGAGTTAGTGCTGTTGTAAAGAGACTGAATTTGATGTAAGCACTATGACGCAGACGGAAACCGTAACCCGGGAAGCTCTTGCTTAATCAAATTCCTGTTTAAAAGCAGGGTGAATTGATGCGAACCACAGGTATGGCTATATAATGATTCCATACATTTTCATTGTTTTCTGCAAGGCTGTAGTGTCTCTAGAAAGATGTTAGTATTACTGGAATAGACTGACTAGATTTAAACAGCATTTTTATAAGTACAGCTTGCACCGCAAACAATTAAGTTTTAGTTTTGCAAGGATATTGTAAGGTTTAAAATTCCAGCCTACTTGGTGGGATTATACTCAAACTGAACTGAGGTGTCTCCAAAACTTGACATATTTGCTAACATGTCTGTTTGTTCTATGCCATATTTTGTCAGCTGCTCTTTGAGCAATTTGTGCTTTGCAAATAACGCCTTATTTGTGGTTACTGTGCTTTTGAAGAGATGCACACACACCCTTCCTAGTGCAAAGAAAAAAGAAACTGATTTGTTCAACAAATAAAATTTAAGTTGAGCAAGGATGAAGTGATCATCTCTACATTTGTGCCTCAAACTAAAGACACCACATCAGCATGCCAAGGTAGCATGGAAGAAGAGCTTTCTTACAGCCAGTGAAAGGAGTTTTACCATCTCACCTCAACGATGGGTCTGCCTTTTTCCCCCGAATCTCTACTTGATGGCAGTGGAATGCAGGGGAAAAAAGTCCTCCCTGAGTATTTTTGTAGCTTTAAACACGTTAGAACTAACTGCAAAGCAGCATCAAAGAACGTATTGGGGAAAGTAATATACCTCTTTTGGAGAAAGGATAGAAATATAATCTTCATAAATTAGTCTTGCTTTTTCTTCAATGACACTTTTGTTGGATTCTTGTTTTAGTTCCTCACAGGCCATCCAGAAAAGCATGTTTTCCTCGCTGAATTCTGTTCGTAGAAATTCACGGAAAGCATTTCTGCCAGCTGGAGTAAGCATCAACTTGTCAAATGACTGAGCCCAGGCATTTACTTCTTCAAGAGTAGGAGCAGGGCTTGAGGAGGAAGGAAAGGACAAGAAGAGAGACATGAATGATTGTTACTCAAGCTGTTTGCAGCTGGCAGGAGGCATCTGGCATCACGATGGAACAAAATCGCAAAGTTCATAGGGCTCTTAATTCCTCATCAGAACTACCCAAGTGCAAACTGTAGTAAACATATTTATAAGATGCTTTTTGAAAGTGTGCTTATCAGAAACTCTAATGCAGATGATTGCCTGCACTTTGATGCAGAAATTGCAGTTTACTGCTCAGACTAATTGCAACAAAGTCCCTCCTCAACAGCTAAGCATTTTTTTCTATACCTAATAGTCCTTGTTGAATCATTGCTAAAAACTGAATGAAAATATGTAGAAAGAAGCAACGATTCAAACCCCATAAAAGGTACCCTCCTGTCTGTGACAGTTTTACAGTGCTGCTACCTGTTTGAGCGGTTCTGAAGAGATGCCTGACTCTTGGGGAGGATCTGAGCTCATCTTTATATTTATTATTTTTGTAAGGCTGAGCCAGCGCCAGTTAGCTTCATCACATAGCTGCTGGGTGGGAACAGGATGTATTTAAAAATTATTTCAGAAAAAAAGGGAGACTGTTTACAATGCTGGTTTTGATCTGCCATGTTATGAAAGTGGGGATGTGGTTACATGGTGCATGTAAATCACGTAAAAGATTATAGATCAGACCTTTGGTTCCTTAACAGGTAAGAGACAGGTGACTGCAAATTCAGCATAAATGACAAATAGATAATAATAGTTATTTGCATACTTCAGGTAATTCACTTCAATTATTTAGTATGGTTTGTTGGGCTTGTTTCATTTTAGCTTGACAGAAGAAGGCCATACCTTTCCTCGCAGTTCGGAATACCCTCTGCTTGGAGTTCATGAGATGTTCTCCTTGCTCTCTCTTCATCTTGATTTCTAACAGTAAGACTGCAAGGTAGCAAACAAAATTTTAGTCAATTTTATAAAGGAAAAGGCTGAACGTACGCCAGATGCTTTTCCTCTGATATTTTAAAAAAGATCAGGTGAGAGGACAGAAGCTAACAGTAGCCACATTACCCATAGTGATACTCTGACAGAATTTTAGAGTTGTATAAACCTGGCAAACTTTAATGTAGCTGAATGGTGTTCAGTATTGTATCACATAAACTTTCTATACAGGGATCGCAGATTCATAGAATATCTAAAGTTGGAAGAGACCCATAAGGATCATTGAGTCCAATTCCCTGTATATGTGGGATATATATGTGTAGGTGAGTACCCTTAATCGCATACCAGATCTGTTCTCCATTGATGCCTATTATACTGTGTATGCTCAATGCAATGTTTTTACTTAAGTTAGACTTGATGCACTGGTTTTATGTGAGTTAGATTTCAAGGCTGGTTGGTTTTGGTTTTGTTTTTGGCTTGTTTCTCCTTGGCTATTTTTTATACCCATAGGGCACCATGAGGGCCAAGACTTGCATTTAGAATGGTGATACCATGTTACAAGAAAGCCGGAGTTCAGAAGCTGGAACACAAGTTTTAAGCAAGCTAGATGTTTCTGTGTGTGATGTTGGAAGTGTAAGCATCTTTCAGAGTTCAGGTGTAGATATAGCTAGATTGTATGGTAATTGATTGCAACTTTAAGTGCTAGTATGTGCTTCAAAATGTGACGCCTGGAGCACAAAGAGCAGATACATCATTGCTGAATATCGTTTTGAGTATGTCTGACTGGAAATGAGTATTAGCTTGTTTGTAGCATTACAAAAAAAAAAATAAACGCTTGCTGTGATCACTAAGAGAGAGTTTTTCATGTCCCATGCAAGGGTTGCTGTGAACTCCTGCTGCTTTCATCAAATGTTAGTTTAAATAACTCTATTTTTCAAAAATTCCTTTTGTAGTTGCAGATGACTTTATTTCATTTTAGACTGGACTTGAGAATACACATACTTCTTTTTAGGGAATGGGGACTACGTTCCAGTTCATAGGCTGTCTTAGTTTAGTGAGAAACGCATGTGCACACACACATACATTCATATAATCTGTAAAGCTGCTTAAAATTTGTCAAGAAGAAAAGGTCCCAGTGAATTATAACTTCTAATTTATATGAAATGGGTTCTCCAGCTGAAATAAAGCAATGCAGTTGTTGTAACTTCTAGGAAAACATCAAACTTAATTTCTTCGTTTGTATCTTACCTGTCTTTAATGCTAGTGTTCTAACAGTTTTGTTGCCTGAATCCTTAAGAATCGCGTTTATCTCTAGTAAGGCTTTTTGTTAAACCAGTTGATTTTTCTGTCCTTTCTGCCTTCTAAACTCGTGGCTTTGTCTTATTTGCAGCCTTACTATTTACTGGTTATCTCCTCTTGCTTTGCCTAGTGTTAGTCCATAATTTGCAGAGACTTGCTTTTCTCTTTGTCAAGGCAGTCCATGCATTGAAGAGGTAGAGGAGCTTTCCTATTGCGAAGATGGAGAGCAGGCATTGCAAACACCTTTTCTTCTGCAACATCTGAACCATACATACAAACCAATGAACTATTTCAATTCACTTTTTCAGGAGAAAAAAAAAAAGTAGTTAATGTTAGTTCTCTGTTCTTTTGGGGTATACAGGTCTCAGTCCTTCACTACCCTTTTTACCAGTGATTCTGGCCTTTTCTTAATAAGAAAAGTGACATATTATGTACCCCTCTCACACAGAAAAGAAGTGATATGCTTGTCAGGGTTATTTTTGGATTGAGGGGAACCAACAGATAATGCACGAAAGGGGAAAAGACAAAAGAAGTAAAAATTTCCTTAACATGATGTGCCTCAGAAAATGACTTGCGGGCAGGCTCTTTCCTTAGGAATGTATAGGTAATAAAAAAAAAAAAAAGAGACTAGTGCAATAATGCATCTTCTCAGGATCTGGAAGAGTAACAGTCTGGACGACTGAGTTCTGGCTGTAGAGCATCCAGCTGAGAGACTCATTTCACTATTTCTTCATTCTAAATCTACTATTAAGCGTATGCGGAATATTGGATGTTCAGCAGCTCAGCTGCGTGACTCATGTGGACTGTTATTTTTATTCCTATTGATAATTTTTCTGTTCAAAGTACTTGAGCTATTTTGAGGAAAGGCTCTATGAATAGGCAATATAAATAGCTTAATTATGGTTTGTTTTGCATTTCTTGCTACTAGAAAACAATTGTTCTCAAAAAAATCAGGAATTATTTTAAAGCTAAAACAAGCTGCTCTGTTTTGGAGCCTGTACTGGTTTCCCAGATGATTCTGAAATGCAAATAGGAATTTTAAGCACCATGAAATTTGGGTACTTTCACACACCTTATTGAGTAAATTGCTTTCTTTGAATTGTTTGAATAGTGAGGTGCAAAGAAAATGAGCATCCTGGAAAATATCAGGTAAAATGGCAAAAAAGCACTTTACCAACAATTTAAAAGATAACATGCAAATTTTATGTACTCTGACTTAGTAGATAAATGTCCCTTATTTTTTCCTTTTATGGAAAGACATGTCTGTTGGTGTAATGCAGCTCTAGACTGAGCCATTTGCGATTGCACTGGACAACTGTTCAGATGACACTGGAATTTGTATGGGAGGCTTTAACATAGTCGCCATCTGCAAGGTAGCAAACTCTGATCCTGTACAGGCACAGTACTTACTGTCTCTTTAAACTCTACTTTAGCTTACCTCTAAGCACCTGCTGAAAAGCTTGGTAGGATCAGAGCCAGAGTACTTGGCGTCTTGCAAAAAAATCCAAGCAGCCTTTTGTCCTTGCAAAATACTCACTATTTGCATTAGAGATGGCAGAATTGGGTATCTTGGCTTCTGATGAGCTGAGTACCAATAGCAAAGGAATGATCAGCCTGCTCTTCCCTTGCCTTCTAAAGCTGTTCTCCAAAGGATTTCCTACCAGCTGCTGTTGGAAAAAAATAATGGTGGAATAGATTCCTAGCCTGGACGTTAAGATTATTTATGACTTTGTCCCTTCACTTCAGTGCCAGGTTTGCTTGCTCTGAAGTGTTTCATGTGGTGGATAATGCATTTAGAAGAAGCATTCAATTTTATGTCAGTGTTTTGGTTGAATTCCTATGGCTGTTTAAGCCTTTTCTTTATTTCAATGCAAGTTCTGGTCTCGACTATTAATTAACACTTGCCCCCAAGCAGATGCAGGACTTTTGAGTATGGGAAACTTTACTTCACTTTTGAATGAAATCACTTGGACCTGAATGAACTGGTAAGAGAGAGAAGGTGAATACATCATTAATTTAAGGAATCGAGTGATTCCTTTACCTCTTTTGCTTTGCTTCCCTGATAAATTTTCCTCCTTAACACCTTGTAATGGGAGTTCTTCTGAATTATGTTTTGCTTAACTCCTCATCTTCAGCAAATACCCACAATGTTTAAAGCCTCTGATCCCAAGGATTAACTTCATATTAATTGCAGGTGCCAGGAGTTGGCAACACTAATTAATGACAACAGATCCAGCTGCCTTCGAAACAACAGAACAACGCTGGGCACCTGGTTACTTGTTTTCTGACCTACAAATTCTTCCACCTTTTCCAAGCTCCATTTAACACAGTCTGTGCTGCTTATTAAGTGTCAGTACTAAATCTAAAGCCGTTACATATTCTGGTATTGCTTTCAGGTTTTAGTGGAAGCCCTGGTGAAGCTCAAGGCTGAGGAGAACCAGTTCTGCAGAAAACAGACCTTCCATTACACAGTATTGACAACAAAAGTACAAGAGATACTGCACAGACATTTTTTTAAAATCTGTTATTTCAATGACAGGAGGAAAAAAAAGAAGAATAAACTGTAGTAGAAGGTTGTGTTTAGTACTAGAGCACAGTCATCTCTTAGTCCCAGACTTGCAGAATTACCCAGGTGGTTTGTTTGGCTTATGTTGTCCTATGCACTGGCTATGACCTCCCTCCCCTGCTATTCTGTTCCCCAGAGGCTTGACGGAGCGGGGTTACCATGAGCAGCTGCAGCAACAGCACCAACAGAAGCAGCAGGCATTGGACCCTCGATTTCCCGTGCTGTGCTGAGCCTGTGCAGCGCCTGGGGTCTCCTGGGTCGTAGACATCTGCCGTTTGCGCATCTCCATCCGCTCTGATCCCATGGGCTGCAAGACAGCAAGAGAAATGGGAAGTAACAAACATTTATCTTCATACTTTTTTCTTTTTTCCTTTTATTTGCTTTAAAAGTCTTACCAAGAACTGCTGAAGGCCACAGCTCCAAAGGAACTGAAAAGCTACCTGCTTGGTTTTTCCCCACAAAAGCTCTTACAGGTTGAATCCTTTGGAAAATGCACTCATTTTATTTAAGTGCTGTGATGGAAGGCAAGTGGCTAACAAATTCTGCACATGGGTGGGAGTACAAAGAGAGTGGTGATGGAGAGAGCAAAAGGTAGAAGTGAGGGGTCTCGGAGAGCTGCAGCTCTTAGGACAGTGGTATATAAGCCTATGAGTTGAAAAGGGGTTCCTGAGGTTTTGACTTCAAAGTCAGTCCTAATGAAAAGGTTACAGAATTGAGGTAGTTGGAACCTC
>RSEF01000002.1:121747659-121762311 GCA_003993805.1 Himantopus leucocephalus | reverse complement strand
CTCACCAGCTTTGTAGCCCTTCTCTGGACACGCTCCAGCACCTAATATGTACGCACTTCTGCCCATACATGTGTGGACACCTAGTCCCCAGCTCAGACATGTGTGCTCTAAGGGACACTGNAGCTATTAATGTTTATTTTGGATTCCAGTCCTGTACTTTTTACTTTCAACTTACTGGTTTGTTTTACTTCCCCTCACCCAATACAGAAAACTGTAGGAGCTTCACCCAACCAGCAGATTCATACCCCGATGAATGTAAATCCTTCAAATATGAAAGGTCTTTACCATAGTTACAAGTACTATAGTTAAGCTAACAGATCTCCTACTTCAGATGACCAGATGAAAGGCAGGGCTCTAACCCCCCAAATGACTGGTACAGTCTTTTTCACAGAATGGATGACCTGACCCTAATACGTGCTATAGACCTGGGTACGGAGTAACCTTTGTTGTTTGTGACTTCTGAAACCACCAATTCATGAAACAAACTTTTCCTTGGAGGAATTCTCTTGCAAACAAGAGAAGCCACTTCCAGTTTCTACCTGAGCCCTCTTGCAGCGCTGGGAGCTGACAGGCCTTAATCCTCCTAATAGGTCTGCTGACAAGGCACGCACCAGTGTTTTGCATGTCTCAAAACGATTGATACTTTAGGATTGATACAGTCTATAAAAATATGCAGGAATAGCCCTTTCTTAACTAGTAAAACCAATTCAGGTACAAGATGAACCCTTGTTATTAAGGATACATGTCAAGAAAACAAAATTAACTAGCACAGAAGACTACAGAGAGATAATGTTCTCCAGCTTGTCCTAGAAATAATTTTGCTTACCTTTAAAACCAACTGCATATGATTTTACCTCATTACCTTAATCTGTAACTATTCAGCAAAATACCCACTCTTTTTCCTACCAAAAAGCATACCGTATTACCAAAAAAGTTGTCAATAAGACTAGATGCTTGGTGGTCCTCAATACCCTGTGATACTCTTATTTCTCTCCCAGAATTCTGTTTCCCTTTGAAATGTTGCTCCGGAATAAAACAGCATCAAACATGTCTCAAATTTTACATCTGCTGTGTAAGAATAACTGTCTTGGCAAAGATGAAGAATGTTAGCTGCCAAGTGATTCAATCCACAGCCATACAGTTTGTATCCCCTGCCCATCTTAAACATAAAAATTAGATAAAGTGTGACTATTAAACTATGTTTCAGCCTGTTTAACTAAGCACAACACCTGTTCAAAAGAACAGAAAGAATGCGTTCTTGGTATAAGTTACTGCTCGGTTTGTTCCTAACACCCTATGACAAAATCACAAGCTTTAAGACACACAAATGCTGCCATGACTAAATACGAAAAACAGACTTCACCAAATAAACACTTCTGATATGAAAACGTCCTTGGGAGAGATTATATCGACTGTAGAGGATGAGTATATTTACTAATATCAGTACTTTTCCTACTCTTATAAAAGTTAAAAAGAATATCTGACTTCAGAGGGACAGTAATAGTAATTAATGACTGACAGCACTCATCACCTGAAGACACTAGAGTACCAGGCAAAGCAGCGCAATCACTCAACTGGCAGGCTGTCCTTTACAAATAACATCTTTCATGATTTTCGACCTTTCTCGAGTTGTTTGTGAATGGATCCTAATTTAATCAAACAACTCATGATTCATAGCAGTTGCCAAATAATTTAGATGAGCTATGTATGGTCACAAGTGACTTCCGCATTACATGCAGTTCATGGAATAACGTTTGACATCTCTAAACCCAAAGGATTTCTATAGACCTGAGATTAGCTAACTGAAGGAAAAAGGATTCCCCTGAGCTGCTCCTCCAGACAGCGTGCTTGTGGCTATTTCAGTTTGTGACTGGTCCCCCACACAAAACCCAAAAGTGCAGGACTGGGCAAGCAGAAAGGCAATGCTGGTATAACCAGGGTCTCATTAGGCCTCAGCCTACAGGTTGACATTAAAGGAAGCTTAAGAGCTGCTCTCTGCCTTTCCTTGGACACACCTTCTCACTGCACACTATGCTTTTCTTCACCTCTCTGCTCCATGCCTTTGGGAACAGAGGACAGAAAGCACTTACAGGTAAAACAACAGGAGCTCAACAGGAGCTGGAAAGGATTCTGCTTGCCAAGGAGCAACAAAAACAGGGCTGTTCCATCAGGCAAGGTGCACTGGAAGCCAAGGGGAGCCCACAGCCCATCCCACTGTACTTGAGCAAGGCAAACAGGACAGACAGAGACAGCCCAAGCAAGGTCTAGATCATAAGGCAGTTCACAGCAAGGTGGAAGACACCCCCCCCAGATCAGGTCCTACAACCACCAGGCAACCTCTCATTGACAAGCGACAGCCAAGATCAAGCCAAGAAGTCAGCCCAGGGTCGGGTATAAGGTCTCAACCAGGTGGCTCCAGTACCAAATTAGCATGGCTGTCCTTCAGCTGGAGACCAGCACTCCTTCAGCACAGCTCAGGCAGGGAGAGAGTAGGTTGCCACAGCTGAGCTTAAATAGAGCTGCTGAGTCTATGGGTGATGGTGGAAGCCCCAGGTGAGGCTGGTCAGGGCCATTAACACTTATTAGTGCCCTCAGAGCCCTGACATTGCTGTCCTATCTGTGCTTGTCCAGTTACCTATTGTTTGTAGGCGTATTATTCACCAACCAAATCTGGAGCCTGTATGCTTAGAAACCATAATTATGTTATAGAAGTGAAATGGGTCCTATCCAGATGTAACCTGGACATGAAATAAATTGTGGCATCTTTGTAGAGAACATTCTCATCCTCTTCTGAGGAAATAACGGCAATGAGCTCTATGTAACAGGACTTTGGCCAAATTTTGTCATTAGGAAAATATTGTGATCTATTTGCAACCTCCCACTATCTCCCCGTGCAGTGTAAAGTTTCTGGGGTGTTTATTTTATTAACCGGCAAAAAATACATTGGGAGCACATGAGAGTGCGTCTGTGTTAGCTCTGGGCTAAGTAAGTCCTTGCATCTTTGTGTTGAGACTTGTAAAAAGTTTATTCACTTTTGCTTTTTAACACGTTTATAAATCAAGGTGCAAACATGTCAGAGGAAAAGGCTTTTTAAGTAATGCAAATGGAGATTAGAAATAAACAACTCACTGAATTAATTTAAATGTCATGAAGAGAATTTAAAAGGCCTTTAAATTCTGCCTACCACTTTTCAGAAACATTTCTCTTGTAATTCAGTTTCTCTTTGAAAGCATGTTCAAGAATAAATAAGCCTAATTCAAATGTTCTGTTAAAAGATTTGGTTTGAGGGGTTTTTAATCCTGTTTTATTTAATATTTCAACTTTCGCATGTTGAATTACATGGCAACTTGTTCTCAGAAGCAGCCATCGCTCACATTCATAAGTGTCAAATTCAAAACCTCACCTAAAGTGGAAGGGAACATGGGAATTAATGAGGACTGGGGAATTAGTCTGATCAAAGTCCCTGTCAGTCAAGCAAATTTATCGGTCTAAGGATATAGTTTTTCTATAGCGATCAGTGTCACCTATAGGAAAATTGTAACAGAAAGAATCTGTCCTTTCTAAAGGCTTCAACATCACCAGAAAAAAAAAAGTTTTAATGTGATCTTGTCTATTCTGGGAGCGTAAGTGACAAACTGGTCTTGAACCTTACAAACTTCAAATTTATTTCCTAAGACCTGGGAAATCATGTAAACTCTCTGTGCCTTGGTTCCCTATCAGTAAAACAGAAAGGTACGTCTTTCCTATGCGAAGTAAAGCTTGCAATTTATTTTAGTTCCCCAGCCTTAGGGCCATACATCTTTCTAGATGGGTAAGTTTTCTAACTTCCTATCACTAACACAGTCCTTGTAGACTCATTAACTATTAACATTGCTTACGTTACATGTGTGAAAGGATCATTTGCTGATACAGTTTATGAAGTTCTGGAGACATGTTCCCCCAGAGCATACAGCCTCACACAAGAGCTTCCACATGTCAGCAATTTCACTTCAGCTGAGCTCATGAAGTGGTTACAGAGCATCTCCTGGGCTGTCCCTGAAGGCTGTCCAAAGATGAAAGTCACATCAGCAGAGCTGCAGCATTTAGAAACATAAGCACAGAACAAGGTAAATGCGACAGATAGCCAGCAGGAGAAGGGAAGCCGGCAGTGCCGGTGTTTAAGGAACTATGGACAGTAAGTGGCCCTGAAACTTGCAGTGTCATTTAGGTCCCTCTGCAGATAAATCCTTTCACAGAGAAATAATATGTCGTCCTCTGTGAGGACCCCGACTCAGTCCTGTGCACCATGTTCTCAGAAACTCATCAACAAACTATGATTTTAGGCAAAAGCCGTAAAAGTGATCACCAAGCTGAAAGGAACGATTCACTTGGGGTGAATAATAGGATGGCTAAATGAGAAATGACTGGGGACATGATTTGTGAATAACTCAGTATATGGGTTTCAGAAGATATGACTACCAAGGGTTAAATTCAGGAGCCATTATGCCTGTGACAAAACCTCTTCTGCCTTCAAGAGGGCCAAGAAGTCCCTAGGCTGGTGTGCTAAATGGACGGATAATGAGACAGAATGACATGAAATTCTGAAAGGAGTGTACTTGGTTCATTATCAGAAACAGTCTCTGGATAGTGGCAAAGCAGGCTGAGTATTTCCTCTCAGCAAAAATAATTTAGGATTTCTGATGAGTATATTCCTGTAATTCAAATGAAATGGCCTCCTTGAAACGGACATGCATTGGCTAAGGAGATGGGATGGAGAAGCCAATTCTTGCTTTAACTTCAATGTCTGTAGGGCAGATGTGGAATGGGGAATGGCTTCTTCCCCCATCTTGCCTTTTACCAACCCTGCCAACAACCTTGACTGGCTGCCTTAGTCCCTCTCCAGTCTGCTGCTAAGTTAGTGTGAAAAAAACCCAAAATTTGTGGTTCCAAGAGTGTGTGACTTTACTAGCACATTCTCTTCTGTACCGAGCACCCGGGTGCACCACTTCTGCACCAAAGTTTTAATAAGGTATGGTTTCTTGCACCTGTCTCTCTTGCCCTGTTGAGCTGCACAGGAGCGAGCTGCTCACCATAAATAACGTTGGTTCAGCCGTCAGGCAGCTTTCAGGCTTTTGACAAAATCTAGAGGATAGATGACTGTTGTTTCCAATTAAGGAAAACGGTTCAGTTCTATAGGTTCACTAGAGGGGATTTACTCTAATACCCTAATAGATTTTAGTATTATGCCATGTTTGATTTCTTTGGGATATATCCTTTTGTTAACTACCAACAAAAATCATCTGAGGTAGCATCAGTAAAAAATGCAGACCTCTTCAGTGTCTAAACACCATGAAGCAACATGTTTTCCCTCACCCTTTTAACCACAGATTAGTGCCACAAAGTATGAATCATTTTTATGAGTTAGGTGGATGTGTTTAATCTGTTGTTTGAAAGCAGACACTTAACTGGAAGGCGGATCACCACCTCCTTTGTCACTGTGGTTGGAACACACCGAGGAACGGAGGGCAGAGGATGATGCTCAGGAATAAAGGAAAACTACATGAATATGGATGTCTTGGTGACAAATAGTCCGTGGTTGTTATACATGACATTAACACATTCTTTCTGCTGCTTTCCAGATACACCGTTTCCCCCCTCCTTCAGGACATTTGGATAACCCTGGATTTTGTCTTACCTTGAAAATCCACTGTGCTGCTTTAATATCCTCTTCATCTTCATTTTGGAGGGTCTCCTTTGCTTGACAGTTGTCTGCATGGTAGCTGTGAGTCCTGAAGTAGAGCAAAACTTGCCTCCACATTGAGAAATGAAAAGGCTGTTCCTGAATCCAATTTTACAATGACTTTTCTTGGAAAAGCACCACTTTTATTTAACGATGAAACAAAACCAGATCCCAGACATTGGGCTGAATGACAACAACATAGAGATAGCTCGTCCTTACACTGATGGGCAAACGTCAGGGCCTCTTGCAGCTTGCCAGTTCTCCCTGCAGCCTCCACAGTTCTGGAGACAAACAGGATTATCTGCCCTCAGATGTCTGCGGTGCCTCATCCCCTCAGCATCGTGCCAGCTTAGAGATTAGATTTACGACTTTGTAGGTTTTAGTAGATTGAGAAGGAGGAAGAAGTGGTTGAATACATGTCAGAGAAACCGGCTGTAACAATCATGAAATGCATTTTATCACCTCAGAGTGAATGTATTTCACTCACAACTTGAAGGAAGAAGCAACTCAGCCCGTAGTTATACTCCACAGGCAGCACCAAATGGAGATGTCTGTCTTAGGTCAGTGGCACCTGTCAATCACGTTTTTTCTTGCTGACTGAACAGATGGTCTACTGGTAATCCTTCCAGCCCCAATGAAAACACCACACGAGCAACAGCCATGTCTGCGGATAGAGACAAGCTAAATATAAAGTCTAAGACTCCAGGTAGATTATTAATAAATTATTTCTCTTAGCTTTATAGAGGGCTGCCAGGCTTTTGCCTTCTGTTTGTCAACATTTGCTCGCTATTTATTTTTTTGTGCTTTTCAAAACACAGATAGGAGAAGCAGAAAAATTAGGAGGAATATTAAATTATCGTGAACTTTTAAACCAAATGATTATTTAAAAATCATTTATAGTTCTGGACTTTAGCAATGCTGCTGTAATGAGAGCTAAGCAGTGTTCCTTGTGTGGGAAAGCATTCAGGAGCCTTTTAAAAAGTCTTATCCAGGAGACAGCAGAAAGTCAAGCTCATACATATGTTAGTGTTTGCTGAAAAGAATTAATCTTTTAATTTTTTCATCATTTCAAAATACTTCCAGTTTTAATTATTTTATATTTTAAATTAGTATTTTTATTAGAATTAGCTGAAACTTTCAAATGAAAAGTTACTATAAATGGGGAGCCAAGAGAGTTTCCATTTTGAAAGTGTCTGATGGGATATTCTGTCTATTTTGAGAGTTTACATCGNATTCTATCTATTTTGAGAGTTTACATCGTCTTTTTCCAAGTTGAACAATATGTCTAAACCAATGTTTTTTTTCTGCCAAGAGTCAAAAGTTCTGACAATTCAGCATTGTAGATACAAGGTAGGGGTAACAACGTCTGCCCCCATATCACCTCTCGTGCGTGGAAATGCCTTGGTCACATCTCTGTCTTTTTTCAGAGAAATCCAGTAAGTGCTGAGGAGAAAAACAAAGAACAATGAGAGAACACTTTTTTTCCCCAGCTTTTGGCTTGACGAGCTGAATTGCACTAGAAGCCATTGTATGGTAAGAAAGCTGTTGCATAAGCTCTGGTAATAAGTCTGACTTTGGCAAAGTCACTGCTGAGATTTAGGTAACAACCACCTTTTCTGTCTTCTGGACAGGCTGACTGTCCGCAGCATTTCCTTTTTCCTCCAAGAAGCTACTGGTCTGACCTACTCCTTTTTTATGTGAAAGAGGATGAAGTCAGAGGATCTTTGGGTTATTTATTTATTTATTTAATTGTATTTTTTAATTTAACCCAGAGGTGGGCTTTATTTCACCTGGTACTGCAGCAGTTTCCCAGAGAAAGGTGCTCCTTCTACACATTCAGGTGCTGAACGCCTTATCTAGAAAAGAGCACAAAGCAGCAGAGACTGATGGTGAGAGAAGGAGAGATGCTGTAGGCTGCAAAGAGGGGCTGGAGACTCTGAGACCCTCCATCTTTCAATATAGAAGTGCGTGTTCATGAGACAGAGAGAAACACTTGTCCCTACTCCCTAAAATAATGTGCTCTACTATTTTAACCCCAGCTATAAATAGTTAGTTTTGCTCTGGCGTTTATGTTCCTGTTTCTGCACAGTACTTCCCTTTCAATTCTCTGACAATATAGCATTATTTCATTCTACTGGGGGAAAAAATTGAAGATATATTTATTCCAATAAAATGTTAGTTTATTTTTCTTTCGAAAACACCACACTCTTGAGGATAAGATACATGTGGTTCCTTAACTAAGCATGCAAAATTTAATTTCAAAGAGGTGGTGGAGCAATCAGTAGCTTGCCTGGTATGATATTTGCAAAATTGTGGTGTATTAGCTTTACCAGAACATTTAGGCCAGGATCTGATTGATTTAAAAGAAAAGAGAGCCAAGTTCTAAGACCTAGAAGTCAGATAATTCTATATTGGTTGCAGGAAGCAGGATTTACTTGTTTAAAAACATGTTCACAGAATAATGATTTCCCACAATGACACAGACACTACAGTGAAGATAAAATAAGAGGAGAAAACAAAGACAGAGAAAGCAGTAAAAATCCTGTTCACAGGGGACCAATCTTGCTATAATTACTCAGGAAAAATGTCCAGTGAAGCACCCCATATCTCCTCACATCATTGAAAAGTCACTTCTTCTGTGTCCGTGAAAGGAAGCCTCTTCAGTGACAACCTTCCATCCTTAGACAAGAGAGAAAACAATCTGGTGTCCTCCACTCCCCTAACCCACGGGTTCTCCCTGATGCCTGTGAGGCAGACATGAAATCTGCTGGAAGAGATGGATTAAACGGGAAACCCGTAAGATGAAAATAAGGAGAAACCAGAACTGTAAAATAAGTCAAGTCCATTCAAAAGTTACAAACATCACAGCATTTTCTCTCCCAGATAAGAAATTAGTTGCCTACCATCAGTGGGTCATCAGAAATCACTGGGGTTTGCTCCAGTACGTGAGTAATCTTTATACTTCCTTGCAATATCAAATCATGCTAGATTTTCTTTCAGATAAACTGGGCACCTAAAGACATGTTTAGATGTCCAATGAGATTTTTCAAAAGCCATTGTGCTCTTTTGTTCCATACCACTAAAAAGCCAAAAGGAGTACCTCAGATGTGAAGTTTTTTAGCAAAAATGCGTCAAAAGGATTAAGAAAGTCAGTGACTGACTTNCCATTGTGCTCTTTTGTTCCATACCACTAAAAAGCCAAAAGGAGCACCTCAGATGTGAAGTTTTTTAGCAAAAATGCATCAAAAGGATTAAGAAAGTCAGTGACTGACTTTTTTTATCTGTAGTTGAAATATATCTTTTAAACTATAATTTTTATGTTATTATATAATTTATGTTATTTATAATAAACATATAAAATACAAAATAGTAAAATATTTAAATAATTAGCTCTATTAATTTAATTCTGAAATTTAGAGATAACACACAATTTCCACCAGTGGAAAAGAAGAGCAGATCATATCTTTTGGAAGACAACTAGCTGTCTTCCTCTTCAGGCCTTAAGACATAGGGCATGAGATAAGGTGCTGGAAGATGTAAAGATGGGCACATTCTGATACATTTCTTCTCACCTTGCATTAGANAAAGATGGGCACATTCTGATACATTTCTTCTCACCTTCCATTAGAGACAGATTGTAGGTTGATTTCTTTTTTGCACTATTGTCTTCTTCGATACTGTGGAGCTGTGCTTTGGGGAAAGAAGTGTTTTAGATTTACAACATGTTCTTTGGTTTTCCCCATTTGTGTGACCTTGAGCTAGTTTTTTCATATTTCTCTGCCTCAGTTCATCTAGAAAACAAAGACCCTCCTACTTTATATGAGTGTTGCATAGACTTAGCCACTGATGCTCAAAAAGGCTTCAAGTTTCATACATTACAAAACCCACTAGATTCTCTCTAATGTTTCCCTTTTGCATCACCTAAGCAGACCTGAATCGTAGTTGTTTCTTCTCTGCTGTTGCCTCCCTCCTGCTATAGAATCCCCTTTGCCAAAAAATAACAGGTTTAATTTAGGGTCTGCTCACCAAGTGCACCTGGTGCTTAGTTTTGTGATAGAGATGTGTCCTACTCTTGCAATGCACCCATGGGGACTTCATGCTGAAAGAAGTCATGCTGAGAAGCCCATGCCTACGCCTCGCATGCATCTCTTGTCACGCGATGTGCACGCTGCTCCTTTCCACATTGCTGTGGGAGGATGGATTTTAAGCCTTGGAAAAATAGAAACCTGCACACTCAGAAGATCTGATCTGAATTCCTTGATGAGTAAGCTTAGGGTAAAATGAGTACTTGTTTAAGGAACAGTAGGTCTTAAAGGTGAGGCTAGTCTCTGTGCTTTTCCAGTGTATGGTGTATATGTCCTCCTTTACAAATTTTGCCATTTTTGATTTTTTATTTGTCAGGAACATCTTGTGAATTAGAGAAGTGTGCTCACTTTCCCTGACCTTTTAAGTATGTTTTGCTTGGATAAACTTTCCAAGCTGTTTCTTCGCACACATGTTAAAAACTTGTACAGACTTGCAGGAGACAGGCAGGTGATGTACAGAATGCTGAAATGTTAAATGGCAGGTGTGCAAAACACTTCTGTAATTTGCAGAATATATGAGAGACAACGATATATTGTTCTTATTACAAGAAGGAAAGGAGAACAGAAAAATGCTCTCACGATCCAATTGTCTGTAGTCTTACTGTGAGGATGACTCATCTGCATTCATTTTTCTAGTATTAAACTATTGAACATCTTTATTCTTTGTGATCCAGGCAGTTGATGACTTGTATTCCTGCATGCTGATATGCATTTCATTTTTCTCTCTGTGTTTCACGCATAAATAAGTCAGCTAAATATAGCAACTTCAAGTGAAGTTGCACTGCCACGAGTGAATGGACAAGCACTGATGTGACCAAAATTAGCTAAATGAGAATTGTTTTACAGCACCTGAATCCTAAAGGATAGATGCTTACCAAAAAAATGGAACATAGCACTTTTTCAATCATAACCCCTTAGCAAGATCCAGTTCAGAGAATCAACCAGAATGAACCAGGCACTATGAGATACTCTCTCAAGGTGATGACATACATGTGTTTGTACTGGTTGCTGAGGATCACCTCTTGCAGTCAAAGTGATGACAGGCACACATGAGACAGGCTCCTGTAACGACTATATAATGGTCTTCTTTCTCAAAGCCTACCCTTGCAATGCCATGAAGTTCCTTAACACAGAGAGTGCCCCATGGGACTCACACTGAGTGAAAATTTTCAGAAGTGCCCAAGCGTTTGGCAGACGGGGGATAAGAGCACAGGTAAATCTGTAGCGTACCCACCATGCTGTGGCAAGGTGGGTCACAGTTTAACTGTGCGCTTGTCAAAGGAGTAGCGCTATCATCGGCAAAATTTTCACTTCGCTATTTTCCTCCCTTCTCAAATGTGTCTGAGTGTGCTGAACAGCACAGACTCCAGCCGATGTTTTTTGCACTTTGTGGATGACCCTTCTGCACTGTGAAAGGTGATCATTTCTTCCTACTCTCTGTTCTGCACATATCATTCCAGAGTTATGAATCAATGCACAGACCTTTCCTTTTAACACAGTAGAGTTTATTTTTTAAGAGCACCTGCAGATGCATCTCACTGAATGCCTCTTGGAAATCCAAGTGGATGGAGTCTACCTGCATCAACTTTGTCCATACACATGAAGAACTCCAGCAGAGGTGTGAGACGTGACTGTCCTTTATAGAGGTGGGGTGACTTTTTGTTAATGTTTTGCATTTATTCCTTTATACACTGTAGGAAAAAAAAAAGTAAATTAAGTATATTATTATACAGGTATATTCAGGAACAATATATTGTTTTCATTCTCTAATATGGTGTGTTGTGTTCACGAATTTGATTCCTCTGCTAGAGACTCTATTAACTTGACTGGCATAGATATCACGTTTACTGTTTGGTAGTTCTTTAAATGCCCCTTGGAACTGATGTTAAAAAAATCAATGCAATTAATTACAATTATTTCTCCTCTCTGCTTTTCTCTTTCTGCTAATTCAGTAGATGCATACTGTCAGCCATTACGCCTCACTCCAAGGCTACAGAAAAGTTACAGGAAAATATTTTTACTGTAGCCTCTTAATTGCCTGTGAAATGAATAATAAAGCCAGAGTATGTCATTTATGATGAAGTCAACAGGCCAAATCACAGCTTTTCAAAGTTCTTTTCTATAGAAAAATGACCATGTTGCCGTAGTATCAAAGTTTTGACTGCAAATAGCAAACGGTCTTCTTTTAGCCAGACTGAATGGATGATGCAGGTGGTGCAATTAGGCAAAAAAAGTCTGCTGTGAAAAAAAAGGACCACTGATGACCTAATGCATGCTCCAAATAAAAGATCACATTGGGCACCAAATTGAAACCATGAATTTATTTTTCTCACATGAACACTGTGTACTATAAAGTACTGAACAATACTGGGAGCAGGGGCTAGACGTGAGAGAATCACAACCCTGTGTATACTTGTACTCGGGTTCAAGCAGGGTACTCTGGTTGGGGGCTGACCTCTTCTCCTTAGTGACAATTGATAGGACGAGAGGTAATGGGTTCAGGTTATGCCAGGCGAGGTTTAGGCTGGATATGAGGAAAATTTTTTTCACTGAAAGGGTTATCCAACGTTGGAATAGGCTGCCCAGGGAGGTGGTAGATTTTCCATCCCTGGAGGTGTTTAAAAAAAGGGCAGAGGTGGTACTTGGGGATATGGTTTAGAAGTGGTTTTTGTCAGGTTAGGTTAATGATGATGACCTTAAAGGTCCCTTCCAACCTCAACAATTCTATGATTCTATGATTCTACTTGGATACTGGTGTTCAGGCTAAGCCAGAACTATGCTAAAGGGGTGGGGGAAATATGCTGTGCAAAGTAGACTATGATCCAGTGTTTTGGATGATTTCCTGGAAATAGGTGATCCCCAGCAGAAGAAATTGCTTTGGACACAGGCAAGTATTTGAGCCATTACCCCGCTAGGCATAGAGATGGGCACATGACGCGGAGCAACACTATTAGTTGTTGCAACAACCGTCTTAAAACCGGTAGTTGGGACTGCACCTTCAGAGTTTCCATGGGTTTACTAAACTCTGTGAACGCCTATTGGACTGAGCTTTCAAGGGTGAAGATGGAAGAATACCGTGTCTGGCTTAGGTAAGGAAAGGTGCTAAGTGATCAGTGTTTTCAGTGCTGGGACATTTTGGGCAGAAGTATTGTTGTGGACAATTGGCTAAATTTCACAGAAGGGAAGCCTGACGTGCCTCCAGGTTAGATAAGGGCTGAATGGTAGCTTATAGCATCCCTGTACTGGCCTTTGATGCCTTCCTTCTGCAAGTCCCATTTGAAAAGCTTCAACCCTTGTTCAGATGATCTTGTAAGCCCTTTGTGCTTTGTTTTCTTTATAAAGTGGGTAGAGTCACATGTGTCATCAACGGTAATGCAATTTGAAATGACTGTGGAAAAGGCAGATATGTTTATTCCAGGTGCCTGATGCCAGAACTCCAAAGAAGAGCGGCGAGTGAGACATGCCATAAAAAGGCAGAGCAGAAGCAGGAAATGCAGAATGTCACGGGACAGAAGTTACAAACACTCATAAAAGAGGAACTGGTTAAAATAAGGCCTAATTCTGTCTCTCAGCCCTGAAATAAAAATCAGATTCAAATAAGCTTTCAAAGTAACAGATTTCCGTTCAAGACTGCGTGGAGATTTCTGTGCTGGAGATCAGGAGTTGTGCGTTTCTTACCAACACATGTAAGCAACCTGCAAGAACACAGACATGTTAGGTTAAACCTCAAAGCGCCATGTGCTGGGTAATCCGCAGAATCACATTAATGGATGTGTTTATTAGAGACTAGGCGGCACAGAGTGCGCACACGGCTTAAGAGAGCTTTCTTCTGTGACAGCATAAAGAAATGCAAATGCTGTTCCTTGGGCTGTGCCTGGGATTTAAGCTCAGTGGTCATGTTATCAAGAAATCAACAGGTTTTACTGTGGTATGAAGGAAGATCAATATATATATTGATATATAATTTTAAAGGAAAGATATCTTATGATGGGAGTATAATTAATCAGTGGCACAGTAATGAAGACCATCCTTGAGTTAAAAAGCACTAATAGAGGTAATGGCCAGGTATAATTTAAAGAACAGTGTACCCTCTAAATGGAAAATACAGAGACCCCAGCAAAATGAGATGTTAACTGTGGACATCTCTAGGCCAGCTCTACCTTGGCTGTCTTCATCTGCTCCCACACAAAACTCTGATGTGTTTCTCTTTTCTCTGCCTTTCCTCCTTCTGTGTTAGCAGAATGACTCTCCAGGACCATTTCTGACTAGGGGTGGTATGTCTGTGCCCTTCATCACAGTATGACTGGAAAACTTCACTCAGCAGCAGCTGAAGACAGAAGCTTTTTTCTCAGAAACATGGAAATTTAAGCCTGTGGTTTCGGAAACACCTGGGCTTTCAGTCCGAAATGTTTCCCGCTCCTTTCGCTTGCTGTAGAGACAAAGCCCAACATACACAGGCCATTTTTTAAAAAAAGGAAGGAGCTGTGCAGGGTGTTGTGTCCCACTGAAGTGTGCCTTAGGCAGAAGGAGCCTGGTGCCTCTCGCGAGGGGAGGCAGAGGTGTGACACAGCACGCCGTCACACCCGGCGCGACATGAGCGCGGCACAGGCAGTCAGACCTCTCTACCAGAAGCCCTGGAAGTCCTGCCCGTTCTCCAGCTGTACAAAGTCCTGGATGTCCAGCGGTATCCTTTATCCATCGTGGGCAGCTCTAACCTTCCAGAAGGCAAAGCCCTTCCTTCCAGGGCTGTGCTGTCCTTTGGTTTCTTTTACTTATGGATGAACGATAACCAAGTCTCCAGTAAAATTCCACCACCTCATGACATTACAGTGTATAATATGAACTTTT
>RSEF01000002.1:121716120-121747559 GCA_003993805.1 Himantopus leucocephalus | reverse complement strand
TTTTTTTATCACATGTTCTCACTCCTCTTTCCAGCTGCAGTTGCTGTTGCGCAGGTTGTTTTTCCCCTTCTTAAATATGTTCTCGCAGAGGCGCTACCACCATCACTGAGTGGCTCAGCCTTCGCCGGTGGTGGGTCCGTCTTGGAGCCAACTGGCATTGGCTCTATTGGACACGGGGGCTACTTCTGGTGCCTTCTTATAGAAGCTGCCCCTGCAGCCACCCCGCTACCCAAGTCTTGCCATGTAAATCTAATACAGTTTGAAATAACTGACTGTTCATGTTGCTTATGGCTTCATATTTTGCTTTTCAGAGGGCAGATGATATCAGGTGAAGACTGTGAATTTATTCAAAGATTTGAACAGAAGAGAAATCCAGAAGAAAAACAGGAGCTGTTGCAAACGGAAGGCAATCAAGTAACTTTCCTTTCTTTTAATAATGTATCTTTTGAGGAGGATGATGGAAGGAAATTCTCGTACCAACTCTATTTCAATGTTGGCTATATTCAAGTTAAGATTTTATGGAAAAAGTTTAAAACTTGCTATTATGTGTTTTTTTCTAGATGTAGGCATTCTTTTAAAAACCTATTAAATAATTATTAAATGTCATCTGACTTAGAAGGGCTCTGTTGTGGGACAAGCTAACTCAGGTCTTTCTTCATCCCAGTTTACTTAATCATGCACAGTTGTACTTGAGTCAGTTTTCTTTCAGCTTTTTTCCTTATAGTTTATTGATGCGAGTTACTGCCAGTAAGATTTCCGCTTAGCTAGCTGAACAATTATAATGTAGTTCCAGAGACAGAACCCACTGACTACTAAGGTGGATTCGGTTATTTAAACACAGGTGTCATTTTAGGCACTGCAAGATATGAGACATCTGTATTGGACAGAACTGATACAAGATTGATAGGTGACCCGTGCTACTTGGCTTATGGAGCCTAGGCAAGATGCCCAAAGACACTTTAATGATATTTCAAGCCGTAGAATCTCAGCCTTGAAGCCTGAGGTTCTAGCAGACAATGTCAGACATCAAGAAGATTGGATGAGGTGGGGGGGAAGAGCAGGAGGTGCATGCAAGACACAGAACTTTCCAGCCCTCTTTTCTACCTTAATTTTAGGCTATTCTGTTTGGGTTTTTTTGTTTTTGTGTGGCTGCTATGTAATGCACCATAATTTGCATAGTGACAAAAGCATATATGGTGAACACTATGTGCCACTATATAATTATAGTGTAGCAGTTTGAGTTCCATTTTTCTCAGTCTTAGTTGAATGTGGTGAAGGGGAAGGAGAAAGTGTAAAAAGTAGTGTTGTCACTGTTCCAGCCTATTATATCTGTTCCTGATATTGTATAGTTGTTCAGGAGGCAGAAAACGGGTCAAATATGAACAAAGATTTGTCTATAAGGTATAGGAAGTGAACAGCTAAGAGTGACCTGTCTTCCCTCCCTCCATTCACGTTGCTGAAACTGTCTTACACGGTGTCTAAATTTGTTACTGTTTCATCAGTTTACTTGGTTCTTGTTACTGCCATAAAAATAGATGCCGATGGAGATTTTTGTAATCAGTCTTTCAACAAAGCACCTTGCTGGCTTTCACTAGCGAGTACTTGTTATTTCATTTGAAAGCCGTAAAACAATTTGTAAAAGGTAATGATCAATGTGACAGAAAATTTTCTTTGTAATGTAATGTCAAATGTATTCATCTCTTATTGTAATTGAATAAGATGTTGGGATGTTCAATGCTTATGTAAGACCTAACTGTGAATTAATGAGGTCCTGTTTTATATTATCAAAAGGAATGAAGATAATTTCTAATATTAATTTTAATGTCTCTCTTATTTTTCTAGTGTGCTAAAACATTTATAAACTTGATGACTCATATCTCCAAGGAACAGACGGTTCAGTACATTCTGACTATGGTTGATGATATGCTGCAAGTAGGTCAATAACCTGTCTTATTTTTAAGTCTTTAAATGCATGCTTGAATGTTTCCTTAGCCTAATTCAGGTCTCTTCAGGTGTTTGTCATACTATATTAAAATATTCTTTTAAATTTTCAGATCTTGTCTTCAGAAGTTAAATGTTAGGACTAAATTTGTATGGGTAACTTAGTCTTGTATAAATATGTTCATATTCTGGAAATAAAGCACACCTGTATGCCTGTCTGTTGGCTCTCAACCATGTTTGATGCAAAACTTGGATGTTAAGGGATGATTTGTGACCTCTGCCCTTTCCTGTTGTTGACAGGATATGACTTCTAACTTGAAGTTGTTGAAGCTTTTCCTATGAAGGTGTTTATTGGGCTGTCCTCAGCGAGAAGGTGTAGTTTCTGCAGCTTCAGGTTTCCGACATAAGTTAGACTGCTTAGGACAGCATGTTCTGAAATTCTCTGCGGTTTATAAAACAGGAACTTTCGTTCCAAAAAAATACGTAGCTCTTTGTAGCTATGGGATACAGTGACTTAGAAGAGTAGGCTGTTACATTTGGTGTCAGGACTGCTGTGGTGACCTGGACAAGTCAAGAGGAGACTTTACTCAATCAGATAATCCTGCTTTTGCATTTCTTTGCTCTCTAATAGACTAAGAGAAAGTGGTTGAAGTAATGATTTAACAAGATGAATTGAGTTGTGCAAGGTTTTCTCTTGGTATTCGCATTGAATGTCTGGCTGCCTGACAGTTTCTCTTCTGGTGTTTTATGTTATATTTAATACAAGGTTACAGTGAAATGTGTCAATTGATAATTTAACCGTTTAGGGCATTGCCCTAGGAGGTGAACCATGTGAGTTCTACTTCCAGCAATACATATAACATGAGGATTATGGTGTTCTTTCAGGTGCCTGTCTGCACATTAGAGCTCTGAGTAAGTACTCTGACTGCTAGAATAATAGTTGGTGGTGGCAGAAGTTTATTTGCGCCCATCTGCAGCTTTGTCACTCTGACCCTCTCCTCTTTTCTTTAGATTTACTTTTTCTCAAGTGTGACACAAACATAAAGAATCAGAGAACATAAAAAGGAGCCCCAGTGTCATTTCTTGATCAGGACACTGAGTTGGGAGTACCTTGTTTTGATTTATGCATTTGATGACAAACTTTGTCTTAATGTATGACAATTCTGTTTATTCTGGCTACTTTTGTGAGGAATGGGTCTCCTTTTCTGTGTGAGACATGTTGGTGGCCACAGAAGTAGTAATTTCCTTTGCCCTTCTTTGGCACTTGTTGTAAGTGTTAGTAGGTCTTGTTTTGCTCATGTGCTTTGTCATTAGCAGATAATCTATAGCTACAATATATGATAGTTGATATCATCTCCTGTGCTGTGGAATTAATGCCCCACAGGTAAAGGNTGTGCTGTGGAATTAATGCCCCACAGGTAAAGGCTTTCACTGTCCCACTCAAACAATTGCATTAGTTCTAGGTGGTCGCAGAAAGTAGTTTTGAGTAATCTCTTATTTGCCATATTAGTTCTGTCATGTGTCTAGACGAACATGTTTTCTTGACTTTATGGTCATGCACTGACATTTCTGTATTCAGGGCCTTACCTCGCCACAGAAGTGGCATATATGGAATTCTTAATGTTAAACATAATGACTTTAAATTGTCCAAGCTTTATAGTGATACTACAGGACAATAGAGATGTTGATGCACAGTATGTATTTGCTTTTGTATGAAATTGAATGCCTTTTTCACTTTAGAAATTCTGTTTCAGTGTCTGATTTTGCATGCTCTGCGTGACTTTGTTATTCAGGGATGTCTTGCTGCTGGCAAAGAGGGCTTGTGTGCAGGCGTCTGCGCGGCATCATCCCAGGGCTTCCTAACTCTCCATACCTCCACTAGGCCAGGCTGAAACAGGACTTCTATATTCTTTTGGTTGTGTTCAGATGGTACAACGTGCTGTCAGTGATGCCTTATGGACGCTTTGTTGCACACTTTCAAGGTGTAAGATTCTTACCAGAAGCAACATGTTGGCCATTGACTCTGTGACACTGAGTTTAGTGCAGGATCTCTGCAGACTGTATGGACAGAGGAATCCACAATAGTGGATCTGAAGCCTCCTGTCTTTGCCCGAGTAGTCTTAATTCAGTACGTGCAAAGATTTTAAGTGAGAAATTGTTCAAGGACATGGCCTGTCATGGTGCCACTGACTCTTTCAATAAAATTGTTCTAAGCAAGGATGTTCACTGCAGTTTCATAAGATGAACAAATAGTATTTGAAAGCTACCTTTGATAGCTGAAACTTGAGAAACTATTGCAGGTAACAGTATCCAGCTTTGTCTGTGTTGATAATGACTGTGGTTCTATTATCTTTCCATGCCTTTCTTGTGAGGTTGCAAAAATCATATCAACTGTGTTCTGAGCACACCAAAAGCCTACCTGGGCATCTGGGATTATTCCAGCAGTTCTACTTACGTGTTTGATCATCGTTCTAAGAGAGGTTTCTTTTGGAGGCTGTCAGAAGTGAAATTAACGTGGTGATTGCATTAGAAGAATATCACCATACTGCTTATTTCTGAAGGTGGAGAGTGTTAGCATACTGGAATCCCTAAGGAAACATTTCTTACTTCTATTTGTCTGATAAATAGTTGGAACAATTTCTCTGGATTAGTGACCCTGTCACACTGCACAGTCTGTTACTTGTGAAATCTTTAAGAACCTGTAGTTGGTGCAGGTAGCAATATCACACAAGTGAGCTTCATTATACTTCTTCAGAAATGACAGATGCTAAATTATTCAACTGTTGATGTGAGAGCTTCAGGATTTCCATTTTATCGATGTAGTCAGTAGCTGCCTAGGAGGGTGCAGTGCTACATATTTCAGGGCTGTAGGCAGTTCTCCACTGCTTCCCTGCACCTTAACAACAAACCAGACTAGTCTTCTGATTGACAGCATGGTGATGTTATTTCAGCTTTTCTGCTTCCAGACCTGTCTGTCTCCTCCTTAGTTATGTTGTAAACTGAACTCATTGATCTAGTTATTTTTGATCTTTTTAGCTAGACTCTGTGTAGCATATGTGTAGATGCTAACAGCGTTTTATTTGATCGAACTGCCAGTTTTCATCAAACTAACCCTCGCAGAGTCAAGGCTCTCCAACAAGGCACTGTGTTCCAGAGATACTACTCTTTTTTTTTCTTTTTTTTATTCCATAGTTTGCACAACAAACTTTGAGAGGGTATTTGAGAGTGCTTTTTGACACATACCATATTGAACATTCATCACTAAGTTGATTATGACTGTAAGTAATTACGACTGTCAGATAACTAGTGACACTTGACCTTCCCCAGTCAGGGATCAGGATAGCAGTTTGCACCCTATGTGGTGCAATAATTTTGATCCTGTCAGTGAAGGGTTGGTTGCAACTCTGATGCTTGGTAAGATGCCAGTGACTGGATCATGGATACGTTCAGGTCATCTTGTGCTTAACGGATCGTATTCCAGCAAGCAGGCCTGCCTAGCTGATTCTTGGTCCATAGAATCAATAATAGGGTGCTGAATAGATAGAGGAAAGCCCTTCAGCTAGGGGAGTTTGAAAATTAAATTCATTGGGTAGTGGAGACTGAGATACTGTTCTCACGTGAGTTTCCCAATTGGTGTTTTGGTTTTGCCTTCCTTGATAGGAGTTGTATGTATCATTGCAATAGCTTGACTTCAATGGGGAGACATCTTTTTAGAATGAAAGCTTACTATCCACCAGGCTAGCAATTATATGGAAATGCTGGGGAAAAGCAAGAATTCAGGTATTTAATTTTTCTGGAAGACTGTCTATATTCTAGCCTATTAGGAAATAGCAGAGCTCCTCTTTCTCCTTCAGGTTTGCATGGCCTCTTCTCTGGTCTGCTTTAAGGAGAACCATAATAGCTGCTCTTCAAGGTGGTTATTAGATGAAATGCTTGAAGAAACTGTGTACGGCACTTGTTCAGGTACTTGTGGTCTCTTGTGATTCAGCCTGGAAGCCCTGGAGAACAGACTTCTGGTGACTATGTCCTCTCCTAGGTATGCAGGTTGCCTGAGATAACAGCTGAACCAGTTGCAGTCTCATCTGGGAGAGAAGAGCTCGCCTCTCATTGAGAGGATTGGAGAGGCAGGACTAGCTTACGTCTCTGAAGTTTCATACGTAGATCATGCAGCCAAGTTGAACAACAGGCTTTTGTGTGGAAGCAGCAATATGTGGAAAACTTTGTATGGACTTTATTCAAGCATAATTGATTTGATGAAGATTTTCCTCTGGAAAATGGCAGCATTTAGCTAGTCTCTCACTTCTCTCACTTTGCTTTCTTGATCAAAAGAATACATCTATTTTTTACTCAAGCAGGTGTTGGAGTACTGAGATATAACTAGGGTTTCAAAGTTTGTTTCCCACTGCCCCAAATCTCTAACCTTAATTTTGGAATGCTGAAATGAACTGTATCCACAAGTAACTGTCAAAATGAAAGATTTCCATGGGCTGTTACAAGCCAGGATGCATTCTGATAATGTATGCCGACATAATGAGGAACAAATATCTGCTTTATGCTGAATGCTTTTACAAGTCTCATCTTTTCCCCTCTCCTAATTTTTACAGGAAAATCATCAGCGTGTTTCTATCTTCTTTGATTATGCAAAACGTGGTAAAAACACTGCATGGTCCTATTTTCTGCCGATGTTGAATCGACAAGATCTTTTCACTGTGCATATGGTAAGTTTTAAATGAACCTGTCTCTGAAGATGGAGACAAATGCTGGTTTATTTTTCTTTAGGAGGTTTTGGAGTTTGAAGCTAAACTATTGCCTGGACTGGAAAGTTTTCGTCATGCAGTCTAGATGAGTCATTCTTAATACAAGCTTCATTTGACTACATTTTAGAAAGAAAAGTTACATGGTTTATTGATGTTTTTTCTGGGAGATTACAGCAGGTTTTAAAGGCTCAGAAAAGCAAAAATTTTAGAATTATTTAAGCACAATAAGACATAACTAGAAAAATAACTTCTGTCACAACTACTGTACTGTATAAATATTAGAATTTTTCTCATCCTGTGAAAGGGAGATAGCTTTACCTTGATGAACCTTATTCTCTCATATGCTCAAATTACTATAATGCCACTTGAAATCTGCTTAAAATGGTTTGTAAGCATACTAGGGAAGAAGTAACATCTGCTGTTGTGGTGGGCTGACCCTGGCTGACAGGAATGCTCCCACCCAGTTGCTTGCGCAGTCCCCTGCAGCAGGACTGGGGAGAGAATCAGGAGGCCAGAAGTGAGAAAACTTGTAGGTCAAGATAAAGAGAGTTTAATAAGTGAAGGGGGAAAAAAGGGAGGAGGGTGGGAACCCAAAATAAATCCAACAAAAAAAAGTGATGCAAAAGCAATCACACAACACCAGTGGACTGATGCTGAGTCAGTATAACTCTTTGGTCAGCTGTCCCGGCTGTGTCCCCTCCTGGCCTCTTGGCTCCTCGCGCAGCCTACTTGCTGGAAGTGTAGAGTGAGAAACAGAGAAGTCCTTGATGTTGTGCAAGTGCTGATCAGCAGCAGCTAAACCATTGGTATGTTATCAACACTGTTTTTTGGTCACCAGTCTAAACCACAGCATCATATAGGCTGCTATGAAGAAAATTAAGTCCATTCCAACCAAGCCCAGTATAACTATGTGCTGTGGTATCTACTGTGCTTTGAGCCACTGGGTGCTGCTTGTGTATATGGAGTAACTTTTCTGGAATTCTTAATATTCTGTCATCTGTGGTGAGAATTGGCCATTTCATCTCAGCAATTTTTTTTCCTTGTGGGGGGGAAAAATATGGTTGTATTACTGTAAATTCCTAATGGAGACCATAGTTTCCACCAATAAAACTTGTATTATGACTTGAGGAGGGAGAAAACTGCATGGCTATGAATTGTTCTTCATTGCATGTGTTTATGCTGGCATGGTATGGTAGAACCAAATCAGTGGCTCAGACTACAAAAACCACATACCTGGCCTGCGTTCTGTTGCGGTGGCAGTACTGGCGCAAGGAATTCCAGGCAAGTCATGCTATTTGCCCTTAGGTGTGGCCAGTGCGACTGTGTTTGGGGCTGTGCTGCAACTTGAACAGTGAGCTGGTCTGTTTTCAAGAAAAATGTCAGGCTTGATTTTTTTTTTTTTAATCTGACTGATTCACTTCATGGCTGTGCAATCAGGTTACTTGGTGCAGCTGAAGGAGGCTGTTGGGATTTTGTTGGCGGGGTTGTTGGTGTTCCCCCCCGCCCCCAGTATTGCTGCTGAAGACTCATCTTGCAAAACTGCAGTCTGAGCAAACTCGGACAATATTGACTTGTCAAGTATGCTGGTGAAGTGTAATTTTTAGACCCTTGCAGTGCAAACTAATTGGTCTTCCTGGAATGGTGGCTTTCAAACGTATAGTGTAGAAATTTGTGTCCAGTATTTCTCAGCTCACAGATGTGTTATTTGGATACTGCTTTCTTTAGGTACTGCAAAAATATACAAATAACTTCACAAGTCACAGAGAACCTCACGTGATGTGAATCCACTTTAAAACACTAAGTTAGCTCCCTTATTATGCCTTTTAGTACTCTTTGTGCGTATATATANTTTGTGCGTAGATATATTTTTTTTTTTAAGCTCATGAATGTTTTCAAAACAAAGTGTTAGGTTTGTGTTGTTTTTGTTGTTTTTACTTTTTTTTCCTCCTTACTATGCACACTGGAAGACTTTTGATGCCACATCATTGCCTCTGCATAGACAAATAAAAATACTTGTCCTATGTGTCCAGGCTCAAATTCTGCTAGGCATGAATGGTCTCTCATTCAGGGGCCAGGTAGCAGTTTTAACTCGGGAGCATGGTAAGCTAGAGGTCTAATATCTCATACTTCAACGCTGAAGGGATTTTATAGGGTTACTTGGCTGCATTCAGAAGTAGATTTGATGTATTTCAGTGTAGGGATCATTGTTCCAGACTCTTGTAAGCCCTTTAGAAATCAGTGGTGGTGGTGCTGCACATCTGCATGCAGTATAGTGGAAAGGTGCCTGGAATAGTCTCCTCACTGCATCATGGAGCTGTGTGCAGGGAAACGAACCCCTGGTTCAGTAGTTTCTTGGTTATACTGCCTCTTTATATATAAGTCTGCTCAAATGTTTCTGCAAATAAGCTGCAGGCTGGAATGTTACTTCAAACATAATTTGGAAAGGCTGGCATAGAAATATACTCTTGCTATATGTATTCTTGTGCCGTAGGCATCATGAAAATTTTTAACCTGACTACATTTTTACTCCTCAACCTAATTCTCAAATTCAAAACCCTTTTGGTTTTCTGCTCTTCTTTTTCTGGGCTTCTCCCTTCTTGAAGATCACTTGCTTCAGTTTCACTACAAAAAACTTTAATACTTTGCAATCATTTGTGTTGACATATGCCATAGTTGCTTAAAGTAAGCCTGCTCTTGTACGTGTTAGGCCATTAAGCGTCTTCCTGTTGATGGTTTTCTGACTGCAATGGTGTCCTACAGCAGTAGCCCACTGATAGCTCTCCTCCACCCCCTTCTGAGTTCTTCATTGGTGCCCTGTGAACTTCATCAGCTACAGGTATCTGATAACACTGTGAAAATACACCAGTTACCAGGAAGTAGAAGCAGCAGAAAATGGAAGAAACAAGATTGCTAGGCATGAAGAGTGCCCTACATAGAAAACAGGTAGATTTCTGTAAGGGGCCATCTTTTACCTAAACTTAGTTTCCGGAGCTTATAGGACTTCCCACTGAATTCTGAAATTCTGAATGCTGTGTTTAGAAAATCTGTTTATTGCATTCTTTTTCAGGCAGCAAGAATTATTGCCAAACTGGCTGCTTGGGGGAGGGAGCTTATGGAAGGCAGTGACTTGAATTACTATTTCAACTGGATTAAAACTCAGCTCAGTTCACAGGTAAAATGCTAGTTCTGTTTAAACATTACAGTGACTTTGGAAACTTTTTTTCAAGAATATGAATGTAGAGATGCACAAACAAGAGGTATATTTTCATTTTCAAAAAAGAAAACCGAAATTTTACTTTGTCATTTTTAAAGCTAAATATCCTTTATTCAAACACATAGTTTTTAACTTAATATTTTGTATTTTCTACTCCAGTCCTTGAAATGTAAATGAAAAATAAAAAATAAGGCTTTTTACCTTTTCTGTTGGTTAACGTTGTTTATTCTTCTGGACACTGAGAAAACATGCGATGACAGCTTTTTGTCTCCCTCTATTGTTCTGTTTCTCAGAGGTTTTTGCTGGGAAGAAAAATCACATGGCGGCAGGAAGTGAATATCAAAACTTTTTTTCCAGTTTAGTGTAGTACAAAGCTTTTATTTTTAGTCCTGTCTCTTGAAATGAAATAAATCCTGACTTATTTGGACAGTATTTTTTATGGCATTAGCTCAGTATGAACTGCTTACTGCTGGCTTGTCCGTCAAAGATGAATCGTTCTCCTTTGTATTAATTTTTGGAGATTTTCCCTTCAATCCTTATCAAAACCCAGACTTGTCATTCTCTAAAGTAGTGTTGCAGCAGAAGTAAATTCTGGAGAGCAGAGAATCATTCAGTGGGTTTAGTAACAGTATATTTTTCACAGTTTTCCAAACTGGATTTATTAAAAAGAACTTTTATTTTTTCTCTGAAAGAAGAATCTTGAAGTTGGCATTTCCTTCAGAAAAATTCAAGAGAACAGTCTTCAAATTCTAAGATGAAGATGAATAAAGTCTTGAGTAAATACACACTTGGGGGAAAAAAGTAAAATTAAATCTTGATTTACCAGGATCAGCTCCAAGCATATTCTTCCAGACTTGATGGTGTGTGTGGGAAATAAATACGATATACTGTGATAATATATTGACCAGGAAAAGTATCCAATAGATTCTTAATCTTTTCTTTTAATGACTAGAGAGATTGGAGAATTGAAAGAAACTTGGTAACGACTATTCTGTAAGCATGAAGGACAGCTCTGTTTTTAAACTTTTTTTTCTAGAAACTACGTGGTACTGGGGGTCCTGTGGAAGCAGGAGCAGTCTCCACAAGTGATGTGAGTATATCTTTGAAATCTGTCAATTTGCTATTTTGGGCAGGTGATACCCACTCCTTGGATTAAGGTGCAGAACTGTTGTGGTGTCAGTAATAGAAAGTACTTGGAATCAGAACTGTACGACAACAGGGTGCCAGGTGATGGCGCCAAGAAACAAAAGTATTTTTAAAACACTGATTTCACAGAAAATCTTGGCAGTGGAAGTATGTATTTTACAAGTTGGTTTGGGTTGTTAAAACTGTAGATGTATCCAGCATCCTCTTTGTTAAAATTTGAAAAAATTATATGCAATTAATTTACTGTTTGAACAATACTGTCTGTTTAGCACTGAATTGTTGGATTTGTAGAAGAAGCCTGAGATTGTGCCTCAACTTCTGCAGCATGAAATTACAAGAGTGCTTTCCAAGCTGTAAGCTTTTCATATTTGAATAGCTTGAATTCAGGGGAAAATGGATTGTCCTTTTTGCATCAGTATTTACTTACACCAAATTTCATGTAGCTGTAATGGCTGTTGAGCTTGGAGATGAACTGCAGCAGTATAGCAAATGTAAAGGATCGTCATAACTGGATTTTCTGTTTTGTTGTGGCACAACGAGGCGGTTTATCGTAGCTTTTGAATGTGGAGTAGAATTTAGTTTGGTCTCTTGTTCCTGTTGCAACCTGAAAGTGTTTACAGTTTTTTTTAGAAGTCTTAAATATGAACCTGGAATTTGTTTTTCTTCTATATGTAGTCATTGCTTTACATGTTAGCTCTCTGTAGAGAAAAGCTTCTTAAATTACCACCTGACTGGGGTTTAAAATAGAAAAGGTGAAAGGTTATTATGCATGACTATGCAGAGGGTCTAAAGTTATGGACTGAGCATAGAAGTTGAAATATTTCATGTGCAGTTCTGTGTGCCATACTGTTAGGTTTTGTTAGGCTGACAGCCCTCAGTCATACAGCCTTAAAAGAGTAAATAGTTCTACAGTCTGCAACACCACTTCCTGTGGAGCTGTGAGCTCTTCTAACTTGCTTAGAAATCTGTATTCATTTTTCTGTGTCACTGCATAGATGTACCGTACCACTGCAGGGTCTCAAAGCAGCAGAAATGGTAGTGCAAATATGTTCTAGGATAATTAAGTTGGGTAAGTATTGTCTTGACTTCATTAGTGTTCTGATTTCAGATCTAGCTTGTGCAGGATTTCCAAGCAGGTCCTGACTAATTTATTTCAGAGTAAATTAGAGATGCAGTTGTAGCATTTTACAGAGGAAATGAGGACTGGGATCTATTATGAAATTTCAATTATAATAGTGTTGGAAGAGAGTGCTTTTATGACAGACTCTTTTAAAAAAAACCAACCAAACCCTCCAAGTTCAGTAGTACATGGGTTGGTGATACAGAGAAATGAATACATTATTTGGGGCGGGAGGGCTGTCTGTGTTTATAGCTGTTTTATTTGCATGGTGTGTGAGAGTGAATACCTATCCAGGGAAATGAATGTTCTGTATGATGATTGGGCTTAGATGTTCAGACTCAGTTTTTACATAAAGGTCTTAATCTCTGAGAGACACAGAATGAATTCATCTTTATTTTAACTTCTGTTTATTGTCTCTTCTCTTTTTTCCTCATATGGGATTGCCTAACTTCTTTGCCCTATCAAATGTTCGAAAGGTTTGACCTTGCATTATCTGAGTGATCTACCATAAGACTTTCAAGACACTTAGTAAAGACAAAGGTTTATAGGAAAAAAACCCCAACGTTTTGTCAGCAGCATATCTGAGTATCACTGAAGATAATGCCAGAAGTTGAGCAAGAAGAGAGGAAAAAAATGCCTCTTCTGTTGTACCTTGGGATCTTTCTGTTGCTGTAGTGGGAGGGACAATGTGTTGACCAAACCCCATTTTTGAACTCCAGCCCATCTTATGTGTTACTGCAGAGAAAAATACATGCATTTAGAGATGAAAAGCTGTTTAATGATTCTGGTTTTGTGACTGTTCGTATAGGAGTTTGAATAAAAACAGAATTCAGTGGTGCATTTCTCAGCATTTTCCTGATGGGAAAGTTTTAGTCTTACTATTCTTTTCTTATCACAGTAAGTGCTAGGTTTTTAATGAAAAGAAGAAAGAATTAAAATGCGGAGCTAAACTTTGAGGATGATTTTGCGTATTTGGTTTTCTAATGGTAATTTTTTTGTATAAATATACATCTCATTATGATAAGCTTGGTAACTTACTGTGTGGCACATGTGTAGGAAAATATACAATTGTAATGACACCACTGCTGTTTTGAGTTGGAGAATGGGAGTGGGAAGAACCTGAGCTCAAGATTCCTTTTTCTACAATGACCACTAGCAAACTTCTTCAAGTTTGGTAACCATTTTGGTGATTTATTTGCCATTGTTTGCTCAGTGGAATAACAATTCACTCTGTGGATGAAAGGGCTCTGGCAGTATAATCAAACAGAAGACAGTCTTCATTCATAGATGCTGAAAGGCGGCATGTTCAAATGGGCTATAAAAACCTGTTACGGTAATGTGAAATGATATCACTTGTATAACACTTCTTTCCTATTCAGAAGTCTTCTCCGTTTATATTTTGCTTCTCACCTTTTCTTGTGAGATTTATTTATTTTTTTTAAATAAGGGGGTGTAAAGCATCATAAGAGTGAGCCTGTTTAACCTGGAAGTGTCACTGAAGAAATGTGTGTTGAAGTATGCCAGTAAAGCCTAGTTTGGAAAACTGAACTTCAGCTCTTAATACCTAACTCTTCTTCTAAGTGATGTGTTCTTCTTTTCATCCAGAGTTCCCAGTACGTACAATGTGTTGCTGGATGTCTGCAGCTGATGCTCAGGGTCAATGAATATCGCTTTGCGTGGGTAGAAGCAGATGGAGTAAATTGGTGAGCATTTATTTCAATTTATATGGATATACTTGCACTTACAATAGCACGTTCCCCAGTGACCTCTTTTGTAATAGAACTCTCTTGCAAAAGACAGCTGCTCTGTTTGAGTACAAAACCTATTTGTTTTCAAATATTAACACAGTCAAATAGACAAATGAAACTTGCCTATGAAAATAGGTACCAATGTTGAGACTTTAATGCTACTTTACTCTTCATGAGAAACTGCCTAAATATCTGAAGGGGAATACAGCCATCTGTCTTCAGCTGAAGATGCTCTGTCTTTTGTTTAATAGAACAAGGACTAATGAAATGAGTTTCTGCTAATATTCCTTGTCTTTCAGTTTGGAGTTGTTCAGTCTGAAAATATTAGTGAAAGGAAAAACAGGTTCTGCAGCCAAGCTCAATTTTTTTTTTCCACATATGGTTTCAAGTAGGTCATTCTTTTATCCAGATTCTCTTCATAAATAGCTCTGCATGAGGCTAGGATGTTGTCGCTCATCTTAATTTAAAAAATGCTTGTCTATAAATAGTTCTTCTGCCATGTGTGCCCCTATTGGGGATGGTGGCTATACAATTTGCACTTTAAGAAAAAGTACCCCTGTACTCTGAAATGGAGAAAAGTCAGTTGCCAGTGAAGTGAAAGTTCCAAAGATGTTGACGTGTGTCAAGATCACACTATTGAAACAAACTTTTTCACCAAGGAAGCTTTTTAATAAACTATTAAAGCATTACAATAAGCCTGCATTTCAACAAGTTTGAATTTGTCTTAATTTTGATAGCAATGATCTTGAAAGTAATTTTTTTTTTTTTAAATTGGGTTAGCTTTTTTGGAATGGACCTGTAAATGGCTTATTAAATTTTCAAAACTTCAGCTGAACAAAGCTTCTGCATCATTTCTTGGAGATCTTGTGATATTATTTCTTCTCTAGCAGTGCTTTGTCTATTTCTGATGTGTTATAGCTATAAGCTGTTTTCTGAGAACTCACTTGTTAAATAATGACTACTTCAGCTCATTTCACACACTCCTGTGGAGAGATAAAATTAAGGAAACAAGTTCAATTTGTGTAGATTTTTTTTTTCTGTCTGTTTACTCCTTCGTTTTCTTAACTCTGAAGGAGTAGCTATGTGTTCTCTGTTCCTCCTAGAATGACAAATAATGCTCTAGGCATGTCAGTAGAAAAAGAGTCTCGGTGAGCCTGAAGATGGATACAGTACCACATCAGTTCACATGGGAAAAGCTGCTTTATGGTTGTAAGGCTAAGGAGGAAATAACTGTAACTTTAAAAGATGTCTTTCTGAACAAGCTGCTTGTACAGTGATAAATACTGTACAAGATACAGGATACTGTGAAGTGTGTGTTGTGTACTTATCCTCAGCATCTCTTTCCAATAAGTTCCTGTTAACCCTTTCTTCAAATGTATCAGGGTGGAGCAATGCAATCTATGCAGTCATTATTAAAATACTAAATGTATATGTATGTTAATTTTTCAGTATCATGGGTGTCTTGAGCAACAAATGCGGCTTCCAGCTCCAATATCAGATGATTTTCTGTGTGTGGCTTCTGGCATTTAGCCCTCAAATGTGTGAATATCTCCGTCGGTATAATATTGTTCCAGTGCTGTCAGATATTCTTCAGGAATCTGTCAAAGAGAAAGTAACTAGAATCATTCTTGCAGCGTTTCGGGTAAGTGTCTGTTGACTGCAATTGCAATGCGCTTCTCTCAAATGAGTAGGTCTCAAATATTGCTGATGCACAGCTGTTTCTGCTAGACTGTATCAGTGAACTGAATTGAATGCTTAGTTCTCCCTTTTTTTGTGAACTGAGTTTTGCTATAGGTAATAGACATACTATTACAAATAATAGATGTCTGCTATTCAATGTCTTAAAATAAGGTTGACTGAAAAAACCTGTGTTAACACAGGCACTAGTGACTTCCCTTCTTCAGCTCGAGATTCTTTTTCCTACTGGTACGAGTTGCCTTATGAAGCTTTAATTAAAAAATATTATCTTAAACATGCATATGTTTGTCCAACTGACTGACTTAGAAATTATTTTTATCTACTAGTCCAAAAATCTTTTCTTGGTGGCTGTGTCAAGATGAATGAGAAAATCCATGTAAAAGTGATTAGTTGTCTTATTGTGTCCACGTTACCTGAAGATCATTGGTCCTATTTAAGATAATTTGGAATAACTGAGCACCAAGGCTTGATGTTTTCATTGTGAGAGTACCGATTTGTGTTCATGGGTGCCGATTGTGCATGTGCACGTAGTCTTACGTGCATGCTTGTCAAGTGTCTTGTATGTAATACAGGGATGCTGTAATCCTGTTTTAAAACAGGANTTACGTGCATGCTTGTCAAGTGTCATGTATGTAATACAGGGATGCTGTAATCCTGTTTTAAAACAGGATTTGTGTTTTGAGTAGGAGATGTAGATCTTGGAAACAGAGGAGACAAAAATGAAGCCAAGTTCTTTTATTAAATAAAGGCTAAGAAAGAATAAGATGGTTCTGTTACAGGCTTTGGTGAAATTAACTGAGCCGTTTTCTTTCTCCAACATTAAAGACTTAGGTTGGCATGAAAATGAGGTTATAAACTGGCATCCAGGAAATAACAGATTAGATATTAAACATCAGATTTGTGAGTTCTGAAGCAAAATTAAAATAGATAGCAGAGGCAAAATACCCCTTCCCCTGTGTGAGAGGCCACAGTATCAGTTCATTGGGGGGGGGAAGTGAATTGCATAAAGGACTACGCTTGATGATTTCCCAAATCATCCCTACTGCCTGTGCGTTACTGAAGGTATGCCATGAGTCTTGACAACTTGCATACGTCTTCTCTACTACTTGATTTCTCCTAATTTGACCTGTTTCACCTCTTTGACAAATTAATTGCCTAAAGTATGTAATTGTAATGTATTTTTTGTTTCCATAAAACAGGTGTTGGGTACTTCTCTCTACTTGGAATCAATTACTTTCTCTCTTTACGTATTAAAATGCGTTTTTCTCATTTTTCATACTTTTATTGTCTTTTATGTCTGTTTCCTGCCTGTAACTCTTTTTGTACCTTAAGATTTTTTTTAATCACTGAGTAGTTTACTGATACATACTAGTTAGTTGTGTTCTTGTTTGTACTTTCCTAACATATCTTTTCAATTTCACTGTAAAAAGCTTGAATATCTCACTACGGTATGAGATAAGTAATAGTATTTGGAGTAGCTTCTACATCTGCCTGTAATTCTCTTAACTGGAAGTTCTTTGGAAACTTTATCTACCTGCTACTTGGACTTGTCGAATTTTGTCTTTTAAGATTTACTATTTGTTCTTTTGCTCTCGTTAGCCCTTTCAACTCTAAGTAATTTAGCATTACTTTCTTTTTCAGTAAGAACTGAGAAGTAAAAGGTAATTTACAGAAACAGAGTATTTTCACATTAAAGCTATGTGGCCATTAAAAGCAGTAATATGTCTTATTTTCAGTATGCAAGTTTTAACATTTATTTGCAGTGTTCTGCCTCGCTCACTAATGTGATGTCTGATATCTTAGAAACCTTAAGTGTAGTGGTTCTGTGACTTGAATGAGTGATGCAGCCAAATTCCTTCTGTATGGTTTCATTACTTATTTCTGGTATAGATTTTAAGGCTTATTTATGTGAACACATGTTCTGTTTGTTAAGGACTCTGTCTTTTATATGGAATTCGTGTTTTCAGCTTTATCAAAAAGTACAGGTGGCTAGCTCTGATTGAACAACATAATTTGAAGCTGATTAAATTGAGTAGAAATGTAATGAATAATTGACATCGGAATTTGGCTATTACATTCTGTGCTTGTAATTCCAGTCTTACCAACAAGCTTCTGTTTGAATAAAAATGTCTAGCTGGAATATTCCCAAATTCAAAAGAACCTGATCTAATCCAGATGGTAATTCTTGAGTTGGAAAGATGACTTCAGGTCATTTTTTGCTTTGTTTTGGTTTTTTTTTAAGGCTTTCCTGCATTGTTCTATTACTTCGCAGAAAGCTAAAATGGTAATTCCAGATAAAAGTAGTTGTTTATGGCAGAGAATCTGGATTTGGGTTATAAGCTTGCCCTTTTTCCTGTTGAATAGTCTTTGTAGTCAGCCAGATTTGATGTGGAAAATGATCAAAGCAGGTGACATAATACTTTCTGGTGTTGAAGGTATCATACCATCTAGGAGGAAAAACATTTAAGTGACCTAAACTTGAATGCAGTGATGGTTATGCTTTTCAGCACATATGGTTGGATTATTTCTACCTTGCAAGACAGAGCCGTTCCCCACCTGCCCCGTAGTGACAGATAGGAATACTACTTTGTAGTAAGGTTAGTAGCACAAATTGCCAATGACTAAATGTAGGTGTAAAGCCACTGGTAGACTGATAGTTTACTACTTTGGAGAGATTATTTCGGGAAGCGGTCAGTTCTGTCACTTGCTAAATTAAAAAGTGCCAATAAGAATTTCTTGAAAATACCACTTTATTTCAAAGTAGTCTGTTCTTAAAACAAACAAAATAAATAAATTTTTACTTCCCTAGAATTTGTTAGAGAAATCTACTGAGAGAGAAACTCGCCAAGAATATGCTCTTGCCATGATTCAGTGTAAAGTTTTAAAGCAGCTAGAGAATTTGGATCAGCAGAAATATGATGATGAAGATATAAGTGAAGATATCAAATTCCTACTGGACAAGCTTGGTGAGAGCGTGCAGGACCTTAGGTATGCTTTGCAGTGTGAACTTAAAAAAGTTTTACCAATGTTCGTATAATTGTATTTATTTTATTTTAGTTCTTTAAGGCTAAATAATAGACAATTATGATACTTAAATGCTAGCTGATAAGGTAGAGTGTACAGAGATGCTGGTTGTATGTAAAAGTTTCCTATTCTAAGTATTTACAGGCTGAATAGAAAATAAATCTTCACTTTTGAATATGTGATCTTTGTAACTGATAAATTATTACAGGACTTTAGAGGGATCTTACAGGAGTTCTAGTCTAAGCTGAAGACTGCCTGAGTAGAATACATCTTGCTGTCCAGATTAACTCAAGTTTTTGATAGTGTTTACCTAGTTCTTGCTCTTATGCATAAATTGAACTGCATATTGGAGTTCATGTCAAAGGTTTAATTGGATGAAAGGCAAGGACTGAGATCCTTGGTTGGGGAAGTTAAAACCTAGAAAACAAACCAGCCAATTAAATTCACAAATGTGGCTGTGTGGCTTGAGTTTTTCCTCTTTTTTTCTTTTTTTTTCTTCTTTCCTTCCTTCTTCAGGAATTGTGTTTTAGTGTGGATAGAAGGGTATATTTTTCTGTTGCCTTCCATGCCTTTCCTTATTTTTAAAGTGTTGAAGTCTGAGATAGGGAACAGTTCTCATGCTCTGCAGAGAGCTGACTTCCAAATGTGTTGTAGCAAGTTGTGCTCCAGCTTTGTCTTGCTCGGAACAGGCTTGGGCACGTGGTTCAAACTGTTCATAGATGCTTAGCCAATGTTTCATTTAGGTCTTCCGTGTTGCAGCTCCTTCGATGAGTACAGTTCTGAGCTCAAGTCAGGAAGACTGGAGTGGAGTCCTGTACACAAGTCTGAGAAGTTTTGGCGGGAGAATGCTGTAAGACTAAATGAAAAGAATTATGAACTACTCAAGTAAGTTCTCAAGTGTTGAATCACATTCTTTAATATTTTCTGTGTTTAACTGGACCTGTGTCTAATACAGGTTTTACATCTCAACATGAAATAATGTCTAGAATGAAAGCAAGTCAGAACATGTTGCCATTTTTAGAATGTATCGTCCTTACTCATGTATAATTTGTTTTGTTCAAAAGCAGAATTGTTTGTTTGCTTTTACTGGTCAAAATGTATTGATGATGATGATTGAGGGAATATCTCTAGCTTAACACGCATGCAAATTTGTGCTGTGAGTCTTTTCATGCTTTCACTTGAAAACCAGCAATAATTGATGTAATTAAAAGTACTTTTACTGCACCTTAGTCTTAGTTTTGTTATATGTGGTTATTGATCTGAGTAATGAACTCCTGTTTTGAGTACTTGGGGATTGAAAGTTACGGTACTGTTCCATGGAAAATCTGACTTGCTGCATTTCATTGCAGTCTGTCTATTTTGTCTTGGGACTGTTTGGTGTATGTAGATTGTTAGATGAAGTGAAGCTGAAGCTCATCTTTCCTTTTGGAGTCAAGGACTTGTTGGCTTCTGAAAGTATGTACTCGAAAGATGTCTAGGTCTTAAATAGCTTGTATTAGCTCCTAGTTGTTTAACAGCATTGTCATTAACTGGTAATACGTAGTGTTCCTGTTCAGTATTTGCTAATAAGTGCCAGACCAAACAGAAATCAGGAGGTTGAGCGGAGCATGTGAGATANGTCTTAAATAGCTTGTATTAGCTCCTAGTTGTTTAACAGCATTGTCATTAACTGGTAATACGTAGTGTTCTTCCTGTTCAGTATTTGCTAATAAGTGCCAGACCGAACAGAAATCAGGAGGTTGAGCGGAGCATGTGAGATATTAGAAGGCATGGCAAGAGCAAGCTGATCCCGAGCTTTATGTGCATTTCAGACTGCCCTGAAACCTCACCAAAACAAGTCTGATAAATTCCTCTCTGAGGGCATATTGGTAAATGTGTAGGATTATAGACTTCAAACTTGTAGATGCTGCCAACTGCAACATGAAGTTCATGTTGAGGCTTAGTACTTCCTGTAGCAATTGCAATGTTTTGCTGTATTCATCTCTCCTGGTTCTGGGACTGTTAGGTAAACTTATTGTCCTTGTTCTGCCACAAAGACAGTGATCTACAATAATTTCTTTAAAAAAACCCAAACAAACAAAAAAACCCACACAACCAAAAAAGCAAACAAAAAAAACCCCACAAAAAACCAACCACCACCCCCAACTGCACCCCCACAAGGTGGTGGAGAGATTCTTGCATCTCAAAACTTCTTTTGCATTGTAAGGCATTGGACAGACAATCCTTTCTTTGCTTCAAGCCACACTGTTTTATTTTCCCTTATCTACCAGCTTACTTGTTTTCTAACTCTAATATACTTAAGCTTACTGCTAAACTTACTTTTTTTTCCTGCCTTCTACCATTATTGACTTCGTAAGCAAGTGATGCTGGATTAGTATTTTGTTCAACAAGATTGTATGGATCTTTAGTGTCTTCTGATTAGTGTTATGGTTCAAGTTTCTGCTCCTACTTCTTGTGCAAATTAGGAGTTCTTTTAAAAGGTAAGGTACTTCTTCTGTCGCTTTCTGGCTTCTAGGGAGGCAGCGGCTGTAGTAATTTAATTTCACTAGAATGTTCTTTTTTTAATTCCAGTTGAATTTTTAACCTACCTAACTATTTCAACTTGTTACTAACTTTCTGTGATTAGAACACGTTTGTCACTTCACTAAGTGTAGATGAATCTAATTTTCCAGTGATCTGTATGTTTAACCTTTTTAAACTTATTATTAGTGCCTCACCTTCTTATCTGTCACTTCCCCGCCTTCCTCCCCCCCCCCCGTTACTGGCTAGAGAACAGTGTTATTGGTAGCTGTTTTCCACTAAAACTGATTAAATTACTTTAATTAAAAATGCAGACGCTAACAAAATAACCTTGTAATTGACTCTAATGTCATATACTAGTATAGCTTTCATCATCTCAGTCCTTGAGTTAGGGCGGAACTGCTTTTTAGACCACAACGGTTGACTGAACGAGTGATGTTTTTGAGATAAAGTTGATGGTCTCGAACCAAGAGAAGTTCACAATTGCACAGACTAAAGAATGCAGTGGGCTGTTTTGTTCTCAACTGTGAGGATGCCTTTTAATTTTTAAATGATTGTATAACAGCGTTCTGCATAAAATTCTGCCCTTTTTGTCTTTCTATCCTGCATTGGGCCAAGGCTACTGTTGAAAGGTGAGGGGAGGAATAGAGTTGGGGAAAGGCTGATAGATAGCAGGCTTGTCATACCCCCTTTGCTGTGTCACGAGCAATGCGGCGTTATCGTGTTCTGAGTCCCACAGTGCAGGATCCTAAGTGCAGGAGCTGGGAACAGCGTGGAAGCGTGACTGGGGTCTATTGTACAATAGAAGCAGCAGCATCTGTTGGCCTTGTGTAGGCTTTGTGTTTGTGTCCCACCCTATAAATATTCATATGTTTGGTTAGTACAGCTTATCTTGAACTCAAAACTGTTGGTCTTGAAGCCAGTGTATGAAAAAAAAAAGATGTTTTGTAAACCTTCGTTGTAGGTATTTGTAGGTGTGGCTCACTAATGCTTTTAATAATTCTGTTAATTACGGCAGGATCTCCATTGTTTTAAGTGCAACTGCATGTTTGGAAAAAGTTCTAGTCTAGCTTTTCTGTGACTTGTAAAGCATTTTTATGGTTACAGATTTTGTTATTTTAAATTCAGTGATTTAAAAAAAAACAAAACAAAACCAAGAAAACGCCCCAAAACAAAACCTGGGACTCAATTGTTTCAAATCCTTTCCTAGAATCCTGACAAAACTTCTGGAGGTTTCTGATGACCCACAAGTGCTGGCTGTAGCTGCTCATGATGTGGGAGAATATGTACGACACTATCCCCGTGGGAAACGGTAAGAAAAATGCCAATATGTAGTTACTCAAGAGACTAGCTAGAATATATACTTTGCCTGTGGCTTTTTTGCTTATTTATATTAAAATATGCTACATGGGGATTGCAGGTTATGCTTAAGTTTAATTCGCTGGGAAGGTGAGGAAACACAAACTAGATCAGATGAGAAAATACGAACAAGCTCTTCGACTCAATATATTTAAGTGTCTCTTAACATCTCTTAACCTGTGCCTAAACAAATCTTGCATAAGTTGTTTAGACTAAAGCAGAAGACATGCACTAGAAGAAAACAGAACAGTTAACAAGAATTTAATCAACATATCATTTTTAGCCTCTATTATGACTATTGGACTATAATTATTTGGCTTAGAGTAGGGATAGACTGTTTCGACAATGATTAATTATTTTGTGACTTAAGATTAGTCAGATGAGATTTTTCTCACAAACAATTGCTATTGTAATTCGAGTGATACACATTTCAGTGAAAGTGTTAATGTTTATTGTAAACCTGAATTCCTGCCAAAATACACAGACAGACATTGCTATACTTTCTTGCTTTGTTTTGTTTTAAAAACATGTGAGCAAAGATGTTTGTTTGCTGAGTAATTGCATCTCTAAGGTAAGGAGACCACTGAAGCAGAAAGAGGCCTTTGGTTTTTGCAGGAATCATGCTCATCACTCACCCAAAGGAACATGTGACTTAATTTTTGTAGCAAAGAAGTGGTCTGTTTCTGGTTTCTGCATAGAGTTTAATGGGGAAGATGAGAATGGTCTTCTAGGCTTGTTGGGAGTTTCATTAACACTTCTTGTGCAGACTGCTGTCTTGACAGTAGTAGAATCATGAACAAGAGACTGAAACTTCATGCCATATGTACACTAGAAAGATTCACAGCCGTTGTAGTCCTGTAAGCAACTTGAACTGAAGGTATTTTTAGAGTATTGGAACAAACTGTTTTCTAGGTCCACTGGGAACGGCCGGAGGTGTTCAGTGTGTACCACTTGTACTGAGCAGTGCTGTGTATTTGCTAGTGATCTGTGTCTTCCAAAAGAGATTTATGACAACTGGTATTTGGAGGAGAGCCAAGATACCCTCCAATAAGGTGGAAACTCATACTGCTGCCTGCAAGTGATAAAACTGAAGGACTAATACTGGTTGCCCATGCTTTGATCTGCCCTTTATCTGAAACCATTATATTAGGCATTTGTCATGATCTTTAAACAGCTTGCACACACCTGCACAAATGTGGTGTAATATTTGGGCTAATATGGCCATGCAGTTGCTGGACCAAAGCTATGAAGTTGGATGAGTGGATAAACAGGAGCTGTATCTCTGTCTGTGGTTGGGAAAATGTACTGCTAGTGGGACCACAGCTCCGCTTAGCTCCCAGGCTGTTAAACCTATTCAGAAGTGTGTTAGCCTTCAAAAGGAATGGTCATCATCATCAGTGGTCCTAGGTACTATTCTAACCCACATTCTTATATCAGATTCGAATACTTTAGCTGCTTTCTGCTTATGGACTTGGCTTATTTAGCTTTCGGTTCTGATGGACAAACTAAAATGCCTCAATCTCTTTCTTTTAAAGACTTCCCTTTGTAATCAGGTGCATTCTTACTAAGTATTACTTCAGCAATTTTAGGACTAAAAGCTTAAAATACCTAAGGACCATGTGTTCATTTCCATGTGATAGTCCATTTCTTACCATGATGTTTTTTGATACGTAGTCATTTACTGCTCCCACGCCTAGTTGGCATTTCACACTGTCATTGCGTGACTCACTTTGAGAATGGATGCTATTTGTTGGTTTAGAAGAACAAGAGAATTCAAATGTCTTGAATACTTTTGTTTCCTTTAAGTGTTTGTCCTCAACTCTTAACTTGATCATCCTTCAGCCTTTGAAGGTTGCAGAGGCGAATTAGAACCTAAAAATTCTTGAGTTTACCTACTGTGCACAGCGGAGACCTTGAGTTACAGTACTGGCTAACTTTTCCCTTTGTCAGACAAAGAAAGTGTTTGTTAAACTAAATACTACATTTTTGCTTGGCTGTTCTCTAATGTTGTCATCTTAAATAATTTTATCTTGCCTTTGAAATTGCAGATTGTGGACCAAATTCTCATGGCTATGGCACTGTGGGCTTCTAATGAGGCTCACCAACATGCATTTTCTGACAGTGTAACATCAGAAATAAAGTACAGCATTGGTGTTACCTGTCATGGAAAATAAACTCAGGCTAAACATCAGTCTCCAGTACAAATTCCATGTGGCCCAAGGGTTATTGCTACTTAAGATCAACACTTTCAATCACCTGAATGCTGTGAACATGGGTTTTACATTTTGCATATACAAGACATTGGCACCTAGAACACCCATCTTCAGCTCATGATTCAGAAACAGCTTAATTGCATTCCCTTTTCCACCTTGGTCTGCATTTAGATCCGTAGTGTGGATTTTATATTAATAGTTTCTGCTTTAACAGTCTAAACTGTTCTCATTTGTCTTCATTTTATGTTTCTTCTTTCTCCCTTTAAATGGATCATGTTAAAATCTGGCTCTTCAGCATCCAGAAACTTGTTTGAATTGCCACTGTTTTGGCTTAGTGCACTGTTACTATGGGGAACAGTCCCCGCAGAAGATGCGCATGTGCCATAACTGGCCCAGTGGACTCTGTTACTGCTGTAAAGTAAGCAGAAGTTGAGAAGAGGGAAAACAGAACTAAAAGTAGTGTCTGGAGCAGGTTTAGAATTTGAAGGAATGGGATTCACTGTGCACTGTCCTTATAGTTGCTTACCTTTCGGTCTAAAACATGTGGTTGGGAAGTGATTTGTACCAATAGGCAGTGTTATGCAAGAATGGTAATGCTGTTCTTTGACTCTTCATATTCTCAGCCATAACTTCAGTTATGTACTATCATCTGAAATACTCTATTTCCATTTGTGATTATAGGATTTTAGCTTTTCATTTTGTTTCTTGTGTGCTCCTAGCATAAGGAGCATAATGCCTTTTTTGCCTCCTTTCAATTCCTGAAAATTCAGTGTTTAAGTCAGTCCCGTAATGAGGAAAAAATTCTTGTTTGTATTTCATAGTCTTGTCTTTGTGTGCAGTGGTTTTATATTTAACTCATGATTAAAAATGTGAGGCAGCTTAAGGCAAGTATAAAGGTTTTTTTGAATCTGTTACATTAGTAATAACTCCTTGCGTTTTTGGCGAGGATTTTCCAGCTAAAAACAATTGCACTTTTCTGAATGCATTCCTGTCGTATGAAACATCCATATATGTTTTAATACTGTTGGGGAAATTATACTCCCTATGGTCTCCAGGGTGATTTTGACTGAGTTATAAAATGAAATAGGAAATTCTCTTTTTTTCATCTCCACACTATGTCTCTGTACTGTTCTGCAGCTTACAAAAACATGTCGTGTTGTGCAGCAGTAATGCATTAATTGGGGCATGAAAAGAACAGTAATAAAAGCAGACAGCTAATGCAAGCTTAGAATAGCAGCATAGCATCAGGTTAAGAGTAATGCAAATGGTAGCCTCTTCACAGGATAGTATGTTTAACTACTACGTGACCTGTGAGAGAACAGATGTAAAAAAAACCCAAAACATGTGCAAGTCACTGAGTAATCTGTTTATATATTCCTTGTAAATTCTCTCCAAACTGTCCTTCTTATGACAGACCAAAATGCTGCATGTGGAGAGACATCTGAATGGTGATACTTTTTCAGGTTTTAAGTGTGTTGCCTTCCAGGTTTTCTTTAAGAAATCATATCTTCATGACATGATAGGTTTCATTGGTATTTCCTGNCTGAGTAATCTGTTTATATATTCCTTGTAAATTCTCTCCAAACTTTCCTTGTTATGACAGACCAAAATGCTGCATGTAGAGAGACATCTGAATGGTGATACTTTTTTCAGGTTTTAAGTGTGTTGCCTTCCAGATTTTCTTTAAGAAATCATATCTTCATGACATGATAGGAGTTTTCATTGGTATTTCCTANTATTTCCTGTGGGATTTGGTATAGCTATTAAAAAGCTATGGCTGACTACTATGTTGAAGTTTGTAGTGAGGGATGCACTCAAACATACTGTTTTTCTGTAAATGGTAACTTAGCAGCCAGTTCTGCACCTTGTGCAAGAATAGCTGTGGCTCTAGTACAGTTTGAAGGGCAAAAAGAATGACAAGGAGTATGAAGTGGCTGGTTTAATAGGTGTTGGTGTGACTACAAGCATTTTTTTCTGTGCTGGACTGGATTGGGGCTTTAATCTGGCAAAAAATGGAGTGACCTGGTTATCATCAATTTATGGAGAGGAAAACACTACCTCCTCCTAAATAATAATTGATCATGCTGTACCCTGCTGACCCTCGCAAGGCAATATTGAGTTCTTTATCAAGCTGCGTAAAGCAAATAACCCTCTCTGAAAATGATTCCTTCCTTGATGGTTGTTTAATTCAAAATTTATGGAAGTAGGTAGCAAACAGGAGTCCAGCACAAACACTTTCTGATGTTGTGAATTAAAAAAACCCCCACAAATAAAAAATTTCAGTAGGTAGTATGAGATCTGCATTTGTAACCTGTCAAATAAGATGTATATGTTAGGAAATAAGAACTTCCAATAAAATAAATATTCAGTGACTTAACCTTTTAGTGCCTTGCATGTGAAGTGGTTAGGTAGGATAGCTAACCAGAAGCTGAAGTAATTTGAAAATACCCCTCCCCTCCTGTCTTTCAGAGTCATTGAACAACTTGGTGGTAAACAGCTGGTAATGAACCACATGCATCATGAAGACCAGCAAGTTCGTTATAATGCACTACTGGCTGTACAGAAGCTGATGGTTCATAACTGGTATGTGAAGATTATTTAACACACTACTAACAGTAAGGAATACTGGGCTGTGGAGAGAGGATTCAAGACAGTAGATTTCTTTAAGGTGGGAATAACATTTTAATGTGGTAAGACTGCAGTTCTTAAATGACAGAGCATTATGATGCTAATGTGTAAGATCTTAGCTAGTTTTTCTGTGTATTTTTGTTGCAGTTGAATTGGGTAGCTTGACCTTACATGATTGAATGTCACATGAGTAATTCACTTGAACAATATATTTTAACTTATTTGAACTGCTTAATATTGAATAAGAGCTGTAATTTAGGCATGCAAAACTACAGTCTCCAAAATGTTATGGATGTGTGTAGGTATTTTAGCAAGCTTGTTTAATCTCAGCTGAAGGAAGCAGTAGCTTGATGTAGTTGTAAGAGTTGATGTTTAGTTAATTGGCAGTTGCTTTGCAAAGTGCATACCTGACCATTCTTTTGCATTGTTCTTTGCTCTAGTCCTTTCCCCCACTCCACATGTTATTTTTCTGTTGCCATTTTAAGGGATGCAAATATAATTTTTCTCGAGCTCCTGGAGTAGCAGAAGCTTATGTGCTGGTTGGTTAGATGAAGTTGAAAATCACTTGCTAGTGTCTCTTTCATCAGTTGCTGAGAATAGCATTTAAAATGAGGTTTTTCTTTCATTGTTTGACTATTTCTTTTTGTCTCATAAAGCTCCAAAACCCCTGAAGTCCTGGCGTGTTCTGCCACGGAACTTGCTGGTGGGTGATGCTGCCTTTCCAGCAGAGCGCAGGACCTCTATAGTGAAGTGTTGAAGGACTGAAGTTCTGAAAAACTTCAGTCTTGACATAACTCTGTATAACTTGCCAAACTAATCACGTATGCTAAGCACAAAGCATGGAGAGTTAATACTAATTAGGAATTCTTCATCTGATTATTAATTATGATTTCACTAGAGCTTTTATTTCCAATTTGGCATTGCCTTAAAGAAAGATAAAATGCAACCAGTACATCTGAGTACTTTGGAACATAGATGTTGAGATACAAACAACTAATTTAATTTTGAACTTAAAACAACCTTTTATTTCTGAAAAGCTTGGTGCTTGGAAGTACCTGTAACTTTTATCAGTTTTTCTGCTTCAGACAGAATGTGGTCTTTTTAAAAGGCTGAGTAGTGATAAGTGTGAAAGTGGTAGGGGAACAAGGTTTATCAAGCATATTCTTACAGGGTCTTTAAGTCACCTACTTTCTGTAGAAGACCAAGTAGCAAGGCTGACAAAAACCTCCTATTCCCTCTCCCTGCAATGTATCTTTGTTTAAAAAAAAACCAAAAAAAACCCAAACAAACAAAAAAAACCCCAAAAAACCCAAACAAAACAAAACAAAAAACAAAAAAACCCCAAAACAAAAAAAACACCACCAGAAAAAAACCCAAAAAACCCCACCCCCCAAAAAACCAAAAACCAAACAAAAAATACCCAACTAGTTTTCTCCCTTTTCTTAAGAATCTGAGTTTTAACTCTTGTGCTGTTACAATATTTTTATCCTACCTCCTCCTTCTCTTATACTGTGGGAACCTTCTATAGCAGAGAAAAAATTACATATTTAAACAACCTACTATGACAAATGCAGAGTTAACATCTTCTACCTGTGAGGAGGACATCGGTAAATAACATTGAATTTCTGAGTGTATGGAGATNACTGTGGGAACCTTCTATAGCAGAGAAAAAATTACATATTTAAATAACCTACTGTGACAAATGCAGAGTTAACATCCTCCACCTGTGAGGAGGACTTCGGTAAATAACATTGAATTTCTGAGTGTGTGGAGATGGAGACNTAGTTTTGGGGCAGTATTGTATATTGCGCTCCACCCTGCTTCTCAGTTTGGTGATATGCTGCTTTTTTCACAATGCTGTTCTGATATATTTGAAGCATTCTGAGTATCATAAACTAGCTATAGCTACATGGAGATTACAGTGTGGAAGGCTGAGTTACCAAATTTACCTTCTGTAGGGCAGATGGGTCTTATTTCATGTGTGTCTGATGTCTTGAAAATGTGGTGATAGAAATATAAAACTCTGGTCTTTCTCCAGCACAAACCTCACTGGTAGTAAAAGTTTTCCTGGATGCCTAACTTGGCTTTTTCTCATTTTCAACTTAAGCATACTAATTTTAAAAACATCACATCTGGTCTTCTAGATTTGTCTTATTTTTTTAATGGCATGAACACTTCTGTGCCTGCTTTTCACAGTTTGTGAAGCTTTAGACTTGAGACTGAGAGAGACTGCAATTACATCTAGCTTCAGATTTTCAGAGGTGTCAATAAAAAGGATCTGTTTAAGTTAGTGCCATTTTCAGATTCATATTGTCATCTCTAGGGAATATGTTCTTGTTTAATTCTTATTGAAACAAGCCTCTGGGACATACTGTCCTTGGATCATATTTGCCAAAGTAGTGTTCCCCCTGGAATGGACATCAGATAGCTTGAGCTAAGGAAATGACGTATCATTTGTATGTGGGAAGCTCAGTCTGTCTTTGTATAGATCTGGCTTTTGATGCATGTCAGGAGCTCTTCTGTTTCATAGCTTCTGTGGGGAGAAGAGAAAGAAGAGTCCCCTGACTGCTGCATAGTGCAGTTCAAGTGCCTACTTATTTAGCTTTGCTTTGTTATAAGATGGATTACTCGGTAACTTCAAGGTTTTGCTTACCTTGCTCTTCAGAGCTGGGGAAACAATAAGCATTTTTCCCCTTGCTTCTATGTATTTTGGAATTCCAGTTACTTCACTCAAAGAAATTGTTTTTTTCCTTGAATTTAATTGACGTGGAACAACTCTGCATTGCTCTGTGACACGTGCATGACATAGGTAGTCAGATTTTTCATAGATGTGGAGGCTAACTGAGAGAAGGATGAGAAAATAAGGGCTTGCTCTGCCAGGTTGAGGCTTGGTGCCAAGTGCTGTGCCTGAAGCAGCAGAGTAAGGAAAAATTCTGGTATCTGAACTGTGAGGGAAAGTCATGGGGCAGCTGAAGTGGCATTCTGCTTAAAACGCCTCTGTATCATTAGATTGCTAATAACTCAACTTGGAGGCCGTTAGCTCCTAAGTAATTTGAATAGTTCATTACAGGCTGCTCAACTGGCTTTTCCTGAGGGCTTTTTAAGTCAGGGACAAATGGGGGGAAATTGGACTGTCAGGAATTCTGTTTAATGGTGAAACTAGGTTGGCAAAAGCAGTAACTGCTGTCACCTTTTCAGATGAGGTAAGTTCAGGTGATATATTCCAGTTACATTTGCAAGTTAAATGATCATGCACTTGATGAAGCAGGGAGTGAAGGCATCTTTTTAGCATCGCTTAATGTCTTTAAATGGTAATTTATCCTGTGTTTTAATATCACTTGAACTAACTGAATTAGTCGTGGCACCCTCTGCTGGTGGTAAAAACTTTTTATTGGCAGATGGGGGAGTTTGGCATGGCAATGATGGTACAGATTTCCTGTGTGTCTTGTTTAATTTGTGCTTTAACTATGTATGAGAAACATCGTCTCCTTATTCCTTGTCTTTGCTGGTGTTCAAAGGCAATACCTAACTTGGCCATTTTAATATTAGGAGCTGGTTTTGGGAACCTAATGCTGGTTGGACCGATGTTTTTAATGATACAGGTTTTAAAAGAATCAAATCATTAAGTTGTAAACTGACAGCACTTATATATATATCACTTCAAAGAAACCCGATATGTTAATCTCTACAGATGAAGCATGTGCCTTTCATGTGCTTCAGGGCACAAAATTTTACTGAACTTCAGAGATGGGATGTTGTGACTCAAAGCACCTACAGTTAGAAGCCCAAGTTCTTTCTATGAATCATAGAATGGTACGGGTTGGAAGGGACCTTAAAGATCNCCCCTGCCATGGGCACGGACACCTTCCACTAGACCAGGTTGCTCAAAGCCCCATCCAGCCTGGCCTTGAACACTTCCAGGGATGGGGCATCCACAGCTTCTCTGGGCAGCCTGCTTCAGTGTCTTCACCACCCTCACAGTAAAGAATTTCTTCCTAAAATCTATTGTAAATCTACCCCCTTTCAGTTTAAAACCATTATCCCTCATCCTATCGCTACAGTCCCTGATAA
>RSEF01000002.1:121700314-121715120 GCA_003993805.1 Himantopus leucocephalus | reverse complement strand
CACTTAAGTATATCTCAGCTTGAGCGTGTCAGTGTCTCTCATATGCCAACAAAACCAATTAAATTAAACTGAATGAAGCGACAAATTGGAGTAAGGATTTGAGATGCAACAAATTCATGTATTCACGCCTAAATTAGGTCCGAAAAACGGGAAATTGATAGTGTGGAAGGCATCTCGCTTGGTTATTCTAATATGAATGAAATGATTAATTTTCAAATGGAAATTACTTGTGCCTCACCGTCAGACTTCTGAATGACCAAGGAAGTGAGAAAATGCAGTGTTTCAAGTTCTGTTGATCTGAGCTTTAGTTGAGAAATGGAGGACTTCATAGTTACTCTCAGCAGCGATGTACTACACTTGCATGTTTTGGTGCTTTTCTGCAGTGCAGAGGTAATATTTTGTGCTCTTGTAAATTTATACTGAATCAATTGTTTTGTGTATGAATGCAGTTAACTGTAAATGCAAGCTTGTCTGGACCAGCTTTGGCCGCTTTGTAATAAGGATGGTTTTATGTTGAAGGAAGTCAGAAGGCGGCTAAAAGTGATCTTTATAAAGGCCTTTCTGTTCCAGCGTGAGGAAAACGTTCAAAGCAGAACTTTTTGTTCCAAAGAGCAAAACTTGCATATTTGAACTTCCAAGGTACTTGGGCCTCTGCTCAACGAACTTTACATCTTGATTATTAATGCTAGAGGACAAATTGCATTCTTGCTCTTTGTTGCGTGGTTTCTAGTGCTGATTCCAAGTTAGTGCTACTAGGAACTGTTGCAAGGTATCTTAAAAATATCCACGGTGTTCACCTCTGCAATCCCACCATGGGGAGTATACCAAAATGACGTGCTAGTTAAGTCTGTTTATGTGGGAGAGCACATATTTTTTCCAGATGCTTATTGACTTGAGGGAGCACCATTAAGCATGTGGTAACTTTTTCTTTCTGGAGAGCAGCTAAGGAATAAAGCATTACACGTAAACATGCTCAATAGTATTGGCCTACTAGTACATAGAATTTCATTTCCCTTCATCCCCTTAAATGATTTAAAAGAAAATGAGCCTTATATAACAGCTGGACAGCTGTTGTATTTATATTGAGAAAATGTTTACTACTTCTCACTGGCTTTTGAAATATTATATACAATAATACAATGCCTGCTCAAGGTAAAAGGCAGCTTTCTAGTGGAAAGAATTGGTGACTGAATTTGTTGTTGGCCGGGACAGCGTTTTGCTCTTATTCCACAACTTTGTACTTGAATTTTGTACATCTTGTAGAACGCATATTGAGTGACGCCCTGCAGACCTGTTTGGCCTGGTTAGAAGGGAAAAATGGTATTACTTGTAAGACTGAGTATTGAAAGACAATGGGTATGTAGGCTCCAAAGTTCAGCTATGTCGAATGCTAGTGGGATGTGTTTTGTCTTAGTCTCATGCGTGCCTGATCAGCTCATATGAGAATCTCTGCCAGCAGTGGCCACACTCGTATGTTGTATACTTTTGCTGCTGAGTTTAACCATCTTAGAAACTTGATGTGTTTGCAAAGGACCAGCCACAACACCCTTGTTATGCTAAAGGTGGTCTTCTGCAGTTATGAAGGAAAGACTAACAAAATTAGCTTAAAATAGGGAGAAGTGGTCCAATTCATGGGTTTATAGCTTGTAATTATACAAATCAAGTCTAATACCTCATTACTTTCCATTACAGTGTGCATCTCTAATCTGTCAGATGCTGTTTTGAATATTTTGTGAAGTGATTTGTTATCTTGGTGACAAGATCTATCTTCCGTCTTTTGTCACATGTGCTCTTATAGCGCAATGTGTTGAATGCTTGCATTCTTAAAGGTAGTTTTAATTTTGTGGGGTAAACAGTAATTCTGAAATCCAAGTTTTTCTCTTAAGATTTAACTAAGTAACAGTGCAGAATAAATAAAAAAAATCTTAAACACTTGATTTGTAATAGCATAGTGATGGACGCCTGTGTCCAATTTATGTGGGAAGACTGAAGCTTACAGTGCTACTTAACCTCCTGCTGTGATGAAATACCGGGGTGTAAAAACCATACTTGAATCTTCTTGTCCTTTTAGTGTGTATTTTAACAGAGGGAGAACAGGAGCCTACCGAAGCTACTCTTGGTAGTCTGAGTTCTAGTGGAAGATGGGAGGGAGAAGTGACCAAAGGCTTGGCAGAATAACCTGTCAGTCTGCTCTCCTAAGGCTGCACATGAAAGCTTCATGTTGAGAAGCTGACTTAAGTCCCTCTTATCAGTTTCTTACCAATCCCACTCATCATCCAGCATGGACCATGCAAGAACTTGTCCTAGGTTAACTAGCGACACTCAGTTGGAAATGATAACTAAACAGAAAATTAACTGGTACTTGTAACAGCAGGTGGGACAAGATTTTTGCATTGCAGCAGCCTTTGGTGGTGGCTAAAGAAGTGATGGAGTAGGGACAGTATGGGGTTTTCACCTGGGAGCAGCATGGCAGCGTAGAGCAATAACTGCAGATATTCATTCTGGATGGGGAAATGGGATAAGAGCTTTTCCTTGTCCCTGGACTTTAACCTCACACCTGCAAATGAATGACTGAAGTAATACAGTACCTTCCCTACAAAACTTTTTATCTACTGTACGCCCTTAGAAGTTGGATATGTCTGTTAGGGCAATAAGTACCTACAAAATATGCTACTGCTCTGCCTTCTCAGATTTTTGCTGAACACACTGTCTTATGGTTGGATTTTAGTAAACCTTGAGCATCCATCTGAACCAGTGTAAGCTATGCAATAGTTGTACTGTTATGGATTGTTAGCTTGATTGATTTTCCTACTTCTAAGTAATTGCATAGGAATTTCACATTCAAAATGGTTTGTCTGTGCTTTAAGAATAAATAACTTTGCAGGCTTGTGATGCTGTGAGCACAGCCGTGCGTGCAGCAAGCATCAGTTGCTTTCAGGAGTGGTTGTCAGACAAGAAACTGGAATCAGTACATGTGTATAGGCATGAAACAAAGGAAAAAAAAAACCCAAAACAAAACACTGAGGAAACAGAAGGAGATTTGAGTTTGGAACCCCTTCCATAGTTGCTGGCTGCGTTTTTGGATGGCTGTCAAATTTTATTTTAGTGGAACAATTTTGAGTCCTGCAAAACCACAAGAGAGCAGCTCATTTCCTTCTTTGCCATCAGGAGTCTCTACTCTGAGGGTGGTAACCTACCTATTATGATCAAGAGTCATACCTATTGAGTGCAGCCCAAGCATTAAAGTACTGTGATCCTGCAGCAACACACGATAAAGCTGTGAAGGAAGGTGCTCAATCATAACATATAGCTCAGCATACAAATTATGTGTTACTTTATTTGCTAGTGGAGTTTGAAGCTAACATTATCCTTTATAGGAATTTTGCTTTTCTAGATACTATAAAACTGAGAAAATTCTGTTGGGTGGTACAGTTGCAATGCTAAACTTCATTGTCCAATAGGAATTGTAATGTATAGGGAATAGCTGTTCAACAGGACACTAAGCTGAAAACTAGTTTTTTGAAATGTGCAATAAGAACTGTTTTGTTTCTTTTTTTTAATAAAGCAAAAGTGCATACTCTTGAATTAGGTTTTTTTTTTTCTTTAAAAAGGCTTCATTCTGAACATCATTTCTCTGAACTGCTTCTAAGGTTTAACCTGTGTAGGTTGAAATACCTGTGTAGTGAGGAAAAACTGTGGTGCTAAGTGTACGATCAGCAATGGAAAAAGACCCCCTATGTTTCACAGGTCCTGAAACCTCTCTTTCAGCTGATACAATGGTACAATTATTGAAGTTTATTTTCTGTAACAAGCAACAACCCAGATATTACTAAAGACCTCTTTCAGCTTCTTTGTGGTTCTGTGAAGTTTTGAGCTACTTCCACAGGAGGCAGTGAAAAATGGGAACATTCAGAAGAATTGTGCAGTATTTTTCCATAGAATTTAGATACTGTTGCTCAAGGCAAGTACTAAGAATTTGGGGGAGTGTTTGTTCCAGTGTTGAGAGGACAAGTATAAAATAAATGATGTAGAGCACTTCAAAATACAGGTGAGAAAAACACTTTGAAGAAAACGTTAGTATACAGTGGGCCTGGTTTGGATATATTTTCTTTCTTCCAACTTGAACGTACAGTTCTTCAGTCAGTGTCTATTTTGCTAGCTTATGGGTTAAATTGCCAGTATGTCCATTAGTATTACTTGTGCTCATGCAGCTGGGTTTTGGGAAGAGATACTTTTAAATACTTTGCCACACTTTCTAATATGTATATTCAGCAAGCAAAATCTGTGGGCTTTGTGGGTGTCCTGTAACAGTTGCCAGGACTTCTAAATATTACCACTGGGCTTTTTCTTTTTCCTAACAGTTTTGTTGATGTCTGGTTCATACCTTATTTTCGGAGGGATAGATGCTGGATACCTAAAGCTTAGGTACTGTAATAGTAGCTCCAGTTGACTATTGAATATTAGTAGACATTATTTGAAGGAATAATTCTAAACTTAAAGCTTTTTCTTCTTTCTCTACCTCATACTTCCCACCACTCTCCTACTCCCAACGTTCCAAAATGTTTCTCAATCTAATTTTTTTGTTGTATTTCAGGGAATACCTTGGAAAGCAGTTGCAGTCAGAACAACCTCAAACAGCCACCGCACGGAGCTGAACACTTCCATCAGTTCGTACTTATAACTACAGTATGTTTGTCTTCAAATTAGTATCAAGGAAACATTGAAATCACATGTTCTTTGCCCGCTACTAGTGCATAAATTTTTCCAGCTTTCCTTCAGTGTTGTTGGCTTAGTAAAAATTTGTTTGTTCAACTAGTTCTGATGATTATGCCTATTAGCTTCCTGTTATATTCTGAATGTATATGAGGAAATGTGGCTAATATATTGCATTTGTTTTATGTATTTATTCTCATAATAAAGAATGTTATTAAAGGATATTCATTCCATGTTATAATTAGCAGAGAAAAATTGTTTTTTTTCTTTTAGTGGGTTATCAGTGTTGTCACTTTCCAAGAAGAGCATGTAGTCCCTACATGTCTCCAGACAAATTAATAAAGCTTTAACTTGGTGTTCTGTAGGAGATGCAATAGCCTGAGGAATGTTGATTATCAGTACAAAAATATATATCAGGTCTCAAAAACAGTGTTAAAATGGTATATAAAAGTAAATGCATGTGTTTTTTTGGGGGTAGGACACTTCTCTCCTTAGAGACTACATTAAAAAAAACCTGGAATGAGAAGAGGAAAAGAAAATAAATGCTCATGAAAATGGATACACTTAAGATTATTAGTCAAGCTGTATAATATCAATGTTAAGGCTGTAGATCAGAGATCGTATTTATTTTTTTTTAAATAACAAATGTGTAGTAACTGATGAACTTGGAATTTCATGGAGTGTTTTCGTTATTGAAAATATTTGTAAATGTTAGGGTTCTGGTGTCATTCTAAAATCCATTGTATTTCCTTGATAGCCAAATTATTTGACTTAGTATAAATCTTTTCTGTGTTTTGTAGCTCCTGGTAGTAAACAAGATGTAAGCATCAATAAATCAAAGATGATATTGGATTGGCATGTGAAAACAATCTTGTTGCATGTATATAGGAGCTTGGCTCCAGGCACCTGCAACACTGAGCAGTTAATAATATTCCTGTGATTCATTTTTAGAATGGGAAAAAAAATATGAGAGAACATGGCTTATTTTCTTTTGTAGTCTTGTGTGGTGCAAGTCTCTGAGGAAGCTTAGGGTACTTTGTTATCAAGTAAAAAAAAAAAACCCAATCAAACAAAAAAAAACCAACACAAAAAAAACCCCAAAAAACAAATTGGGGAAAACTTTTCTTACCCAGTCTGGATTTTCATCATATATAACTAAAATTTGACCACTGTTGCAACAGAGGGAGAAGACTTTTAGGGGATGACAGTTTGATGATTTCTTGGGCTGCTTAACTAAAATTGGATTATGTAGATTAATGACTGTTGCTTACTTATGCATATAGGAGGACAGATGCTGAAGCCTGAAAAGAATTAAACTGACGTTAGCTGGAGTGAGGGTTATCTGAATGGATCTTATCTCGGCACTGCATGTTCCCACAGTGATGAGGGATACTGGTGGTGTGGAAAGTTGTTGGGAGAGCAAGGGTGCGCCTGCACTGCCATTTTTATCTTGGGTCAGTTGAATGCTCTTGAAACAAATCTCTTGAGTCTTCCCTGCTTTTCATGCTTCAATTTGCATTGCACGATGGTGCCAGTGCATGAATGCGGTTCTTCTCTGATAAAGCTAAACTGCAGGATGCGTCCCGTGTGTCTTGGCTAGTTGGCAAGTGTTCAGTCCACTGGACCAGGTAAGATTTTGTTTTGAAGTATGGCCCTTTGAAATGCACGTAGAGTGAAAGCTGGATTCTTGGCACCAAACATCTTGCTCTATGAGTCAGATTACCATGTCGCACTTGTTGTAGATATAAGCATAGCCTAAGACTTACCTTGAAGATGCTGTAAAAGGTTGGTTGTATGGTTATAGCTGTAATGTTGGGCACAAGAACCATGACAGGGCATTAGTGGGGATATATATGTGAGGGAATATAGCCCCACTTTCAAAACCAGAAGTTTGTGGTGTTTCCTTGTCTGAAAGGAATACTGAAGCACTGCTTGGTAAGGGGATTTGGGTTTGAGTTGTATGAGTAAAGACAATCAATGCTACTGATGGCAACCCCTCCTATTTTTTGGGAGTTAGAAATAACCAAGCTATTCATAACATGAAACAAAATTGCTCACAGGGATTGTCTTGAAACATCTAAATGTGTTCATGTATTATACAAATAAATGCTCCTCTCTGTTGCTTTGCTAGTATTACTCTGTACATAGTTTAATTCCTCATTATGTGATCTGTTTCCAAGCTACGTGATACCTGTCATTCTCTCCATTTAGTTATAAATCTGTTGGAGACAGAAAAAGGTATTTAAAGAAATGGTGGTGATGTTTCACTCATATTAATGTGCAGTATTGATACTCTAGTGCCTGTGGAACTTGAAAGCCATGAGACTTCCAGCTTCTGGTGACATTCAAGTGGCTCTAGGGTTGTGGTCTCAGGGAGTTCATGCTAACAATTGTACAGTAAGGAGCCTGGGAACTCAGAGGGGTGGGGCTATGAAGGATCTTTCTGTGCAGCTCGTAATTTGGACTGTGAAGTTGCCAGAGCTGAGATTTCTGCAGGAGTCAAAGTGCTCAACGTGTCCTAGAGGTCCTGGGGAATCTTGGCATAGTAGGGAGCTGCAGACCAGTTCCCAGCTGTAGCTTCTCCACCTCCCATCCTATGGCAGACCTATATTTACAGGTGCTGGAAGGCCTTGGATCCATGATCCCAAGAGAGAAAATGGGGCAGAGCTGTCCTGGAACTTTTAACCTTAAAATCAGGTTCCTTTAACCAGGAAACTCGACCAAAAGCTTCTGTTCAATTTCAACTAATTCATAAAACTTTCTACTGCATCTGGTTTTTGTCTGACAAGTTATAATTAGCTTTAGCTGTTGCTAATGAGCACTACTACTCCTGTTCATCTGTTAGCTCACTGAACTTGCTTAGCCTCCTTCTCCCAAAATCTGGCATGGGGCAGATAGGCAGATGCCTTGGTGGCAGATTGAACGCCTCAGGGCCATATGATGACAGCGTGGGTAGAGTTTGGTGTTAGGAAAAGAAGTGTGTGCCAGCAGCTTCCTTCCCTCTGGTGACATGACTGGAGATTAGCTGCCTTGATGACTAACTTCCTTCTAAATCAAGGAGAATAGTTACCTTCCTCCAAATTAGGGTAATCAATCTTCTCTTTATGAAATGTCTCTCGATTTTCCTAATTCTTGTTTTCAGTCTTAGGTTGCATCGAGGAATAAACGAAGTTTAATTTTCCTGTGATTAAAGTAACTGAGTCTTTGAAATCTTTATAAGCTGCATTTAAGGTTTTGCGTTTGAAGTTTCTTTTGCTCTTCATGATACATCTGCTTAAGTGATTTCCTTTAAACTTTGGTGTCGGTCTGAAATGTAAATGAAAATAAACTTGAGTAAGTTTGCAAGATGCAGCCACTGTGAAAAGAATTTAAACCTGTCACAATTCAATGCAGGAGGGACAGAGGGGAAACACAATGAAGAACAGTTCTGACATCTGGAAGTAAGGCTTAATCATATGCTTAGTGCATGTTTGTTATTCCCACAAGCCATTCGAGATCCTAGGCCTGCAGCTGGGTGAAGAGGAGGCCAGACCTTGGTCTTGGCCAGTGTGAGCTACTCGGCTAGAAAGAAGCCAGGGCTCAGCAGGAGATGGGCTGCCTGGGCCCTGGATGTACCATGCTGCATCGAACCTCTCTTCAATAGCTCAGCAGAACTGTCTTTGCGTACCTGCATGATCAAATGAAGACTGTCAACAATTTCTAATTAACAATCTGCTGGGTCAATATGTTCTTTCGGTGACTATGACATGCTGGTTTCAGCCCAGTAAGTGACAGAGTCCAAAGAAATCCTGCTGACTCATCTCTGTCCAAAAGCTTTTGCTTTTTCCTTTGGCAGCTCCTGCAGAATAGTTGTGAGTTGTCTTTTTAGAATCACGTGCTGTGTCAAAGTGGAGAAACGGAGCTAGTGCTCTCACGATGATCAGGTATGTTATTAACTTGGTTTTATTTGCTTCCTCTTAGACTCCAAAATGATCATTCAAAAAATCTGAACTACTGTTGAAGTTTTCAAATGGCCAAGGGTATCATTATTCAAATACCACAGAAAGCAGCAGCCTCGCTTGCAAATGTCAGGTGTAGCATTTAGGGAGTTACCTGGAAACTCTTCTTACCTTGGGGTATACATATTTCATCAGTACGGCCGGTTCTGAGATGCATCAGCCATTGCTGAACACAAATGATGTGCTAAAAACTCTCAATATACTTTGTTTAAGAATATTTTTCGCCACCTGCCCCTTGTCTTACCGCTGCTTGTAAGCTAAGTTACTGCACAGTAACGAGCAAAACAAAAACCAGAAATAAGATAATGGCTGACTGTTACGCAAAGTATCTTGGTTTTGTTATATGGTTGTATCCAAGAACATTTCTGTGCTATGGGAACTTAATTTTTCCCGGGGGAAAACTTAAAAAGGAAAAAAAAAAGCCCTCTTCATATAAAAGTGGGCAGTGGGACAATAATTATTGTTTGTTTTTCACCTGATAATCTTACAGATTTTCCCAGAAGTGCACAATTTGTCCTTCTGTGTGAAAACTAAATCTGCAGAAGGGAACAAGTTTTTCATGAGTCATCTTTGGTGCCATTATGTGCGTATTCACAATTTAATTTTTTCAGGGCTCTTCAGTCAGTTTGCCTTGTCTGGATTCTGTGTAGAGACAAAACTGTCAAGCTGAAAATTTAAATAACTCTTTCAGTGTTGTCATAAGCTATTTTAGAAAGGCTGCATACATCCAGCTCTGCCAAAAAATGGGCAAAGAAATTGGGTACCCGATTGTGGCGATGACAGTTAAAATCTATTGATTCGGAAATCACAGAGCTCCTACCGTATCAGATTATTTTGTAGCAAGAAAAGATGACAAATTGCAGACTTGCTGGCCTTTGTTCTCTAGGTAACTTCCATGAAAAGGAAGTGTGCAAGACAAGCCTATTCTGTCAGGTTCAGGTGGCTAATACACAACTTCAGAATTATGAGTCTGCCAGTGCGGGGATCACAGTGACTAGTTTGGTTTTGCATGTATGCAAACACAGGGGAAGACACTTTGGGCGTCAATTAAAAAGATGAAATAATTTTGACATAAAATACTGAGTTGAAAAATAACCTTTAGAAGTGTTCTCTTTTGCTTTTAAAATTTTTGATGAGAATCTTGTGATACAACTGAGTGTGGAGGATAAATAGTGCGTTATTCCATTGAACTACTGAGATCTTTTTCATCCTCTGTTCTCCATCCTGTGTCCCTGCTCTCAATACACAGCCTGACTTTCCTGTTGGCTGTTTCAGTTCATTGCATGAGGAAAAAGTCCTCAGTACAGTTGCATCTGTTGCACATAGATGACTCTGGCTTTCCTTTCTCTTATGTAATCTTTGGCGATTTTTTTTCCCCCGTGACCCTTCTTTCTGCCTCTTTCTTCTTTGTTCTGAAGTGTTCAAGGCTGTTTGGTTTTTTTCTCTCCTTCACCTGTTGCCTCTTTGGTCACATAATTAAAGACCACTTTTTGTCAGGTGTTTTTATTCAACCTGTAAATACCGAATTAACTGTTCTCTATTTCCTCAAAATTGCCTATGAACTCCATTTCCAGATCCAACTTCAGTCTTCAGCTACTCAAAGCTGTATGCAGGGAAAAACTCTTTCATGTGCCTGTTTAAAACTATTAAACAGAACTTCTCTCAATAGTCATCTTCACTGGGTCTGTTTCAGTGCTGCTTCTGTTGCCATCACTATCCATTCTCTCTCCCCTGTCTTTTTTTTTTTAAGGAGTAAAGACCATTCATTGCTTGTTTTGTAAAATCACTTGTAAATTTTTATGTTGTTTATGCAAGTGTGGATTTCTAAGTTTGTATTTTGAAGAGACGGAGATGTTTTTTCTGCGGCAATGGGGATGCAAACACATCTCTCGCTGGCTGTGAGACTACAGCTTCAGATTAGCATAGTTTAAATTTTGACTCTTCTGTTGCTTAAGTGTTGTAGACAGATGCGGCGAATCACAATTTGGGTTAAAAAAGCCAATTCATACTATGGAGTAATCCTAGATCACCAGAGACAATAAATACAATACTTGAAATCAATAGATTTTAAAAATATTCCTCTCCACCCCAAGATGACTTGAGAAACACATTGGAAAATGATGATTCTGAAGAGCATATTCTTGAAGACCTTTTTCACATAGTGCTTTTAACAAAAGTATTTTGTATTCACTCTGGTCATATCTCACAAGATTCGGGCTCTGCAGTATCAGCAGCATGATACTTGAAGTATAATTTAAGTGTCTTGGACTCCATAGCCTGACAGAATTAGGTAAATGTATCATCAATTTAAAATAAAATTCTGAAATAAAGCAATAATAAAAAAAGGAATGCAAAGGTAACTTTTTTTTCTCATCAGTGCCCTTCTTACCATAAATCAGTAACAGTGAATCGTAAACCACTTCTGGAGAAACACTCTGAAACACTCCATTGCAGGTTGTGCAGGTGATGCTAATAACCTTCAAAAGCAAGTTAAATCTTAGTCTTTGTCAAAATAGACTGTGCCATCTATTCCTCCCTCTGCTCAAGCCGTATTTCATTTGAGATGCCTGTGGTGCAACATCCCTAGCTCTTTCCTTCTCCCTTGTGCCCAATCTGAATTCCACAGAAGTAATTGAATTGGGGACATTTGTCAGGTAAATGGATTCCAAAAGACATCAGTAAATGGAGGATGATTTCTCAAGCTGCACTTCAGCTGTCGACGGCTTGTATGGCATTGCGTGAGCTGTAAAAAGAATTGATATGGATGCCTTTTCCCCTCCCTCTCTGTACCNGTAAATGGAGGATGATTTCTCAAGCTGCACTTCAGCTGTCGACGACTCGTATGGCACTGTGCGAGCTGTAAAAGAATTGATATGGATGCCTTTTCCCCCTCCCTCTCTGTATGACAAACAGCTACCACCTTGCTTACCTTAGAAGAAACCAACAAACCAACCCCCTTGAGAATATACGCTGAGTTGTTTCGCTGTTCTGAACACGGCTAACCCTACTTCCATGCTGTGTCTTTATACAAATGCTGACTCCTGGGGCAGCGAAGAATTTCTTGCGGTTCCCACCCGACCTTTTGGCTTTCTGGGAGGCCGGCAAAGCAGCAGAAGAGGTTGCGTGGCTTGTGCTGAATATATTTCATTGCTGCCAACTTGTTTCCTTCTGTAAGCAGACCTACAGCTTCATTTTTCTCTTTTCCACCATGACTGCAGGAAAATCTGCTCCCCCTGAGGCATAAACACCAGGCAAGCCAGGAGAGGCAATGTTTCCTCCTGGTGTAGTTATAGCTAAACAGCTCCATGCAACTTTTCCAGGGGTGAGAGTCATTTGTACTTCCTTTAAAGCTGCTTTTTAAAAAATCTCGATTATATTTTTGCTATTATGTGAAGCTGTTAGAAATTGCAGATAAAACTTGTCATTTTATGAAGCGATAGGCAAGCTATTTCCTACCTGAAGTGCCTGGGGAGCGAGTGAAATAGAGCCAGCCCTGATGAAATGATGCTTCTGAGACTTACTCAAGGGGCTAAGAATAGTCTCGTGGCTTTCTACCGTTAGGCTGATGCGTGCGCCGTGCCTGAGAGCACCTATATGGGAGCAGGAGGAGCTGGTTGGGTTGTGCAGGTAGAAATATCCCTGGCAGCAAAGAATCTGTGCAAGTAAAAGGTGCTGCTGGGTTTCCATAGCCTGGCCGGGGAGTTGCGGCAGGGAGACACGTGGCTGAAAGGACCCCAGGAATAACCCGGGTCCATGTGACGCTGAGGTTTGGGCACTGAGAGGTGGTACTAGGGGGGAAACGTGCAGCTGCCTCTAGCTTCTACCTGGATTCCTGTTTCGGTAAGTTCACCTTTCCGAACCCTAATGTCTTGGTTGAATTCCTGCTATTGGTTTTTGACAATTTAAACTGATGCCTTATATAGCTGAAGCAGTACGTGTAGTCATTTCTGTTTTACTTTCAGAGGGGCTCCTCGCTGATGACCAAAGGCTAAACCCTTAATGTCCTCACTGACTTTTCTGAGCTTTTAGAAACTCTTCTGCCAGACCAGGTAGCAATTCTTCTGCCCATTTAAAGCACCTTTTGGCCGTGGTATTTTGAATACAGTAACTGCCATGGAAAGGCCTTTACAACGGGGTCTGCCTAAATCTTCTCTAAATGTTTAGGGATTTGCTTATAGTAAACACTACTTTGGCAAAAATGCGTGCCCTTCTCCTGGCGTTTTTTTGAAAATGAGTGTCTGGTAAATACTAAGGGGTGACCAGTAGAGGACGGACAGTGCTTTTTCACAGCACAACTTTGCAGTGGAAGAGTTAAAAATAAAGGTTGCCATATTATCAGGAGCTCTTGTTTAGCATAAATAACTTAGTGACACTGCTTAATTAAACCAGTGCTTGGGACAAGTATTTAATCACCACTGTTGCAGCCCAAAGGGGCTAAACGAAAGCAATCTGTGTTCTGACGCAATTTGTTATGAAAATAGTTGGTTACACACCCCACGGCCAGAGCAGGCTCCACAGCTAACTTGCCGTGTAGCCTCCCATCTGAGGCATGGCATCGAGAGATAACTGCTTTGTATTAAACAAGAAGGTTTCCATGAGAAGGGCCCAGCTTTTTTAGCAGATGCCATGAGCAGTGCAGGGCATTGCTTGGTAACTCCATACTCCCCAGACCACTATGGCAGCTGGAGCAGGACATCAGTGAGGGACATGCTGTTTAGCTGCACTGGTGGATTGTCCTAGCATGAAAGTCATTCTTGATTTCATCCCTTTTAAAGGCTCATTCAGTGGTCTGGCTTCCCCGGGCAGATCTTTGCAGAGACCTCTCTTGAACTGGAGGATTCTGGCTACCACAAGTGTCTGGGCAGAAGGCGATGTTGCAGCAGGGGAGGGCTCTGAAGCAAAGCCGCTTTCCCAGTTCCCCATGGGCTTAACCGGTATCTCTGAGGGGCTGTGGATCCTTGAATTTGGGGAAGCAGAGCATTGTTTCATGATTATAGGAAAGGTTCAGGAAAACACCAGCAAAAGCCTGGCTTGTTGGTTCTGGTCCCCAGTTCTCAGAGATGTTAATGTTAATTTCCTTTGTCTTAGTGTCAGTTGCGCCTCTTGCTCCTACTCTTCCTGTTGGGAGATTGGACCAGAAACCCGCTCCTCTGATGGCTTTAAACTTTCTTGCTTCCAGACTCACTGAAGCTATGGTAAGAATACTATAACTTATTCCTGTGCTGATATTTTCCTATAGCTCCTTTACCTTCAGTGGCAGTAACTCTCCCCCCGACGCCTCCCAAAGTCATTTAGAGAGAAATCACTTTGAAACACTGTTACCTCTGTCTATAGTGGGTCTGAATAGTATTGCGAAGTCTGCTTTCTTCTTTGAGTAAGAATGCAAAGAAACAATTAAGAGCACCACAGGCTTGATGTATTAGAAGTGTTAGGAAGTCCTGACACAAACCTCCCATCTGTGTTAGAGGGAAGAGGTTTATGAGACACACGGGCTGTATGTATTATCTATAATGGAGCTGATGCCTTCTCACCCAAACAAAAATCGTAAGCATGAGGAGCACAGGCAGAACTAACAAGCTGGTGTATAACTGGAGCCTTAATTACTGAACTGATATGCTGTGTTTCTATTTTCTTTGCCGGGTCAGACTCGTGGCTTTCTGGGGAAGGCTGCAGTATTATATCTGAATTTTAAAAATGCCTTAATTAAGCTGTTTACGCGAACACTCTTTTTTGTTTGTTTGTTTGCTTTTATAGGGGAGCAAAACAGCTTCTGTAAACATGGTACTTCATCATTAACTTGTGACTGAGTCTGCTGGTTTGACTCGTTTTTCACGCAGAATGAACCACCCTATGATATGTCAATACACTTCTGTGTTGTTACCTGAATTCGTTTTTTCTCTTGCATCCAAAGAACTATGTGGTCAAATATCTCAATCTTCACTTCTCCCTTAACCATCCTAAGTCACTCAGGTATTATTTACTGTTGCATTACTCCATTCCCATAGTAATGTTCTCTTGAAGATAATGGGGAAAGTCACCTCTGTAGTCTCAAAATCTTGTTCCCCAAAGCTGTTTTCCTTCTTTGAATAGTTTCT
>RSEF01000002.1:121680134-121699314 GCA_003993805.1 Himantopus leucocephalus | reverse complement strand
TCTGCACAATATGCTGTTAATTTCAGTAGTTAGAAGAGACCTATATAGGAAGTAAAGTTACCGAATAAAATTGGTCCTGTTTTACCTCAAAATCAGGACAGAAGTCTTAAGAATGACTTACAGATCTGCTGTCTCCCGAGTCAATTTCCTGGAGTTCCCCTGCCAGGTCCAGCTGATGCTACAGTGGTCCTGCACAGGTCCTGTTGCAGGGCAGCCGCCTGTCCCCTGGGAACCCACCGCTTGTCAGACTGAACAGGGGTAAGGGCACTCGGGTGCACTAGAACTAAACGGCTTTGACTATGCGGTTTGAGGGGAGGTGCCCCTTAGTGACTCTGCAAACAGCGGAATAGAACATTTTCAGTTGGAAGGGACCTACAGTGTCCATCTAGTCCAAGTGCCTGACCAATTCAGAGCTGACCAAAAGTTAAAGCATGTTGTCAAGGGCATTGTCCAAATGCCTCTTGAACATGGACAGGCTTGGGGCATTGACCACCTCTCTAGGAAGCCTTTTTGACAGTGTTTGACCACCCTCTCAGTAAATAAATGTTTCCTAACATCAAATCTGAACCAAAACCGGAGTAGGTCTCTGACAAATCCCATGTCATTGTTTCCCCTCATGCAGCTACAAAATGGGATTTTGAGTTTTAATTCAAGCATGCACATGAAACAGCAAGGGAAATTCTGCTCCATCAAAGATGATAGGAAAACTCTGGCAGTGAGAAATAACAGCAAAAAGGACTATTTTCTGAAGGAGTAAGATATTGCCCCAAGGTAACTCCATAGAATTGCTTCAGTGGACTTGCAGGGTTTTACTGGTAAATATGTTCCCTTCTGAGAGTTACTGCTGGTGCGCAACAGAGGCCATGCTGTAAATACATATAGACATATATTATTTCTTTTGCTCCATCAAGACTAGATGCTGGATTTTCTATACTGATAGTGCCTTTTCCCCAGGGGAGTGCCAGTTTTATCTTCTAGCATAAGGTGAAACTGGTTTGCATTTTTGCATTAAGCTGGATATGAATTAGCTAGTTTTGTATTTCAAGAAAGCCTTGATTCATGTTGCCTGCTGGTGTTTTAGTCCAGAAGTTGTGTGTTTGCTCTCTGCTGCTTCCTAAGCTTGGAAAAATCCCTTATTTACGTTGCCTGCATCTTTTTGGCATCTAGAAGTCTTGTAAGCTTTCCTCACAAGTCTGTTTCTTACTCTTGCCGGCAGGTTCATTAGTATTAGCGTGATGAGATGTGTAAGGAAGTTACTGAATTTCACCCTGGCTATTGCAGTCACCCACATATAAGACAAAAGAGTCAAGAAAATATATAGATTTGACAAAATTTCCTTTGTCTTGCAGCTGTAAGACTTTGCTGTAGGTGATGCCTGTTGTACGTGTTTGGAGCATGCTTCCCACCCTGTCACTTATCCACAGTGTGGAACCCCATTGCTGAGCTCTGGGACCCCCTTTGTTTGGGTGCTGTTATATGAAAGCTCGACCTTCTGGATGGACTTTGACCCCTTTTTCTGGGTGCCGTGGCTGGACACAGCGCTTTGGGCTTGGGTGAGGTAACCAACAGCTGGAGAGAGGGCATCTGACCCCTAGCACCCCACTCTCCAGCTGCAAATCACCATCTCCCAGTTGGGCTGGTATGTGACTGTGTTTAACCCATTTACCCCCAGACATCAGAGCTTTAGCCCCAGTGCTGGAGGCCAGGTTAGCATAGAAGGGTACGTCTCACTTTTACACTTTGAAATCAATCTCGCTACTCGTTTGGGCTCACGAGACCTTTCCCTTACCTGACCTGATGTGCGTGCAGTCCTACCCACCAAGTGGCTTCTCTTAAAATAAATTCATTCATATCAAAGGTGCTGAGATCTTTCGAATGTGGTGGAGAGCAGCCTGGCATGCACAAGGGCAAGCGGTGTCTGTCCATGGGGAAAACCTCTCCCCCCCCCCCCCCCCCCCCCCNAGAACAAGGTCTCACTTTCAAGGGTGGAAGAAGCTATTTGAATATTTTAAGGATGAATAAATTTCATAAAGGCATTCAGAGAGGTGCAGGTCTGGACCTTATCATCCTAATTAACCATCTCACCAATAACAGGTGGAGAAAGTTTGCTATGCATGAAACAGTAAAGCAGGGCCTCCACTGCCTCACTATCCTTGCTGCTTCCAGTAAGCGCATTATGAGCTTCTGGTAAGCTTATTGCAATATTAATAATGACATTTGTTTAAAAAATATCCCGGCGTAGCTCTGCGTGCTGATTAATTTTGATCTCCAGTGTTGCTGGAGAAGATACTGTCTCCAAGTCGCCCACTTGATCTGACTAAGGAAAGGCTGAGTGAGACAAGGATATACTTACAAGCTGTAGAAGGATAGTCTTTTCAAGTGGAGATGATTTGGAAACAAAAACAAGAGCAAAAGAGGAAAATCATGTTTTCTCCCCTTTTCTTAAAATACAACAGAAGAATTGGGGGAAAGAATTGAGTCCCTAGGAAACATTTTAGATATCTAAAAGGATAACCCTATGGCATTCAAAAGGACAGAGAAAATGGGACTTTTAATGCAGGAGAGAATGAGGAATACTCGGTAGCTGTCTATACTTGTTTCTTACAGGAGATAACGAAGGTGATACCATAAGGTTTCACTACAGTCAGTCTCCTTTTTGCCTGAAAAACTAATTTTGTTTGAAATTTACCTGAAAAGTGGGTGCATGACTTCTCCTTGCTGTCTTCATTTCCTTGCATGAACTGGATTACTTTGGAAGCTGCTAGACAGCATTCTTTGTGTTGATGTATTAGGGGTGCTATTAGGGGTGCAGATGCCCTGTGTATATCTTGCATGAGGAGTGGGCAGTTTTTCTGGTACTTTTGCTGAATTCTTTTCATGCAAATCCTAGAACTGTTGACAGTATTTTGTGCCTGGAAGAAAGTCTATAGAACACTTTGGCAAATCTTCAGCTCTTGTAGTTTTATATTACTGCTGAGTTTACAGGTTCTAAAGTTATTCAAAAAGCTGGAAAGGACAAAGAAAAAAAACCCTCTACTAATTTATTATCTACGAGTAAATGGCTTCTGAATTCAGTGTCTTGAGGGAGCAAATGCTAGCAGGCGCAAGAGAAATGGCACAGCGAACCTGCATCTTGCTGTGATCAGTGATTTCCTCTGGTAGCTGATGAACCTTCTTTTCTCCCTCTGTGAAAAAGTTAAATCAGAAAAGGGTAACAGGGAATGTGGAGACTGTTTGAAATACTTCTTTCCACCTTTTTTTTTCTCTTGATCACGACTTTTATATCCTAAATAGTTTTCTAAATGTGCTGTCAGCTGGTTGGCCTCTGAATCGTGCAGGCACCAGTGGAAGAATGCAAGAATCTGTTACAAACTTTAAGGTTTGATGTGGGGAAAAAGCTGCAAAGTTTTAAGTGGTTGCTGTTCCAGAGCAGTCAGACTATAGGGAAATATAATTTTAAATTTTTTTGCTATTTTATGGTTTCATAAAACTTCCTGAAAGCTATGCCCAAAATTTAGCTATTCACAATACACTTTTGTCACACTTGAATACTTAAAGATGATGAATTTAATACAAAAGTATTTGTGTTAAAATACTGTACTACGTGCTTCATGAATTTATAGTGCTTTGAAATATGCAATAAATATTGCTATCTTAAATGGGATTGTTTTGTAAAGGCTTAATGCTTTTGGCTGTGATTTTCTTTGGCCAGTGCTTCTTTCTGAGCAGCCATTTCAAACAGAAGATCTGTGTGCGGCTTTTCAGGTTATTTTTCCATTGAGTTTGCAATAAACTGGAGCCTTCTGCAAAGTCCTCAGAGCAAGAGTGGCACAGCCTTATTGTTTTAAGTCTTCCCTCTAATGTATCATCTCACATGCACACACTATAATGCTCTCTGCTCTAACGTCATGCTTAAAGCAAAGGCACAAAGTTAAATTCTATTGCAACTTTTCGAGGCTTGCTGGGGGTAAGGTGGATTAGTCCTGTGGGGAGGAAAAATTGCAGAGATGTTTTTCACAGCTTCTTCACGAGGGACATGCACATTAGCCTGCAATCCTAATGGTGCAAATGGCAAGCATTTGCCTTGCTCACACTTTCAAGCCTGTTTACAGCTAGGATGCTGCCCCAGAGCAACTCCCTTGTGGTTTCCACTCTATACCATGCTGCCATTAGTGTGGGGTTTTTTTAAACCTCCTCTAGCTTTTCCAGCCTGAGAAGTAGCCAGCCTGACAATCAGACTTTGATGGTACTGAAGAGGTCAGTTTGGAAAATTTGATTGCTCTCTCTCTGTCTTCCTCCCTCATCCTTTTCTCCAGAATTTTTCCATTTTAGGTGGAATAACACATTTTATTTGACTTCATATGAAGTGCTTCGTTTTGCAGGCCGTGCTCTATGTGCTGTTTTTTTAGGTCCAGTTCTGTGGTACTGAGCTCTCCACCAAGCAGATGCTCCACAAAGTAAAAATATTTTTCTCAGAGTATATGATTATGCTCTGGGTTGTTCAGAACTTGGTGAAACAGTCAATATTGTGCCTGAACTGTTCTGCACTGCTAACCCCTTTCCTCAAGGGGTTGTGCCTAACAAGTGTGTCATGGCCAAGGAAAGCTCTCAAGTGTGTGCAGCATCTAGGTGGTGGGATTCAAACACCAGAGTATGAGTATTCAGCTGAGAAGTTTTCAGGGTAGTCTTTTTTTCTGAAAAATGAACAGATTACTTGGTACCAAGATGGCTTGACCCCACTTCTAGCACTGCTAGCTCAGTTGCTTGAAAACTCTAAGTTTTCGTTATTATAAAACCAAAAATGTTTTCTTAGAGCAGCATTCTCTCAGTTTATCAGTTTATCTTTTCTTCAGAAAGTTGTTCAAACATTAATTGGACTACATAATTAAAGCAAGAACTATGGTATTGAAAAGAAACATTTCAGTTGCCTTTAAATTTGGAACTGGAAAAAAAATGAATGTGGAACAAGATTACCCTTTGCAAAGCTAGAGCACTGGTAACTTTCCAAAGGAGTAACAAATTATAAGGACTTTTTGACAGGCAGAGAAATCTAATTTATTCATTTCAGTGGGTAAATGTTCCCCTCATCCTTCGTTTGCTCAGTTCCATTTTTCATCTACTTCTGCCATGCTTTTTGTTGCTAAAAGCATTCTTTTATCTGAGGAACACCCTTAAATGGCTCTGTGGACCTACCAGTGAGCATTAAAAGCATGCTGGGAGAACTGTCCTTTTTGTAGAGTTTCAGGGTGTTTTTCTGTGGCAGCTACTCTGGTGAGCTTTTTGGGCTTAAGGTCAAAGGGATGCAATCTACTGCCAAAATATTTGCAATCTGTTTTGGTCTGGACTGCACCAGGAGTTGGTAGCTTCAGCACAGCTTTCTGCTCAGGCCCTTTTAGCTGGAGTGAATTTTAGAGCATTGATATTCTTGTAGCCTGAGGGTTATTTCCAGTCTGAAAGACTTCAACAAGTCCTCTGAAAAGACTACAAAACTGTTTAAAAAAACCCACCCCACCCTAAAAAAAAACCAAAACACCTTGATATTCCCATGTAGCTATTCATGAATAGGGTAAACAGGAAGAAAATAATGATATAAGGTTCATCCGAATGAATGTTCAAAATTCATCCTAGTGTTGACTTATTGTAAATGAAAATCATTATGGTATCAGAGCATGGGATGGCACCGGGATTGCCTTTTAGAGCAGTCAGGTAGTTCTTCAGTTTCAAGAAAACTGAGGAATACTGTTGTTGGGCACTCTTTTTACATGTCCTTCTTGATGAGGGTTGGAAGGCAGAAACTTTGCCAGATGTGCTAGGCCGTGCATCACTGCAGGATTTCCTCCTGTAAGACATTGTCTGCTTGCTATGGAAGGGTGTGACTGCATGGCAATGGTCTGCAATAGTTATTCTTCAATAACCTTTTGATAAGTTGACTTTCTTCAATGAAACTGAACAAAGGGGCCATTAGTGTGTCAAACCAAAGTGGCGGCATGGGCAGGGGGGCTTGGTACTGATTGCTTAATGCGCTTTCTTTTCACACCTGAGGGTTTTTTTCCCCTTAACAATGGCTTTCCTGGGCAGGCAAGCCCTCATTCACTGCCTCGGACATAGCTGAGCTGAGCAACTTTAGGAGGTGTTTTCTCATCTCACTGATGAGAACTGGGAATGGCAATAGAAAGGAGTTGCTTCAGTGTGGGTGTTAAATAACTGTCTCTGAAAAGCCGTTTCTGTACTGGGTGCCTCAGTCTGTGCCTGGACACTTTACCCCTTCCCAGCCCTCCCCACTTACTCAAGACTCTGGCATAATATTGAAAACACTTGATGAACCCTCTGTCCTCAGCCTGCTGCAGGAACTCTGCCATCCTTTCATCTTACTGGATTTTTTTATTGTTTTGGGGGTGAAGAATGCTTATGTTTAACTTCAGGTGAGCAAGACTTTGTACATTCTGTCTGTTTATTGTCAGAAGTACTTCTGCATTACCTTGTGACTGCTGTATCTTATCCTAATGGATATTATGGTGTTGTGTATTGCCTGAAGCTCCTCTATCTTGCTCATCATCAGCATGATTATAGTCCCTTTCTTTTGTAACTATTTTATTGTTGCTGAAAAATGAAGATGCAGGACAGTGGCTGAAAAGCCAGTTGCATTCAGATCTCCTGATGAGTATCTGCCTTCAATTTTGTGACTAAGAGTCATTGCAATCTTGTAGCAAACTGAACTTCCATGAATTGCACTCATCTTAACACAGAAGCATAGTCCATATTCTCGATACAATCACAAACTCCTTTTACAAGGGCCAGAAAGCAGAAGATAGCTTGTTCTTAAATTCTTTGAGACATGCAGGACAATAAGGCAACTGGTGAATAAAGTTCTGGTTTTTCCCTCTGAGGCCCTCTGTCCTCACAACAAAAAAAAACCACTTCTTCCTCTAAAATGAATCTGGAACAAAGGATGGAAATGATCTTTTATCTCAAAATTGCAAAGGGGCTTTGAAAGCTTACATTAAAGTCCCTGTTGTATTTCTGGTTTACCAGGCTGTGAAGGCAGCTCTCCAGCCTCCTGTATCAAAGTCTTGAAAAAAAATAAAATCATAAAGTCTTCCTCCCCTCATCCAAATAAGTGTTCAAACACATCGAGGGAGTCAATCCTAAATTTCATCAGTATACCATTCATCCTGACATGACTGACGGCTTAAAGTTAACAAAAGGTTACTACGGTTTTAATTTTTAGAGGTCAAAATGTCTTGAACTTTTTTTCCCCCCAGTTTGGACAGAAAATGTCTTCCAAAGGGTTTGTGTCTGTTTCTCTGTAGAATAAAATAGTTCTGATTAAACTTGCTCCTAAAGACCTTTAAAGTTCAACCTGGAAATCATGCTCAGGTTCAGAAGGAGATTCACTTACCCCAGAATAGCAAATAGGCCAGTGGGTTGGTGCATGGCCTGTACCTGCAGCCATCGCCTTGGGCTTTTTGGGCAGAAGAGGGGGCTGGGTGTGGATATTTTATTTTCAACTTGTTTTGCTGATGGAGGCAAAGTTGTTTAGACCCTGTCTTAGATCACGCTTTCCCCTTGGGCTGATGATGTCTGTTTAGTCTGGAAGGGAGTACATGGAGATGTACCCATTCACATGGGTTAAAGTTAAGCCGGGCGAGGTTTAGGTTGGATATTAGGAAAATTTTTTTCACTGAAAGGGTTATTCNGATCACGCTTTCCCCTTGGGCTGATGACGTCTGTTTAGTCTGGAAGGGAGTACATGGACATGTACCCATTCACATGGGTTCAAGTTAAGCCGGGCGAGGTTTAGGTTGGATATTAGGAAAATTTTTTTCACTGAAAGGGTTATTCAACATTGGAATAGGCTGCCCAGGGAGGTGGTGGATTTGCCATCCCTGGAGGTATTTAAAAAAAGGGTAGACGTGGTACTTGGGGATATGGTTTAGATGTGGTTTTGTCAGGTTAGGATAACGGTTGGACTTGATCTTAAAGGTCCCTTCCAACCTTAACAATTCTATGATTCTATGATTCTATCCTGCACTGATTTAGGGTAATGTTTTCAGCAATTCATAATGCAGATGAGTGACTTTTGGTTTCCTACCTGAGTGTCTGCTGTGGGCCTGCTCTCGTACAGCAGTGCGGTGGTTCCCCTGCTCACCTGGTCCTTTAGTCACACTTTACACAAAATCTCCTTTTCACAATGATTTCCTAAGGCATGCTGAGCTTTCATCTCTCCCTACAGTGTAGACTCAAGGGTTTCTGCAGGCTTTAGATATATTAAATTTAGAGATATAATGCTGGCTCCATGACAACACCAAGCATTTACAGTCTCAGAGGAACTGATCTTGATAATGCATCAACCTGAGAAGGCAGCTGCGGCATTGCAGCAGGAGAAAGCACCCGGGCATGCAGCCTCGTCCATCCCTGCAGCTACAAAGCGAGATGTGCCAGCAGCCTGCGCATGTTGCAGAGGTCAGAGCTTCCTGCAGGTGCGTTCCTGCTGTTTGTGTGCCCGTTGCAAGATGGCAAACAAGGCCCCCAGGGTCTGCAGAGCTGCCCCGAGTCTTTCAGCACACAGCTCCTTGGTGGGAATGAAACCACCTCCATTTTGACAAACTTCTCTCTGGTCATTTCCTTCACAACCTCAGTTAACAGCTTCACATTCAAATGTCTCCTTAGATGTTTCACTGCCTAATATATTTTGTTTTCTCCCCAGCAGTACAAAATTAACAGGCTGATGCTGGGATGGTGCTGGTTACTGCCATACAGCGATGGGCGATCGCAGGGGAGGAGTTCTTCCCGTCGAGGATGGATGCTGCCTGTGGGTGCATTCTTGTGGAGGAAGGGCCGGAGGGGAGTGCAGGAGGAACGTGGCTCTACTTCTGCTGCATGCTCAGAAACGAAGCACTGAAGTCCCCCCTAATGCTGAGCAGGCACTTGCTATGCTGTGAAGCTGCTTTCTGTGCTGAAGTGAGAGCAGCAATGTATGTTAATGTATAGCTCAAAGTGTTGACGCATCTTGCTGTATTGGAGCAAAAGATACCTCTTGTTTCTGCTTTCTTTTTTTCTTTCTTTTTCTTTTCAGTTTGTCTTAAATGCCATGGGTGTAAAGACCTGCTGGTTAAGACTGCCGTGTGCAGTTTTTTCATATTGGCTTATTATTTTTCTTTCTTTGAAGAAGGGTGACAGAAAGCCCGTGTAAAGAATGAGGTTTTCATAAAGCCAAAATTGAATGCTGTTACACTTTTGGAAGGTTTAAATACAGAGAATTGCAATACTGAAATGCTGCAAGCCCGTGTAAGATTTACTGTTCACTCTCTACCCCCTCTCTTATGACACGCAGGCAAAGCCTCATAGACCAAATATCACTGAAACACTATCCTTGGGTAACTTTGCTGTTTATATAAGCACGTTTTTAAAGACATGCTGCAGACAGTAATGAGAGTTTACAGTGCGTCTCAGAGCACAGGATAATTCTATTTTAATTATAGAGGGTAGTTTTTCATTACTAAATGCTCAGAGAAAAGTATAAAAGAAATCTGATTTTATAATTTGAAATCTGCTGTTATAATTAAAGGGAAAACAAAATTAGAAAAACCCTACATAATCACAAGTTTAAATTAATAACAAGGGAAATATTTTGTTTATTACAAAATAGAAAAGTCTGAAACACCAGCAATGAAACAATGGTATCCTGTGAAGAATTAATATATAAGGAGACAATATGAATGGATATTCCTAGTTTCATTTTTGTGTGTCTGTTTTTCCTGTTCATCCTGCTTTTCCCTTTCCTTTTCATGTATTCACTATATGACTTGTCTCCTTTTAGTCAAAAGGATCTGGATTAAATTGCTTCAACAGCAGTCATAAATTCCACTTAAACTCCTGTGCAGTAGGGGGCAGCTTGCAGAAACCATATGTAATTTTTGTTCATTGCCTTTACAATGTGAAAGGGATGGTTTATCCAAATAATGCTTTTAGTTGGTTGAAATATTGCTTTTACTAATGTGCTTTCCTGTTTTCTGCAGATAAAGCATTGGTTGTCCATGTGCTAAGTGCACCCTTATGTCTGAATTTCCTACTTTTAGAAACAAAAGTGCTACAGATTGTAAAATATAAATTTCTGTTGAAGTATTTCTTAACCCGAATTGATTTTTATTCTTTTAATTAGATCTTATTCTCCTTCAGATTTTAGTAAAAGTTTTTCAGTCACTCATAAGAAAAATACTGACTCAGATACGGTTCTTCTTTGATTGGTATTTTTGTTTGTAGGCATACAGGGATATTGACAGGATGAAATCTTTTTTTTTTTTTAACTTAAAGCAAATGAGCTGAACTTCTGGCAAGAAAAATCACACTTCTCTGTCTTCCAGGTTGTTTTCTACTATTTCTTTTTCTAGAAACACTTGTAGGAACTTACAATCAATTGAGGAGTTGGGTGGTTTTTTTGTCTGGTCTTGAGTATGTCGTTTCAGAAGAAATTCAGCTCTCTGTCTGGAAGTTAAATTAGACTGTTTATAGAGCACTTGTTACTGAATTTGCTTATTTTAAAGATAAATAAAACCTTTCCCACACGAACTTTGCACAGCAGACCTTGTGGTAGAAATACCATCTATGCAAAAATACATCAGCAGTGTAGTTTCAGCCAGTCAAACTTCTGTAGCACACTTGCTGCCCTCAAAGCAATTTCTTCATCCTGTTCACCAAATACAGCAGACACCCTGAGGAGAATTCAGTTATATTACTTAAACACATGAATATAGTATCCAGGAGGCCTGTCCAGAGACTATGTAGATCATCTCAATTTTGTCATTTTTGATGTTGAATGATTGGATCTGGAAAATAAAATATTTTTGTCTGAATTACTTTCTGTGGAGTTATTATTACTATTGGTTTTATTATCTTTAATTTGTCATCGAGGCAAAAACTCTCCAAGGTTGTCTTCTCCCTCCGTTACAAGTAACTAACACTCAGGTAAGTGCCAAAATGTGGTGGGGATGACAAATGGACTGTTCGTACTTTACATTTTTCGTGGCTTTCNTGTACTTTACATTTTTCATGACTTTCTGGGAGGGGTAGGCTGATAAAGTTTTTCCTCCATGTGATATCTCCAGCTGAGGACACTAGGTACCTCTGCAGGATTTGGTTTCCATCCCTTTTCTCCATCAGGATGAGCATTATATACACAGAAAATCACCCCTGTTTCAGGTATATCATACCTATAGCTGTGCTGGTGCTTGGCATACTGGAAGATCTTCATGGCTCAAGTTGCCTGAAATCGATGGCTTACAGGTTCCCCAAGAAAGCTGCGTGTTTGCTCCTACTGTTCCTCAGATGCCAATGGAAGTAAAATAGAGACAAATACAGTCTTTTCCCAGCAGTCATTTTGTGGGGAAAAGCTTTCTTTCATAATTCCTGGGAAACCTTGGGCACTTAATTGAAAACAAACCAACCGAAAGCAAAAGCAAATGTTAGTTTAATTTATAAATGTGTCCTCTCTACAGCTGATGGAGAACAGGCTTCCCTGCTGAGGAACTCAGAGTGGCTAAGTTATGGTTTTGCACCGAATTGGCCTTTTTCTTCCTGGTAGAAAAAGACAAGGAAGATTAATTAATCTAGGCCAAAATCAGTGTTTAATGTTCTTCCAAACTAACTGTTTTAATTCAAAATGTTGAAAATTTTTTAAAAGAAGTCATCAGACTTGATTTCTTTGTGTAACAAATTTAACCTACTTGACAAAATTCTCTATTTTGGGAGGCAGAACAATCTTTGACCTTCTTTCAGGGACATATTGGAAGCAGGGAAGAAGGGGGAGTTTTTCTCTTCCTTTAGGGGAAGGGGAAGTCTTTCCCTTCCTCTTCCAGCTGTGTAAATTATTAGTAATGTGAAAGATCAGTCTGTATGTCTGGTACTCTTATTATTTCTAAGTGTTCTTGTATGGTAATTAATTTATTAATTGATTTACTGATGCTTTGTGTTGTGGGACCTGTATTTTGAGTAGCAGAGAAAATAAATCTGTTGGTAGCACACTGCCAAGTTGAACTTTTTTGTTACCTTAACCTAAAAAGCTACTTTAAATAAGCTGCCTGCTATTGCAGACAGGTATCCAGCCACAGCTGGGTGCTTTTTGGGTCCAAAAGAAAGAGCTCCTGCAGGTGGCGAAGGACTCCAGATTCTGTCCTTGACACCTGTGGTGAGTTGACATTGACTTGAGCAGCTCTAGAGCCTTCAGGCTAAAGCTCACTTAAAAGCTGAGCTGTTTGCACCAGGGAAGACCTGAGCAGGGGAACTATCAGATCAATAGGGTATAAGGGTAAGATAAACTTCATTGGCATGTGGCTTTATAATGGAAAAAGTCTCTGTCCTTTGTGTGATACGGAGCTTATTCCAAGAAAATCTCCGTGATTTTAAACAAACAGCAAAAGATTTACCTGCTGTCTCCTGCATATACCTTCCCTCTTATACTGCTATAATGTGATGCAGGGCCATATTCCCTGGCAGCTGGGGCCCTGTTCAAACAAAATGTTTGTAAAACCACTGGGCTTCATTAGAGCATTTTGCATTTGGTGAATCTGATGTATCAGCACAACTTAGCTTGATTTTTTTAGAGCAAGAAATCTGAAATTAAAGATGGCTTATAGATTCCCTGTTGTTTTCTCGGTCGGGTTAATTCTGGTATGCACCAAAATTCTCCCCCAGGGCTGATTTTAATTTGGGTCAGAGTACTTACAACTGCAGGATAACGTTGTGGTGTCTATGCAATGGGCAGGGATAAGGAAAATCTGGCAATGTCTCAGTACACCCCAAGCTGCTGGTTTGGTACGGAAGTGGTGTATAAAACTAGCTTTGGACTATCCAGGGAATTTTCCTAGGACTTAGTCTTCCAGAACGATAGCTCATCTTAATGAGAAAAACCAATATAAATGAGCATAGCATGGAACCAGATCTGACAAATTGTGGCTTGAACAGCTGCTCCAGGTAACAGGTAACGAAGAATCACAGCAGGGGACTTCTGAATTTCATCTCCCCTCTTTGCTCTGCCTGCCCCAACTTGTACGTCTGATTCTCCATGAATTATAGCAGTCAGTATCTAGTGGCTTGGGACAGGCACAGCAGAAAAAGCTGCAGTTTGTCAAAATCCACAATCTGCTGCAGAACTGCTGTTCTCATGACAATTCTGAATGTGAAAACACAGGTAGGTTCTGCTATAAAAATCTCAGGGCTGGAAAATCTCAGTACTCTGGAAACAAAGGTTAACTGTCAGTAAGGTTGCCATGCCCAGCTTCCATTTGAACCGGCAACCTTGAGTGGAAAATTGAATAAACAATTTGAATCCTGAACAGAATTACACATTTTTATAGGTATCAATATGAATAATAGCCTTTTGTATTCTTTGAGAATGATGAAATACAAAAATATCTACTTAGAATGCACTGCAAAATAAACCAGCCACGTTTCTTGGGTCCTCTCCAGGTTTCTGAGGTGCACATTCCTCTACCCAGTCTGGAAACTCACTTATCCAGATAACCAACATTTCAAAATTGATGGTGGGCTTTCTGAAAAATATTTTTGGGAATTTTCTCTGAAGTTATGCAAGTCAGTTACTCATTTTATTCATCTCACTGGTGTAACTACTCCTCCCAAATGCAAGCGCATACCCATGACAAACACATACCCTGATGTATTTATTGTCACATGTGAAATGTGCCCTGTTTGGCCCTTGAAAGCTGCAGTCCTGCTCTCTGGTTCATTCCCAACTGCAATGCTGTGCAGATGGTTGCTGTGGCTATGGGCCATTGCACTAAAAGAACTTGGCCCCAAGAACAAGTGGTATGGCACAGACANGCAAGTGGTATGGCACAGCCATACTTTTTTTCAATAATCTATGCAAAGTACCAACAGTTGAGTGAGTGATTGATTGATTTTTAAATCTTAAAAGGGTTAATAGTACTCTCGAGTTCTGTACCAGCAACATAATTCACAGTATTAGCCCTAAACGTTTAAATAGAGATTTTTCATTGTGCTTAAGGCATCTGAGTTTCAAAGGGATTTAAATACCAAAGTCCCTTAGAAAATCCTGAAGTTATCTGATAGAATTTTATCTACACTTGTTTTTTGAATACTAAATTTAGGAATGGCTTAAGATGTTAACAGTAAGATCTGTCCTCTGCTACACATAACCCTATAGCAAGAGATTTCATGCATTGCATCAGTTTTCATTTATGTCTTGAAAAGTTTACTAGCTTATCAGTTACTGGGATTTGGGATGATTTACATTGATGAGATTGACGGCCGTCAGAAGATGGAATAATTTTGGCCAGTAGGCAGGGTAGGGCTCTGATTAAAGGCTCCGGCTAGAGGAATGTGATTTACCAAGAATTTAATATCTTACTCTAAATATGGTGTTATTAAAACTTTTTCTTTTTGTTTGAAAGACATGGAGATCATAGAATCATAGATAATTCTTTGTAGAAATATTGCATCTCAATGAAAAGTTAGACTTGTTCAAGTTTTCTCATATCTTTCTGTCAAAGTTCCTTGGTTTTCTTTGTACGCGTAGTTTTCCCTTATGCTGGAACCTTTCTTTCCTGTATAAATCATGCCCTTGTAACTTTTAGTAATGATCATATGAATAAAGGAGTTACTTCACCATTGGCTTGGTGAAAAAATAACCTGGCCTTAATGTTAAGATTACCTGAGGGTTAAGTGGATGAAGGAAAATGACATAGTACCACATTAATTAAGTTCTTACATCCCCGGATCTGTGTGTTGCTGAACAGGGATGCAGTTGTGAGAAGGAATTGTACCTGGTCAGGAACTATAGAGCTGTTATAATCAGGCATTGAATAGTGATCTTTCTACATGGGATATTTTGGAACGAAACTGTAAATTGAGACATTAATATTAACTTCTGACAATATTCTCGCCATGAGGAGACTGTGGAGATAGTCAGGGACATAAAAATTGGAAATAGGATTTAGTGTTCAGAAAGGGGGGCATTTATGCCCACCAAAAAAGAAAAACAAATGAGAACCGGGTGTTTCAAACCCTGCTTCTGCCTAAAACCTAAATCTGGAAGAGATCCTGTCTTATGTTTCCATGTGGAAAGATTACCACTGCTAGCCTGTCCCCACCAGCTTGCTGCCTAGCACTCAGCTCGTCTTGGAGCGAGTGGGGGAGCGATGGGAGCTTGGATCTCTGGCATAGGGCTGTGAAGGCTGTATAGGAGCGGCATGCCTTAAATTTTGATCCTGCCATGTTCAAAATCCTGATCGTGGGCAAAAAGGAAGGACATCTACCTAAAAGTAAGCCAATATTTTTTTCTTTTTTTAAGTATAACTGGAATCTTAAGAGTCTAATTGTTAGTCCAGATCTAGTTGTTACAGACAAAGACATAATTATAATGCAGTTAAAATTGTAACACGCGCACACACACGTGCTTATTTTCTTCCCCTTTTCCTGGGGTTATGCTCATCCTTCCCCTGCTCCGCTGGGTCCAAAGGTCAGTGGCTTCACTCTGGGGTTTGGTGTGTGGAGAGGGGTTACGGCACATCACCTGCATGTGAGTCCTTCACCAGGAGGTGTATGGTGTGCATGGTTTCCTTGGGGTCATTTGTATATATTTGCTAGCACTCTTTTACACCTTACTCCACTGGTCTCCAGCTTCATGTTACTTCTGAATTTAGTATAAACGGTAACTTTTATGCATGTTAGACACGATTTCTTTGTTCTTTGTTACACTTAACACCAGTGTTTTCCAGCTCCAGGTCTGCATTGTTTTTTTAACTGACCATTAGAGAGCTGTGCTCCACCTTGGGGCCTCCATTGCCAGGCACTGGCCCCATCTCTTACCATCCCATGCCAGTGTCCACCTGTGCCACCTCCTGTGTCCCCACTTCTCAGGGCCTCTACTTTTGTACCAGGGCTGCATTTCTCTCCACTACAGCATCATGTTAAAGCCATCAATATCTCATTTTAATTTTCCCTGAACAGATTGAACAGCTGAGCTTCACTGACTGTACCCAGGATCCTGCTCCATACTGTCCCTATTGGCAAGTCTGTTTTCTGTGGGAAGCCTTCTTGACCCAGTGAGCCATTAACAGCAAATCTACCTAACTGAACACCACAGAGCGTATGCAGTAAGGGTGACACTGGATATAAGTGGCCCAGCAGTGATGGACCTGCTGATGGCCAACTCGCACTGGTCTCAGCACACTCTGCTCCCTTACTACATATCTAGGCTGGCTTCATCCCAGTTCTTCATCCCAGTTCTTTCTTTCCTCAGCTGTAGCTCACTGGAAACATGATTTCTTCACAGGATAATGTGGCTAAAACTCTAGCTCTTCATTTTTCTTGATGTTTGAATTCAGTTTTGAACTTGCATTCTTTGTAAATCGCTAAAGCTTTATCCTACGAGGTTGTTAAAAGCAAAAGCTGTCAGATGACTTGTACTTCTATGCAAGAGGGGTGAAGGCTGCAGGCTTCTGTGCTGAACTGAGTACTTGGCCAGCTTGTGGTGTATGGCACAAGTTACTTCTTTAGTTTATGATTTTTCATGGCAACAAATTGCTCATGCTTCTCTGGTTCCTTCCCACAGCCAAACTCTACCTTGGAGAACAGCCTCCTTGTCCTCCTAGAAGCACTCAAAGGAAGCAGAAATCTCACTAAGACTTTTAAAATTATTGCCTATTTTACATATTTGTTTCAAACTATTAATCTGACAGGGAGGTTGCTGCTCCAGTTTGTCTGCTGGGCAGGAAGAGATTCTGCCTACCAGATTCACAAGTAGGTGTAGCAGAAGGCAAAAGATGCATCTTGTATCAATCAGGCAGTTGCCACATTTAACATCTGGCTTATTAAAACTTCTCCGGACAATTTTTATTGAGTGGTATTTCAACGGAGTTATAATTGTAGTTCTGACATCTGTTGCTGAGATTAGCAGTAATCTTTCTTTCCTGTTTTCTCTATGACATACTAGTACAGTCCTCATAAAGTCTGTGCCGCTACAAGAATATCAAGTACTTAAAAATTATTTGAACTCCATGAGTAACTGAAGTATTTAATGGTAATCTATGCATTTTTTAAATTCACAACTGAGTAGGCACAGTATAAATAATTAATCTGGGGAGAGAACAATGTCAAAGTTTCCCTTCCCTACTTACAAAACCACATTTTCCTCAGGAGGATATAACTGTATTTGTAAGAGGCACACTGGATATTAAGCTTGCTTGTGAAGATAGTCCCTGTTCTCCAGGTTCAACTGTAGTGCATGGCTAAGCAGAAATAATTTATTTTGACTAGCTGCTGAAGTCTTTGTCTTCAGATTCTTTAGCTTGCTCATATCAGAAATGTATCAAGAATTCTTTCAAAAATTCTTTTACCATCAATATGTCTTTGTTGTCATACATTTAAACACCTTTCTGTGAGACCTTAAATTTCAGGATAAAACTGTGTTAGAGTGAGGCCTTTATGCCTTTTTATTTTGCAGCTCTGCCTGCAGTCCTCTAAAAAGGTTATTGAAATATATTTTTAAAAATCTGTCTTCATACCCCTCCAACAGCGTAATGACAAGGGCTGATTAGAGCGAGCAGCTCTCTGCAACCAGGTATGTTTATTCAGAGCTCTTGTTTATTGGAGGAAGTTATTTTGCATTTAGCGAGGGTGTAATAATTTATAGTAAGCTAGTTGCTCTGATATAATTTCCCTGATAATCACCCTGACTATGCATTAGCCACAAGGCAGTTTTACTCATTTTCAAAGGAGAGCAAAACCCCTCCCATGATGCTGCTCTTGGCGTTCAGGTGCACAGTCAAGCTAACCTGTTTGAACGGACTTTTTTGTCATTTGAAACTCAGGTGTCTAATGAAAGTTAGATGCCCAGCCTCTCTTGGTAGCTAATGCAAAAATTCCTCTGCCTGTTACTGAATCCTTAAAACTTACATAATATTTTGATGTTGTAAGATACTCAAGATACTTCTATCTGTTGCTTTAAAGGGACATAATTATCGAATCATTAAAGCTTAAGGAAATAATATTGTGATGTTTTAAGGGAAAGGTTATAGCTGTCCTTCTGAAAAGAAGGCAAATATGAAAAGAAACCACGTAGATGCATACATGTGTGACTGGATTTGAATCCAAGATCTAATTTAATTTCAGATACCAACACCACTAACATCTTGCTGCTAATTACGACTTTTCTGTATTTAAACCTTATGGTAGCATATGCTACTGATGCACTCTTTTAAATACACCACAGTCTGTTGAGAAAGCCTCTACTTTTGGGATGTCTATTGTGTTCAAGCTGTAGGAGAAAAATCAGTCTTTGCAATGACCAGATGAAATTGTTGTTGTTGTTATTATTATTATTATTGTTGTTGCTATCATCACCATCATCACACAGTAGTTGTGTGAGGACTCCTGTTTCAACCAACACTTTTTCATCTGGGAATCTGAAGCAAAGTGTGGGGGAAGTGAATTGTGCAAGGCCACTAAGCTGGCAATTAAAATACAGATTCATACAAACAATAACTGCATCAGATAAGTGTGATTGCCTTGAGTCCTATTCTCGTGTACAAAGCTATTCAGGGTAGTGCTGAATAGCTGTGAGTATGAGCTGCCAGCCAGTCTCTGCACTGTATTGTCTCCTCTGTCTAGTACCCCATCAACCTTGCAGGTGCAGAATTACAGAAATATGTTTTAAAATATATATTTTCTGATGTTTATCAGTAAATTAGAAATGATCAGCAAGAAATATCTAAAATAAGGCAGTAGTGCAGACATGATCCCGAGGGTGATATTTTCCCCGCGCAGAGTTAATGCCTGGTCCAGGGCACAGAGGGAGTAGTATGCAAGGTGGGTGTCTCAGCAGGAGCAGCAGCGAGCAGCAGGGTCAGAGGGGCTGGCTGGCCACGGTGGCGGTTTTGGCTTTTCCTCCTACCCAGCCATCTTTGCTCAGCCTGCCCAGGATCTCCCAGTCTAGATGGGTCCTATTTGTTCAGGAGTTGCTTACCACAGAAATAATTGATGAGGTCTTTTAGAGCATAACAGTATTTTTTTTTATCATAAAAAATATGTTTTTTAACAAGATTCAAGGTTCTTCATTATGAAGTCCATTTCTTTAGTTTTCCTTTTCTTTTTTTTTTTTGTTTTGTTTGGGGTATTTTTGGTTTTTTTTTTTTTGTTTTATTGT
>RSEF01000002.1:121634771-121657976 GCA_003993805.1 Himantopus leucocephalus | reverse complement strand
TCATACTCTGTAGGCAAGTGGTTGCAGAGTTTCCCTCTTCCTGATGTTGAAAAGTTTTATCTACATGTCTAACAAACTGCCTTACTGTAATTTAATCTCATTAACTGCTTGTCATAGAATCTCAGAATAATTCAGGTTGGAAGGGACATCTGGAGGCCATCTAATCCCACCACTGCTTAAAGAAGAGGCAACTACGTGGGGGCCATGTCCAACATAGTTTTGAATACCTGCGAGGATGGAAATCCCACAACCTCTCTGGAAAACCTTTTCCAGTTTTTGACCAATATCCTGCTGAATTATTTTTTCCTTGTACCTTATGGGAATTTCCCATGTTCTTGCTTGTGCCCATTACCTCTTCACCATGTGCCTCCGGGATGAGCCTGGCTGCACTGTTTCTACACCCTTTTATTAGGCAGTTGAAGGAAGTAAAACATTCAGTCCTGAACCTTCACTCTGCAAGGCTGAACTCTGCTCTCCCAGCCCCTCCTTGTACATCCTGTGCTCTCCCTCATGGTGAACATGAAAAAGAGTATATGCTCTTTGCAGCTACCTTTCACTTACTTGAAAATTCTTTTGAAATATTTTTAAAAATTGCCATCCCATTTGACTAAGCTCTGAAAATGCATTTTGCCAAGAGCAGATGAAACATATATGGAGAATGCTGTTCCTGTGCTTGTTCCTTGTTCTGATACTAGTACTTACCAAACTTCTAAGGTTTTAAGAGATTCATTTTCATCTTCAGAAGCATAATTCATTTCCTAGGCTCACTACATTGCTTCTATGATGAGAGCACCTCAAAGAAAGTTTTAGTATTTATGGGCTACATACGAACAGAAAATTATTTGGACAGTATAACTCCATTAAAAGCTGAATGAGACAGTCCAGAAGAAAGTATTCATAGTAAGCTTCTGCCTAGAAAGAGCTAACTAGAGAGGGTGAGACAACCTGAAAGTTGCCCATTTGAAATAGCCCATCCAAGCAATGCTGGGTTTACAAATTCTGACTGGTAATATGTACTGGTATGGCTTCTAGGCAGTTTCCCTCTCAAGATAAGAAAGTACTTTGGAAGCAGAAATTTAAACATGAGCATTGTATTTGACACAGGACTTGGAGTCATAAGGTTGGTGATGGGGAATTTTTCAGAAAAAATCTTCTGTCATCATGAAGAAAATCAACCATCTGGTAGGCACTTTTGGGAGCTGCCCTTTTGGCCCCCTTATCCCACTTCAAGATCCTTCCAGCTGCTGCCGCTTCATTCTTGGGCAGTAGTAGCTGATGGATAATGGAAATATTTTCCCTGTTAATTTGCCTCCCAGAGGGGCATCCATCCTTGACGTGCCTTTGGGAACCATGTCAAAGACTCAAGCCTGTATCTTTAAANGGAACCATGTCAAAGACTCAAGCCTGTATCTTTAAATTTAAATCTGAAAAGCCATTCAGTCTAACCTTTAAGGAATCACAGTATTATTTTGAGGGACGGAGAAGAGCACACGTATTAGCAGGGTTAGATGGTCAGTCTCCTCCCTGTGATGTTTTGCATGAATAGTACCCACATTGCAAACTAAATGCACTAAGGAAATTTCTGCTTTATGGTGTTAGTCTGATATGAATTTGCCAGATAATTCCCTCCTTGCTTTGGTCGTTGAAGAAGGATTCGTGTGGGAATATAAAGGGAATTTTTCTTTATGATGGAAATTTGCCTACTGAACGGTGGTAAGGAGCTCATAAAAGCTATTAGAGTAATCTTGCAATCTCTCTTAAAATTATCTTGCTGACTTTCAAAAGATAACCTCCAAATACCTCATCTTGCATCTGCCTGAAATGGGAGACTCTCTATTTCTTGACCCTGCCCTTCTGTATTCACCCGGCATCCTCCTCCCCCTTCTCAGGACAGACATGTCTTGTCCTGTTCCTTCTTACAGCCCTGCCAGTAATAAAAGGAGAGTTGTGTAGTGTCCTGAAGTGGTCTTAGACTGCTTTCATCTAGACTGTTATTTGTAAATGTTGCATATATTCTTCATTTCCCATACTCTCAGTGCAAAGGCTTTTTATAGCTGTTTTCCTCAGTAACGTATTCTCGCTGTAGTTGCTAGAAAACAACATTACATTACTACATATCAGTGGTGTTAAAAGTCAATGAGAAATTAGGAGGTTAAATATGAGTTTTATATATAGTTGTTCTGTTAAATCGGGGTTCAGATGTGTTGCATTTTTCCCTCTGCTAAGTCATTTGTCACTGCCTCTGTGGTAGAAGTATGCTGATATTGCCAGAGCAGCAGTCCAATTTGACATGGTGAATCCTCCAAACTTTTGTGGCTTTTTGATTAAGTCTTTTCCAGTTCAGAATTCTTCATTGTCCTCAGTGGAGATAGAAACACTTGTGTAGCAAGTGTAAGGTGAATTCCCACTGTAGGTATGCAAAATTGCACAGGTAAGGAAGGGCTTCTACTGTGAGCTATATCCAGAAATTTGTAACTTAGTAAACAAGAAAAAATGGATGCTTTAGACTTTCCTGCAAATTCGTGTAACACTTTTCCCCTTGTTAGCTAATCTCTTCCCTTCCTTCTCTCTCAACAGATATCCATTTCTGTTTGTTTCCACTCTGGTCCACACGGATCAGCAGTATGCAGTGAAACCACGTCTTGCATTAAGCATGCTTAAATGCTACACTTGTTTTCAAAATCTGATAAATGTTCTCTTTCTGATTTTCAATTTTCTGGTTGACAACTTGCCAGAAACTTTCATCAGTGAACACTAGCTTACTGCTAATTATGACAGTTGACAGAAAGAGTTCATGCCTATGCTTTCATTTTTGTAAACAGAGAACAAAGCTCACCACATCCCAGTAATTAGCATACATTGATGCACTAGGATGCAACCGTAAGAGCTGTACTTATCACAAAGAAGCATTGTTTTGTCAAAACTGAAATTCGTTGTAAATGTATTTGCTCTGATAAGACTTTTCTAGGGGAGATTTCTTAAAGAAGGGTGTAATTTTTAGTAAAAACAAACACAACAGCCTCCAGAAGGGCTGCAGATCAGGTGCTAGGTGCTTACTGGGTATGCAGGAGACAGAGTTTTGTACGGCTGAAAAGGGGTGTTCAGGCTCTCTAACGTGGATGCCCCACGTCCTAGATAGAGGCTTCATCCCTGCACTAAATGAAATCTTTTGGCAGTCACTTTCCAGTTGTGCAGACCTCTCCTCTGGAGACATGTCAGACCCAGGAACGGCTCATGCCATGGGAGAGATGACCTGCACGGGTGGGCTTTGGACAAGCTACGTTATCGCAAGGGGCTGTGAGGGCAGGACACTCGGCCTTTTTTAGCTGGGCTCCTTGGAAAGTGCCCAGGCAGTGTCAGACCTGCTGTGTTCAACCCAGACACCCGAGGCCACACCTGGCGCGGAGCAGGAGAGAGGCCGTGACACTGCACTGCAAAGAGGTGGGATACAGCTCTGCTTGAGGAGGAGCTCGAGAAGGGAGCCAGCTGCACGAGTGTCTCGCCAAGCGTGGGAGGCTTGTCAGGTCTGTATTTGAGGATTTTTCTCTCTCTCCTTGAACATTTTCAAGTGGTCTCGGTTTTGTTGCTACAAATTGAATTCTTGTTTTTCAGACAGCCTGAGCAGCTGCTTCCAGTTGAAAAGAGAGATATCCTCTTTTTCCAGTTTTTTATTTCCTTACTCTCTGCTCTGCTAGTAAGAGTTCACGTAGACAATACTTTGACAGATCTGAGATTTGATCATGTAAGAATTCATTTTTCAGTGTATCATATGCCAAAGCACAGGGTGTTGGGCATAAGTGAATGCACAGATGCCAGCTCTGTTCCACACCATATTGTTAATTTGCTTTCAACAAGTGAAGCTAAATAGTATCCATGGGAAACTGGTATTGGTGGAAACTGGCTGTGAATTCAAAATTTCCTTTTAAGAGAAGCTATTGGTATATTTGTGGCACTTATTAAAAAAAAGCTGGTAATGTTTTGTCCCTTACAAAGCTTATAGTCTCGCTCTTCAATTAGCAGCTCTGGGAGAGGAAAGGTGATCCTGCAGGTATCCTGAACCAGCATTTGGCAAACTGGGGCTTGCTCCCAGACACCGTCACAGACACATGTTGGAAGATCAAAGAAAACAGGTGGGCAAATTTTGCAAGGTAGCTTCAAGTGGGATTAATTTGGAAATGCTAAGGCAGCTGACTCCCTGAAGGAGTTGGGTGCCAGTATGTTTTAAAAATAACACTGGAGGCGTATCTGCATTTTCAGATACCTTTACAAAGATGGTCTATATGATTTAAGTAATTTCACAGCTGTAATGGTACCACCTCCTGTCGGCTGAAGAAACCATCTTGCTGAAGAAAACATCTGACTGTGATGAGCAGGTTGGACCAGGAGACCTCCACCTGGGGTATGTGGCTGCAGACAGAACTGGTTGGGACCATGAACCAAGACCTAATGAAGGACACGTAGAGGCTGAACCATGAAAAAGCCTTTTTCTACACATGACAATCTCGCATGACTTAGGTGCTGCAGTGACGGGGTGGGGGTAGGTGGGTTCCTAGAAAATAGATCTGGTGATTTAAAATCTTATTTTTTAAGTAACCCAATTAGCACTAGAAATGAATGTGAGGATGTAGCTAGCATATAACAGGATAAAAAATGGTGAAGAATGTGTTTGCATAACATTAATTCTGCCCAGAAAATTTACAGAGTGTGAATTCCCTGTGTAGGACAATTTGTGGTTCAAAAGCATTTGAAATGCAACAGAAATTATATTTTGTAATTTGTGCTTGGGACATAGGAAGTTATGTAATTTTTTAAATTGTTTTAGATAAAAAATTATCATTTTATTCCTTTTAAGAAATTACTGAAATCAAATGACTGTGTATTTTTCATACAAGATAACTACCTTGATATTTGTTTAAAATGCTGTAAGACATACATCTCCTTGAGAGCTCCTTCTGGTGTTTATTCTCCCAAATGCTGATGAGTTATTTAGTTTGCCATACTTCTTTTTTTACAGAGCTTCAAAACTGCATGATGCTACCCAATTTTTTTGGCTCCTTTGGAAGCGTTATGCAGGTGTGGAGATAAAGATGTGGATAAGCTGGTGAAACTCATATGGTTTAAACATTCTGCAGAGAAGCGAACATAGTAGAAACACCTATATTTGCAGCTGAACACCTTATTATCATTAAAAAATAAATCTCTGTAGGCTTTGTAGGCTCTACTGAGCCTTGATAAGAATATAGGGATTAACACTTTTTAAAAATGGGAAATGCACTCTTTTACATCAGAATACAGTTCTCACACTTATAATGAGCAGTTTCCAAGTATCTCATACAGAAGCTACTCTACTTTGCCTTCTTTTTTATTTATTACTTGCTTTTAAATAACATACCTTACTGGGGAAGCAGTGGATTGTTAAACAATTATTAGCAAAGTCTCAGGACAGCCTGTCACCTAGGCAAAGCAAACAGCTGCTAAGAAACACCTTCAACACAAAACAGTGCTTCAGTAGCAGAACAGAGATATTGAAAACTAGGATCTTTGATTTTTTTTCTGTACCAGCCTATACCATCACAAATCTCCAGTCATGAAACTGAAGCTAAAATAATATGGGGCTTGTTAATAAAACTAAGTCAAAACCACTTTAAACCCACTTGCTTATTTTTGTGCTGTTTTTTATGGATTTCCAAGATTTATCAAAGTTAGAGGCATGTCAAAAGTGACCTCCAGAAGCATATATTTAATGATAAAATAAAAGTTTATTTTTTCAGTCCTGCCACCCAGATTTTACGTTTATCAATAACTGATCCAGACCACTAGAAAAGAGTTATCTTTGTAATTTTTTCAGTCTTCTGTCTTTCAAATAATATTTTATGCTGAATTATATATATTTCATGACTGTGAGGACATTGACTCATTTCTTTACTCAGCTTCTATGCCAGAAAGTTTCTTCATTTTTATCTATTATGATAGTTTGTATCTCCTAACAAACATTCTTTACTCAAACATTTATTTATACTTTGGTGTGGGAATTTTTTTTGCTTAAAGCTTGGAACTGTTGACTACAACCTTCCCTGTCTATTCTCCTGTTCCTATCTTGGACACTGTTTCTTCCATGATCTGCACCATCAATGTTCTTGGGATGCTGGTATCATGGAGGGAACAGGGAAGGAAATGTTTCTCTTAACCTTTTCATGCTTTTTAGTTATAAAATTCCTGTTCCTCACAAGGACAAACGTAAAACCTCACCAAAGCCAAAATGAAGCCTACAAATAGGCAAAGGGAGTGGAATATGAGAGAACAATATAATTAACATAAAATAATATTACGGAAGACAAAGTAACAGTCATATCTCCAGGGATTTTTTATTTTGAGGCAGTAGAGCTTATCGCTGATTGTGCTTGTGATTTTGTTTGTGGTTTTTTTCAGGGTCAAAATGTCACTTTAATTTCTATTAATTATTAGTCTGTTATTTAAAAGTCCTGGACCGAAAAAACTACCCTTACACTTGTGAGAACATTGCCAACCCAATCCAGGCTCTAAACTCTTTGTCCAGGATTTGAGAACTTTGCTGTTTTTTTTCCCAATAAAGTATGGAATCTAATTGAATTTATTATCTCCTAAGAATAATTGAATTGTAATCTCTGTTTTATAGGCCAGTTCATCTTAGATTGCTGTAATTCAGTACTGTAACTTGCTAATTTCAGTTTATGTGGGATTTATCTTGACTGTGTGTATTGAACGTTAATTTGATAACGTCAATTAAAAACAGGAACATAACCACTGATAGCTGGGGTTTGTTTTGAGAGTAGACTACAACCACAGTACTTTTTTGGGGGGGTTGTTTTTCTACTTAACATGCATTCCAGGCTTATCCTCTTGCTTTTGTTCAAAAAGTAAATTTTTGCTCTTACTTTTGCAATTGAACACCTTAGAACTCTAAAAGTAAATGATTTAGATACTACTTTTCCTTCTGGAAAAAAATCCTAAATACATAAATCTACTCCATTCCTGCTGAAAATAGTTGTACCTGTACAAACACAAAGGTAGGAGACTTTGTAGGTCAATATCACACTGAAGACCAAGCTGCTTTGTGGTTAAAATTGGTATCCATCAGGGTGTGGTAAATTAGTCAGTGCTCAAATCTTCACCCACCTGACCAGACAGTTGTGGTCCTTAATGACTTGACTCAGCTTGCCTGGGTAGCTGTTTGCTCATGTCACTTCTGTGATTATTGTGTGGATATACTTTTACAGTAGAATTTAAACTTTTATTAAAGATGAGATGGAAAGAAATCAAGTTGGCCTTCTTGTTGCTGGTTACATATAGGGCTAAAAATCAGAGGAACGTTACTTGTAAACTGAACACCTTGATATGGAAAATATTGATTGCATCAGCAAACATGAAGTGGCAGGGAACTGACTCTGCTATCAGTTTTCAGAAAAAAAAACCCCCTGTAATTTAAGGTTATACAAACAAACTTCCCAGTTTCTTGTCAGTGGTTGCCTGAGAATGGACTTTTGGAAAGGGCTTAATCTGGTAAGGAAAGCTTTATAATCATTCTCCAATATTTAACAAGCCATTGGAGTGAGAGACATGGATGATGGGTTCATTGTGATTCATAATTCCATAGAGCAAGTCCAGATGAAGGACTAGGGTAGAACATCTCATAATAGAAAATGGCTGTGTCCCACCTAATTTTAACCGCTAATATATAAACAGGTATTTGCCGGGACTGCTGTCTTCATAAACCTGAATCTTCTGTTTCTGAACCACTGTATTGTTTTATTAGTTAATAATCTTTCTTTTATTTGTTAATTTGAGGAGTAGTTGTTGCTAATTCTGTTTTCCTGTGGAAAAGGAAGGCCATAAGTCTAATATCCCTTATGATTTTGGTTATGATTTATTAAGTTTCTGGGAATTTGCCTTGCATACAGAATACTGAATCTGACTTGAAATTTTTCATACATTGTTAAAATTCTTTCTGAGTTAATTCAGGCAAGCCCAGAGAATAAACTAGAAGATGACACTAAGAAAGTAACTTCTAAAATTGACTGCTTAGATTACAATGAACATCTACAGGGATTTTTTTCTTAGAACTAAGACAACCTTAATTTGGTTTTGCTTAATTCACTTTGAAAATGAATTATGCCATGCTATATTGATGTCACTAATTTTTAATGAAGCTATTCACTTAGAGATTTGATTTTGTTTAATTAATGTATTTAAATTTGTAGCTAATTTATCTGATTCAAATGAAATTTCCTGAGTAGCATAATGTAGTCCAGCTCTCTTTTAAAGCTGACTGTGGAAAGTCAGCAATAGTTTCTGCAGAAATTACTAAGTATAATGCATATTCATATATGCTCTTAGATGACCTTGGAAATGCTTTGTTATCTCTGGTACCTGCTGTGATATTTGCAAACTGCAGTTTGTCAGCTTTCACCCTTTTCCCTAGTATGAATAACATTAGCCTTGACAGGAACATGAATTACAAACTTTATTGCCAATATATTATGTTATTATGAAGTTTACAAAAGCATTCTCCATAGTCCTCGACCTCCTTTGTGGATTTAATGACTTGTAGGAAAATCAGCATGCATCTATTTCTAGAGTCTATTAGTCTTCTAGACTTCTATGAATTTCTGTTTTTCAGTTACCTTCATTCTTAGTTCCTGTAGACATATTTTTTCTGCTGATTATTGTTTTACCTTGAACTAAGCAGAGTAACATGCACTCAGAACTCCACCTTTATTTTGCCCTCTGTACTGTGCCAACTCCAGATCCTTACACAGGTCTCATATCTCCAAAATGCCCTCTTCATAAACATGACCCTGATTAAGATCAGTGTGGTACCGTTAACTTCCAGCTGAGTTATTCCTATTTACACCCATGTTAATGTAAAAAGAATTGGTTCTCACTGGAACAGCTGTGCCAAAATTGTCCTTCATTCATGAGTTCACCTTTGTTTATATTTCTAAATTACAGATAAACCTCACTGCCTGCAAGTCAGCTTATCCTAAATATTATCAGTATTATGTTTCCATGATCCCCAGAAGTCTTATTTTGGTCCTCAGAAGTCTTCACTATTTTCAGCTCATTTCAGCATCTCTTCACAGGTTGTCATTCAGCTCTCTCTGCCTGCCCCGGGCAGAGAGCCCAGGGCTGAGTGCCTGGCCAGCCTGGGCAGAAAGGTCGTCTACAGGCTTGTACTCACCACTTCAAGGTGAAGGAAGGGGCTAGAGGAAACGGACCTTACGGTTGCTCTCTATCACATTTCCCATCATGTAGACTGGAAACAGAGATGCTCATCAATACTGCTGCAGTGCTGCATACTGAGCTAGCAAAATGTTACTTATTTGTGACGCTCACTTCTAAGCTTATTGAGTATGGGTATTTTAAAAAAAATAACTGTATGCTAAGTCAGCAAAATAAGTTTTTTGTGGGGGAAAAACTGATCTGTTGTGAGCACGCAAAAATATTATGCCATATACTTTTGCCTATAATGTTAAGCTAGAGCCTAGAAGGGCTAAAAGTTGTCTGCTGTAGTAGACCTATTCATTTCTCAGGTAATTTACATTTTTGTTAATGCTAGGTCTGGCATGGCTATAAATTGCTTGATTAAGTTAGAGTTAAGTCCAGTATGACCCTGTCTAACCGAGATATTTATATACAAAAGCATGGGGAGGTTATTGCGAAATACCAGTGAGATTAGATCAAAACTGTTTATGGAAAAGGATTTTTCTCATTGCAACTTCCTTTTTGAGCTATGAAATTATCATATTTGATTTCAGATTTTAAAAAAATGAAATAAAGTTGGGAGTCATATGGCTTTTTATTATTAAATATAGGCCTTGGTTCACCTTGCCTAACTGCATGTATTTAAATATTTCTTTTCTAATCTAAATTGCTCTTTTAGGCTTCTTCAGTAACCAGTGGAGTAGATCTTCAGGCAATGATCTATTCTATCCTACAACCAGTGTCTGAGAGCAGTGCCATAAATCACCATCTCAAGATGTGTTTCTGAAATTATCTGTCTCACTCACTATTTGTAACATACAGAAAAAAACCCTCCCACAGAAACATCCTCAACCAAACCCAAGATGAAACTTTTTATTTAGATAATTTCAAATGTGAATAAAAACTGAGTGAAAATATTTTAAAGGATCTAAGTAGCATAGATGATTTAATCAATCTTAATGATTTTTGGTAGATTTTTCAGGATCATAGGGTTTCTTTTAATACAAGACAAGAAGTTCTTTCACATCTGGTTCTGGAGTTAGCTATGTCTGCATAAGCAAGTAGCGTGGCTTGGTACGAGTGGATTTATAGAGTGAAACAGCTGGTGCTGAGAACCCAACGTTCACAACACATGCCTTTCAGGGGCATGTCCCTTCGTTTTGCCCTGCGGCACTTGCCTGTGGCCTCTGGGACCTTTAGCAGCTGGATCACAGGGGAGATTTGCTTCTGGAGCCGTCTGGTAGGTTGGTTGCCAGATGCATCTTCGCAAGCCGGAGAGCTCTGTGATGTCTCTGTGAGGTGAAGCAGAGGTGTGACAACAGTGATACTAGCTTAGAAAGCACACTCCTTTCTAGAACTGAAATGCAGTGCAGTCATATCGGCAATGTTTTCCTTATCGAGGTCTGGATATTCTCTCCTTTGCTCTGGGCACATCCTACAGTGTTGACTATACGGCAGAGCCTAAGACGATGCAGTTATGCACCTTCAGTTAAGCCTGTTGGATCTAGGTGTATAAATTGTTTTATTATAGACACTGTTAATGAAAAGACCGAAATTGCAGGAAATACGACAGGTTTGAGCAGCAAAGGAGGGCTGTGCCAGGCCTGTGGAAGTTCTTCCAAAGACGCCAGCATCACCAGGTATCCCTCCCAAAAACCACATCAAAACCTGCCTTTTATTTGCATATAAATCTCTGAAGTCACCCAAAATAAAGTGCAATTCATTAGACCTCCTTTTTCAAAAATTGGGTCCATCTCACATTTCTATGACAAACGCAAATTCAGAAAATTTTTAGTTTTAAGAAACAACAGATTGGTGGCTGTTCTTCTGAGATATAAAAACTCATGCAACAAATAGCAGAGAATGGGTTCTGAAAAGCTATCCGATTCTTATTTTGAGAGAAGAGATTTGTTTTGATCTGGAGTCTGAAGTGTGTGGTTGAGGGAGCTGTTAGATCTCATTTCTAACTCCAGTAGTTGTTAGCTCTGCTGTGCGAGCTTGTTTTCACCAAATCTTCGTTCACCGCTGACTGAATTCAAGGGGAGTTTCTCAGTGCACAAGAGGCCCTCTCAGTCCATCTGCTCCTCAGTTTCTCCATCTGCAGAGCTGGAATAAAAACTCTTTGAGATTCTGGATCTTGCTGTTTTAAAATATCTGAATGCTCTGAAATTGGCAAACTTTCCTTTCTTCTTTGCTATGAATTTCCCAAATGTAGGAGGTAAACTAATTCAGCAAATTAAGCAACTACATTTTTGAGCAAATTTGGAAAAAGCTTTGCTCCACATAAGAACCAGGATGTCTGCGTGTTTGCTATTCAGCCATCTGTCATGTCTCTTGACTATCAAATTCTCAAAGATCCTAGTGATGTTCAGTTGATTTGTTGGTTTCCCATGCCTCTCCGTATTGTGTTATGACTATGGTAGGGTTTGCGGGTGTGGGCTTCTTTTTATAAAAAGTTACTTTTACTGATTTTTAGCAGCATCCTTGCATTAATTCAATTTAAAAGTATTTCAGTTTCTACCTTACTCTGACATAATTTCATTGCTTCTGTTTAATTTTTATCATCAACCTTCAAAGCAACATGAATTTGCAAGCACAGATTTGTTCTTTTTCATCTTTCGTAGCTTTCCTCCTGCTGAGTAAAGTTTCTGAAGTTTTTTAAATGATTTATACATCGTAGCTTACTTTATATGGTGGGTTTTTAAGTTTCTGTAACAGTAAAATGGTAATTTCCTCAGAAAATACTTTAACATCTGACTGAACAATGCATAAAAGAGTTTATTTCAAAACTTTTTAAAATCAATGGGAGTCTTCCTTTAGGTTTATTGGGTTTTAGATCAGAATCCTTGCTGACCACCTTTTCCAAGCACATCTTTAGTATAAAAATGTAAAAATAGGAGCTGATTGGGCAATCCTGATTATCCACGTATGTTAAAAATAGCTGTAAACCAGAAGTGCAATGGTGAGATGGAAGACCAAGATAGTGAAACAAGAAATATTCTACTGACTTTCTAAAAACAAGGAGCGTACAAGACACCCAAGACCCTCCTGAACTGGGACAACAAGGAACCCTTTCATTTATATCACAGGAGAAACTCTTGAAGTGACTTCACCACTGGAGAGATTGCAGGGCTTGTGGAAGAGCTTGCATGTGTGTAGGCATGTTGTGCACGCAAAATGGAGCAGAGGCATAAAAGGGCAATGTATGAAAATCATAAAAAAGCTTGCCAAAGACCAGAGCAAGGTAAATAGGCAGAAACATGGCAAAAAAGTTGGCATGGTAACTGGAAACTATTGTGATTCAATATAAAGATTCATGTCTTTTTTTTGCCTTCACTCTCATTTTTTTAATTGTTGTTAAGACTCTAACAGTTCATTAAAGATCTGCAGCTACTCTGTGTGTGTATTACTGTCATTTGTTTATAGTATGGTGTGATTTCTTCTCACTCAGTTGTTAAAGTCATCAGAACATTATATATTATATAGGATCTAAGCTGTGGATCTGCAATAAGGAATAGGAATCTCTTCACTGCTTTCTTTCTAAGGGAAACATCTTGAAAGTCCAAGTGCAAAAAACATTTTGCATTTCCCTCTGGGAAGGCTTCTTGGAAAAGTGAAGTGCATTTCTGCTTAAAGCTCTGTGAGGGTCATTATTTGCTTCTGTGGGCTGTGGACAGGGCGACTCAAACTTGGAGGTTTTCAGGAGTTACATTCAGTTGTGAAACCCCAGCCAGCGATGGTCCTGCAGAACCGGTTCTGGGCAAACTGAGTGCCGTGCTGGAAAGGCTGCCGCTGACTGTCATCTGGGGTTGGGGCAATGCCAGGTTTCAGTCACATTCCCTGAAAACCTGTAAGTGGACTAGTGTATTGTCAGTGTTATGCAAACCCATTATGAAGAAAATCTGGGGAAAGAATTAGAAAAACAAGCCCTCTGCTCTGAGTCTAGTATTTAGTACACTGTGTTCTCAACAATGTTAAAAGCCCCCAGTCATTCTCAAATGTTGTTCTTTTTTCAAGGCTGGAACAGAAGTTCAGGGTCTTAAACAATTATCGTCATGGTTTTTCTCAGACTGGTACATGGCCAGGTGGAATTGAGAGGTGTTGAAAAAACAGAGTTAAAAACCTAAAACTAAAAGCATGAGGGCAGCTGTTGTTGACATTGGTCCTGAGGAAGTTTACAATTCTATTTCTGTGTGCATTTATATTCATTCTCTGCTCTCTGTGGGATCTTCTAGTGTCACAGTTGTTGATATTCTAAGTTAAAAGAAAATCGCTATCTGGTCAATGCTCATTAAGGTCTTCTTCATTAAGCTGCATTCTAGATCTGTCATTCAGCAACTTTACAATAGCATAACATTCTACCTCACCAAGCCTAAACTATGATCCAACTTTTAAAACTAACTTTGGGAAAGGCTTAAAACATGTTTGCCAACTCTTTTTAGGAGAGGAACCTTTAAATAGAGTTACCACATGATCCCTTGGTTCATTCTTAGGAGAAGGCACCACAGACCCCTGAGCTACCACATCTGATATATAACTTAATCGAGATTATTTTTTTTTCCTATGTCATCTCCTGGGCAACATAAAGGGGCTTAGGCATTGCAAGGCTGATCCTTGCACCCATTATTCTTAGGTACTTACCTTGCACAGTGAAATCTGTACCCTGTAGAGGGTACTTATACTTTATGTGGTGCATGGAAAGCAGAGTAGAGAAAACCAGCCACGAGAAAACTCTTTGATGCTGGGAGTAAGTTTAAAGTCCTTCCTATACAGAGCTCAAGTATCTAAATCTGGGCTCCATGTACTTGTACCATCCTCCAGTAAACCTTCTCCTTAAGATGAAGGTCCAAGTCAATTCACTTTTAGGAAAAAACAGAAGTGTTTCACCCCACTTCTTTCNTGAAGTGTTTCACCCCACTTCTCTCCTGGATAAATTGGTACAGCGATGCAAGTATTTACCCAGAGTGTAGGACTCCCTATTTTATGCTTTGCCTGAGGGGTCTGAAACACCTCTCAACTCTCACGTTCATTCAATAAGCAGTAAGCTATACGCTGGGGATGCTTTAGGTATGTTTTTACTCTAAGGAGTGCATGTTAGTTAATGTTAGCTGCCCTGACACAAGGGCAGAAACAGATTTTAGAATATGTATGGAAAAAGGGTTTTGCCCTTTCCCAAGAGAGCTGCTTAATCACTAATAATAGTCATATTGCTTTTCTTTTATTCTTACTGACCCTTTCTGACTGAATCTTTTTATAAACAATAGTTTTAGTTTTGTTGGAGTGGAGAAAAGTCCAACTGCATCTTTGAAGTCTCTGATCAGGCTATTGAAGAAAAGTTGTGGGAAGAGAGTGCTATTCTGTGTGAAAACTGTCTCTTTGAAGACAACAGTCACCACCTGTTTTTTAGGGGAACTTCTGAGCTTGTCTGGTAAATTAGATGCTTTACAGTAGAAGGCCCAGTTGAAGGTGTGAAGTAGTTTCTGAGCATCGAAAACTGGAAATCTTTTGGGTGTGTACACAAGCAGAGCTTACATGCTTAAGCAACTTACTTTCACTTAAGTGAAAAATACAAGTGCTTATGAGTCAAGGCAGAAGCTCTGAGGACCATGCTCGTTCATACTTTAGTATCTAAATCATGCCTACATTAATTGTTGGAATCCTTCAGTGAATCTTAGCGCTATCTACTATGCAAAATGTGGTAAGGTGATATAAACACTAATAAATTCAAGATACAGATTTTCTCTTGGTGATTTTTCTCTACTCTAACCAGCTGTATTACCTCATGAAATTTGTGGGAATTTCATACTTTTGAGACGCAAACCCTTCTGTCATATTTGATTGACATTTTATCACCAGGTTTAAAAACCTTTAGGAAGAAATGACATTCAGAGGCATATGTACATGCACAATGATTTAATCTCTTTTGCTGGGACATACTGGCTTCTCTTGTAACGAATGAATCATGGCACGCCACTGAGTTTTGCAAAGTTACCAAGAGTCTTTGAACAGGAAGTGCAAAGCTTAGCATAGGAAGCATTCATCAAGATGGAAGGTACTTTGTAGAAGATGCATATGACTGTTAAGTGCAGGTTTCTTCAGATTTGGAGTTTTTGTTACAAAAAAAGACAAAGGAAAATATTTCCGCTAAATGCACTTGGAAGTCTCGCTTCTAACTGAGGTACTCAGTAACTAATTGTGCTAATTATGGCATTTAAGACCATCTGGGCTCCACATAAAATAGGATGATTGGCAGCTAATGAAAGGGAGAAGACAGTAAGATAAGAGTCTACAGTCTAAGAATAACAGAGGACTGAAATGAGCAATGTATGACAGTAATGAAGAGAGTAATGTTCTTCTTCTAATACAGACACAAAAGAGTGACTTCAGATCCCGCAGAAAAGATTTCAGCTGCATTCTGAAGTTGGTCTCCTATCTTTTGTTTGGAAAATGTCTTCATATAACAATAGATGTGATAGTAATGAGGAAGGTTCCAGGCAGGAAGAAAATAGTTGCTTGTACATTAATGAACAGACAAAATTACAGTTAATAATGGAAAACATGGGCCTCTTGAATTCCTGATTGGATTTTGAGTACTGGCAAGATGGGCTGTGAATAGGAAAAGAAAGAAAGAAAAAAAAACCCCATATTTTAAATACTCAGTAGCATATATAAGGTAAATTCAGTATATTACTTTGATTAGCTTGTAAAACCAGACACAATTATTTCCCTCACACAAACAAATTGGACCTCAAATAAATGATTTTGGGAAGTCAGTGCTTTGCAGAATGTGATGCTGGAAACAAAGGAAAGGAAGCAAAATATGAAGTCTAACTTCTGCCCTTGGTAGACGGCACTGTGGGGCTGAATTCCCCCAGCTGAAGCACCACCCCTCAGAGAGACATATATCATGTGGTGCTTCATTTAAATTTGAAAATTCTGAACCTTGATGAAGTTCGCAGCTGGAGATGCCGCTGGCTTCATGAGAACCAGACTTTAGAAGTCAGCACCTGCTCCAAGCAGTTGTAAAGTGTGATGGCAGAAGTGAAGCAAACAAAGCAAAATGTGAAATCTGACTTCTCCCCAAGCAGACAGGTCCCTTGACTTCTGAGCATCTTCTGCCACATTTCAGTGGGAGCAATTACTTTTTCTGAGAAAGACATTTTCCTCTAATTCAGGAATTAGAGACTTACACAAGCTCTGATCTATACATTTTTTTTTATATAATTTTTCTATATTTATTACTATATTTTTGTGAAAGGTCATCTCTCAAAGAATGGCAGAAATGGTAGGATCAAATAAATGGATTCTGGCATGTTTGGTTTAGAAATGCAGAGTGTCACAGTTCAGGAATGAAAACACTCAGTTTCTGATGCATTTCATAAAAAATCATCACCTTGCAAGTTTCCAAGCTTTGGCCTCACTCAAAAAACAAGTTGCACTTCTGCTATGATTATTCTTAATAACTATAATTTTATATAGATGACTCCAGTTGAAATGGGTTATTTGTCTGTAGCTACTTCACAACTTACATAAAGCAAAACCAGAACATGATTAGCAAGAACTTTTTCAAAGCTGTTAACAAATTAGACCACCATTTTTCAACATCTCAGTAGAGAAGTGCACAATGAACAGAAATTAGAAAAAAGTTCTTTTGCTAATTGGGTGTTGATAGAGATTATTACTCAGTTGCACAAAACTTACTTAAAACTATTTTAATGATTGTTTCAGTTGTTATATGCTGTTGTGGTTGATACCTAATACGTTCTCCCCTAAAGTTTGCACTATCCCAAACAGAAATGTTTTGAGGTAGAGGAATTGTCCATGCAGCAAACTACAGAACAATGCCCATTCCGGTTGGTCATTGTTTTTCATATACCTCTGCATTATTGGGCTGCTCTTATGCAGTCTAGTTGGCTCTGAGGTCCTTCCCTTCCTCAAAACGAGTGGCTGGGAGAGCTGCAGAGGTTGTGGCTGCTCAAAGAACATGAGATTGTGTAGGCACCAACATAAACATGTTCTACATGTAGTGATGGGAATGAATGTGGCGGGTCCCTAGGAGCACGTCCCGGCTCCTTCAGGCAGTAAAGGCATTAACAGGCTTGTTAAAGTTCTACATACCAAAGTATGCCTCTTAAACTTTCACAAAGAAACAAAACTTGCTTTATGGCAGTATTTTTATTTCTATCTGCTCCACAGTCTAATACCATAATGAAAGAAAGACAGCATTCGTGTTAGGGTATTCTTGATAGGCTGAAAGCATCCACAGCTGGCTTTCCCCCACTCTTGGGGTAGGTGTGAGGAGCAGATGATCAGGGTCACACCAGTTCCAGGAGACTGCTGTAAAGAGGGTAAGGGGTTGAGAGGCGGTGGAAGCCCAGAGGCAGCTTTGTGGCTCAGTATTGATCCCACAGGGCTTGTCACTGCCGTTTCTTACCACTCTACTTGGAGCTACTCAGGCCTACCCACACACTGTCGGCTATAATTAAATATATATACATGCCAGGCATGACAAACAGACAGCATTTATCACACTGTGTGAGAAACAGATTTTGTGTACTCTCATCAAGTGACCGAATTACTGGAGGCACAATAAGCCATGTAATACTGTAGTTTAATGTAAATAAATAAAAAGTCTCTTGCAGAGCAATAGAGATGGGGGCTAATTTTATATCAGTGAATCTCATAATCTCCAATAAACTGGGTCCTGAGATGTAGGGTGTAGATGTGCAGCCTGCCACACATCAGGAATGAAAAAATGGATTTCTGATGTGTTTCATAGAAATGATGATCACCCAAGCTTTCAGGTTTAAGCCTGCCTCCAAATGCAGTTGAGTGTCTGCTGAGTAGCTGAGGAGGTTGGAAGTTGCAAGATTTTCTCACTTTGAGAAACCAGGCCTGGTAAGAAAATCAATGGCATCCTTTTTATTTAATGCCTCTCGGTGAAACCTTGTTAAGAAAACAAATTTAGACACACTCATTTCATAAGCCATATTGAGTATATCAAAAGAAAGGTGTTCAGATAGAAGTTGTTTCTATAACATCCCTGCTTTTGGAGTGAGATGTTTAAAGTAGGGTCTTAAACTCTGAAGGACCCAAACAGTTAACTATTGCTGTGAGATAAATGAATAGTTTAGGCCCAAGCTCCAAATCTCTTGTGTTTTATTGTCCGAAGTGCACCCAAATCTGATGCAGAAGCAAAGACAAGTCTTTTTTTAAATTGATTCAAAGGTGTCAAGCTTTTGGACCTTGTTTCTGGAATGAGGCTGGAAGGGGAATCTTGCCATGTAGCAGGAAAATATGGCCAAGAAAAAGTCCTGCTTGCTGCAAACTGATCTGCAGGAAGAGGACATGGAAGATAAGAAGATACTTCATTTAATTTATTATTTATTCAATAACAAGAATTTTAAAAATGCTGAAAATATACAGAGTTAGAAATAATTAAGTGAATTTTAGAAATTACATTTAATAAAAATGTCTGTGAACCATTGTCCTGGTGTCAGCTGGGATAGAGTTAATTTTCTTTCTAGTAGCTGTGTTTTGGATTTGGTATGAGAAGAATGTTGAGGAATGTTGATAACACATATTGTTTTAGTTGTTGCTAGGTAATACTTGTATTAGTCAAGGCCTTTTTCAGCTTCCAATGGAAGCTGAGAAGGAGCAGGACAAACTGGCCAGGGGGATATTCCTTACCACAGACATCACGTTCAGTATATAAGTGGAGGCTGGCTGGGGGGCATGGATCCATGATTACCGCTCAAGACAGGCTGGACAACAGATCATCGGGTGGTGAGAGTGTCTCGTGTTGTTTCACTTTATTGTGTATATTCTTTTGCCATTATTATTATTACTGTTATTTTCCTCTTCTATTACTGTTCTATTAAACTGTCTTTATGTCAACTCATGAGGTTTTTTTCCTTTCTCTTCCTTTTCTCCCTCTTCTCCTTACCCTTCTGGAGAGCAGGGGGGAGTAAGCGAGTGACTGCATGGTCCTAGTTGCTGGCTGGGGTTAAACATGACAACCATCAATTTCTGTAATGAAAAACTATGTAGCATTCACCTGGAGGGACAAACTTTGCACAGTAAATTGTCCTAGCAATTTGAAGAGATGTACATAATAAGGTATTGTACCAAATGCTTTAAATGAGAAAAAAAAAAATCTTTCCCACAGATGTTCTATGTTTTTCTTCTGGCAAAGAAATCCTGTAATGAGAAACCTTAATATTGCATACCTTCTGTTTCCAATGATTTAGAGACGCTGTCTCAGAAGTATTTTTTTCTGTGGATTATAATTGTCCTGAAGTTTGTGCAATCCAAGAACTAACAGACCTCAATTTGTAGATTAAAGTCCATTTCAAAGTTAAAGCTATGGCGACGAGAAGTAGGAACAGGAGCATAGGACAATCTTGAAAAAGACAGGTGTAATGTACCCACAGAAGTTCTTTTTCTCTTTGAGAACAACCACTGTGTCAGCTTTAGGGTTTTTTGTGATGATCATACATCGCAGAATACGTTGTTGCAGTTTGATTGAAAGGTGACTAAACAAAACTCACTTTGAGTAGACCTGGACTTAATGGGAACAAATTACTTATGTATGTAATGGAGAAAATGATACCTATGTATATGGCCTGTCTTGTCATTTTTCTTGCTGTCCTTTAAATTTGTGATGTTAGCGAAGTCGGAAGGGTCTGTGATTCTCATCCAGAAAATAGGAAGGACTTGATGTTTTTAGAATCTGAGGTATTGCAAATGTACTGAAATCAAAACAGTACATATGCCTTGGCCTTTGGCAGAGTGAAATATTTTATTTTTCCCTTATTATTTATGTGCTTTTCAAAAGAGAGCAGGGATTTACAAGAGAGGTTCCTGAAGATATGAGATAGAGAAATGAATGACTGAATTTTAAATGATACTTTTCTAAAATGTGAAGTGCTCATAAGGTGAGGAGACATGACAGAGAATGAAAGAGAAACAAAACAGAAGCACAAAGAAGATGAAATGGTTGCCCTAAAATCTGTGGGGAAAAACCACCAAACCAAAACTAAAGCTTCTAAGTAGCATTGTCAGCAAAAAAAGTAATTCTGGTGAGCAGAAGGGGAATGCCATGGTATGTTGTACAAATATAAAATTAAATACTGCTAACATGAAAAAAAACCAAACCAAAACAACTGAGACAACATAACATGATATTGAGATACCTTTTTATTGAAATATGAAAACATATTTCAAAATGAATCACAGAAGGAAAAGACTTGGGAGAGAATCCTTAATTCTCTACATAGGAAATGATTTATGGAAAAATGGATTTATGGAAAAATGATTTCATAGGAAATACTACTGATAGTGAAGGGGTTACTCAATGGGTCATAAAGTTATTAGGGAGAAATTAAAAAATCTAGAAGTCTATGTTTCATATCAGTTGAAAATATTTTGGGTTTCTTCCTCCTTTGTACTCTGTTATTAAGTAAAAATTCTTAATTTTCTTGCATTCCAGTGTAAAGAGTCTTGTACATAGCTAATCAACTTTGAATGAAAAAAACTCATCTGCAGAAACATCCTTAATATTTAGTTATTTAAGAACAGCTCTTTGGTGAACCGAGAATCTTATTTGCTAATACTGGGATAGCACTAAATGACATGAAACTGAAATGTCTTTCCATCTCAAAATCTAATAGTTTCTTGGCCTGCAAGGTGTCAGCATGTTCTGTCAAAGGTTCATCTTCTACAACTGTAGAAAAAAATGTTTTGCTGAAGTTCAAGAGATCTTGGGACGATCAAATGACATTACTGCTAGAGGCAGAGGAACCATATGCTTTAGATCCACTTCCATTAATTCTCACTCTGCCCTACTTCTCACTTACTTTGGAAAAAACTTGAACTCCTACTGTGTTTTAAACCTGGCTGACTTGTTTACCATTCTGGAGTTCATCTTCCTTGCTCTTCTTCTCCTATCTTTTTCTCAAGCTGTTTAGACTTCTACTGGTTTCTCTCCTATTAGGTGGATCATTTACTTGACATTAATAGCAAGGTCTGCTCTTGCAAGATGAAGAGCTCCTTCTTAATGTAGTCTTTCTCTTTTCCCTTCAGGACCTCCATGGCCTGTGTGTGTCTGGACATTATTTCTCTTCTAACTACCGCTCTCCATGTTTCAGAAAAGGAAGAAGAGTTGCTACTGCTATGGGTAATTCAAGATTAACATTATCTATCTAATCTCTTCCCATGTTGTAATCCCAGATCCTTAGCTCACAAAGACGTGTGCTGCAATGCAAACTTTCCATAAATTAATAAAAACTGTTGGGAGTGAAGGAATATAAGTGTATTGCAGATCTGTTGAACAAGCAAATCCTTTTACGTGTTGTTCAAATGCAGAGACAGCCTCCATGCCCATTTGTTAGAGACAGTCATTTTTAGGCATGTATTCCTCTGATTTGGAATAGTACTTCCATTTTTTAAAAGTTTAAGATGTTTTCTGCAACATTTTTATTGCAAGGGCAGCTGAGATAGCCTGAAGGTAATACAGGTGATATAGGTGACAGATTTACTTAATATCACTGATATAAAAATCCATTCAGCAATTTCAGGATCACAGTTTATTAACCTTGCTTTTGACATGCTGAGATGGCACAGTGCAAGATGTCATTCATTTCAAAGGAAGAGAGTTGAATCCATAATTTGTTGAAGTGTGGAAAGCCATTGCTTATCAGAGAGAAGGTAATTTTTTGTGAGGAATTGTTTATGATTGTATCACCAGGAGTTCAGAAATAATTACTTAAAACTACATTATTAGACCACATATATATATTCAGTTTGATTTTGCTATACCAATGGAAGTATACCTGAAACACATTTGACTATAATGTTCAATATTTCAATATAACTGCAGAAGAAGATTATTCATACACAGTTTTAAAATAAACACTTAAAAAAATATTTTGCCTAGTTTCTATGTAGTCTTCTAAATTAGATACTTAAGTTAGGAGTTTAGGTTTTTTATAATGAAGGGGTAGGTTTGAGCTATTGACCATATTAGTTCAGCTATTAAAATTAGTTTGTCTGAAAGTCTCCTCCCTCCTTCTACTTATTTTCTCTCTCCTGCTATTGCCTAATAATACCTTTATCTTTCTTAAGCCATTGCTCTTTCCCCTTACCCTTAGTCTAATTCGCCTATTTTACCAAAGCTTTTTCCTTTATAACCTTTTTAAATAAAAGCAGGTAAAGACTGAAGATATTAAATCTTTTTAATGCACATCTTTTCATATTCAATAATTTCACTGAAGGGCAAGCTGTTCTGGCCCCTTAGGTTAATACTGCAGTAACACCTTGTGGGCAGGAAGAAGAATAAAAGAATGCGATGTTTAAAACCAATTAGTAAAGCATAAATTTTATCAGAATCTCTCAAAGAGCTATTCTCTTTTTGACACGTTTGGAGGTAGTAGTTGTTTTCAGACAAGGTGGTGACTATTTGAGGAGATATATATTAATGTCTGCTGGGAGTGTTGATACGCCCCCCAGTTTCACGCTGTCTGTAGCAAAGACTTCCTCCCAAGCTAAGAACAGAAAAAACAAATAAGCTTTTCTACTCAGGCTATTTATTTTAAGACAAAAGAACGACCAGAGAATGATAATATAAAAATAAGCTTAGTCTGTCCTATTTGTGTAAAAAAGACACACTGTTAAAAAGAAAAAGGAAAAAAAAAAGAAAATAAAAAGTTTAAGTAGCAAATACAAAAATCACTGTGGCATTTTTTTGGTCAGGAGATGAACGAAAAATAAAAAATGCCGTGAACAGAAGGTGGCAATGAATACTTAAGATTAAAAGTGTCATAGAAGAGCATCTGCAGTTTGTTGGAAGTTCATCTAGGTGGTATTGGTTAGGAACAGTTATACACAATGATAGTAACTTATGCCTGGATCCATGGGAAGTATTATGGACCTAATTCTCATTGAAATTCAGTTGGAGATGGATAT
>RSEF01000002.1:121624023-121634761 GCA_003993805.1 Himantopus leucocephalus | reverse complement strand
AAAACCACCAGTTGCTCAAGAAAAGAACCAGCTATTATTAAACTAAGCACTTAGAAAGACATTGTAAATAGGGACTTTTAGGGGCTATGGCAAATTATCCCAGCTGTGGAAATACTGCTTCTATTAACTTCAAGTGATTGCTATCATTGTACAAAATACAGCAATCCTAGGAGTCTTTTATAAGGGCAAAAAGGAACACTGACTCAAGGAAACATCCATTCTCTAGGCTTCGAAAACATAGCTGTTAAGCCAATCTCAAACTAGTAGCCCAAAATAAATGGTTAACATAATGATGCACACAATCTGTGTGTATTACTGGGATCAGCACATTTGGCTGAGCTGAAGTCTATTACCAAGCACCTGCCTTGGGGTTTCCGTGCCGGTGGGGGGTTTCCACTCCCCATAGTGACTACGCTGCTGGCTGTGGGTCAGGAGCCTTACGATCTTGCCTGCCAGCAAGGTATTTCGTGTGTTGGTCTTGTTTTTCTCCGCAGCAACATTACCCAGGTAACAGAACTACGCTGTAAGGGATGTTTGCAGCTTGTGTTGCCAAGGTGGAAAGACTAAGGAATTTTAATGCACTTTATATTACTGTTATGTGCATCTATTTAGGATGAAGGACTTTGAAACATCAGCAGGGATGGCTGAGTCAGTTGCTTCCAATTAGAAACTGTTATTTTTTACTGAATGCATAAACCTTTCCAAAAGACTCAAGCCTTTCCCTTGTTTCTCCCTTACTCTCTCTGTGAACAAGCAACGGATAAGTGGACATGCCGCAGTGAGAAGACAAGGCAGTAACACATTCAGGCTGTATTTATGCAGGGGAATAAATAATGATGACAGAAGTCAGAAAACAGAAAGCCCCACCTCAGAACGGGGCTTTGTCATGCAATTTAAAAGAGAAATAGGACTCAAGGGCTCAGTTTTGCAGTGGTGCCTTATTCAATAATAACAAGAGATGACTCCAGCAGTTTTACTAATAGACTGCAGCAGTTTCCAGCCTCAAAGGACAAATTGAAGGCAAGGATGGATTTACCTGGGGAGAAGGGGACAGCTAAAGTTAGGGCCTTTAGCCTCCTCTGCCAGTTAACAGGCATGGCCGTGCCTTGCCCCTAGCCCCGAGAGCCCTTTCTCTTGCAGTCAGGTAAAAGCAGCGTCTTCCTCTGAGAAGGGAGATGGGATTTTGTTAAAGGAGAGAGCTACTCTCAGCTTAACAGTTTAAAATAATTGTTAAGCTTTTGCCTTCTAAACCCGTCAGTTTAGGAAAATGAATCAGCTACAAAGTGAAAATGAAATGGAAAAGGCAACATCACAAAAGATAACTATTTCATTAAAGCAGAGAAAAGCCAGCAGTGTTATTCAAGATTAATATTGTCAAAAACTGCAGTCTGCAATGAACTGTGAATTCTAACTGTAATAATTTCAGTTGAGTTATAGTTTCTAATCAACCTTAATAATGACTTTATTTAGGAAATGGACAGAAAAAGGGAATGTATTTTAGTTGTCAGCAAGGTGATTTATCTGGTGATCTCAATGATTTTTGCTTTTTTATTTCCCTCACCAAGTCTTTTCTGATTTGAACTATACAAAAATGTGATTTTTTTGTGGTGTTTCATTGCTGAAAAGCGGAAAAATAAGTGGGTTAAATGTGCTGTCCTAACTGAAACTAAACACTGTGATAAATTTTCTTGTTGGATATACACTGCCATTTTTTTAAAGATTTAGAAATATTTAGGTTATCTTAAAGGAAAAGAAGTAAACTTTTCATAATATTGAGACTATTTGGGGTTTAGATATTTTTGCTCTTTTTTATGAGCTGAAATTGTTTGATTAAGGCAGTGCGAATTTGGTATAGTTTCTAGTCATTGTGAATATACATTACTGGTGAATTTATTTTTTCCCAGCTATATTTTTATATCAGTTAAAGACCCATTATATGGAATCTTAAGAGAAAATTGAAACTCTCTGTTACCAGAGGGGTTGAATATCCTCAGTACCACTGCAAAGCTAGTTTGAAAGAAATCCTTTCAGCTGGGGAAGGAGGGTGGAACACCCTAAAACCAGCTCTGTGTGTGTGTGCCTGATAGATTGAGCCAAACAATGAAATCAATGGAATTAACCTGAGATGTGAACTTAGCTCAGTGCATTTTAGTTTCTCAACATAAGTATACCAAAGTGTGGTGTATCCTGGCCTAAAACTGCAAGCTGTGCCCCCACAGCATGAAAAACATGAGGAGCACCTTGAAAAGCTCAGCAGGAAAGTGTGTGGGAGTACCGAGAAGGTTTGAGGGAAACAGCATGCAGCAGAGGGAAGATAGGATAGAAGGATAAAATTGTCATTACACCTTCCTTCAGCCAGCAGTGCTGCTTCCCTGAGTCCCTGCTGTCACATGTCACAGCCAACTATTGCTTCGAAGCAGTAATTTCACAGGTAGCAGGAGTTTCTGGGCATGAGAAAAGAGGACACGTTCTTGCCCAAGAAGTGGGAAGAGTGTCTTTTCTGCCAAAATGCAAACGGTGTTGGAATAAAGCTATGGCAGAGATGAAAGGGAAACACGCGTGTCTTACCATTGGCCAACATTTTCAACAGATGCTTTAGAAACAGGCCAGAATATGTGAAAAATTGTATAGAAAGATGAAGTTCTGAGACATTTTTGCCTTGAAATGGGATTCGAAAAGTTAAGTGAGAAAATGAATAGAAGTAGACAAGCACTGATGGGATGCTATATAGATGGGAATCTATCAGTCTGTCAGCATTGACCCAGTAAATACTGCATGTTCAGGACTACTCATTATAAACTATGAGTGTTTACTTTAATGACTGTCAAATATCTGTCTAGGAGATAAAGTATAGCTGAATTTTGAATGAAGAAATTATGATATTCTTATGTAGATTAATGAGACTTTTATTCGGCAAGGAGTTAGACTGATTTCAATGGCATTTAATCTCCAGAGCAGGTGAAAGGTGCATTTTCCTCTACGTTAGTAGAGCTATTTTATATCATGACGCTGTAAAGCAATAATGTAATTGAAATATGGGTAAAATTGCAGTCCACTTTGATTTAAATTAAAACAACATTTATTGACATGAAATCAGTCTGAATATTACTACTCTTAATAGGAAGCAAGCGTAGAAGTTAGTGCTTGTGTCAATGTAATGATATTGTTTCAGATTCAAAGATTAGATTACATTAGATTATACCTTTCAAGAGTTTACCTTAAGTTAAGACAGAGCAAATGGGAGAAAGGATTTTTGCGCTTGGTTTTTTGTCTAATCTTGGAGGTTGTTGATAGTTTGTTTTTTTAATATGCTTTACTTAATAATTTATCAAACATCCTGCCAGCATGCTGGCAGGCATAAGGTTAGCTCCAGTTCTATCCAGATGCTTACAGAAAATCGAATAAAAGCTTTATCTGCTTGTTTTGTGAAGGTGATGAATTTGTTGTAAACAACTTATTACTTTTAAAAGCACCAAACTGGAGGCATCTTCTGCTTTGTCCAGCTTAGTGTGGTTTGGGCTAACCGGCTGTTGAGCACCTTCCTTCTGCCAAGGGCAGTGTCCTCACCACAGAGACATTTCTGAGCATAGACAGAGACATTAGATTTTGACTGCCACGTCCCTGAAGTTAGCTACTGCTAAATCCTTTGCGGATTTTTAAGGCTGCAATTCTGAGCAGCAGTGATTGAAGTGAGGTTTAAATGCAATGTTGGTAACACAATATCTGCACTGGCAACCAGTGAGCAATTCATAGAGTGAAATGGCACTGAGGAGCCAGTGCCTACGCCGTATGCACTGTACACAGTCTAGCTCTAGACTGGGAAACTGGGCTGAATACCCATTACCACTTCTAGGTGTGCTCCTGAGCTCACTTTCCAGTTTAGTTTCATCTGAAGGGAATGCAGCTCACACGTGCTGAGATTGCAAATTGAAACCAAGACTGGTAAGTGGGTTCAACTGGGAGATTATCTTCAAAACTAAAACCCTTATTTGTTACAGAGCAAATTATTATTATTTGATCTACACTAAATACTTTATTTTTGCCTCCTGTTGCTTTTGGAAGAACTTAAGGGCCCTCTGTTGCGGGAAGTATGCTTGTGGGACATGATCCCTAGGCTCACAGTGGAATACCTGCATTTGCATGATAGCTGATGCTGTTGCCTTGCCTGTTAGGAAACACATTTTCTTTTCACAAACTATTTCCTTTTGGTCTAGGTTCAGTTTGCATGTTCAAACCCATAGGGACTAATCAGGTAGAAATATGCAGATGATGGGGAAACAAATTTTATCCCTTCTTCCTTTCCCCCTCTTTCTCTCCTGCACCGCAACCTTGAAAAGTCCTTTATCTTCTTCGCAAATTTTATTTTACTTCCGCCTCTACTTAATCATTGCACGTAGTTTGCTATTGGCCAAATAAGCAATGATTTCCCTTAGGATATTTTTCACTTTGTTTTGAGTTTTGAGGATTAGACATAAATTGATGAAACCCCTTTTCTTAGACTCCACCAGCTGGTAGACGTTGGCTTTACTACCAAATTCTCTTCCCAGTCATTCATGGTGAAATAGACTTTTGCATGGCATCTGCTCTATTTGGGGTGTACTTTCCTATTACTACCGTGCAAAGTAGAAACATGGAAGTAAAAATAACATGAGACCAGATCCTACTTGTACTTTGTTAACTTGTTCATACTTCTTTGTGCAAAAGCAATTCTTCTTCCTCGCAAACAGTTGGCAGACAAATGTTGTCGTGGTTGGAAAAGAACCACTTGTAATAATTGGGATAAAAATTTAAATAAATGATTTTGAAACATTCCTGAACCGTATGGATAAGTCCCTTCATTTTAAATCAAAACAAACCCAAAAGCTTTATCAGGAGCAACTTTTGATCCCGAGATTGAGAAGCTTGTTACAGTTGGTCACTGTTTCAGGTGCAAAGTTCTCATGTAATCTGCATGAATGCAGGTGTTTAATTGTAGTCACTGAGCTCCACCTTATGACATGAGAAAATGTCTCAAAGGAAATGGGCTTTTGATGTGTCCGACCACTAACTGTGCAGAGAAAAGATGTCTTTAAGAGAGAGAAATGCTTGTCCTTAATCACTGTAAACACATAGCTCCACAGTATGTTAAATATACTGAGGCAAAATTAAATTCTGGTGACTCAGCTTGTTATTGTTCTCTTTAAGAGGTTAGAAATGATACATGTTTTTTGAACAAAAATAAGAAAAGAAAACAAAAATTTTTCATTAAATTAAACCTGTGAGCAGAGACAAAATCCTTCATAGGCCAAATGTTCCCTTGTAGGCCAAATTCTGCAGTTCTTTGGGCAAGCCTCCGGTTGAAATGGAAAATCTCATGGGAAGATGCAGGATTTACTGAGAAATTGCAGGCGAAAGACTCATTTGTTGAATATTGTGGGTTGTTTCAAAACTTGTCAAGTTTTTATGATATGTCATAAGCTGAATATACAGTAATGGGTAGCTGTGTTATTTTAGTCACAGAAAATCTGTTGCTCTTTGCCATGAACTTGCAAAAACTGCTGAAGCTCTGGAAAAGTTTCTTTAAAGCTGGCTAGCTGAGCAAAACTTGTAAGCCATCAGTGAGACTTTTGAGTCTGACTTTTCCCCTCAGGTGGCTGATAGAAGGACTTAAGTACATTTATTTTGAGATTTCAGGATATATAGGGTTGTTGTTTGGGTTTTTTTCTTGTTACATCAGGCATGGTTTTCCAAAGGAATACAGCAGGTTCAACACGTAATAAGCTATCCGTTCTGGTGTCTCATGTTACTGGCAAACATTGCCTGTGTGAAGAAGGCTTCATAAGGCTGGTTAAATTTGCTAGGGTTTTTTTTTTTCTTTTTCTTTTTTTTTCCTCTCAGTGTTTATTGGTAGTTCATACTTGAAAACAGATCTGTGAGTAGAAATGCCAGCTGTCTGTGAACTCTGACAAATTGGTTCTGTGATAATATTTAGTGACTTCAACACAGTAAATGAGATTTCCTTTGGGGTTAGAGCAAAACTGACTTTGAAATGCTAGCAGAGAAGAATTTCAAATACGGGGCTTTCCAACGCTTCACGTTGGGATGCTTGGTTGGAGCTGTAGTCTATCAGGAAGACTCTCACCTGGATCACTTTTGCAGGTTCCTCTTGCTACAGGACTGATGAACAGCGGTGATGGCAAAATTCACTCTCACATCAGGTTCACAGTGCACGCATTACACATTATGTACATAAATCCTTGCTGCTTGCCACAGCAGACAACCTGAGGTGAACCTCATGGATTTCCTTGGTGGTGAGCAGATGGGGAATTAAATTGAGAGGACATGCACACTGAGGACATGCCACTGCCAGCCTGACACTTTCAGAAAGGGGTAAATTTAATACACACCTGCAGCTGGACTGTGCTACACGTATGCACTTTGATTGTGGACATGAATGTCAGAAGTGGCCATCTACACCACTAAAGGTGGACTATGTTTCCTGTCTACCTGAATAGTCTGGGCATCACTGGTTGTTGTAAACATTTTCTCCTTTGTTCACTTTTCTCACAGTTGGAAAACTTGGAGCTTGTATGAGCTGTGGTGAAATTCCCCAACCTGTATGTAGCATACCCAGAACAGTAGGGAATTCAGTGAAGGCCACAAGTGGTCTAAAAGTTGCATAAAGGCACCCGTGGGTAGCTTGTGCTGAGCAAGAACTTATGTCAAGCAAACACTAGGAGGATTTTTTGGAGCTGGCATGATGCTTTCTACCGCCACAACAGTGCAGTTTAGATGTGTGTGGAGTTCCTGGAAGAAATCTGAGAAGAAATACAGCCTTCCTGGAGGCTGGAAGACTTACTGCATTTGGAAAGGTGTGAAGAACGGTAGGGACAAACATTTTGCTAGAAAACATTTAAATTTGACAATGTGTGTGTCTTTTCCTTCCTCCTTCAGAAAAAAAAAAAAAAAGTTGTGCAAATGGGTGTTTGAGGAGAAACCTGTCTTTGAATGACACATGACAATGTATGAACATGAATTTATATCTATCTGCAAGTCACCAAAGGGGGGTGCACCAGCAATATCTAGCAATTCTAAAACCATCTTTCAAGAGGTGGAGAGGTGAAAATAATCAATCAAAAATTCTCCAACCTCCTGTCTGTGACAAGTGGCTGTCCCTTCTCTGCAGAGAAGAGGCTTTTCAGTGCAGTGGATGTCGAGGGTTTGGGCTTTATAGTGATGCTCTGGGAGTCCTGTTTCCCCTGTGTAGAGCTGAGGTATACCTTTACTTTAGAACAAAGGTTGTGGGATGGGGGACACATGAACAGCAGACTCTTTTGGCATGGCTTTGTACAGGAGCGAGCCAGTACTGAGATGTGATGATAGGCCATGTCTCTCTGAGATACCCCTCTGATCTTCCCTGACAACTCATGCAACAAATGTCAGAAGTAGCATGAGCTCCATATGCTGGAAGTCCATCAGGCTTGGGGTGCCTTTGTCCAACTGTGTTTCTATGTTCTTTGGGATATGCATCTATGGACATTGGCATATATGACAATGCCTTGGAGAACAACAGATGTGCCAAGAAATACATCCCCTGACTCTAGGAAAAGACAACAGTTCTTTTGGAAATCTGGAGAGGATGTGCACCCCATCTGTTCATACTTCATTCATCATGGTGCTTGGTAGGTCCTATGGCATAGGTTTGCACCAGTTAGTACAAAGAACTAGGACAATGGACTTCCCACTCTTCTTGGAATTTTGCTGCCAAATGCCTCCTAAAAAGTCCTTGGGCATTGGCAAGCTGACTATGGGGTTTTACTGTGACTTCTGAGATGTGTGGGTCCTGGAGTCTGATGCTGTTTGAACTAGTTCTTTCCCTCTCACACAGGAGGGCATTCTCTTACCAGAGGAAAGAATCTTTTCCAACCCAAGGAACTAGCACTCATTATTGCTTCTCAGAGCAACTTAGGAGATTGCAGGAAAGGCCATATCCCTGAAGAGTGTTTATATGCTGGGAACATAATCCTCTCAGATCAGACCTATGAATTTCTGGGCTGGAGCATCTCTAACAACTGTTTATCTGACCTGTGGCCTCCTCCACCTGTTGTATAAGGACTGTCTGCCACTTGTCTTCTTGTCCCTTGATCAGGGAAGAGGTTTGACAAGATGGATTATAGATATCGCACAGTCACTGTGGTGATGCTTAATTTGAGTCTCTACATACCTGGTTCTTCCAGGCTCTATGTGCTGCTGCAGAGTACTTGGTGAAGCTGGGTCCTGAGCAGGCTTGTTGACAAGGCATGTGCCAGGGTTGCCCTTTGCCCGGCCAACACTTATTTCATCACCATAAAGTCCTTCCTTTGCCTCCTGGCTTGGGAGTTGAGAGTGTTTCTGCTCACTGAGCTGAACTAACAGGTTGTCCTGTTGGTTTGAGCTAGCAATGTCACATGGAGCATCCTGGCAAGCACCTTCTTTTTCCAATCCTGACAGCTGTGATTTGAGGGGTTTCCCCAGAGGCATCTCTTATATTCTAATCTTTTGCCAAGGCCTCAGTGTTCTTAGGAGAAATGATGACTCTTCTGGCCATAAAGTGAGTGAATGTCCTAGCAGAGATCTTGTTGCACAACTTTCGTGGCTTACCACAGGTAGGTGGAGATCCACTGGTGAAGTAGGGGTAATCCTGGTGTGCACTGCCAAAATTGCAGACACGTAGACTACAGCTGACAAAGTANGGCAAAGTAGACCCCACACAGCTTGTCCAGTGCGTGGGATGGTCCAGCCATCTTACTCCATTTTACGCCACAAATGAAGTCCTCCTTGAACCCCACAATACTTCCTACCTGCAGGGGTTAGCCCCCACCCAACCCACATGCCAGCCTGGCAGACCTCTGCCTGAGCCTTTGATCTGTGACCCTCTCTGTCCTCAGCTCCACTCCTGCACACTATTTTTGTAGGCCATGTGGCAGTCTTTTGGACAACTCCCAGATGCTACCTCCAGCAGATACTCAGGCTCTGCTAGCTCCATTACCTTTTTTTTTTTTNTCACAGGAGGATGAAGAAACATTGTGGTCCAGCTTGTACCTTGAGCTAATTCCATTGTACACTGGGAACATAAACTGGAAAATCCTTCATGGAGCACTGAGCACAAATGCATTTTTAGGGTGTTTCATGAAGTCCTCAATCTTGCAATACTTTTGTTATGAGAGGAGGATCCTGGAGCAGCTGAACATTGAACATGCCTGGTTGCACTTCATCTACTTCCTCCTTAAAGACCTCGTGTTGAGGTCTTTCCCCCTTGTCTCCTATTTATATCCTCCACATCTGAGGCACTACCAAGTCACAGTACCTATTTGCCAACTTTCCACTGGCCACAGGACCAGGAGAGGAAATTTTCAATCTTTTGATCCTTTCCACTTATGTCTCTCTCATCTGTTGTCCTTCAAGTCTTCTGATATTGTTTAGCTCCTTCTGTGGATTTGATTTCAGAACAGTGCTCGAAAGTAGGTATTCCTGGCAATCAGAAAGCTGAGCATCAGCATCAGGCATTGAGGAAGAGAGACAAACCTGTTCTTTGAATATTCATAAGGAAGGCTAGTTTACCTCTGGATAACAGGTGAATATAAACAAGTCATGGCATGAACTACACCCGTGCAACTTCTCTGCGTTTCCTCACTTAAAGCATGCATGCTTTTCTTTGTCTTGGAAAACTACTGAGTAGTTCAATCTCTTTTTCTTTTTTTCCCAGATGAAATTGCCAGAAATTATACAATACAAACTTAGATATAAACCATTATAATTCTCTGACTATATGTCCGAAGATTTCTGACTTACTTATCACCATTGTTTCCAGATGCTAACGGTAATTATCTTCACTGTGTGTGCTTCTTTAAGGTCTTGGTCCACTAGATAATAATGATGCTAGGCAGGTCTCAGCAACAGATAAATAACAAAAAATTGCTCTCAGATGGTGTTATGAAATTATAAATTTTGATTTAGAAATTGGCCTGAATATTCTTAGCTAAATGTAATTTTTGCAGAGGTAGAGGGGGGAGTAAGGTGATTCATTTCTTCTAACTTTTAATTCATACCTTCTACCTTCTAATATCAGGAATCACAGTCAAAGGCAACATTGAGGGTGTGGAAAGTTAGACTTTTTTTCTGAGTTTCTGAAACGAGTTGGCTAATTTGTTCAGAACATCATGAGATATAGCAGCCTTGATATTATGAAAATAAGGTCTTGTATGTCCATACTGAGGAAAATATACATTGAATTAATGAAAGTCTCATTCTATTAATAACTGTAATGCAAAGATTAATATAACAGAAATTACTTAAGTATCCAAAGTCTTCTGGAATTTCCGATTTACACATCTATGTGCAAAGATGTCATGATTAAAAAAAAAATAATAATTTGAGATCTTGCCTGACCATAGGAGTTCCTGTTTCCAACAGATGTTTATGTTCCTTGGACTCCCAGGTTTCAATTTCAGCTTCTGAGGACTACGTAATCACTGAAAGGTCTGACTCCTCAATGTCTGTTTTGTCTCCATGAATTGATGGGATCTACTAACNCCAGGTTTCAATTTCAGCTTCTGAGGACTACGTAATCACTGAAAGGTCTGACTCCTCAATGTCTGTTTTGTCTCCATGAATTGATGGGATCTACTAACGAAGCTCAACATGACCTGGCAATATGTGCTTGCAGCCCAGAAAGCCAACTGTATCCTGGGCCACACGAAAAGAAGCATGGTCAGCAGGT
>RSEF01000002.1:121575453-121592180 GCA_003993805.1 Himantopus leucocephalus | reverse complement strand
CCCAGTGGGGATAAAGTATTCTACTCCATCTCTCCACAAACAAGGAACTGGCTCAGGAACGATCCTTAGGAAAACATTTATCTAGCACTTATCATCCCTTCCAGTTTACAATGTTCAGTTTCTGATTCAGTAGTGAATCTCCATATGAAAGTCATTTGAGTTCTGGCTCTTTGCCTGTACTGTAGGGATTTGGATGCCTTTTCTCTGGCTTGAATATTAGTAGAAAATCGTCAGAGTAGTAACTCACACTGCACATATGTAAAGTCTTGAAATCATGGGGTCCCAACCTGGTGAGGTAGACTCTATTATAACACTAATCCAATATTAACTGCTATGGCCTGTGTTATGCGTAGAACATCCATACTCCCCCCAGATAAAATCTAGGCTAAATTGTTTATGGCTTCAGAAGTTTATAGATATGTAATGACAATACTTGTGGAATTTAATGACCTTGTTTGGAATAAATAGGTGTAAGAAATATTCTGTGCAATTACCAGGGAACTACCATTATCTTTAAAAACTGTTTGTATGTGCTCAGTTTTTATTTTATTCTCAGTCCATTTTTAGAAAGAAAGTTCGATCTGCGGTGTTAGATATGAGATTTGTGTTTTTCCTTATAAGACTTTCCTGGGCTGGTGGTGCGGATTTTCTTGCTGTAGCTGCTTTGAGAACCTCATCATTTAAACATTCATTTGTACTTCACTGACAGAGGAAAAATAGATTTAAAATGAACAGGTTTCAAATTTAGAAATGAATGAGATGATTGTTTGATACTAAGAGTAAGTATGTTATGCAGCAGTTTTAGTTATCAGTTAAGCAGTTCAGGTACTCCAGATACCTTAAAACCAGGGAAAAAATCCCAGTTTCTTTGTTTTTTACTGCCTGCTTTTGCTTGGGAAATTCCTGAATGCAACTTTTTGGAAGCAGAGAGGCCACGCTGGGGAAGTACTGCGATACCCTTGCTCTGCTTTTAAAATCTTCCCTAGATAGCTTCTGCTGCCGGCTGTAGGATGTTGGCTCTCATTTGTTATGGCTGGTTTATGTTGTTATAAAGCTTTTGGCTCAGCATTCAGTACTGACCAGCTCATTTTCTTTTATACATTTTCTGCCTTGGATGAAAAGCAAGGTCCTTGGCTTTTTTCTTTTTTTTTTTTTTTTTTTTTTTTTTTTTTTTTNTTTAAATAAAGGCAGCTGGAAACCTGGGTCTTCTAGCATTTTCTTCAGATGAAAGCTAGCTGGTTGTATTGCTGTTCTACTATTTTTTTTTTTTTTAATGCAGAATGGTATCTCTTGCAGAGCAGCTGTAGGCTTCAGACTAACTCTCCTTTTGTCTTGCTTCAGAGGTTTTGGGGTGTTTTTTTTTTAAAGTGTGTGAGATAGGTAAACACAATGGTACACATTACATAAACAAAAAATATTCCAAAGGTTGGGAGAGCTTTCTCATTTATTAAAAGTTTTTCTTTCTGTTAAGTTTTCTGGGAACTTAAAGCAATGCTTGTAAGCAGCTGCCATAGAATTTACACAAAACAACATTCCTCCCTGGAAAAGCTTTTCAACCTACTCCTGACATGATTTGCAAATGCATCCAACTTAAGTCATCACTTTACTGTGTTTATCAATTCTTGTTCAAAAGTCCAAGGGTTCTGAGGATGATATGTATATTATATTAACATAAAATTACACATTTGGAAATAAAAAGATACATATAATTGTGTGTTTTCTATTATGAATTATTCCGAAACATAGAAGAATTTAACTTTATTTTTATGAACGTGGTATTAGAATATACCCAAGGGCACTGTTAACTAACATAAGAGAGGAACGTTTCATTAAAAGAGTGACTTTTTGGAAAGTCCAGAGGAGTTTCATCTAACGTCCATGTGCAAAAGGAGGCCTCACTCAGCCTGGCTGTGGGTTCAGGTATCTCAGAATAATCATTGTAAATTTTGATCACAAACACAGATGCAAATGCAAAATATAACACAAAAAGATGAATGGGGAAAAAATGACTGTGGAGATAAAATTCTTCACTATGGATTTAGAGTACTCTTAGGGGCTGGGGCAAAACCAGCAAAATTCACCTGTATTTGCTGCTAGGGCTCAGAGAGGCACTTACACCGAGTTGTATTACCTGATATCAGTGGTGGAAAAAAAGACAATATTAATCAAATTGCTAAAACTTGCCATGTTGCGTTATTAATCACATTTAGTTCATGAGCTCATAGTCTGGGACACACGCTGTTTGGAACATTTTGGACCATTTTTTTTGCCACTGTCTTTACAGTAATGCTTTACATATTAGGAGGCTGGTAGCATGGCAGTCTTTTTTGACTAGACTTAAAAGAACTCGGTTTCTTCAGCCTTGTACAGTCTTATTCTCCAGACATTCTCTTCTCAGTGTTTTTTTGTCTGAAGTCTTCTGAGTTTGACTCACAGTTTTATTGAAGTGGATGTCCTAAACTGACCATCAACTTGCAGCTCTGCAGTTTAATCCCTTCTACCTGTAGAACACGCTAAGCCAGATGCTGCTTCAGTCTTGCAGCCTTAATACGTGTGATGTGGGCTAGCCATGCCCTTAAGTGCTCTCTGAAATGGCAGCTCTCTAATGCTGTGTATACACTTCATGAAATTATGAAAACACAGAAAGTGATAGTAAACTATCATGTCTGGAATGCCCTTACATGCTCTGTAAGAATTACTAAATTGCACAAAAGGAACAGAATATAAATTTGAAAGAAACTGCCATCATGAAGTTCTCAGATGCCTTGTTGTGCAGTAAACTCTGCCAAAAACATGAGAGCATTTGATGTCAGGGAGACAGTTGAAAAAAATGAAAGTGAAAAACAGAAGCATCAAAGTGAGAAGATGCTGCCCAAAAAGTCAAAGTGTGTCAAACACTGCACACAGCAAACTCCTTTCGTGCTTTGTAGAAGAGGACAGCAAACTACAGCCAGATTGAGCTAATCCCCTCGCAGAACAACTTTGTTTCTCCAAACATAGGGTTCATCTGTGCCCTCATAGAAAGGAAAATTTGTAGTAAAGGGACCTTACTTCAGCCTAAACCTAGGAGTCAAATACCTGGGTACAGTGTATTTCTCTAAGCATTAATTTAGAGATGGACATCATTTTGCTTAATAACCAAGAAAAATAAGAACATTCTGGAGTGGTAGTTATCTCTCAAATTGTAAAAACTTACTTGTTTGTCTTGGACAATACCAGTTCCTAAAATACTAACCACCCTAAGATTACTGTCTTAAAGATGGACGCTAGCTAGTGAGCACACCTAATTTGGACTTGAAGACCCATCAGATTTCAGGGAGTATGGCAGCCCTGCAGAACTGTGCAGTTGTGCAGCCGTTTCTACATCAGGAAACTAGCATTCAGTGCAACACGCTGGCTCCTGCCAATACAGTTGTGAAGGAGGACATCAGACCCCCTTAGCTTCATTAGTAAATCTACACCTCTTCTGAAGCTATCTACTCTACTGACTAATTAGACATTTCTTACTAGTTATGAGTGACTTGATTTTCATTTTTTAAAACAAAACAAAACAACATCTTCAAAGGAAAAACTATTTTAAAAATGCCTTGTTTAGGAATTTGCTTCATAATTTGAAACCACAAACAAATCAAAAGGCTTTCAAAACATTCGTTTTTCACCTTTCAACAGAAAACAAACTCTTAAGAAACAAAGCTTAAGAACTCTATTATGGGGACAGCAACTCTATGCACCTGTAAAAATCTCCAGTGAACTTCACCAAGCTTCATATGCCCATTGAATCTCAGTGTACTGTATTCAGATTGAGACAAAAGGAAATGAACAGAATCCGTTCTTTCCCCAGCTTTCTATCATCCATTGCCCCCCCATCTGTTGACTGTGTGCACTCTGTCATTGTCCATCCTTATCACCTTGCATGTGGACTGATGGAGTGTTCCTACAGTTGCCTCCCAGTATACTATTAATCCAGGAGAAGAACAGTCAAATACAATGTCCCTCACGTCAAGTGATTGATAGTGGCATTTATTTACCATATTACCAAGCACTTTTTAATATTCTGCAATTTAATTTTATGTGGGTTTTTTTAATGTCCTCACTCTTATTTATTAATAAATACTTTTGTTTACTCTTTTTGATGTATGTCTTCTGCAGAGGAAAATAAACAATAATGGAGGTTTTAAGGGTTTCAGTGAGTTTTTAGGAGGGCTAGCCTTAGACATAGAGTATCAGAGGGACTTACTCTGATTTTCAGAATTAATACATTTATGTCTCATTCACTGTACACAGATGCTGCCTAAGTACAGTCTCTTTTGTGATGGAAATGAAGTTTGCCTTCCTTTGTATGCACTGTGATGTAAAAGGCTGCATAAGCTGGTAAAGCAGATGAGGTAGTCTGAGGAAATATGTTTGTATGAAGCAGTTATCCATACCACACATGCTGGGATTGGTATTTCCAGGGTTGGAAACAGCAAGAATCCTGGAATTAGGTAAGTGAGTTTGTGTAGAAACACATTGTAAAACTTGTCCTTGGCACAAGGCAGCATGAGACCTACCTTTTAAAAATTCACTTTACAGCTTGTTGTACCCCCCTTATCTTTCACACATCTGATTTTTGCCCTTTTGTGAATAAAATAAGAAAGGATTCATGGCATTACTCATGCCCAAACACAATACTGTTTACTCATCACTAACAGGTTCTACTTCTTTTTCAGTTGGATAATTTATACTAGAAATAAGTAATCCTCTTGTACTGAAAATATTACCAGGGAAACTGTCAGCTGCTAAAAACCACATTATTTTTTAGCAGGAAGCAAATGTCTATGAATACTTACTGTTGGTTGAGACGTGATTGAGGTGGGGCTTTTTTCTTCTGGAAATCTTTTTTTCCTGCTGAAAAATTTGTCATCTCTCATGTCCAACTATTTTCAATAAAACCATCTTTTTAACATAAAATTTAGGAAAACCTAGAATTCTCTTCTATTATACATTTCCAAATAATAATGTCTTCAAATGAAGTGTTTCTCTTTCTAGAACATTCAGACTGACTTTTCCTGAAAGGATCAAGTCTCTGTTGCTCTGTTAGAATGGTAATTGGACACGCTAGCAATGAGTACAGAGACTGAAAATGGATTCATAATGTTAAGGTTAGCTTTTGACAAGTAGAGAATAACCTCTACAGAGGAATCAGATTGTGAATGTATGTAGTGGTTAATAAGAAAGCAACCGAAATATAATATTGAAATATTTGCTCGAGGTCAAATTCTTCCTGAAACATAACTGCTTCAACACAGACAATGTCATTCTGATATTCTAGATCCTAAGATTGATGTTGTCCTTGCAGCTGGCACCAACAAAAAGCAAAAAAATTCCTATTCCAATCAGTGCAAAGACATCAAAAGTCAAGTTGTTCAGATATCAGAAAAAGAGAAACATTAATTGTACAGAATCTAAGGTCCTGTCGCATGAATGTTTCCGATTTGATTTCACACTAGACATGTAGTTCATAGCTTATATTAAAGCTATAAAACTGTATTGACCTCAAAGAGCTGAAGATCTGGCTCAGCGAATCAAGACCATGAGTGGTGACTTGATAGGTCTGCCCCAGTAAACCATAGAAGAAAAGTTTGCATTTCTCCATCAATGTGTATTTGCAAAATGCACAAGTGAGAGAAAGCTATCTGCCTAAACTGTACCAAAGTGTGAACCAGACTGAACAGACTACCAAAAGAGACTTTCAGTCAAAGATGAAAAACATGCTGGGCTGTGTGATTTCAAATTACTTCTATGAAGTGCACTGTGAGTAGAGGAGATCTCCACTGGGAAAGATGATGATATACTTTTCTCAGCATCATCTATGTGGGACATTCACTATTCTGTAGTGGATCCCCCACTCTGCTTTTTTAAATACATTGAATACCTCTCTTTTGCCAGCCCATTTTCTCTGCAAAGGTTCAGCAGCTGGAAATCCTCAGCCCGGGGAGAAACACTCTGGCTAGGTCAGCTGCACAGGCATAAGCGTGGTGCCATCACTATCTTTTGCCCCTGGCTAACTTGGCTTAGTTCACTCTGTTTTTCAAGATCCATGGGCACACATGCTCATGAATTGTGAGACAGACTTGGACAATGCCAAAATACCTGTGAGATTTGGTTTGCATGGCCAAGTGCAGTCATATCAAATTACTCTAAAGGATCTATACCTTTCTATTTTAGAGCCTTGTTTGTGACAAAAAGAAATAATGCTCCCTTTCCTCCATCTGTCATCTGTGAGCAGCACGGGACAGAAACTGCATCCACTTACGTGTAGGTACAGCAGCTTGAAGTATAGAGCTGCAGTGTCCTCTGGAGCAGAGCAGGTATCACTGGGATGTCATCAAATTCCCTGTTAATATTATAGGTTTGTATTAGGAAGTAACCTGATTTATGCTGAGATTTTGCAAATCCCACTGCAACAATGGGTGTTCTAGTAACTGCCTTCAAACTAATAGTAATGATAATTTTGGTAAAGCAGAATATTTAATTTAAAAGGAAATTGCCAAGTGATTGCAAAAATTTGAAATTCTACACACCCATTCCATACACCTGAGAGTTTTACCATTGACCACATTGTGAAAAATAATTTATTCCTGTTTTCTTGAGGCTAAGGGAAATTTAAGAATTTTGGTTTTTCCCCAAAGAACACTATCTTACCAGGTAATTTACAGTTTTGCCTCAAAGTAAGTCTCATAAAAATACCTGTATGATGAAAGGACCAGGTATCCATGGTGACCAGCAAGTTACCACCTTCTGTTCTCAGTTCTCACTTCAAAGAAAGTGAAATAATGACTCACTATTTTGCCTAATGGCTAGTTTTTTAACAAGACAAGATAAACTGCAAAATGTCAGAACTGAGTCATAATATACTTGCTAAAAGTATTAGCTGAACTCATCTCTGGCAAACCACCATCTTCAATGGAATCACCTTATTGATAACATTATTTCATTCTAAATAAAAACAAGATATTGTAATATCTTGAGAGAAGTTCTCCTTTATTTGAAATCAGTCAAGACTGAATCTTAGAACCAGCACAGGATCAAGAAATATCGACATGAACATCTGCAGTTTCTTCCCTTTTGCTGCAGAGGCGGTTGCAAATTCTGCTGATGGCAGAGCTGAGTTTTCTTTCAAGTTCACGGTAATATTGTTGTCCTATTGAAATTATAACTGTGCAAAGATTATTTTACACTTCTGGTTTTCTTTGTCTGAGAACCGCAAGTTCTTACTTTCTTACTATAATTTTTATTTATATTTTTAACTCTCACACACAGTTTTAAAAGATAGAGATGTTCAGCAGCTGAAACTGGGATGGCTTTCCTCCATGTTGTACTAACATGTACAGAGACCTCCTTAGGTATGATTAGTGAAATAAAAGGAGAAATAAGGAAAACCCTGTTTCACTGAAGAAACGTAGACCCTGGAACAAATTGCCAGGGGTTGAAAGAACTTACCACTTAAGCCTTTGCACAAACATTGAAGCCTTCTAAATTGCATGTTATGGTTAAATTGCAAGAGATTCATGAGTTGCTCTGTGCCCTGAACTTTGAGGAAAGAATCATCTCAACAGGACATACTGAATGGATTTGTATGAGATGTTCATTTGCCCGCCTCTCCTGCTAAAGAAGCTAGTCCTCTAGTTTCTAGCTAGAAACTCCAGCTAGAGCTAGTTTCTAGCTGGCCACTTCCCAGTGGCTAACGACCGTAGTTGAAGAGAGGTTACCAGGCTGAATGGACCTCCGGCCTGACCCAAACCCAGCTGCTCTTACACTCTTTGATCCTTAAATATTCAGCTATGCAAATGAACATATCTTCAGCAAATCAATGGAGACGAGATATTCTGCAGAATTATATAACCATATTCATAATTTATTCATTAATCATAAATTAAGATTTAACTACTCGTTTATACCATAAAGGTCTAAAAGAGTCAATGGTAGTTGTGAAGTTTATGTACTTTCAAGGAAAAGAGTACTTCTACCTTTTACAGTTTCTCACTCGTTATGTATAAAGATGACCCTTGGACTTCTGATGTGCTGTTACAGTGAAGAGATGTAAGGTCTGCAGGAGATTTGCTGTGCTTGGCATGTGCTAGACTGGACATGGAAAAAGAGAAGGTTTGGTGAGGACAGAAAATTATTGCTTTAACAACTGGAAAAAACTTTTGGCTTTAAAAGATATAATAGGCTTTTGAGGCATTAACGTATTTTATTAGCTTCCTGTCATCTGCAACATATTGTATTTCCACTCTGTACCCACAGTATTGGTTTGAACCTCTGTGGTTGTCTTACCCTTGCTTGAAGGAGCAAATATTAATGTAGTTCTTTGTATAAATTACTGCATATTCTTAATTCCTGCATACAACTGAGAATAAGACATAGCTTAGAATTTGAGTAAAGTCTTTTATACCACAACTTTGAAGAATTCTAAAAAAGAGAACTTAGAACATGACATATTATTATTATTATTATTATTATTATTATTATTATTATTACAAAAACAAGAGACCAGTGTTGATAGCATTTGATGAGAATTTGTCGCTCTTGTATCAGTGGATGTAGAGAAAACGAAGATATGGGATATAACTTTTGGTATTCTATTCTTCCAATATTACAGAAGATGTTACAGCAGAATAGAACAGCTGTCAATAACAATTAAAATGTCCTTTTATTTGATTTATTAATCTAGAATATACAGAAACATCTTTGTAAACTAAAAATGAAAAAGTTAGGAACAAATACTGCTGCTCCTGCCAGAGCCTAGAAATAGGACTGTGTGTTTGAGCGCTATTAGTCTCGCAGTCTGAGCATTTGAATTTAATCAGTCTTCTGAGTACAAAAGGCAGATCACTGGCAAGCGAAGATTGTTAGGTCTGCACTGTCTGGCTAGCAACTCTGAATTCAATGTCTGCTTTCAGGTAAATGGGGCTATTAGAACTCGACAAATCTGTCATCATACATAGACATAGGTTGCTAGCTAGGTATACCTGGTGAATACAGCCCTTTCAAATTGCTTTTCAAACAAAAGGAATGCTTTTCAAATCTCCAAAACCAATATAAGAAGGTAGGGTATGTATCTGCAGAAATCCATACACCAGTCTTTTAGCACAAGATCTCCCTGTCTGCGCTTAGCTTACTTTTTTTTCAGGCTTTTGTTATGGGAAACTTCAGCCTGGTTTTGATCCCAAGTAATTTACTTCCCTGCACATTCCATCTGTGCAGCAAATGAACAGCTTTTCATTTGTTCTACGGCAAAGTATTTTGCAGATATTCGCATTTTCTCCCAATAACTCTCAAATAACTTTTCATAGAGAAGATGTGATGCTGGAAATGCCCAGAAAGGCAGCCTGGTAATAATGGTTCTTCAGACTTCTAGTTTTTTCCTCTCAAAGTGATACTCTCTGGATCATTACAAATTATTTTCTAAAAAATCATTTGTCACAACTGTGCTTCCTGGACGTTATTTATAGTTGGATTTTACTGAAAGCAGTGAAAAGCAAGGAAAGCAATGCTTTGCTTGAATGTTCTTTGTAGTGCCCATAGCTGTTTCACAGGCTGTAAATTGTCAATACCATCATGGAGCCACATGGGAAACTAAACTCTTCTTGCCTACTGTACGCCCTCAGAGAACAACTGGTCAGCAATAAACAGCAGATAGTAAATAGTTAAAGTGGAACTTGGAGAACAAAAAGGAGTTTAAAAGTCAATTACACAAACTGTTTTATGGCTAAAAATGAAAGCTGTCTTCACCTTTCAGGCTACTGTGCTGGGACAAGGACTAAAGCCAAGAGACCGTTGCACAGGGTGTCAATACTTCAGTTTGGTTTGCTCTTTTCCAGACATGCAATATGGCCAGAGTCCAAACAGCAGCAGCCAGGGGTGGCATATTTTTGTCCTTGGGCCTCAAAGTCAGAATAAGAAGATAGCAACTCATTTTTAGTACATCTTTTTAGATCTAGCCTTCCTATTGCTGAAACAAAGTACTGTTTTGTTATCTAATTCAGTCCGAGAAATGAAAAACACTTGCCAGAAAGGAATATTAGTTTATCATACTAAATGTCAGAGCTTTAGGAATGTGGAAATATGTCTCTCTCTTTAATCAAGGAGCTGAACGTGACACTGAAGAATTGCTGTGAGTCCTGTGGGAAGGCCAGTAGCAAGCGTATGCTAGCAGGAAGATGCAGAATTTTTCCTTCAGCTTCAATGTATTAATTGCCCAAGTGTTTTGTCTGTAGAGCATCATATCTGTAGCTAGGCAGGAGTAGTACCCTGGTACTTGTATGGGAGTAGAAAAGACTGGAGGTCTGGATTTTCTACAAACAGTTGTCTTAACTCATGGTGACTGCAGGTGAGTCAATAAGTATGTTTGGTTTTGTAAGACTTGCAGCCAGCCTGGTGTTGGGAGGCCTTGTACATCAGAATCAGTCAATGCCCTTTACAGTCGCTGTTTTTAAGCTGAAACATTTCATTGACGTCTTCCTGGACGTCCTGAATTGTCAGCTATCTCACCAAGTACCCATCATCAGAACAAGGTTTCCTCTGAATGTGAACAGTGTTTTTCTCTAGGGATGACCTGGTTTTCTGTATCTAAGCTTTTCAGGATAAAGCAGCTGCTTTTTTTTTTTTTAACTATGGCATGAATATAACATCATTATTTACTATAATGATCCATATTAATCTATTACTACATTTATGTGTCTTTCTATTCTGTTTATCTTTCAGCCATCAATCTTTATAATTACTTTTTTTCTTTGTATTAAAATGGTGTTTAAAGGGAGCTCCTGTGAAATACAACACCTCAGGGTGACTGGGGCTTTCACAGACTTTCTCAGACATTGGCTTTGGCATAGAGCAACCAGTATAAAGAGATTTTTCAATATGACTTGCAGGAACAGGTTGTACTTTGTGGTTTGAGGAAAAAAAAATATCTTTAAAACAGAAGCCAAAGTAGTTTGCAGGCTGAAATTAAAGCTATTGGTGAAAAGCTTCACTGAGTACAATGCTGAGGTCTATGGCACTCTCCTTGGCTAACGTTGAAGTTAACTGTGAAGCTCTTACCTCAGCGCTTAGAGTACAGGCACCAAACCAGCATCCTCACTAATTTGACCAGAGCATCCAGCCACCAAAGCCTACTGTAACGATGCCCAGCACACTGCTACACCATCTCATGCTCCACAGGTCAATAAAGGTACTGGCTGCAGGTGGTGACTTGCCATTCATTATTCTTCAGTAATTCAAAAGATCCAGTCACATTTTCACAAGCAACCAAATCTGTTGCAACTGTTTAATGTTGTTTTCCAACCCCTGTGGTCCTGTGAAGCAGAAACTCAGCTCAGAGTTTAAAAGTTTACACTTCATGCCTTTCTCCCCTTTCCATCTGCCTTTGGTTTAAGAACAAATTTATTGAATACAGTTCCAGCTTCTGGGACTTGCATGTCACTGGAAAGAGACTTGCACAATTTTGAAGTGGCACTATGATATAAATTGATGTAAACTGAACTGGTGGCTGAATACAAGTGTTTGTGAGTATTGTAGCATTTTTTCCCACATTTTTTGGGAAGTTCTGAAGTGTTTCTTCTTCTGAAACAAGAAATAAAAGTAGATACGTAATTGCCTGGAGCCTCAATTACTTTAGGGGCTTTGTTGCAGATGCAGTGATATTGGATAACATCCAAAAGTGAATATGGAAGCAATGCTTGACTCTCTGAAGATGGAAACTGAGCAATGCTCTCCTAGGAAAATAAAACTTTTGTTCATTGTATGTTCATATCTTGGTGGCTCAATTAATGTCTTTGTGTCCTGATTTCATGCTTCTGATCTTTCCTCCATTTTTGCATCCTCATTTTGTTGGTGGCAGTTAATACCTTCTGCTTTTGACACTTGCTTCAAAGAGGCTGCAGGTCTTGGGCCTTTTTGCCAACAAGTTACCAGGCTTCTTTACTTAGTGGGGCTGTTCCCAGTAGTCTTGTCTATCACTACCCAAAGAGAGTTAGATTAGGTATCTCTAAGATGGTAAAGAAGAAACGTGGTAAAAGGAGAAGGACACAGTGGCTTGTGTATGCCTCTTTCTCTAATGTGAAGGAAAGAATACTAACAGTGCTTTGTTATCTGGACATTCTAAAGGGTGTGTACAGAACTGCTGATAGATTAGGAGAGCATGAATTCCAGTAGCATTCAGTTTTGATAATTATAAAGCAGATAGTTCTTTAATCACTTGGGTTTGTAAGAAAAGAATGTTCATTACTGCATTTTTTTGTGTTGTTCCACTTAATTTTAAAATTACTTCCTTCTCCTCCTAATGCCATGCATTATTTGAACAATTATGACCACCATGGGTAGTTATCGCTTGGGCAGGGTTGCAGGAGATAAAGGTCGGGTTGGTGGCACAGCACATCATCACAGGGCAGAATCAAGAATATAAGTGCAAATGGAAAACATGTTGGTTTGATAACAGCACAGTTCATGATGCTTTTATCAAAAAAGAAGGCATTAAAAGAACTGGAGAAAAGCAAAACGGATATGAAAAAGCCAAGAGGTAGGCTAAATGTTAAATTCCAAAGGAACTATTTTCCTTATTAGCAATAGAGCTCTTTTTGTTTTGTTGCCTACTCTTTTTATTGATCAGTTATTGAAATTCTTGAGGCCTGCATGCTGACTGAAAAACAACAACTTAGAATCGTGTAATTGTTTAGGTTGGAAAAGTCCTTTGAGATCATCAAGTCCAACCGTTAACCTAACACTGCCAAGTCAACCACTAAACCACATCCCTCAGCGCCACATCTACATGTCTTTTAAATACCTCCAGGGATGGTGATTCAACCACTTCTCTGGGCAGCCTGTTCCAATATTTGATAACCCTTTCTGTGAAGAAATTTTTCCTAATATACAATCTAAACCTCCCCTGGTGCAACCTAAGGCTATTTCCTCTTGTCCTATCACTTGTTACTTGGGAGAAGAGACTGCCCCCATCTCTTTACAACCTCCTTTCAGGTAGTTGTAGAGAGTGATAAGGTCTCCCCTCAGCCTCCTTTACTCCAGACTAAACAACCCCAGTTCCCTCAGCCACTCCTCATAAGACTTGTGCTCTAGACCCCTCACCAGCTTCATTGGCCTTCTCTGAACACACTCCAGGGCCTCAATGTCTTTCTTGTAGCGAGGGGTCCAAAACTGAACACAGTAGTCAAGGGGGGGCCTTACCAGTGCCGACTGCAGCGGTACAATCACTTGCTCAGTTCTGCTGGCCACACTATTTCTGATATAGACCAGATTGCTGTTGGCCTTCTTGGCCACCTGGGCACACTGCTGGCTCGTATTCGGCTGGCTGTTGACCAACACCCCTATGTCCTTTTCTGGCAGGCAGCTTTCCAGTCACTCTTCCTCAAGCCTGTAGCACTGCAGCTTATTCAGCTTTTTGCTGTTGCTTGAAATGTTCAAGTCACACAACTTCTGGTAAATGAGTATTTTCTAGGAACAGGTGAGATGATGGAGAAAACTTTCCTGAAAATGATTCAATAATTTTATTACTTTGAAGGGGAGAGAGATGTATGTGTTATTAAATCATCATAAAGTGACCACTTAGTTATGATCTTTGTTCACTTTTCCACACACTTCAGATACCAAAATGTATTTGAGTTGCCTTGCAAGACACACCTTTCCTGCCCTCTCTCTGTCCAGTGCAATGGGCAGGCAGAGGAACAAATAGTTTATCTCTTTAATTGACAATATACACAGTCCCACAGCAACCTAAAAGCAGCAAAGGCATTATCTTGCATGAGGCAATCCTTCCTGAAATGTCCTTTAACTGGTTATTCTTCACAGTTTGGCTTCACACTTGTTATGGTTGAGCAGAAATACTCCTTTACAAAGTTAGGTGGCAGGACTTCACTCTGATAGGACATGGAAATTTACATTAGTCTGTAGTAATGCGAAAAAAATCCTAAGTGGTTGGTTCAGCACTTTTTGAGAAAGCCTGTGTAGAAGCAGAGAAACAAATTTTAGTTGCAGAGTTGAGGGAAACGGTGCAGTGCAAGCTGGTTCTTACCTGCTCAAAGTCAGGCAGTTTCAGCATAAAGCACATGAACAGCACTTGCCTCCCATCCTTTCATGCAACTTCCCTCCCTCCTGCACCTGACCTAAGGGGCTGCCTCTGAACTTGACCTTTCAGTTTATTTGGTATCCACCCCATGCATCTTCTAAAGTGATGGTCATTTTGTCAGCTGTGCATTTCAAGTGAAATCCTGAGTTTCTCTGCCTTTTGGAACAGATCCATAAGCTGGTAGACTCTTCTAGGCTAGCAGGGGGCCTTGAGATCCATCCTTCAAGGACCGAAAGGTAGTGGTTTATGAGAGGGAACAACTTTGACACAAGCAAAAGCCCAGGACTTGTCAGGCATCGGTACCTGCTGAGGCAGGTCTGGATGTCCTGCCAGGGCTGGAACATTACCCACTGCTTTTTGTCCTTGCTATTTTGCTGCCTCCGATTTCCTAGCTGACAGCCCAGTCCTTTCTCCAAAGCCTGGAGATATCAAGCTCAGCCTGCTCGGTCAAAATATCAAAGGCATCAGTATTTTTACTGCTGGTTTAGTACTAGTTTGTCTGGCAAATGACAGTTTTGTGTCAAGTGGTGAGGAGGCTGACATTAATTCTTCCAGACCCTAGCTCTGATTTTTTGCTTTGTTCAAGATGTTGGTATGAGATACCATCCTGGTATAAGGCAAGAGTTCCAACCGAGTAATAGCCACGTTCAAAAATGGCAGGAATGGAGGGGTAGAATAAGTGTTTTCCCTACAGCTTGATATTGATTTTTTTCTTTCTTCAGCTGATGTCATTATATTTAACTCCCTGTTGCTTTCTTGATGATCAGATTAATAATTGTGACAACAGATTCTAAAGACATCCTGTTCCCTCAGATTGAGACTCTTTGTATGAAACTCTGTGTCTGTTTTATTTCTGGTTGATGAAGAATCTGAAGTAAATAAAAACTAGTTTTTTGTAGGCCATGAAACTTTTCTACTTCATGATTAATTTGTTCTGCTTTATGCAGAAAGGCTTGTTCCAAATAAGCAGGCAGGTAGGGAGAGTCTTTAACTAAATGTCCATGATGAATGAGAAACCTTTTCAGGAATGCAGGCAATGGTCCTCTTTTCTGAGTTCTGCAGTTTTAAGTTTTAGTAGTTTTACTTTGAGTCTTAATGTTAAATTGAAACCTCAAGTGAATGATTATTTTGCAGAATTTTTATCTGAGACCATCAAAATAAAATTCTTTTTCTGTATTATTGTATGTCCTCATTCCTCTGTTTCTTCTTCCTAAGCTTGGAAAGACCAAGATGAGTGATAACATTCAATTGTGTGAAGGAAATCTGAGTCCTCTTTTTACTAACATGATTTAAGATTTGTTAAAAAAAACACCACCACCACACCACTGAAACACTCTGTCTATTTCTATCTCATTTTTTAAAGTATAGGGTAATACGTTTCTCACAAGCTTTTTAGTTTGGGGTTTGGTTGTTGTTTGGGGGAGGCGGGTTGTTTGTTTGTGTTTTTTTCCCCCAGGGCTAATTAACTGAATTCTATTCAAAGTATATTGAAGTTCACTGAGGAGAGATGATAATACTTGATAAATACAATGCATTGATCTGGAGACTGGGAGAACTACAGACACACTCAAATGAAATGATAATAGCAAATAGACTTGGCCATCACTTGTGGCTCAAATCAGAATATGTGCAAGGCCTAACAGATACGATCAAGTCGCTAATTAGTTTTCTTTAGTATTGAGTGTAACTTTGAAGCAAAGCACATCCCTAGAGTCTTTACAAAGTTCTTTAACTTNAGAACTTTGTATCTACAGTATATAAGCATTGCTGGAAATACTGAATTAAGATCCTTAACAGCAGAAACAGCAAAATTCACTTTGAGTAGTCTTCTTGATACAGAAGAGATACTTTGACTTTCCTGTGACCGCAATTTCCTTATGGATTGAAACACCATAAAACAGAGAGGGCTCAAGCAAGCAAGGGTTTGCGAAACCAGTGTGGATGGGAGCAAATAATTTGTTTCAGTGCTTGGACCAAAAGCTATTTAGAGTAAAACCATTTAAAAAGTGAAAAATATAGGAAAGTATTGAGGAAAAAATACAGATCCTGTGTCCTCTGGCTTGAAATCGGTTCCCTGTACTAGGGCAGGATGTGGGTGTGTGTGCGTATTTGAGAAAACAAAACGCAATCCAACCATGATAGCTCCACTTCTGCTGTGATTTGTGACCTACAGAGACAACACACATGCAACTTCACTCACTTGGTTGTAGGGGAAACCCTCCATCCTGCCTTAAATATAAAATGTTCCTCAACTTCATGATCTTTAAGGCTAATATATCACTCAGGTCCCTTTGAGTGGTTATCTGCATGCTGAAAAGTCATGTTATAGAAATAAAATATATCTCTAAGTTCTTTAAGAAATGATTAATGCTACCATCAGTAAACTCAGTCACCATAATGAAACAAACTGAACCCTAGATATAATGAAATACATAATTTTTTACATTACTTCAGTACTAAACCCCTTTAAATAACTTCATAAATTAAGAAAAAAAACCCATCCCATTCATTAACATTTCTTGACAAGTGAAAGAAAACATTAGAAGTAAGACTAAAAATTTATTCTTGAATTGTATCTGTGTGTAGAAGAAGGATATGCTCAGCT
>RSEF01000002.1:121556014-121574453 GCA_003993805.1 Himantopus leucocephalus | reverse complement strand
GGCAGGGGGGTTGGAACTCGATGATCTTTAAGGTCCCCTCCAATCTAAACCGTTCTGTGATTCTATGATTCTATAAATGCTTTCTGTTTGAACTGTCAGGATCAGACTCCAATTCAGGGACTATGTTTACACAGTCTGAAGGAGAGTAGCAAACTGATCCCTTCTGGGAGAGAAAAGCTCCCTTTGTGGCTCTCCAACTTGTTTAAATATGCTAGTTATGTGTTCAGCAATGTTAAAGCTGGATCATTCTGCACATATAACAGAGAGGTATCCAGTGAACTTTAGAGTCAGAAAACCTTCAGGCTTATTTCTGTGGAATTGGAGATTCCCCAGGGTGAGATAGCAGCTGGATGGAGGTTTCTGAGTTTATTTTGTATTTAGGGTGAAAGTTAAGACGCTCACTCGCACACTTTAAGTACATTTTTCATTTGAGCTGGAATAGGTAGATAGCAACATAACCAGCTGTAAAGTTGTTCTTTTCTGCCCTTTAAAAGGAAATTGAAAATAACAAATCAATTTAGTTCATAAGTAATTACAACGACTTCTTAATTGCCTCCGTGCAGGTTGCCACTCCAGCTGATTTGCTGATGGAGTAATCAGAGATAATCTTCTGACATTTTCTAAGGCCCCTGAGAGATGTCTGACATAAGCAGTGGCAGCAGCTGAGCATCCAGCTGACCTCCCTGCTGCACTGTGCAGGTTGCTTGAGTGGCTTCTGAACCCACATCTTATCACACCATTTAGCTGCCTGCTCAGTTAGATTTGCTGCTGTTGAAGGTGGGTGAAATGAAGCCGCTGAACCATCAACTAGGGAAGCAAGGTAGAAGCATATGTTCCCATTTCTTGTCCCACTACAAGGATGGTCTGTAAGTGACAGGACAGAGAAGACCGTCATAATTTGTATATGAGTTGCTGAAGGATATCTTGAATGACATACATTTGTGCAGAATAAGAACAAGAATCAATTGGTTCACAATGCAGAAAGGAAGGCAAAAATTGTATCTGTCTCTCTTAGAGGTAAAGGGATATTAGTGCTGAAGATAAATTGTCAGGAAGGAACGGAGTCTTCCTATTAGTGTATTGGTTCTGAAACACTACAGGAAAAGATTCAGAAGTGTGAGTCCTTCCCTGCTTTTTTCCAGACAGGGCTGTCAAAAGAAAGAGAATCAGTTAGGGAAGAGGATTTGATGGCCAGCAGACTTCTGTGGACAGTGAAAGGTGATGATCATTCTGAGGGGGAAGGAACTGAAGGGTCAGGGTGAGATTTGGTCAAAGATATGTCAGAGGATGGTTTTCCCTTCCTCTACCTCCCCCAATAAAGCGTACTTATTTTGTCTGTTCTCCTTGTGTTCCACATTCCTCTCCTCCAACCCAGGAACTTCTAAGCTCCCTGGAATTGTTTTCAGATCAAGCGCTGCACAATGCTGGGCTCTTCCATTTCACATCTTCTCTAGGATTGTCTCTAACACCTCCCTCGGGTCCTTCACCTGGAGGACAGCCCAGAGCATCTATGGAGAGAAACGACAGTGGTGAAAGACGACTCCNACGACAGTGGTGAAAGATGACTCCTGTCAAAACAGAGCTAGATGGGGGAAACCTGAGGTTTTTTACTAATTGTATATCCACTGTGTTGCCTTGCCACCTCTGAGACAGGGAAAGCAGGACTCCTCTCATTTGGACTGACAGTTTACTTCATTTAAGCTAAATACGTTCTTCTTTGCCTGAAGAATAAAAATATCTGAGACAATTTTTAATATTGCAAACATATTCTAAGGGCAAATCCTGCCCTGCTGAAACCAAGTGGTAAAAATTCATCCTAGATCAGAAAAGTTAGGACATTGCCTACTCCTAGATATTGTGTGTATTTCAAATGAAACAGAGAAAAATTTGGTTTTTAATGTCAGGGTTAACTTTTAATATTATCAGTGCTCTACTGATACGGCTTGTGTGATATTTGGAAGCAGAAAATGAGAGGCTTAATGCAGATGACGTATTCTCCACCTCTTTGTTCTTGGAATAGTCTGCATGACAGGGTGTTTTCCTGTATTTGCAAGGCACATGCTTTTGGAAATCCAGTTTGTATGCTTTAGAAGTTCTTAAGTTGTTTAGACTTAAATATTATTTCTAGTTGCCATTGAACTACATATATGTACTACTTATTAGCGAGAAGAGAAAGTGTGTGTTTCCGTGTGAATGGGGAATGTGGTGTGCACACAGGAAGCATTGTTTCTAGCACTTTGCTTTGCCAAAGGAAAAATTATGGCATTACTAATGGAGTCAGATCTTTCCGTTTCCCACAGCTTAGACCTTGGACCAAACCAACAGGGGTGTTTGGTTTTGTTTGTTTGTTGGTTTGTTTGTTTTTAAAACTATTGAAGAAAGATGCAATATTTTAGGATGTTATCCAGAATTCCTGAATCTTCAAAGATCTCAGTGGCCATTTTAGTAAGATCTGTAGCTGAAAATTCCATGCAAAACCTGAAAGTATCAGGATATTGTATTTAATATGCTGGATGTAATTCCTCTGTCCGAAGTAGTATCCCTTCAATTTCTTAGCAAGCCGAAGGAGAGGATTTTCTTTCCTGATAATATGTAGTTTCTCTTCCTAAAAACCTCTTCACTAAAAACCCTTATCAGCCAGCTGAAGGGTAGGGGTAAATTGTTCTCTTTAGGGCAACCACTTTGTCCTGTCTACTTAAATATTCCTTGGGCTTAACTAGGCATAGTTTGCTTTTTATGTTAAACTTTTTTTCTCATAATTGCATTTTGTAAGATGCATTGCATCTTAGAAAATTTTGATTAATCTATAAAACACCTGGGTTCAGACTGTGATAGCTCAGTAAGACTGAATGGTGCCTTGTGTCTTGCATTATTCAATCAGACTATGGACTGGAAGTGAGGTAAGATAAAGAACTGACTGATGTGATTGTCCTGAAATCTTGGTCTTTGTGGAAGGAAATACATAAGATATTCCTTTTATCAGGTATTCTGCTTTATTCAGAGTAGAAGAGTATGTAATTTAAATTGAATATATATATTTTTTTTCACTTTGGAATTGTTATAGGGTGAAGAGAAGGGAAACTATTGAACAACAATCAAATACAAAGTAGGGAAATATTTTGGTTCAGGCTGAAAAGAAGGTTAAACAAAATTAAATGAGATGGGAGGACGAAGAAGGGAAAAGAAAAGCAATGATTTTGGATAATTTTTATTTTAACCAGAGCAAAGGTTTTTGTTTTGGTTTAGTATATTTTATAGAATCTACTATCTTTTTAACTTGACAATTGGAAACAAAATTTTGAAAAGATTTTCCAATTTGGAAAACAATTTCCAAAAACACTTTCTAGTAACCTCTTCAGAAAAGCAGAGTTCTGGTTTAATGAAAAAAAGTGATGTTCCAACTCTTGGTTTTCTTCCATGGTTGAATGAAAATGAAAATGCATTTTCAAAATTAAAAAAAAGTAAAAGCAAGAATAAACATTATTCGAAAATAGCCAAAAGCCTATTATTTTGACACAGGTTCAGATCCCAAGCCTCTCTTGCTCTCAGGTTCTTGCATTCTGAACATGAGAAAACATCTGCTTTTGCTGTTATTATTTTAATGATAGATTTCCACAATATGTCTTTTTAGAAATTCAATTTTTATAAGTCCTCATATATCCCTTTGTCAAATAAGTGCCATTATAATATAGCATATGCTTTATTTGAAATCCTAATTATGCCGGACATTTATGGAAATTCCATTCTCTGTTTTATAGGGCTTTTCCTTCCACATGTACATATCATATTTCAGAGCACAGCAGGACTGCATAAAATAAAAGGGCTGGATACTGGTTAATATTGAAGGCTATCATTAGTGAAAATGAAATTAATTGGATTATGCATTATGTGTCATTGATTCTTACGGAAATACCAGAATAAAACAGCAGGCTTTCTTGAGAAGGGAGAAATCATGTAAACAAAGCATCAAAAACCTCACCAGGAAACATTAAACTTCTGAAAACTAGAAAGAAATTAACCATAATTGCGAGCCTACTGGGGAGGTTACAACCACAGCCTCTTAACACGTTGTCTGCATTTTCGCAAGAAAACACATTTTCCCTATAGAGGTGAGATCGACTGAATTGGCTGCCAATGCCCACCTAATGGCGGAGAATTCCTGTAGCTAGGTATGACATAAGGAGGGAGAAATTGTTGTATTTATTCCATTTACCCCAGTGTAAAATGTGTCCTTTCATAAGGCTGCTGACCCTTGCTGGGATTTGCGGGGCAAGTGGCAAGCCACGTTCCTACAGCCAGTGGCACCACCACAGCCATGAATGGTACGCTGTCCCACGGAATGTTAGCTAGCATTTAACTATGTAAACCTGCTGGGATGAGGCTGTCTCTTTTGCACATAATGACTTGAAGACAAAGAAGAAGACAGCTGTCACTCTCCACCCCTCTCCCCCCATACACATCCAGCCCCACGTCTCCCCTTTTTGCAGCCATAAGAGTTGAGCTTTCCTGCTCCAAGACCTCCGGTCCCAGTGGTGAGGCTGCCTGATTTGCAACCCAATCACCAGCAGCTTGTGGCATAAGGACTGTGGGGCAGGGACATGGTGTACAAAGCTGAGGGCTCACTGCCTTGTGGGACCCTCTGTGTGTGTGCCTGCTGCTTGATACAAGCACGTTTTAGCTGCGATTTAGGGGCTCCTGCCCCTTCTCAGTTACTGGATCAGCCTGTTGCTTGTTACACGACTCTATCAGCCTTCAGGAACAAAGAAGATAGCACAGGTTTGTTTTGTTTTGTTTTGTTTTGTTTTTAACGTTAACTATGGGGTTTAGTAAAATTTGCTACCCTAGTAGTTCCCCTTTCAGGACTTCAGAGAAATTTCTGAAGCTAAAAGACCTCAACTGTATTTTCATTAAATATTTCATTACTGGATGTTTTTTGTTGTTTTCTCTAACTCCATCAGGCGTTCTCCCTGGTGACCACAGTACAGAACCAGCATGGATGGTCGGTCCCCTGTTACTGGGCACCTGAGAGCTGCCTCTACTGAACCGGCAATAGTCCATTTGGTGATTGTGTCTTTTCACAGAACCACAGAATGGTAAGGGTTGGAAGGGACCTTCAGAGATCATCTAGTCCAACCACCCTGCCAAAGCAGGTTCACCTAGAGCAGGTTGCACAGGAATGCATCCAGGCAGGTTTTGAATATCTCCAGCGAAGGGGACTCCACAGCCTCTGTGGGCAGCCTGTTCCAGTGCTGTCACCCTCAAAGTAAAGTTTTTCCTCATGTTGACATGGAATTTCCTGTGTTCCAGCTTGTGCCCGTTGCCCCTTGTCCTGTCGCCATGCACCAGTGAAAAGAGTCTTTTCCACAGTTAAATCTTCACACCTTTCACTGTGTGGAGCATAATCCGCTCCTTAGTGCTCATCTTATTAATATTACATCAGTGAATTTGCTCAGTCATTTTAGCCTAGTGCTGGTAAATTGAGGTAGTCTTCAGAGTAACACCACAGAAATGTTCTTCATTCAAACCCTGGTCAGCTGGATAGGACTACAGATCATATTTAAACGTTCAGATTTAAATTGTTCAGATTTAAAATGTTCAGATTGTTTGTCATTTACCTCATTCCGCTTGAGAAATTCCTGAAAATTTTTAAAAACAGTTTTTCTCTTCAAATGATAGAAAGAAAAATCTACCAAGACTAGATTGCAAAGTTGTGAGTGATTTTGTATTGCTTACACATATATCAAACTGATCCATGACTTTTTAGTATGCTAATTTCTGTGGTATCTAGAATGTGCATAAAATAATGAGAGGTTAGCCAAGCTTGCTGTTATTCAGCAAAACTATCCTTAGCTTTTGAAAAGCATCCCAGTTGAGTTTTTCAGTTTAAAGGCATATAGATTCAGTGAGTTACATTTGTACAGTGCCAAATGTAGCTGATAAAAGGCTTTTTAATGCATCACAAGGTCTTGCAGCCTGTTCTAATCCAGCCTGCAAGCTACATAGGCCATAATCACCTTCTGAGTGTTTACAAAATTACTTCTATTTGGAAAAGTCATCAGAAGGAAGCATACCCCATCCGATGACTTTTCCAAATAGAAGTGAGCCTCAAGCTTCTAACTTTTCTCGATTTTTGTGAAACCTTTAATATAACATTGGTATGTAATGTTCACTAAAATGTGAATGTTTAAATACTTAGGCTGCATATGATGAGGTATTTAATTCAAATGAACATTAAGAAAATGAAAATACTGCATTACTGCAGTAAGCTGTCAGCGTTGTTTGCTTGCTTTCTTTACAGATGAGAACTAATGTAAACCAGAGATCAAAATATAAGTCTTTCTAATTTTTTTATCATTTTTCCTCAGGTATTTAATTGGATGATTCATTTTATTATCTCTTCAGCTGCAAATTGCAGATCACTATGAAAATGCATAATAATTTGCTTTCCCTTCTCTGCTGAAGTATTGCGAAACCTGCTGAAGGCTGTCTAAGTGGGAAGAGTTGTCTCTACCCTTGAAGACTGTGCAGAACTGCTGATTGTGGCCTGGCTGGCAACAGTCTCTTTCCAGAGAAAAGTCAGCCAGTCTAGAAGGAGTCAGCCTGGATCCCAAGGGCTGCCCAGCTCTGGAAGGAAATTAAATCAAGGGTTACAGTATTTGATTTTGACTTATCCAAATATATACATATAGCACTTGGAAGTGGAATTTAGGATGTGGCTTCTCTGTATGCTTTTATAATACAAAATAATTTACCTAATTATACAGTTCTTCCCAAAATGGCTGGAAACCAGCCTGTTCATCTCACCGGAAATTCTAAAACTTTAGAGCTTTATTGCAAACTGGATTTAAAAGTATCTGTTTCATAATTAACAAAGGAATAGAAGTCTTGGATGTTTGAATTTGGGAACAATACATATCTGGTGACACATTTTTAAATGATTCCAGGACATTAGAATTCAAAAGGTGGAAATGTTTATAAATTTAATTTAAATGGTTATAACAAAATGCTCTTTTTTAATTGTTTCAAAATGTTTAAATTAAAGATTCCACTAGATTGTCTTCCTGGTCTATTTCATGTCTCTTTTTTTTTTTTTTTTTANAAAACTCATTAAACTCTCTTTTTTTTAACAATGTGAAAAAAAATCTGCCTCAAGTGCCAAAACCAAATTTATTAGTAACAGTTCACTGACAATAAATATTTATTCATGAGACTGTTCTAATTACAAACAATGTAACGTATATTCTGTTACATGTAAATTTTCAAAGCCACTTGTCTGGCTAAAACTAGTCTCAGTTTTCAGTACAGTTTTAGGCTATCCATCAGATCTCTTCCCAGGAAAAAGATGGTAATATTAACATGGATAACATGAAATGAATGCTGGCCTGTTTCAAAGGCCCCTAGCATATCCCAGACGCTGCACTGTCAAGATACAAAGATACAAATCTTTAGTACATGCAGTTGTATGAAAAAATGGACTTTGCTTAAGACTAATTACATGGGGTTTATATGAGAGGGGACAAGCATTTTTTCAACTTTTGAATGAAAAAAGAAGTCTAATACCTCTTCTTAATTTTTCTTTGGACTAGGAAATTAGTATTTCAATCTAATGCCACTGCGTATTTTTTATGAAAAATGCCTGCACTGCCGTATGTTTGTACTTGTGCATACTTAGTGGATGTGCAGTGCAGATACTAATGCAAACTGAGACACTGCGTTATAATTGCAAAGTATGACTTCTGTGATATACCTATTGGATTTGGTGTATCAGTGCTTTTAATATCCACATAGAATTCTTTCCCCTTTACCACAAGATTGCATATCATATATTTTTTATCAACAGAATATATCTGGAAATTAAGTTTAATTATATTCATGGATAACTTTTTCCAAAACCTTTTATTTTAGGGAGTATTTTGCATTAGATACGCTAAAGTAAGTAAATAATATTGCAGTCTTAACCCCACTGGTTAAGTCAGTGTCATTATCTGTAGGAGGTCTGATTGATCTTCAGAAGCAATTTCCTGAAATGCAGATTTCAGCTTACAGCTGATTTGAATAGACAAATGAGAAACATAAGATAGCACAGAAAAAGTTATAAAGGTGAGAACATATGTGGTGGAAACTGAGCTATGAAGTGAAGTTGGAAGGCAGGGTTTAGTACAGTGAAATAAAAAAAGGTAACTGGGATATGAGGGTAAAATTTTGAATGACCTTGGAGCAGCAGTTTGGACCAGCTTGGAAAGCAAGGACTTTGCTGAGACATTTGAAGAGTAGCAAAATGACACATTTTAATGGAATGTGAAGGTGACCAAGAGTTGGTCAAGAGGAACAACAGGAAATGAGTTAGAGCAGAAGAAGACAAGGACCCTAAAGAGTGTCAGTGATGCAGATGGGAATCAGGAATCTGTAAGACAAACCCCTTGACTTGCAGCTATGGAGTGAGATTGGAGTAAAATGTGCTACCCAGGATGTCCTCCATAAACTTGATGAAAGGTAGGACAGGTAGATGTACCTGGGGCATGGGTTTGGTCTTCATGCAAGGACTGATATCTCAAAGAAAGCAAAAAAAAAAAATCCTGGCTGGTTCAAGTGAATTGTTTGATTTCTTTTTTCCCAAGTGACCAAGCTGGCATGAGAAAAACAAAACTTCCAGAAGCAAAATGAAATATCTTGCTTTTCTGGAATTGATGATCACTAAAAGAGGTGTTACATAAAATGCTTTTAAAGTTTCTGAAGACAATTACGTCTCTAGTGTTTGCGGAGTGTTTTGTGCATTCAACTGTTTTGAGGCTGATCTACCAGTGACTAACAGAGAAAAGTGGAGGCGGGATGCTGTGCCACATGGTTTTCAGGAATACCACAGCTAACAAATGGGGAACAAACCAACATCCACAAATCTTATCTCTGGGGTTTTTTTGAGGGAAAAAAAGCATTTGTTCAAACTAAGAAATGTGATTTCTGCAGTATTTGTTTCCCTCTCTTTTCCTTAGATTGAATTCCTTAGAGTCAAGGGATTTTTTTTTGCATTTGGGTCACTGTTAACAGCAATTTAAGAGATGATTTGAGATACGCAGGTTTACATCAAGATTAAAAAAATACACATATGCATTTACTATTATGTCCAATACTGTGCATCATAAAGTAATAAGCCTTTAAAGACATGTTAGGCAGTGGTATGCACAGCTTAACAGGATTGGTTTAAACAACCATCCAAAACATCAGACTTACCTGAAGATAAGTCAGAACTTCTCACTTTTTCCCTGGTTTTCTTAGATGCTAAAGAAGGGTTCTGTAAGAGACATTTATTGCATCCTCATATAATGACTCTTATTTTTAAAAGAAAAGGAAGGCTTTAACGTCTCAGGTATAAATATGTATTTAAGTATTTATCTGTATGTATTCATATGTAAATATATGTATTTACATATGAATACATTCGTATAAATATGTATTTACATGCATTACATGTATAAACGTATTTAAGTGGTGGCACTGACTTCCTCATTGGCAGGGAACACACACAGTGTTGTGCCTGAATGCTTTCTGTAAATTAACAGCCATCTTGCCTAAAGTTGGCATCTGAGTGAAGCAGATGAGTAACAAATATCCCTCATAGGCTTTGTAAGGTTCAGAATTAAAACTGTGGCCTGTGTTAAGGAGACTGTTGCAGCATTTTCAACATTTCATAGGAACAGCAGGGTATTGTAATAGTAGTTCAGTAATACTAATTCAGGCCCAGTGAGGCCTGCTCAACCTGGTGTCATCTGCAAACTTACTGCGGGTGCGCTCGATCCCCTGGTCCAGATCATTGAGAAAAGGTATTAAACAGAATTGGCCCAAATACTGAGCCCTGGGGAACACCACTTGTGATCAGCTGCCAACTGGATTTAACTCCATTCACCACCACACTCTGGGCATGACCATCCAGCCATTTTTTTACCCAGTGAAGTGTATGCCCATCCAAGCCATGAGCAGCCAGTTTCTCCAGGAGAATGCTGTAGGAAATGGTGTCAAAGGCTTTACAAAAATCTAGGTATACAACATCCATAGCCTTTCCCTTGTCCACTAAGCGGGTCTCCTTGTCATAGAAGGGTATCAGGTTAGTCAAGCAGGACTTGCCTTTCATAAACCCACACTGACTGGGCCTGGTGGCCTGGTTGTCCTGTACATGCCACGTGATGGCACTCAAGATGATCTGCTCCATAACCTTCCCCAGTACCAAGGTCAGGCTGACAGACCTGTAGTTGCCCAGATCCTCCTTCCGGCCCTTCTTGTGGGTGGGTGTCACATTTGCCAGCCTCCAGTCAACTGGGACCTCCCCAGTTAGCCAGGACTACCGATAAATGACAGAAAGTGGCTTTGTCAGCTCTTCCGCCAGCTCCCTCAGTACCTTTAGGTGGATCCTATCTGGCCCCATAGACTTGTGTGTGTCTAAGTACTGCAGCAGGTCACTAACCATTTCCCCTTGGATTATGGGGGCTTCATTCTGCTCCCCGCCCCTGTCTCTCAGCTCAGGGTCTGGGTACCTGGAGAACAATTGGTCTTACTATGTGCTGAAGTGCATTGGATCTATGCCTAAATCAAATAATGGGCTTGCATAAAACGCTTGGGCATTGGCTTGGAAAACGCTAATGGAAAAGTATCATTAAACAAGGCAATAGTCACACAAAGTTAATTGTCACAATACTTTTCTGTTGCATTTCCATGGCTACATAAAGGTAATTCTATAACAATTTCAGTTACACTTTGTTCATTTTGAAATTACATTTTCATTTCATTTCAATTCATGAAAATTCAAATGCAGTTCCATTCAATTTCCTTTTTTCTCTCTCGTGTAGATCTGAAAAGCTGACTTATCATTCCCTGTTTCTTCATGTTAACTCTCTCCTCATGCTCACGGTGCTATCACTACACTTGTTCACAGATTTAATAATACTTTACCAGATGGATTAAAGCGGATGGGCTAGCTTTACTTCTTTTTTTTCCCTCTTATTCTCTAAATCAGGGTAAATTACTTACACTTCGTAAATTGCCCATAATTCTGTATGGGAAAAAACAAAAATATTTCATAAAGTAATTCTTTAGCCATAATTAGTAATTTCTGCCTGAAAATTTATGAACATTCAGAAGAATTCATAGAAATTAAAATTAAATTGCAAAATCCATAATTCCATACACGATGGATTTTCCTCCACTGAACTGTAAAAAACAATTCAAATGCAAGACCATAGCTTTTTTCAGAAGCTCTTTATTTAAACTTCTAGCTTATAGTATTGCCAACACATTTCAGAAATTCAAATGAATACTTTACTTAGCACTCTTAACAATACTGTTAAAAAGCTTGGTTGTACAAAACCGTGTGAAACCTTACACTTTTGTTGCCAGTAAATTCAAGTTTGTGACTATGAAAGTCTTCCTAGGCTCTCATTCTGCTCTATAGAGAGAAAAACAAATGAAATCAATAACTTCTTCGTCAAAGGCATTTCACATGTAAGCTAACCGCGTAGGTACAGTTTCAAATACCTCAGCTGACTGTTTCATGGGAAGCACCATCTTCTAAACAGAAGCAGATTTGGCTGATCATTGTCTCCAGCCAACACAGCCAACTGATGTGTTTTGTACAGGGCAGATGCGGGCAGAGCTGTGGGAAGGCTGCTCATTGACGCAGACTGTCTCTGCCGCCAGCTCTCTCTGTGAAAATACAATTCAGTTTCTTGTGGAACAAGATAGCTGAGCCTGGAAAAGCCATTACCTCAGGTCAGGTCTGCTTAAGAAAACAACTACGTGAGCAAAAGGAGGTTTTAGTAAAGAGGCTGAAGGTAAATGCAACTTGTTTTTTTGAGCAGTGTGTTTGCAACAAGCAGCAAAGTATTGCAAAAGAAAATGTAGAAAGGGTTTGTAGCCAGAAAAACATTCCCCCTCCCTCCTCACCCAACAGCAAGTGATAAAAGACAAAGCATTTTGGGAAGAGTCCTAGCTAGAAAGGCTTGAAATGAAACAGAGCCTCCTCAGTCATTGCTGAACAGGGTGTTCACTTCTTAATAATTAAAAAAAACCCCACCCATCTTCATTAATTTTACGTGTTCTTTTTCCTTTTGGAGAATCTTACAAGGCTTCAAATCTGTCTTAATGATGGGATTTGGTAGGGTGCTGCTATGAATGAGAGTAAGTCGTGCATGCGCACTCTTACGAAATGTGCACCTACCCATCAAAAATGGAATAATGACTTTTGTTCATCCTTCCAGTTGCCGCTGGTGTATTTAAAGTCCATTTTAAAAGTGTGGAGTTTTTTTGCACAGGCAATAGGCACAGTCTGTGACTGTTCTTTGAGCTTTCCAAGTGTGGGATGGGCGTTGAATGATGCATCAACACTATCATGAATTCAGCTTTCACTGAGCGTTGTAAAACATGTCCATGTAAGACCTGTCCAAAGCTTACAGCAGATCTCTTAAAAAGATGTGGCATCATCAACATGTGCAGTAATCGGATTTTATAAGAAATAGTAATTAAGAGAGCAGAAGTGTTATGTTTTTCCAATTTTAGGTGGAAAGCAACATGAACTGTAGGAAGGATTCTCTCAAAAAAGCATATGCTATCACCTAAAAATGTGCCTAGGCATAAGGAAAGAGGAAGAGGCAGGAATTTCATTTTAAGGAAAAAAAGACATTGAAACCTCAGAGCAGTTTCAGTCTTTAACAACAAGATCCTTTACAGGATGGTACAGCACCGGGTTAAGCTGCAGAAGAAGAGGCTGCTTTACAAATGAATGGGATGATAGAGGTGCTATGCAAATTCTTTCCAGTTAAGTGGAATTTTAATAGCATTGGGAATTTCTTTGCAATTTTATTGCACTATTGCAAGCCTGTGTTTTCAAAAAGACACAGTTTTATCTTTCAAAAAGGTCTCTAGGGATAAAATTGATCCCAATTTCTCTAACTTATCAAGCCATTCTATTCCTACCAATATTAAAATCCCCAAACACATGCTATGGGGAAAGGTCTTGCAGCCAGGGGCATTACAGGAAAAATTCTCAAGGGTACCCAAATGTACAGTTGTGCCTTCAACTGTTTTGTCAAGTACATTTAAGAGCTACTGCAACAGCCCTGGGTAAAGCTCCTGCTTGAAATGTACTTAGGATGCTAGCAACTGTATTGAATCTGTACTACGGTTGGACTCCAGTTTTTCTAATATATTAAAAAATGCCTTATCCTTAACCTTCCTGGGCATATTTTTCATGTATTCCTCTTTGTAACTGTCAACTTTATTTGCATTTCCCTGTTGTCAATTTTAATTTCTTGCCTACATTTCCCATTTGCTATGTATTGGAGGGATGGGGAGTTTTGTTTTCTCACAGTTTTCACTTCAGCACAAGTACAAATTTGAAATTAAAAGGGCTTTCTTTCTCTTGCACATGTTAAAATGTTTAAAAATAATTCCCTGTTAAAATTCACATTTATATACTTGTGTTTTCCTCTTCTTCAGTCTTGAAATGTACACTCCCATGGTAAAGGCTTTTTTCCTTTTTTAAATTTTATTCACCTTGAGTTGAGTTTTATCTTTCTAAATTTAAAATTAACCATCTTCTTTATTTTTACTGACCATATCAGAAGCCAGTTTTCAGCCTCCACATTCAGCAGCAATATGTCAACATTTGTTCACTGGAGTAATTATTTAACAACAAGTGGTTATTAATTTTGTCATGAATATATGCAGGAAAATGCAATATAAATAATTTGTTAGAAATGCAAAATATATTTAAGAGGGAGAACTAAAGGTTCAACCCACCTGCCTACAAATGTTAATAAAATTGCTAATTTGCTGCTTGCTTAGAAAAAAAAATCAGAGCTGATTGCAGTTATTTTCATCCCCACAATTTTCAGTGACAGAAAAAAATTACAGGGAACCAAAGCCTACAACAATCCAAATTTGGTTTAGTACATATAATTAAACACTCAATTGTTGAGTATACTCAATTAAACAGTATGGTATGAGGCTCATCTAATTTCCTTGTTTCAACACACAGACACCCACCATTGAAGTTAATGGTTTTTATTTTATTTTGCAGACCTATTCCAGCTAAGCTAAATTAGCAGGAACATTTTAATCAAAGCTTGCAGTGGATAGTCCCTTGCCAGTCTCGGGGGGATTACAGCTTGGTGCAGGTAGAGGGTGTATTTTGTTAAAGACATCTATGCACTGATGCATGGTCAACTCATCCCATGAACACAGACAGACTGGCTACACTGTATTATTTGATCAGAGCTCTGACAATCTTAAATATATGTCAACATTACCTTTCTGGCTTTTGTGCAGTCTGCAGAATGAAATTACAGCCTGAGTGTTGGGAAAACCATGCAGATTATTGACCTTTGGAAAATTATGGAGTGAGTACAGGTAAAACAAAGCTTGAAATCATGGCAGCTTCTTGCCTCACTGTAGTTTCTGTAGTTTAGTTCTCAATGAGTTGGACTTGTATATTATGAAACATTTAATGTGTACTTTATGGTAATGTTTAGGAATAAGTTAACTCAAAAAAACATCTAGTTTTAATGCTCACTTGCTCTGTAGGAGTGTTCTTGTGTGACCTATTATATTTTTCAGTGTCACTTCTCATTGAAGATGAAGTAGAAAAGATATAACAGCATTTCTTACTGAAAATAAAATTGACTTAGTGAGCTTAGGTTTAAGTCCTAAGTCATTAACCAAATAGCACTATACATCTAACAGTATGTGAGTCTGTTTTGGTCCTCTGGAAATATTAGAAATACTATTTGCTGTGTATTTCTAGTCTCCTTCAAAAATAGCACAGCCACTTGGAAATGCGATTGCATTAACCATATTAAACTGGTATATTTTTGCACTAACAAGAGACAGAAAACAGTTTTTTAATTTCATGCATAATACCTAAGATACCATATCAAGAAGACAGAGCCGGGGTCTTTATAGTGGAGCAGTAGGAGTACGAGAGACCAAGGGCACAACTTGAAACAAGAGGGGTGCCGACTGGATATAGGGAAATTCTTTTGCCCCATGACGACATTGTCAGTCACTGATGTGGCTCTGGTAATGCATATCCTGTTTGGCTCCACCGCGTGGCATAAGAACCCATGCTCTTGGCCTTGCATATGTTTATAGACATAAAATCAGGATAGATAAAAATTGCTGCAGTCCTTTGGAGGGTCTCAGATCTTCCTCAAGAACTCTTTGAGAATGTTTCCTATTGCACCTCTTTTCTAATCAAGAGCTAGTTTGATTTTTTTTATTTTGAAGAGTATTTGAATTATTTGTCCTTAAAAACTCTTTTTCCTATCAATATTATTTTTCTTTTGTTTTAAAAGACTTCTAACAATGGAGATTTTCGGTAATTAAAACATTTTTTAAGTAAAATGAAATCCTGTATTCTGTACTGCATGCTTACATTAAAATAAATTGTGCTACATTTGAAGAATAATTCTCCAGATGAAAATAAAACACTAACACAAAAATGCCTTTATTTTGAACTATTGTATGAAAAAAATTAGTTCATGCTGTTGATCACATTTCACATTCACTGCTGTCTTTGTTCACTGTAAAAAGGATTGGTTGGTGTATTTTCGGTAACGTCTTCTTTGTAAGAAAGCCTTTCTGTTGGGTGAGAATAGGTGCTCTGATCAAATAGGCAGCAAAATGTATTCTGATTCTGCCCAGGGACTATTAATAGTGTCTTGCTCTTTCCTTGACCTGTCTCTTGATTTCTGCATAAACTGAAAGCATTGAGGGGCAGAAGCCATCTATTTGTTCCTTGTGTGTGTCTGGGTGCTCAGCCCAGACTTGATCCGTGATAGAGACTACTTGTGCCTGCAGGCGGCAAATAATCCTTAAAAAGAAAAAAGAGCTCCTTTAGCAGGTGGATCTGATGCCATATGAGCAGAAGTCTTTCCTGACCTTGCAGAAGACCTGTACGCTGCAGAGCTAATGACAGCAAATTTCACTGTGTAGGTGGAGTGGAACAGCGTGTACAGTCTTCAGTTTCAAAAGTGTAGGGCTCTTCAGTGTGAGGCCCTGAGCTGATTCTTCTCTTCATCAACACAGTCGAAGAGGAGTTGTCAAAGGCTGTCATCCTTATGCGCGCACTGAGAAGTGCTCATACTGGGTCTGGTTGGGATGAAGTTAACTTTGTTCATAGCAGCCCACAGGGTGCTGCGTTGTGGATTTGTGGCTAGGACAGTGTTGAAAACACACTAATATTTTGGCTGTTGCTGAGCAGTGCTTGCACAGCACGGAGGCTTTCTCTTTTACCTGCTCTGCTCCCCCAGTGAGCAGGCTGGGGGCAAGGAACAAGCTAGGAGAGGACACAGCCAGGACAGCTGACCCCCAACTGGCCAAAGGGATAGTCCATAGTATATATCATGATGCTTAGCAATAAAAACTGGGGTAGAGGAAAAAGGAGGTGGGAATTTGGGGCCATTGCTCAGATACTGGCTGGGCCTCTTGAGGTCTGCCTGAGGGACTGAGTGCCTTTGCATCACTTGTTTTTTTCTCTTTCCTTCACTTACTAAACTGTCTTTATCTCAAGCCAGGAGTTTTCTCTCTTTTTCTCTTCCTCCCCTGTGCTGCTGGGGGAGAGAGGGAATGAGCAAGCAGCTGTGGGGGTGCTTGGCTGCTGGATGGGGTCAACCCACAAAAATGTCTTTTTTACGTATTTTTTCAATACTGTCAGGACACATTGCCAGACTCCTGCTCCTCTTGGGCAGGGTTTTAAACAAAAAATGAGTTAGTATTTAAATGTTGAAGAAAATTGCTTATCTTAGCAAANTACGTATTTTTTCAATACTGTCAGGACACATTGCCAGACTCCAGAATAGATCTCTTGGGCAGGGTTTTAAACAAAAAAGGAGTTAGTATTTAAATGTTGAAGAAAATTGCTTATCTTAGCAAAGTTAAGGAATTTTGAATGTATGACCTCTGACTTCTCATTAACTAATCAGATAAGAAAGCAACAATTACTAACCGTGGCGGGGTTAGGTTATAATTGGATTAATTTTTAAGAAACAGATTCTGAAAGAAAGTTACTTAGAGCTAGTTACTGTCACAGATCTAACAGCCCACTTTTCAATGACAAGATGGGTTTCTTTGCCTTTGCCTTCTCTAATATAATGAATGATATTACGTATTTTTTCTTTCTTTTTATAATGCATAGGAGAACAAAATGTTTTGTCCTACAAAACAAGACATACTTCACACCTGATACCCACGATGCCTGAGGATAGGATGAGGCAAGAATCAATAAATAACATATGCCAGCCACAGTGTGACTTTGAGGCAGCTACCTTAAGGATTGTTCCCTGTGAGATACACACCTTTCTCTGCCTTTGGTCCTTGGTACTGCTATAGGACTTGCACTCAGGTCTGTAGTGCAAAAGGGATACTGCAGATTGGATATTCTGTGGGGTAATGCATGGGGGGGAAATGTGAGTAATACCTTTAGTCCTTTCCTTTACCACTGTACTCTTCTGTAAGAGGAACTGAGCCTTAACTCGATGCTTACCAGAAACGTTAAGAGAACTTATGCAAAACAAAAATTTAGCGCGGGTGTCTGCCATATGATATGACACAGTTTCTACTACCATAGATGGCTACCAAGAAAACTAATGTATGCTGATTAATTTTTCATTTTCTAACATCATTCTCCAAACAGCAGTTTTGGCACCTCAAGCAAGTAATAACAGCCATTAGCCTGTCTGGGAGCACATTTGGCTTTGACAGGACTGTTGGATGCCAAAGTAGAGAGTATGTTTTGTCCCCAGTGATATCTGGGTCTTTGCTTTGCTCTTTGCCAGACGTTAAAAGGGAAAATGCTTGAAATGTTGGATGATTTTTGGACTGAATGCACCATGATGTTTCTTTCTACTAGAATTTATAAGCGAAGCAGATTAAAAACAAAAACACCTTAGTGATGCTTTAGATAGCTAAAGCAGATGGAAGAGACTATGTGTGAACATTTTATTTATGCATTTTGAAAGGCATTAAAAAACCCTAATGTGTTGCTCTATACTAATCTAACAAGAAGAGAGAGAATTTCACTTCTCCACCGTAAGATCTCTGCTAAATTCTTCTCTTAATGATCTCTTCTCTTCCTTAATAATAAAGTTTCATTTGAAAAAAAATTAATGGGAAAAGAAGTATTTCAATGGAATTTCTCTGAAGAAATTACATGAATGTTGCATTGACTCAACCTGTGCTTTGAATGTTATATTTTATCAGTATTAATCAATATATCCAGGTCAACTGCTGTATTTCATGAGAATTGTTGTTCATTCACACTGTTGGTCTCCTGAGAGACCAATTTATCTCAGCTTCCCAAGTAGCTAACACAGCTCTCCAGTGTACTATGGCATTTCACTCCGGTTGAGCTAGGGGAGGATTTGATGTGGAATGAAAGTAAAGGTAATTAATTTTG
>RSEF01000002.1:121519175-121548987 GCA_003993805.1 Himantopus leucocephalus | reverse complement strand
ATGATGTTAAGGGTCTTTTCCAACCTAAATGATTCTATGATTCTATGAATATCATACTGTTTGTGCTCAAGAATATACAAGATTTTTTGTTCTGAAATCAGGTGTCCTTTAAGTGTTATGTTTTCTAGATTCATTTTGTTCCTCTTGCATGGAATTCAGTTCTAGATGGAGGGATGTTTTTCCCCTTGGTGTTATGCATTTAGTTTACAGTTTCTTACAGAAACTGTAGAAGACTTTAGAATTTTATTGGATCATACTTGTTTAATGCTTGGGATTTAAGGCATGTCTATATTAAGCATGTCTCCACCAGTAAATTAATTGTGCAGAACTCCAAACAATTCCAAGACTTCAGTTTTCCAGAAGTGAGCATACCCTGTGCAGCAGGTAACACCTGAGTATTGCAAAGTATAACTGCCTGTGAAATAGAAGCTACTTTAGTTTTGATATGCTGCTGTAATGTGGTGAGTAGCTTCATCCTGGTGCTTGGTGCAGCTAACTGTTGGAAATGTATTTGTCTGCTTTCCTTTTTTGGTGACTGCTTAGTAAGAGCTGCTTGTAACAGCTAATAACAGACAGTGAATTTTTCTCCAGCAGATACACTTTGGATTGAGAAATAGTTGTCAGTCATCTCTCTTTTCCTCCTCATATTCCCTACAACCTAACTCTTCCTCTTCTCTGTATCCATATCCCCCTGGTACTTTCCCAAACAACTCAGTTACAGTTACTACCAATATCTTCTCTCCCAAACACTTGCTGTGTCTCAGGCCTTTTCAAGCCTCTTTCTTCCTCAGAAGACTTGTGCACACACAGCTACAGAGTACACCTCTGCACCCACAGTTCTCAAGAGTTGATCTGATGGCTTATCTTCAGCAGGTTGCTTAGAATTAGAGCCTGACTCTCTCCTAGACACTGAGTCAGCCTGTGCTGGCTTGTGGGCAGCTGAGGGGGTACCCACATCTGACTTATTTGCCTCAGGGAGGTGCTGCACCCCTTTTGAATTTATTCGGAATTCTATTTCTGAAATGTCAATACAGGTTCAGATCCTCATGGGGCACAGAAGACACGTAGGATTAGCACTCCACTAGGACTAGCAACAAAATGTTTTAATATTCCGTAGACCTTTGTGCTGGTTTTGGCTGGGATGGAGTTAATTTTCTTCATAATAGCTAGTATGGGGCTATGTTTTGGACATGTGCTGAAAACAGTGTTGATAATGCAGAAATGTTTTCGTTATTGCTGAGCAGTCCCTACGCAGCATCAAGGCCTTTTCTGCTCCTCACCCTCCCCCATCAGCAAGTAGGCTGGGGGTGCACAAGAAGTTGGGAGGGGACACAGATGGGACAGCTGACCCCAACTGACCAAAGAGATATTCCATACCATATGATGTCATGCTCAGCATATAAAGCTGGGGGAAGAAGAAGGAAGGGGGAGGATGTTCAAAGTTATGGTGTTTTGTCTTCCCAAGTAACTGTTACGTGTGATGGAGCCCTGCTTTCCTGGGGATGGCTGAACACCTGCCTGCTGATGGGAAGTAGTGAATGAATTTCTTGTTTTGCTTTGCTTGCGTGGGCAGCTTTTGCTTTACTTATTAAAATGTCTTTATCTCAACCCATGAGTTTTCCCACTTTTACCCTTCCAGTTCTGTCCCCCGTCCCACCGGAGGGGAATAGAGTGAGGAGCTGCGTGGTGCTTAGTTGCCGTCTGGTTAAACTGCGACAACCTTACAGCTAGCAGACTGGTCTGATCAAGTCCAATGGTCAGTGCAAACTGCAGCTAGGAGTCAGGGAGAGGGACAGAAGGGATTAATGACTAGCAGAACCAATAGAATTAGAAAGGGAAGAAATCTGGAGATTGAACTGCATTGTGGTTTTTTTTTTTTTTTTAAGAATTACTGATCACTTCTTATTTAATATATCTGGTCTTTATCATTTTACTGATTCCTAAGTCATTACCATTGCTTTTTATATAGACACAAGTATTTAACTTTCAGCTGCCCCTGCTGGTAGTAAATAAGTATAAGCTATGGGATGCATTTTTTTTTGCTTCTCTTCCTTAAGCAATCACTTGAGAACTAAAAAGAACGGCTAAGGCAGAGGGTCAAAGGGATTTTATAACATTTTAGTTTTGCAAATAATGGAAAAAGGCTAGTTTTTTCTCTGGTCTCCAAAGCTCAGCTTTTGACCCTGTGAGGCTGGTAGATTCCACTGAAGCCTAGATTTAGTGTTTTACGTCATCATTCCTAGCTCCCCTTATGTTCATACTTGCTTGTGCCAGGCTTAATATGCAATGTGGGTCAGATTCAACTATGTACAATTACTTTGGTAGCAAGTCCTTGAAAAGAAATCTCTTTCTTTTTTTTTCTTCTTTTTTTTTTTCCTTTTTTTTTCTTTAATAATCATACCTAACTCTGATACTGTACTTTATTAGTGTCGTGATTTTTTGGTTGTTTTTTATCTGTGTCTGCAAAACTGGTGCAGCACTAACAGTTACTTAACAAGTTACACATCTTTTTTTTGTGTCTAGCGTAGCATGGGATTCAGCTTGAGACTCACAGCTGAATTTAGCTTTCTAAAGTGTGCTAGCTGTCTGGGCTTCCAGTACTGTAGAGATGTAGTCACTATCAATGAGGTCTTAATCTTGGGCTCAATACTACCGATAATCTTATCCTGGTTTTGAAGCATTTGCTGTGTACTTGCTGAGACTTTAACTTGAAAGCCATTTTTAAGCTGATGAATCTTTTCACCAGAAAAAATATTAAACTGATGGAGATAAGGAAACTTTGGAATTTCCCTTCATTTCGACTAGGGATCCAGAGGTTATATACCCTGTCAAAACTTCCACCTCTCTCAAACACATAAAATGAGAATAGAAAACTCCTGCCAAGTTCTCGGAGCATTTTGGTGTTTTCCTGCTCAGTCAAAACTGTAAAGGGAAGTTCAACTATGGAGGAAAAGTCTAAAGACTCGGTCATCCACTCTCACGATTGGTGGTATGTTTTGCAATTTCAGTGGAATGTATCTGTTCATGATACTTGTTTTTTTACAGTATCGTCTCAATAATGACAGTGATTGTTTTTGTTGTTCTTTTGTAAAATACAGCCTCTGTTCCCTTTCCTTGTCCACATTCACACTTCACAATATCTTGCTGTTTGGAACAGTGTATGGCATATTATTCCATCTGAAGAGCTAACGGGTGGCCTGAAACAGAGGGAATAGAGGCAATAGACTGGCCTTAGTTCCTGTGAAAAAAGACTATATAGATTTCATACAGTTTAACTTTTCTGCTGACTCACTGAGAGTGCTGTTTATTATTTGAAATAAAGCACCAGGTTTTCCTTGAATATGTCAGTCAGGAAAGATTTAAATGAAGTGTATACACGCGTCTATTCAAATGTAGTCAGAAGCTTAATGATCAGACAGATTTTTTCCATTGCCCTTAACCAGGAGGTAGTGATGCGGGACAGTGATACAACCAGGCAAGCTCACGTGTCTTGTAAGCAAGCTTTTTAGTCATGCTCTAAACCTTAAAATAATCCTGAATGCTCTCCATTTTTAGCAATGAGGGGAAAAAAAACCCAAAACCAACAACCTCAAGCTCTTCAATATTGTCTGTCCTTTCCCATTCTTCATTCCTCAGAGGTTTGGAAAGAGAGACCTACCACCTGCCTGCCAGGCAACATGTCAAGGGATCCTTATCCTTTTTTCCGACTGCTTGCCAGAAACTGGGTTAAGAAAAAAGTAGGCTGAAGATAGGAATGAGCCAGTGTTGGAAGCTTGCCTGGTACCAGTAAGGTGCTGAGCGACCAAGGCGCCCTCCTATCCTGAGTGGTGCACATTGCCATCACAGGGCTTAGTGCCTGTACATTAAATAACTTTTGCCTATGTATCTCCTTTCTCACAAGCTTATCCTCTGCAGTACTTTTAATCCATAAATAGATGACAGCTGTGTATGTGATCCAGTCAGCTTTAAAAGAAACAGGCACTCCATGTACTAGTTTACTCAATGTGAGTAATATTTAGGTTAAGAACAGTGAGTCCTTTCGTAGTACTACCAGCAGTCCACAAGATGTCATACTATGACAAAAATGGCAATTTCGGTGTACCTAGAAAGTACTGCAGTACTAACCTTCCAGAAACAGCACATTCTGTTCAGGCAGCTTCAGCTTAAAGTGTTCAGACAAGCAGAAGACCACCCTTGAGGAAGAATGTTCTGAGATCTATTGTAATGTCTTGCTGAGCACTGAGTTGCCAACTTGATTTCATCTCTAAATTATTAAAAGAACACGTGAAAAAATGCACCCTCAAGCTCTAACTCTTAGCTCTACACAAGTTGCAGAGTCAGTGGAAGGGAAAGGAATTGCACCAGGTTGCCCAACTAGAAACTCGGTTCTTTTGTTTATTTTGAATATACTCTATGGTTAGCAAAAGTGGATCATGAATGTATCAAAACTGAGAAAGTTGTTACAACTCTCAAACCTCTTACATTATGCAGTGAGTACTTCTTGGAATACTTCTAGAAGTTGCTGTTCTTTTAAATAAAAAAAACTTTGCTGCTGCACAGTTTACTCCTCAGAGCATTACTTCACCTTCAAAAAGGTCATAATATTTTTCCTTTGGTTTGCACCCTGTGTTGAGCTTTTGTGCTCTTCATATATTTGTACACTTTAAACTAATTTCTAAGAGTTTTATTTCTTGGTGGCAAGAAAACATCTCTACACTCAGAATATAAATACTCTGTGGAATCACCCTTTCTCTAGTGTTTGTGAAGAGAGGGAGAAAATTTCAAAAGGGAATTGCCAAACACATTCTGTGTGAGTTAAATAGCAATTCTAAATAGACCTGTGAAAAAAAAAACAAACCCTGTGGCACAGTCGGCACAATGGCTGTGATCATCTGTCCATGCAGACTCCAAGCCTGATTGCATTTCACAAAAGCCAATATTCCAAACAGCAAAAACTATCATGCACTAGCACCAGAGGCTTTAGGTAAGACTCATACCAGTTGCACATAGTAGGTTGCTAGTGAGATGGCAAAGATAGGAAAGGAAATGAGTGCAGACCCAATGGCATGAGATTATAAGAAGATGACTGCCAGTATCTTGGGTTCCATACATACCAGTTTTGGTGAAAACTTGAGTAAATGGTAAGTGTAAGTCAGTGTCCAATGAAGGAAAAATAATTTTACTGATGGGCATTTAGACTCTGGGCTACACAAGAAATATATCTTTAGACCATTCTAGCAAACTTTGAAAGTTTTGTTACACTCTGTTGTTTCTTGGGATTTCATTTGGTAATTTCTTAAGGTTTAGAATGTAGAACATGGTAATTAAATGTGAAAGGAGATAAATTGAGGGAAATTTGGGTTCTGAGTTGGGGTAAGATACTTAAAAGGCTTATTAAGAATATTTTTTTCTTTACAAAGAAATATCGAATGTAGTTGAGTTTGGATAAAACCAAACATCAAAGAAGAAAAGTAATCAACTACCTCCTCCTTCTTTCTATTGGAAAACACTTTCACTGAAAAATTCCTTCTTTAGCTGAAACCAGCAACTACATCACCATTGTCAAGAATGCAAGAACTGCCCGTTGGTTTGGCAATAGGCTGGAGCAGAGCTGTGGAAACAAGCAGCTGATTTTTGGCATTCTGTAGAAACAAAATCATGCAGAGCTGAACTGCTTTTAGTGTAATTTTTGATCCATTGCAGTAATCGTAATATTTGCTTAACCCCCCCCCCCTCAATATCTGCAACATCAATATATATTATTAAAATGATACTTGTTTTCCACCATCTCCAGACTGAACGATCCCTTATGTCCTCACCATCTTTCAGTATTTATTACCGAGTTATGGATGATTTTCAAGGCCATTATCATCTTTTTTTCTAAATTGTGAACTAAACCACTGCTGTTAGAGGACGTTAGTACTCAGTGTAGTAAGGGTTTTAGCCAGTCTTTATTCAGGTAACTTAGCTGTGTACTCTAATGGGCTTACCATGGATCTCGGCTTCATTGAAGATTCTAGCTGTAGGGTGTTTTTGGGCATTGATGGGGTGAGAAAAGGGTAGAGGAGTTCTGGTTTGTGTCATGTTGTATAAAGCTACCTAACCAGACAGTTTGTAGCATCTCTAAAGGAGGCCATTGAAATCCTATTGGCCAAACTTACGTATTCCCTGTTTATTCTGAGTTTCTATAGACTAAATACTAATGTAATGACTGAGTACTAATGTACTGACTACTAATGCTTGTTGACAATAACTTTTGAAAAACAAAATAAATGTAGAAACATTTAGAATGCATAATTCTTGACTTTTTTTTTAAAATATCCTTCTTATCGTGGAATATGATAAGGAACAATACAGCTTTGAATGGGCTGTTTGCCATTTAAAATGCTGGAAGTACAACATAAGAAGGAGTGCATGGTAACTGGTATTCAGATTTAGTTTTGCAGATGTTTAAGGAATATATCTTTCTTGGACTGTCCAACAATTTATTCTAGAGTTCGTAATGTACTTGTTAACTTCGCACCTTTTATGTATTTTGACATGTATAAATATCTCTGTTAGGACATTTTTCAAGTGTTAAAATCTGTTTAATGTTACAAAGCAATGGGAAATAGAAATATGCTCCTGAAATGTGACTACCACATAGTGAAGGAAAACAAGAAAACAAACATGGTTAAGTCCTGGTTAGGTTAGGGTTAGGTTAGAAGAACACTGTTTCAGTATGCATACGACTATCAACAAAAATAACATGTTTTCTCCTACAGACTGGATCTCCTAAAAACCAAAAAAGCTCCCAACCCTTACAGGACTAATTTTCTTCCTCCTTCAGTCCTTAACCTACCCAGTAGTCAAACGAGCGTAGAAATTCATTATGAAGGAACGAAACGGTTTACCCAGTGCAAAGCACGGTAAGTCTGTCTTCCTGACCTGACCTCTCTTTCTTTCTCCCCTCATTCTTTGACCAAAATTAGCCTATTTTTAAAGACTTATGATATTATAATGCTGTTGATAAGTTTATTTCACACTAGAGAAAATGGGAGGAGATAGCAATTTGCTAATTAGGTAGTGGTCTGTGCAGTACAATGCAGAATGAACCCGGTTGGAACAGAATAATGAATAATGTGTTGAAATAATTTGTATTACACCTTTGATATATTTCTAACTAAATACTCATGAAAAGGAACTAGAGAGGTAACTGATACTTTGAGTGATAGTTCCATCTTTCTAATGAAAAGAATAAAGTTGAATATTGCGGACCAAATTATTTGGTTTATCTTTACCTTTTTATGTCAAGTGGGGAATTTATTGTTTATTAAATAAATGTTGACAATTTTACATGTACCAAATGACAGTAATGGAGGGATGCAATAGATCTGCCAGTCTGAGTTGCAGTAAGGGATGTAGTATTTGTAGGGAGAAGTGGAACATATGTAATGTTCGACTGGAAAAACTGTTTGGTGTATTTTGAGGCACAAAAAGCCTGCTCTTTGAGTAATGAGAACAGAAGCTTGTTTGATCTCTTCCTGAGGGTTGCAATGTTTGTGTGTTTCCCCTTATGTGCATGCTCAGATCAGCTGACTGAGTAAGAAATATTATCCTTCCCTAAAGCCTTGTAACATTACATTTTTAAGCCACTATGGCCAAAATTTCAGTCTGTTATGAGGAATGACTAGTTAGGACAAAGAATATTAGATTCTTGATAGTAACATGGTTTAGGAGCCAGCTAATGAGGAGGGGAAAGCTGGCAGTACTGAAAGATGAGTATTGATTGCAAGAAAAGGTATTATTAAACAGAATCCTCAAGGAGCTTAACTCTGCTATTTTTACTTACTGAATGTGCCAGTGAAATTTGCTGAGGATGCAGGGCTAGGAGGTGTGATCAATATAAAGGACATCTGAGATCTCGAAGATAACTAGTATCTAGATGATCTTCAAGCCTCAAGGAATAGAATTGGAATAAAAGTTATTAGTAAAAAATCTAATATTTAAGCTGAAAAGTTACTACGAACAGGTGTAAAGTAGGAGCTTTTTGGCTTTCAACAGCTGGAGAGAAGGACATGAAGCAGTGATTCAGTTATCTTGTGAGCATGAGTCATGTCATGGTGCCATGAGATGGTAAATTCAATTTCTGTTCACCTCAGCAGAGGTAGGCACATGTAGCATCATTGTAGAAAGGACAAATACGAGTTCCTCTGAAATGCTCTGCATGATTATGGCCACTAATACTCAAGAAAGATGAACTCGGCTTGGAATAAGTGTGGGGAATGGCTATTAGGATGAAGCAGGGAAGAGATCTGAATATTCTTGTTTGACCAGATCCTTATCAAATTTCATTTTTCTTAACACTGTCTAAAAATGCATTAGTGGAAGGAGAGGTGTATGAGATAAAGTGCAATAGGCACAGCAAGAAGCGTGTGCAAACTCATCAGAAATGACTTTAGCCTAAAAAATAGACAATACTATACAGTTATCACAGCAGTGAGGTTCCAAAACACTCTTCTAATAAGAATAACAAGGGCAGACATATACTGTTTTGTAAGAATAGGACTTCGTGAGCAATGTGGTTATAGGCAGTAACCAGGAAGTCAGTCTGACAATCTCAAAGGGACCTTGCTCATCCAGCTCAGTGGTTTTAACAAAGGTAGACATATTGTTCAACATTCTTTTGGATTACGCAAGCATGCTCAAACTTCTCCAAATTAATGTTCTTAAGAACTTAGATTATGTGTTTCAGTATTTCAGACTGCTTGAGAAGTGTCCTGTGCCGAACACTAAACAAAACATCAATTGCAACATGCTTTCCTTCTATCCATAGAGCTGAAGTAGATATTGGGAAGAGACTGACTTAAATGGACGAATGGTGTTCTTCCAAGTCACAAGGAAATAGAATATGTGACTAATAATTTGGAGTTTACTATACAATGACCAGGATTACGAGAACAATGACTACAGTACATTTCACTGACATGTGTAAATTCCTAAGGTTTTACTTTTCTGCCTTTCAGACTTCCAGGTTCCATATATATCCAAGTACTCATCAGCCTGCAAGAAAGAAATTCTTTGGCATCCTGTGCCCTTAGTCAGACAAAATGCCTCTAAAATAGTAGAGAAGTTAACAGGGTGACCTGGTCACTTCAAAAATATTTTAAAATTTACTTGCAAAGGTCTGAAACTCAAGTTTTCTACCTGCTCGCCTGAAAGCAATTTTAGCTTGTTTGATAGGGGTTTCTTTATGACTTGTGTTTCTGATCTGTCAGGTGAGAATCCAAAATCTGAAGTATCATTTAAGATCCTCCATTAATTCCTTCTGTTAGGGCTATTCCACAGTGTACTCTTAGGGGTTTTATACAGAGGTTTCAGTAAAAGTTTAATTATTAAAACATGGAATAGAGTCAGTAGCAGTGCCTGAAAGCACTCAGCTGTCCTGTCTGATGTAGAGGGCTTTCCTGGGGATTAATTTACCATTGTCTAACAGAAGCTGAACTCTGAGCTCCTGTGTTCTGTGGGGGTCTTTATCAGAAAGCTACAGGCTGAGGTGGAAAGGCAGTCCTAGCCCCTAGCTTAAACCTAGCCTCAACCTTTGTTTTTTTGTCAAGAAAATGCCACCATTTCAGACTGGGCGGCTGGGGGGGAGAGGGGCAGGAGGGAAAGGGGGCGGAACAAACACAACAAAGACAAGAACTTTCTAGTGCTTTAAATTAAGGTCAAAGTTTTTATTCCATTAATTATTTTGACTCTGCAAACCTTGTCATAGTCTGTATCCCAAATACACTTAGAATCTATTAAAGAGACTTCTGAGGAAGCAGTGAATTTGTTTTAACTGAAACGGCTTCCTCAGCCCTATGCATACTCCAAACGGAACTAGATAATTTAACAGTTCTTTTCTGCATTTGTATTCAGCACTGTTTTATCACTCTTATATAAGAGAAATCTCAAAGGGTTTTCATGTAATTAATTAAATATTTAAACATAAAAAAGGAGATTCTATTTCTTTTTTGTTGTGTAAAATCACTTTATGAATCATTGTTTTGTTACCATGTCTTATTTAGTATTAAAAAAAAACCCACAACAGACAACTTTTTTACTGAAAGAAAGGTACTGTACAGGAAAATGACTTAATGGCCTTTGATACTGAATCAATAAGACAATGTGTTTTCCATTAATTACCTTGTTTTTTTCAATTATATTGGATATTAAGTCTACTTTTTACAGTCTCTTTTAGCAATGCAGAAACTTTCAAAACTGTAATTTATATATCACACCTCCTATCATTTGTGTGATAGAAAATGTCAAGGCCAGGTTCCTATTACATCATGAAAATAGGAAGAAATCTTTAAATAATGATTATTTTGTTAAGTTTTGTGTTTCTGCTTTAAACTCTTGCTTAGAACAATTAAGAATCAAATAATAAATGATTCTTCATTAGTTAAAGCTATGTTGTTATCAAACTAGGTATTATTTTTTCTTTTTCAAAGTTTCATGACTCAGTAACTGTGATGCCCTGACTGGTGGCGAGACCGCCTTGAGAAATTTTCCCCTGATATATTCAATAGATATTTATTTTATTACCAAAGTACAATGTAGTTACTATTTTTCATGGATCAAAAAACAGATAGAAGTAATTACTTTGGCCTGCTTGCAGGTGAAAAAAGCTCTGGAATATTTAATTACAGTCTGTCATTCCTTCTGTATAAAGATTATTTTGATTGTTTACTCCTTGCCAGTCTCTGAATGATGGTGAATTGGAAGAATTAGCCTTTCCCATTTTTTTTAAGAAAGCAGAGGTGCCTGAAATTCAGTATTTGTAGGGAAGTTCCAATCCATAGAACTGTTGGAAGGAAGTTCTTTGAGGAAGAAGCATCCCATTTTAAAAAGAAAAGGGATTTCATATTTCTCATGATTCCTACAAAGAACTGCCGGTAATAGGAACATGCGCTGAAAAGCTGCTGAATTTCTTATGAGGAATAGAGATTTGAATAAAATTCAGGTCAAAGTTTTGAAGCAGAGAATCTTCTTCCAAACTGCTGGCAAATGTCCCATTAAATAAATGCTATGTAGGTGGGCATAATGGTGTAGTTTGTAGTATTAAAATGTTCTCTTTATAAGAATTCCCAGAATAAATTCCTGTTTTCTATAATATTCATTCTTTTATAATTCTGGATATTGTATCATGGAGACACTGACTGAGAAGATCAGTCTAGCTTGTATGTTTAAATAAAGGTTGCAGTGACTTTCTCTGGGTCTAAAATGACACCATATGGAACTAAAAAACAGTAGTTGAACTTGACAACATTTGTAAGCAATTCTTTTTTGCAAGTATTTGAATCTCAATGGGATGAAATGGTAGAAGGATCAACACACATTACTTTCGCTGTGAGGGACCTCTTTTAATAAGCATAGCTATCAGCCACTCACTTTTGGGTACGTCCATGAATCTTTCACCTCTGGTGTACTCACTTGCACGAGGCTCTGCTGTAATGAATGACTGAAAACTTTTTGCTGGAACATGAGTGGGTAAGAAAAGTTTGTGCAGAAGTTGTTTTTGGCAGCAACTCTTGCCAGGCATGCATCAGCTTTTCCTCTAATGCAATAACTCTTACATCACATGTACCAGGTTAAGCTAACCACCTGCTGAACAATTTCAAAGAGCCAGTTAGTTGCCTCTCCATGTCTTTCCCCCACTCCTCAATACTACTCTATAGACCCTTTGACTTTTGTAATAATCTTCTAAACTGTTTAAAATGTCCTGCTGCTGTTTAGTCCATCTGTTCCTTGCTGACAGTTGTCTGACCCCCTTCGTTCACCATATTGGCAATGGTTAAACTAATGCCAAAAAAGGCAAAAACCTGTTACCTTGTTCTCCTGCATAGCTGTTTATCTTCCCCTTGTTTATCATTCTTTAAATTAGAAAGTGAAATCCTTGCTCCAGATGCAGCCAAATCCATCACTGATCCTACTAATAATGGAAAAAAAAAGTAATAAGGGTGATATTTCAGTAAACATGGATTGTGGTAGTGCTTTCCAAACCTATTTTGGAGTCTGTTCAGCAAAAGGGTTTAATTTTCCCAAGGGCTGATATCACAGTAGCCCAGAAGTATAATACACACATAACATAAATAAAACATGAAATTTCAAAGGCATATAAATGCTATCAACTCTTGCTTTTGTGGAATAAGATTACAGAAGGCACCATCAAAATCCCCTGAAACAGTAGTAACACGAATAGAGAATTGTTCTAACTAGTCTTGGGTTTTAATAGGAAAGAGATATACATACAGCATTTTGCTTCGGATTGGCTTTAGGTTAACATTTCTGGCAGTTTAAGGCTAAATCAGACAAGATTCTGATTTGACTTTGGCTGAGCCAAAAATCTGCTGAGCTTTTTTCAGGAGATTTTAGCCATCTTGAATAGCCAAAATGAAAAAGAGATTTTTATTTACCTACCAAAATTCTTAAATGTGAGCATTCTTGGGGAATCAGATTTAAAAGAAGCATTTTTATGATTTTATGATGGATTTCAACCTATATAAAGAGAGGAATTCCACAATAATGATTTTTGTAAATGTAAAAATCAAAGCAAGAAAATATGGTTAAATAACAAATCATTCTTCTGTCAGGAAAGCTTTTCAGAATACTATGCTAAAATATGATGCTTGATGTTAAAAGTAGCTTACAGAGAATGAATGATGAGCTGACATACTCTGTTATTCTTTATGTAGTTTTTTAAAAAAGCAAACTTAAAAGCATGAAAAATGTGCAAATGAGGAAGAGATTTTATGTGTTTTTTCTCAGAAGAGGTTCTAGACGACTCACAGGTTTCTGCCATTCAGAACAGCAGAAATAAATGTTGGGGTTTTGGGCTTCAGCAGTTTTGGGCTTCAGCAGGATTTTGACATTGGCATGGCTTTTTTGTTTTATTTGGTTTGGTTATTTTGTATGTGTCTTGCACCCATAATGATTGAATACAATTTTAATTGTGCAGGGTGAGATTGCTAGTTAGGAAGTGAGTATGATGTTAATTCTGTTTCAAAGAATCCACAACTTCTCATCACTCTTTCCTGATTTGTCAGACAGCTTCCTGGAAATCTTGGTTCCATTAAATTCTTAGTGACCTTTAGGAGAGTGAGTGGCTCTTTAATCATTCTTTCTTCATCAGGAATTGTAATTTTATTTCTTTTTTTCCCCTCTCCTGGTGAATTTCCACCAGTACCGTTAGAAGCTGTTCCTTCACTCAGTTGTTCCTATCCCAAATTCTTGCTTCCCTTGACACTCAAGTTTCAACTGTTCCCCAAGACCAACAATCAGATGCTGATTGCTATAGTTTTCACTGTCAGGGAGGGACTACTCCCCTTTTACCACCAGCTTTTGACCTGCAAAATAATAGCAAGAGGTATTCCTCAGGCATATACCAGAAGAAAAGGGAAAACATATTTGCCTGCCAAGGATCTTTTGCTCTAATCAGGCAGCCAATATATTGTCAGAAGCAAAGGTAAAAACATTAGTGGGTATAGGAAAATAATAAATTAGAGAATAATTATTTGATCTAATAATCACTTGACCTGATGAGTTTCGCTGCAGCAATGCTGGAAATATGAAGAATGCTCAACTTAATGTCATTTCCTGGTAAAAATCTGTTGGATAACATCATTGTTAGGAACCTAGGAAATAAAACTATGGACTTGTCACGAACTAGCTAGGTTAAACTAATCTAGCTTTCCTCCAAAACAAGCTAATAAGTTTTTTCATAGAGGAGAAGCAATTAATACAATACTTTGACTGTGAGAAGTATTCTGACACAGTTGCTGAATACGCTTTCATAAGCAATGGATACCTAATAAAAAGAAAACCTGATATCTCTTTTACAAGTGCATAAATTGAGAGGGGGGCACACACTTTTAAAGTTACCTATTCAGCTTGACTCTGAAAGGGTCTCTGCTGCTTCTAATATTGGTCAATACTTTCCACTTTTAACTTGGAGATGGAATTGGAAGTAATTACTAAATATGCAGTTATCATTGCATTAGGAATTCAAACTCCCTTTAAGAGTAAAATAACATTCGTGTGACCTTTCCTGCAGTGAACAGTATTTTTTTTTTCCAGCTACAAGTCTAATTAATCAAATGTACGGAATCACACCCAGGTAACAATAATCAGTGGTGTATATAAAGGTTGCTGGCTGCATTCAGAGGCATGAAGTTTAAGAAAGGTGTCGATTACCGAGAAAACGTTGAGTTGAGCAGCAGTGAGAACAATCAGGGGTCTGGAAATGGCCGTGTGTGAGGACGAGTTGTAGGAACTAGAACAGTTTACACTGAAGAAGACTGAGAGGAGATCTGATGATACCCTTAAAAACTTTAAAAATACACATTTACAAGAAAGGCCGCAAGGAGGATCTGGGGTATTACAGGCCTGTAAGAGTGACTTCGGTGCCAGGGAAGGTTATGGAGCAGATTATCTTGAGTGCCATCATGCGTCGCATACAGGACAACTGGGTGATCAGGCCCAGTCAGCACGAATTTATGAAAGGCAGGTCCTGCTTGACAAACCTGATCTCCTTCTATGACAAGATGACCCACTTAGTGGATGAGGGACAGGCTGTGGATATTGTTTACTTGGACTTCAGTAAAGCCTTCAACATGGTTTCCCACAGAAATCTCCTGGAGAAACTGGCTGCTCATGGCTTGGATGGGCGTACGCTTCTCTGGGTCAAAAACTGGCTGGATGGCCGGGCCCAAAGAGTTGTGGTGAATGGAGTTAAATGCAGTTGGCAGCCAGTCACAAGGGGCGTTCCCCAGGGCTCAGTACTGCGGCCTGTTCTATTTAACATCTTTATCAATGACCTGGATGAGGGGATTGAATGCACCCTCACTAAGTTTGCATACAACACCAAGTTGGGCAGGTGAGTTGATCTGTTTGAGGGTATGAAGGGTCTTCCTAGGGATCTGGACAGGCTGGATCAATGGGCCAAGGCCAATGGTATGAGGTTCAACAAGGCGAAGTGCCGGGTCCTGCAGTTGGGTCACAACAACCCCATGCAGCGTGACAGGCTTGGGGAAGAGTGGCTGGAAAACTTCCCAGCAGAAAAGGGCCTGGGTATGTTGGTCGACAGCTACCTGACTATGAGCCAGCCTAGGTGGCCAAGAAGGCCAACAGCATCCTGGCCTGTATCAGAAATAGTGTCGCCAGCAGGACTAAGGAAGTGATTGTACCTATGTACTGAACACTGGTGAGGTCACACCTTGAATACTGTGTTCAGTTTTGGGTCCTTCACCACAAGAAAGATGTTGACGTGCCGGAACATGTCCACAGAAGGACAACATAGCTGGTGAAAGGTCTAGAGAACAAGTCTTAGGATGAGTGGCTGAAGGAACTGGGGTTGTTTAGTCTGGAGAAAAGAAGGCTGAGGGGAGACCTTCTCGCCCCCTACAACTACCTGAAAGGAGGTTGTAGTGAGGTGGGGGTTGGTCTCTTTTCCCAAGTAACAAGTGAAAGGATGAGAGAAAATGACCTCAAGTTGTGCCAGGGGAGGTTTGGATTGGATATTAGGAAAAATTTCTCCACCGAAAAGGTTATCAAACATTGAAACAGGTTGCCCAGGGAAGTGGTTGAGTCACCATCCCTGGAGGTATTTAAAAGACATGTAGATGTAGTGCTGAGGGACATGGTAACTTGGCAGTGCTAGGTTAATGGATGGACTTGGTGATCTTAAAAGCCTCTTCCAACCAAAACTGTTCTATGATTCTATAATTTAAAAACTGCTAACAAAGAGAGAGAAATATAACATCTTCTCCACAAACACTGTGGAAAGGATGAAGAGGGGTCTTGAACTTAAATTACTCCAAGGAATGTTTAGGTTAGCAGGAAGAAAACACCTTTCCAGCATAGAGGAATATTAAACAGTGAAATAGGGTCCTGTGATCTACAAATATGTCGTGTTCTATCCAGAAACTCCAGTCGTTGTCGTTGGGCTTCTTAGGAACAGCTTAACAGATACTTGCCAAGAATGCAATAAATGAATATAGCCTTGCTTCTATAATTATATAATATATAATCTAGACTACACATATATTTGTATCATTTTGATTTTTAATTGGGGTTGTCTTTGTCTGGAGTCGAAGGGGTTTGGTTTTTTGCCCCCACCTCCCTCATCCAGCCAGGGGTACCACTGAGCCGCATGTAACTTGATAGTGTTAATAAATACGGTCGGCTCTCCCTCTAGTGGCATCACTCGGTTGGGATTTATTCAGTGGAAAGAGGTTTTCTCCTCTGGCCAGTGAAGCCTGACACCCACAGGCGCGGGGAATCCGGGGACAGATGTGCTGTAACCTCACATGACATTTAGCATTTCCCATCAAAATTCCCATTGTCCCTTATACTGCTGCTGTGATCACACTTAAAGACTCATCTGCGGCTCCTGGTTGAAGCAGACAGTGTAAAGGGAGCTGCTTTATGGTGAAGGTTTCCTATGTTTAAATTCACATTAGCCCTGATAGCAACAGTTAGTATCTCACATTTTCTGCCCCAGTCTTTTTAATTTTAAATAAGCAATGTATCTAAATCTTCAATAGATTTCTAAGGAGTAGGCACTTTTTTTTTTTAAATGGGAGGCAAACTTTATTTTAAAAGTCAAGCCACAAAAAAGGCAAGGTTAGTCAGAAACAGGGGAAATTGCTGAAGGTGTCCAGACTGTGAAAATTAGTTTGCATGTTGATATTAGGGATTAAAATCATTTGACAAGCTACTCCTCTCAGCTTTCCACCTACATTTGCAGTAACAACTCTAGGTGCTTTGCCAGCTGCTTGTTCCTCCTGGCACCCAACCCTGGAAGGAGGCAGTGGACCTTGTTACTCAGGGCAAGGGCACTCTGATGCCACATGTACGGATGGAATTAGGCAAACCGTGTACACATACACACTTTTCTACTTCTCAGTTTGTTCTTGTTGGGCGAAAGGAGAGATCTAGCTCCCTCTTGGGCAGCTTTTATATCCTGTTTTTCGTCTTTCCCACTACTCTGTTCCCTGGGTTGTAAGAGCAGGAAGTTTCATAGTTGAGCTCTTTATTTTCTCAGTAGAAGTGTGGCATTGTACTTTTAAATTTGTACAGTATTGTACACTAAAGGAATTGTACCCAGTACAGGGGCTTTGACCTGGATCAATACGTTACACAAGGCACTTGTGTATGATTCAGCATTTCTCTTTCTGTGGTTTATTTTGTACTTTTATTCAATTTCATACAGATTTGGAGGGGGGAAAACAAAACAAAACAAAACAAAAAAGGTCCAGGAACCTTATCGTGTATATGCTTTATTTAGTATTTTATTTATTTTATTTATTTTATTTATATAGTAAGGTTTTATGCTTTTGCTGTTCATTATTATACATATAATTTATAAAGGAAAAAGATCATAGTTTCATGCATAGAGTCAAAGCCTTGAAATATGTATATGTCTGAATTTTATGTTAAAACCAAGGAAATCATGGCATAATACAAGCCTTTTAGACAGGGAACCACAACAAAACTTAATGTAAATGTTTGAAGTATTTTGTATTCTATTACTGAAGTTCAGGCTTTTGGTTGAACTATATTCTTCAATTTCACCCCAGGGAATTATTAATAATGAATCATTCTAGGAGCTAAAACTGACCATCCCTACACCATAAGCCACAGTTCTCAGGCCAGCTACTGGCTCCTAATTCCTTATGAACTTAGGAATCGAACTTTGTCAAGGCCATGACAGCAACAGAGGTAGTGTTTTCTGTCTGCTGTACCCAGTAGTTTTGTTTTGCATTTCTGCAAGTACCAATTTTCCTTTCAAAGTTCAGCTCCTGGGCTGGGTTTCAACAGAGTTGGAGTAATATGTATTAAAATTTGTTTACATTACATTTCCAAAGTGGCACGAAATGAAACTCTCACAGCCCACATGTTGTTTGATAGCCCATTTATATCACAAATAATGATTAAAAATCCTAACTTAGTAAATAATGCTCAGAAGATGATACAAAAAGGTGTTTTGTAGACTCAGAGATTTTCTTTGCTATAGGAAAGTTATTTCTGATTAAAGTAAAAGATCATTATAAATAATATTGCAAATGAATGCTGAATGAGAGAAGATATAAAATGTTACTTTCTTGTGACCGATTATATTAGTCATGCAGACTATAAATTACTGATGATTAATGTGCGCCTGTTCTGAATAAAATAGAACAGTATTTCATCAACACTTGCTATAATCTTCTATTAGAAATGTGGAAACATCCTTCTTCATTTTCCAAACGTACTTTTAGGACACTTTAAATATTTCAATTTTAATGATGATACTGTATCTTTCAGTAATTACAGTGAAATATGCTTAATAAATGAGGATGAAATAACAATGTATTGTGTCAACACGATAAATCTGTATCCCAGCAGGTGGTGGTTTGATATGTGTTCCTTTGCATTTTGTTTGCACTATAAATTGATCAGGGCATTGCACATGCAAGGCAAACTTCAGACCTATTGCAAAAGGACAAAATGTCAGGACTGTATGTAGGCTTTCCATTAATGAATTTAGCAATGGAAAGTACCTTAATTCATAAGTGGGGGGAAAAGTTGTGGTGGAGTGTTATGTTCTGTCTATGTTTTGTTATGGTTATTATCTATGACTTAACAGTGCCTTCCAATTTTACATCTCTTGTTTAAATATGCATTTTCAGTAATAGCAGGAAATTCTCAGATATTAATTTCTAGACTTCATGATTGCAGGATTACACCTTGAAACATGACATAAAGGTTCAAAATATGAACAATAGAAATACTGAAACTCTTGTTTTTCCTTAGTTCCTTAGCTATGGGAATTCTGCTAACCTCTGTTGTCTAAAAGTTTAGGCTATATACCATGCATTTACAGTCTGCAGTTGTAAAGAAAGTGTTTGTCTCCAGAGAATCAAAATTTATATTATGATGGAATAAATAAAAATTGAATCTAATTCAAATTCATATAGCTAGCAAATTCCAGTAACTGAATTTAGACACACTAGGACACAGCTTGGAGTCCCTGGGGTGCTCTCCTTGTGACCCTCAGGTGATTCAGATGAATGTGAGGGAGCTTTCAGTGCCACTTAGAGCCATTGAAGACACTTTTGCCTGCCTTGACCCTGGTGGTGCCTGCCCATCACCTGGCCTTTGCCTGGCTCACACAGGGAGCACTGTTGGATGCCGTGGAGAGCACACTGGGTAGAGCGCTTATGCCACAGGCCTGGTTGAAAGATTCATCACAGCCTGGGATGAAGGCCATGCTTTGATTTCTAACTTGAAAAATGGTCCTTTGTCCAAGTCAGGCTAAAATCTAAATACATATACAAGCACTTATTCGCAACAACTAAAAGAGATGACAAAGTTACAAATGTCTGTAACTTTGCCAGGTGATACAGGTAGATAAATAAAAGAAAATCTGTGTTTAATTTGCTTGTGCCAAGTAAAGTCATCTTTTTTTCCCCCCTCATCCATCTCTTTCCCTCTTGGTCCAGTAATACTCGGGGTGTTAGTCTCTGCACTCCTCCTTCCTCTTGGAGGATATCTTAACTTTTATACCCAGTCTCCCCTTTCAAGCCTTCTAGGCAGTGTTGTTGCTGCTTCCCGAAGCTTACATAGGAGGTATATGTTTTCTGGTATAGTAAGAATCATCTTATGACTTTCCTGGTTAGTAACCATGTTTTTACTTCTCTTTTTTATTAGGTGATTATTTGGTATCCTTCACTGAAGAAATGATCTTTCACTGGACCTTATATGTCAGTGTGTACATTAAAGACATACATGACAAAACCAGCCATCTTATAGCTTGAAACTCCCTACCATTTTCTGGTTAGATGTACTGTAATATAAAGTTAGGAAGAAATTGTTATTTGCATTTTGATCAGATCATATTCTTTATCAGTGTGTTCTATGGTGGCTTACAACCTTGCTTTTCTCTATTTTTAGCATGCAAAATAGTAATAGCTAACAAAAGAGCTTTCACTAAAGACTTTCGATGTCTTTTTCATGTACACTTTGTCATGTATAAACACATAAGGAAGTTGTAGGGAAACACAATATCTGCCTACTCTATCCATTAAGAGAGTGATTCCCAAGAAAAAATGGACTGACATCAGTATAAAACAAAATTAAGGTTTTCCATTAACAGAATAGAGAAGTCATGTTTAATATTAGAACTTCATCCTTATTTAGTTTACAGATACTATGAAAAAAGTCCATGGTAGGCAGTTGCAAGATGTTTGCTGACTGTTGTTTGTGGCTCTTAAATGGCAGCCGGATATGTAAAAACAGTGAGCTCTCAGGTTTTGCATATAGGCAAAAGCCAAAACATTTTTGTGAAAAGGGATCCTGTGTACTCAGAGTGAAATGACCTGTGGAACTAGACATTAAATCTATTACACTTTCTGCAAGGTATGAATTCCACCGTAAAACATTGCGAATCCTTGATTTATTACTCTTAGGGCTAAGAGTGTAACCATAAAGAGTGCGTCTGAGACAGTTTTCAGATAAACTGAATTTAGAAGAAAATTATAACTATGTACTGTTGGAAGGCAAACCAAGAAACTGGACAAGTGCAAAAGGAGTTTCCTGGAAAAAAAAAAAATAAATCTTGAGCTGATACGAAAATCATGGCATATGTGTCTCCTCATGAGAATCCTGATGGGGAACTTTGTTGCTGAGGTGTATTTTGAGTGACCCTAAGGAGCAAATCATCTAGATAATGGAAACATTGTTTTCTCCTATACATTCACAGAAGAAGAAAACCTGAAGATTATTTTTTACAGTCATCTCAAGTATTACACTAAACTCTGCTACTTCCTTCATAGTCTAACTTACTGGTCCACACCAGGTATAATGTTCAAAAACAAAAGAACACTCGCAAAGAAACATTTTACAATTCGTGTTATGGTTTTGTTTCATTTTCATTTAAAAAATAAGGAAGTGAAGTGTTGCTTTCTCAAACGTCCTATTGCTTTAAATTTAGTTATAAATTGTCCTTAAGTACAAAAAAAAATCCAAAAAACTCATGACAAAAATTACATAATTACTATAATCCAATTAAAAACCCCCTTCATCTATGTGTTTGCAGCTTGGATTTTCTCCTTAGAAATAACCAAAACTGAATTCAGTTCTTGTGACTTCCTTCCACCCAAACTGGTTCTCACATCAACGGAAATACTTCTACGTTGATTTGAAAGGGATGAGCACAAAAAGCAGTCTGCTTAGAACAGTTTTGATCTAGAAAGGTTATATGTACGCTCCTGACTCAGATACTTTGTACAAAGATATTTCATGTGTTGTGCTGTGTAGTTTCCAACAATAGTGCACTGCACTAATTTCCTAACCAGGGAAATATGAATTAGCAGCACCTGTTGAAGGCCTGTTAGCACTTCATGGAAATGTTGATGACTGTTCTATTCAGACAAGGCTGCTTATGTTTAATGTCTTAGTTTCTCCTTTCTTATCATTACTAATAGTCTCCATATGAAGAATGTGTTCATTGTGCTTTCTGTGCTGCCTGTGTTCTCTGCAATATTTTATTACTGTGAAAGCAGTTAGGTCACACACATACAATTATGATTTCAAAAAGTTATAACTGTCCTTACTAAGAAAATTAAAATCCAACCAACCAACCAACTGATCAACAACAAAAAACCTTTCCAGCTGGAATGTCTAAAACTTTGGTTAAATGGAAACACAAAAATGAATTAAATCTCTTCAGGCTACAATGGCTAATATTTTGGTATATCACAAAAGTAAGAAATTATCAAAGTAAGCTAGGTTGCAAAACACTTTTTTAAATTGTTACTTTAAATCCTATGCTGACTGATTTAACTTCTGACCCAGGGTTATTTCTCACCATGTTCAAGTTCATGCACATGTTCTCTGGTTCCAGGGTTTTGATGCTTAAAGCAGGAAACCAGTCAAGACAGAATTACTTGACAATTTATAAATGATTCAATATTTAGCAGATTTTTGCATTTGAGTTCATTACCTTTACTGTTTAAAGAGATTGGACCACAAGTCAGGAGATTAAAAGTAGTATATTTTGACCTGTCTTCTGTATGTCCCTTGCTGTAAATACATGCATATGTGCAATTGGAAGAGCTTCCAACATCTGCAGATCTTTCTGAACGGAGATTTTGTCTTGCTATGGTGTGCTCTCCTTTGAGAACCCATCAGTACGAAGCAATAAGGAAACAGTACCTATCTTGAAATGTGCACAGAAGTGACAAACATGGTGACAGGTCTGTATTGTGGCTGCTGGAAATGAGAGGGACAGTAATCTTACAGAAGACCCAGCAGACATCCATGAAACAGACTGCTTGGAAGAGATTTTATCACCAACTGAAATACATGAAAATTTTTTTATTTTTTAATATTGTCCTAAAACTCAGGTTGTTCATCCTTCTTCCTCCCATGTGTGCTGACACGATAGCTTTGAGAATGAGAGGTTTATTAAATCAAATTCAAAATTTTATGGAATTCCTGTGCTTGGCTTAAAATGAAGAGTGAATCCGTGACTTTTTATGATATTCTTACAGGGACAATGCATGCTAATGATGTATATACAGCACAAAGGTAACATCTGGATATGTGTTTACTTTTTAATATCATGTTTTGCAAAATAAATCTAGCTAGTACGCACATACAAGATTTTTTCATCCTGACATTTTGTTACAGTCTTGGGACCACAACCTTGGGATACTGCAGATAGCTTCTTTCTTCTCTAGTGTATAAGCCAAAGCTGGAACAAAGCAGGCAGTTACCGTCTGAATGGGCTAGCCCATTAAAGGGTATAATGTAGGCATTACCAGGCAGTTACAGAGTACTGGAACAGAAATGAAACACTGGGAATGAAAAACCTGCAGAGCTGTTACGTTTAGTTTTTGATCATCTTACTTTTGATCATCTGGAAGGATAGATACTTATCCATGTTGTGACCAGGAGAATTCCCGTGTAATGAAATATTCTAGGATGGANTGAAAAACCTGCAGAGCTGTTACGTTTAGTTTTTGATCATCTTATTTTTGATCATCTGGAAGGATAGACACTTATCCATGTTGTGACCAGGAGAATTCCTGTGTAATGAAATATTCTAGGATGGTGTGCTGTCAATTCTTGTGCCAAGCCTATTAATTTTAAGACGATTAATGTCAACCAGAGAAGTATTTAATTGTTAAGAATGAGCAGGATTCTTGTTTCATGGCTAGGATGTTCCCATGGAGGAGACACATAGAGTTCAGACCTTTTGCATACGTGTGTCATTGAAAGAGAGTTCAGTCATCAATGTATGGTGCCTGGAAGATGGCGTTGCAATCCTCTCAGCCTGAATAGGCAATTGAACTTTGGTCTTACCAAGAGGTAAATGCGCTGTTAAGCCATTTTTAAGTGGTTCAGGATAAAAGCAGAGTGGGAAAGTGCTACTGCTTTATGTAGTTGTTTCACAGAGCAGGATTACATTTTGACATTCTGTAATCCACTTCCACTGCTGCAAGAGAAACCACTGCCTTCCCACCTCTATGCTTACTTCAAGTACTTACTTCAAGAACTTCACCTTTTCATGAGGCCCATGAATATGAATGATAGCATTTTAACAGATGTTAGAGTAAAAAAGTAACCTCCACTCAGAAACTATTACTTTTATTCTCTTCTACTTTCCATCTGAGATGTTTCTACAATTGTACCATTTTTTTTCCTTTGCACAGTAAACTTTACACTGCCTGTGACGTCTGGTCTGTTTATATAGTCAGTCGTAAATAACTTCCTTATACTTAAACTGTGGATTTAATTTCTTTTACTGTGGAAGCCATTAAGGAGTGTCTTGCCTTCAGTAAGCCTGTCTAAGTAAATAATAATAATGTTTTATGGAGATTAACTTGTCTAAGAGAACTGAGAGTAACCTTCACTTTTGTATAAATCCAAAGTGATTTTCATTCCAATAAAAATAGCTTTAATTTCCTTTCAAAAAACCACTCTGTTTTGTCCAGAATGTAAATATCTAAAGTAAATTTGGGCATGGGAAGCTGTCTCTTTAAAAGAGGTCTATTTTTTTCTCTTTGAGAATTTGTTTCTAAGAGGATCCTATCCACAACTTGGAAGGTTGTTCAGTCTCTTCTTCCTGTGCCCCCAGCTTGTAAACTTGGTAGCATCTGTGTATAGAAGAGGTGGTAGGAGCTACTAATGGTAGTTCTGCAATTAACCTGCAATTGCAAACAATTGCCAGGCATCTGCAGAATGCAAATATCTAAAGAATAACCTGATATGCTGAAATAACTTGTATCTTGTGTATCACAGATAGTAGCACAAGAACAAAGTTAGGTGAAAAGCATCATATGTTTAATGAAGCCCGCTTATTCAAGGTGTATACACCAGTTCTTGAACACCAGTTCTTGAACACATATGATCCAAAACATTATTTCAGACCGCAGGTCCCTTTGCAACCTCAACATGCATGCCTATGCTATCAACGTTTGACTCTAACTGGGAAGGCTGCTGCTGGGAGCGAGCTGGCTTGCTGCTTCTCGTAGCTGCCCTCAAGGAGCTTACACTGGCCCACTGGAGCTGCAGAATTTTGTCAGAGGCCCTTTAGCAATAACATTGTGAGAAAATGAATTTACAACAACCTATATAATGGCACTGTCTGTTGACTAGTGACTCCAGTGTCTAAATATACTAAATATAAATAAATATACTCTGAACATTCAAACAGGAATGACCAAACATAGGTGAAAGTATCCCCCTCCTTGCTAAAGATGTAAAGAGTTTGACTCTTAATTTCCCAAGTGCCCAACTCAGTAGATACAGGTTATAAATATTTTTTCATGTAATTAATTTATCAATGTTGTTGCAGATTTTCTCACTAGGCATAGGTCCTCTTTAAAAATAAAGGTTGAATTTCCTCAGCATGACTTAGTTCCATTAAGTTTCAGTCTTAAACATTCTACTGTTTAAATGTAGGCATCCTGCATCATTGTGGTAACACCTGCATAACCTAACGTCATGCTTTATTGTGTGTATCTGAGTGCTAGAGTGGCAGAAACAAATAGGAAGAAACATTACAGAAAATGAACTTTCAGTGGAGGAAGAAATGAGCTGGAACTGTGCCAGGCAGACTTTGTCAGCAATAACGGTCATCTTGAAAAATTCAGAAACCCCAAATCCCACCCCGCAAAGCAGAAAATGAGTGAAATAAAATTAGTACTCTTTATAATGTGAAGAGTTCAGGGAACAAAAGGCAGATCTCCAGTAATGCTGTATTGAGGAAAGCAAATAGATGCCCCATGGAGTAGTCCATTCGAGAACTAGAAAAGTTTTAAATGTACAACAGGAATGTTGGCAAATGACATGATTAGTTCCATATAAACTGTTGCTACAAGTTTTTGTTTGTTATTTAGAGTGGCTTGCGGTGTCCTCAAGATATAAAAAGTCAGTATCCAATATTAAAAGGATTATGATCCTGGTTTCTTTACTGACAGCAGGAAATGCATAACTTTTTAATTCTAAAAGGAAACACGTATTAGAGTAATACAAGTTGTTATGTATATCTGTCAAGGAGCCCTTAGCTTCATTCTGCTTTAAAATCAAGAAAACACAGGACCACTTATTTTCTCTTCAGTATTATCTAATGTTTCCAATGTTTCCAAATTATGTCTTTTCCTGATTAATTTTCTAGCTAACAATTTTATATTTTCTGTGTTTCTTTTGTATTATTGATGAATATCTAGTATTTAGTTTCTATCTGACTTTAGTAAAGAAAGGAACTTTACTTACTTGGAGTCTATTCTCTTTTACAAATCAGGTTTGTTTCTCATTTTATAACCATGCTATACATTAAGCATCTTAAGAAATGTTTCAGGAAAACTTTTAGAACTTGTTACAACGTACAATGGCACATAAGGTTAACCTTAAGCTGTATGCAATTTTCATATATACGTGTAATAATTTTACGAGCAAGTAGACTTCATGCTAGCTCTATATTTAACTCTTCTGTTTTACTCCAAGCTTCTTCTGATCACAGTGATCCCTGAACTGAAATCAATAATTTGTATATAAGTGTAGAAGAAATTAAAATTTGATTCTGTAAACCTCAGTATGAAAGACTTGGCCAAGACTCAGCCCCAAATTGGGAACCTCAGAGCACTTGGTTATTAAACTAAGGAATTTTGTGTAATATTTCACTAAGGGAAACAATTCAGAATTACAGGTCACAGGAGAACTTATGTCTTAGAGAAGAAAATCTGCATCTCTACAGTGCCTTCCATAAGCAGCTCAGATAAACATGCCAGAAATTAGCAAAAGAACAGCCCAGAAGGACTGAGTTCCACTCACTCACCAGGCAAGCAAAAAAATTTTCAGCACCGAAGTGACATAAAAGTGTGCTTTCTTTACTGTGTTAAATCTTTTTTGTATTGAAAAAGTTGACTTCCTTTACAGTGCAAGGGGGCAAAATATTAGGAGGGGTATCTGTTCTTTTTTTGTTTGATAATATCTGAAACTGTAGCTCTAACTGAAATAAGATTATGTAGCTGTGAAGTGGAAGAGACGGCCAATCATATATTTAATGTCCTCATTTTCCTGCCTATTTCATGGTCCCTCAGGGGCACAGTCAGGGACACTGGCATTTTGTACCCCTCTTTAGCTGCAGAGCTGAGATAATTGCTTCTCTATTTTAAGCTAGCAATGGAGCCACCGGCCTTTGAGGTGGGAGAGTGGAGGTCATATTTGAGAAGATTAATTCAAAGTGCATACTTAGAAAAGAAGGAGGTGTACAGATACTTCTCCCATCTACGTGTTTGAGTAAGTCTGGCAACAGAGCAAGTCTGCTGCAGTGTTGATGCTAGATAGGTAAGCAAAAGGACAAGTCCCTCTTTGCTCCTTGTAAAGCACGAACAATTAGAGATTGTGAAGAGGGTTGTGCATTAATTTAGGCACAAGAAGTAGAATATTTTATCTCCTCTAGTAAATTTTATTTTTAATTTAATAATTTTTAATGGACTAAATTGAATTTTAATGCCTAATTAATTTATTTAATTAGTATTTTGGAGGGACAGGTAAATTAAATTGAAGACTGAGAAAATCTTGTCATTTATTTGACCTTTCCATTACTCCATTTCCATGGAATATTGCCAGATCCCTAAAATAGGAAATAATGTGCTTGTAAGGAAGGGAAGACCTTATATATGGTTAGTGCTACCAAGATGTTCTGTGACGTTTCAGTTAGAAAATATAATAATGAATATTTTATTCCAACTATGATTCTGGTTGTGTAATTCTGGGCTGCCATTTTGAAATCAGTGAAGATGAAGCCAGGACTCTGTGTCCAAATCCATTCAATTATCAGCGGTTCTGTTTTCTGGGCTGTATGGGGTAATTTCCCATCAGCAAGAAGGGGGATTTATACCAATGTATTTCTGCTACTTTTTTCCCTCTTCGAGGTAGTGACTTAACAGTTCCTGGTTCTGATCTCTGACACCTTGATTCCTGGGCAAAATCTGACTTTTAATAACTGTGCAAGATATTGTACTTCTTGTCCTATGATCTTAGGGTGCCTTTTGTGAGTTGATGTATCTTGCTACAACTTTTTTTTTAAAAAAGACTGGAAAGAATGATCATGTTTTATTTCTCACTTATGAAAAATTACTTCTTTTGGGATTTTTGAGAAGCAGTTCTGGAGTAGCTGTAACAGGCTGGAGAATCTGATCCACAATTCTGAGGTTTTGTTTTGCATGGCTTAGCACAGGTAGTGAGGGTAAGAATCCAATGTGCTGCTGACACAGAGCCACTTCCTCCCAACATAGCATTTCACTTCCTTCTCTCTCGAACTCCCACAAAAGCTCAGACGTTTCAGAAGCTGTCAGTTACTTTCACAGAAATGCTGTAGTTCACCGCAACAAAAAATCTATGGGAACATTAGAGGAGAACAGAAATAATAAAGCAGGCAGGCCTGTTTGTTTATCTCACAGTTTTAAAATATGGGCTTTTCCTAAACAAATTTAGGAGTAATTTTAATGAAATTTGTATATGTATGTTTTATGTTGATGAATGAACCCACTTTTGAATTCAAAGCTTAATCTTTGCAGCTTGTATTCATCTTCACATGCGCACGCACCTGACTTGTGCAGTATTATTAGTAATCATTTATTGTGCCTTACCTTAAGAAAACATCAGTACGAATACAAGGATGTGTACTGTTTATAAATGAACACCTGGGGTTTAAATCTTAATCTCCATTATACTGGTAGTTCTTGCTTTCTCCCATGTCCTGTCTAAAAGCAAAATCCACAACTGATTTACATTTAATCTTGTTTCCTCATTTTTATCTTTCACTACTGCATGAACATGTTCTTACTTCAATACTTGCTCCTCTTCTTGTTTCTCAATCTTCCATTTTAGTCAACTATGACTGCTTGGTGTTTTCTGTTCATCTATGCAGCTGCTGTCACTGTTACTTTTAAAAGTCCCTTAAGGAACTTCTATTTAATACAGATTTTCATTTAAAGTTCCAACCTCTCTTTTTCAGTGACTTCTAACACCCTAATTATGTAGTTATTACTATATTGTGTTCATGATGCAGTGAGGCCTGTTACTTTTGTTCCTATTTATGACTTCAGGACAGTCACTATTGCACGTAACATAGGGTAATCACAGTGATGTAGGCCAACACTGACACCCACGGTATAAATCTGCAGATAGCTGGGAATCTTGGTTGGTGAAGGTTAGAAGAGATATTATCAGAGTAGTTCCCTTCTGCCAATAATGTGTGTATTTCTTATTCTATCAGTAATTTCCAGTAGCGTTACTCAGAAGGATGGTTTTTTTCCCCTCACAATTATTTCCACTGAGTGCTATGTCAGTGACCATGTGGTCATAGCCAGCACTACACCAGGACTTTAATCATGCTACACAACGTGATTTTTGGACAAGCTTTGTGGAAGCGAACACCAAGCACACAATCACCCCCAATGCAAGACTCTTCATGCAAATATTCTAGAAAGCAGATGGATGCTTTGGCTGATATATGCAGGAGTATTTCCTAATTCCTGATTGCCATTGACTTTAGTGTATTTCAAGTCTGTTTTCCAGACTTCCCAAATGCATGTTTCTCAGTAAATTAATTATACACTGACCCACTCTGGTCCTGGTGTCCAGACTTCCAAAATGTTCCTCTCATTACCTAATAGGTTCATCTTCCATTTAAAAAGCCTCAATGCCGAAGTCTGGAAACTTTGTTTGACCATTTTTCTACTCCCAGTTGCCTTCGAGAGTGTGCATTTCACAGAACAGAACTGTGCAGCATAACTGTTCCTCAGACTAGTTTGCCCCCCCCCATTTTTAACTAGTCCCCAGTTACTGTAGACATTAAATCCCTTTTCATACTTTACAGTCTGGGCGGAAATTAGAGGACTATAGATTAAAAGCCTTTTTTAGTCTTTTATATTTCTCAGTAGCTGAAACATTTTTTACATTTTTCTGTTAATTAGTAGAAAGATTGTGGTATGATGGCACATATTTCTGCTAAGTTGTGCTTGTGGAATATTCTGGTTTTGACAAGAACTCCTCTAAACTGACCCCTTAATTTGTGACATCTTTTATTTGTGTTTGAGCTAAGCAAACACATAGATGTTTGCCTGAGGTAAGCACCAAACACCAAGTTGCTGGCAGCCTAGAGTTTTTATGAAAACAGGGGGAGCTATAAGATGATTTTTTTTAAATGGGTTGTGTACTTTACATTTCATTAAAAAATATGCTCAGAAGACCTGATGGGGGGTATGTTTGGTCCTGCAGGTTCACCTAA